>VHKM01000057.1:7470833-8110000 GCA_007210695.1 Neogobius melanostomus | reverse complement strand
ACACAGAAAGCAGCGGCCAATGACAGAGTGAAATAAAGACAGAAAAACACCGCAGCACCTCCTTTTTCATTTCTCTGTCAAAACAGCAGAAAAACAACTCATTTCATGGCCACAGCCCCACACGAAACAGCACAACTTTATACCACCAAACGTTCACGAGAACCACCTTTACAAGCTACATTTCAACCATGATCAGAGTTTAGCAGCACTTACTCAGTTTGGAGACGAACTGTTCAGCTAGCGGCTCGCCTCTCTCCGCTTTCTCCGCTGTCTCCTCCGCCTCCTCCATCTCGGGGCTGGGGCCCGTCTCCTTTTCTTATTAAATCCACTGAAATACGTCCCGCTTCTTCGTGTCACCATTTGACAGAACTATAGCCAAGCTGAAGGCTTCGTAGTAGCAGTAGCCTTGCACTGCGATGTTGTGACACTGTTGACACTGTTGACCAATCGGGACACGCACATGTTTTCCCACGCTCACAAACACAGGCCTGTCTTTGCGGATTTGGGGTCAGTTTTTGAAACCGGAGGAGAAATGAAGCGGTAGAGAGGACATGTTATCAAACATCAGCTGTTTGACAGAATCGTGTAGTGTGTTCGCTCTTACGATTCTCAGTCGTTATGTGTGAACCCCCAGACGTTCGAAAATCGCACTAAATCCAGTCGTGTAGTGTGGACCCCCCATTCTATATAAAATCATTTAAGACTAGAAAAATCGTGTAGTGTGTGCTGACCTTAAGACAACCAAAAAGTGTACTAAACCAAGTTACTAAAACTAAACAAAGATTTCACAAAGACTAATGGGCGTCTCCAAAACAAATCCCTGTAAATACTGCTTTAGGCACTCAAAGAGCTCTACATCAAGGAACAACTCACCCATTCATACTCCAGTGCTCGCAGACACCCGCTCTACTCTCTGCACCATCGTCAGCCCCTTGTGGCGAAAGTGAAGTGTCGTAGGCAGCTCACATGGATTTACCTGTCAGTAGGGAGCGCCTGCGCCCCCTACTGACTGACGGCTTCTCCAGGACGATGGGATAAGGTGTATGCTCCATCGTCATGGTTCACAGATGTTAAAGCGCGTGTCCTCATCTCGATGGCCTCCCTGATCCAGCGCTGGCACTGCCAGGGTCATTTGAGCAGAAACATACTGTATTTCAAACATTTTTACAGAAGAAAGAAAACAAAACAAGACTATTGTGCTCAAAAGAAGTAGAAAGACGGTCAAAGAACTTATAATAAACACAACATAAACACTCCAGTCAAGCAAAACTCAGACAGTTAAAAACGTATGTGGGGGAGACAGGGAGAACATTCAGCACACACTAGAATACCAGAAGGAATGTGAAAAGGAGACAAACAAGAACAAGCACTGCAAGAAAATCTCAAATCAGCCATATCGGATCATTGCAAGAGAGAGACCACATCCTTAACTGGGACAATGCCAGGGTCATCCGTGCCGAAAGTAACTCGGTTTTGTTCAGGCCTATTGTGACTTCTTAGCAAAAGGTTAATGCTGTCTTCTTAGTTTCAACTATTATAGATGCTTCTTTTAGTAAGACAGAAGGTTTGATTACCTGCTTTAGTAGTTTTGATCACTTCCTGTGAGCTTACATGAATTTACCAGTCAGTAGCTTTCGCCCCCTACTCACTGACACCTTCTCCAGGACAGCATCCCAGGTGTGGGATAAGGTGTACGCTCCTTCGTCCCGGTTCATGAATGTTGATGCTGTTTCCTGATTACGATGGCTTCTCTGATCCAGCGCTAACCTAACCTTAAATGAGTCTTTACAGACACAAAGGAACACAAACAAAACAGCCTTTTATAGTTGAGCCAGGTGTTAAGATGCTGCACCAAGCAGCCAACCAGAACAGAGCTTGAATCTAGTCCTCCAATCCTAACTCAAACAGGAGGGAGACTGAATGGAGGCCTGTGTATCCGGCCCCACAAAAAGCAGAAACTTGGCTGAATATGATTTAGATTTCAGCTCATCGGACAGTTTAATTCGCTAGTTTTATATCTAAAGTACAATCACAAAGTTTGGCTTTACACAAATCTAAAAGCTTCTTGACATAACAATGAAAATAAATTCAAATGAATATGTTTGATGGTTTGTTTTGCAGACTCTGGAGATTATATTCAACAAAATCACCTCGACAAACGTGTGCGATGTGGTGATTGCTCTGGTTATCATGGTGGTGGTGTTTATCGTGAAGGAGCTGAACGACAGATACAAATCCAAGCTGCCTGTGCCCATCCCCATTGAGGTCATCATGGTGAGTACTGTCTGTGCCCATCCCCATTGAGGTCATCATGGTGAGTACTGTCTGTGCCCATCCCCATTGAGGTCATCATGGTGAGTACTGTCTGTGCCCATCCCCATTGAGGTCATCATGGTGAGTACTGTCTGTGCCCATCCCCATTGAGGTCATCATGGTGAGTACTGTCTGTGCCCATCCCCATTGAGGTCATCATGGTGAGTACTGTCTGTGCCCATCCCATTATTTTTTTGTCCCATCCCATTGAGGTCATCATGGTGAGTACTTTCTGTCCCCATCCCCATAGAGGTCATCATGGTGAGTACTGTCTGTGCCCATTCCCATTGAGGTCATCATGGTGAGTACTTTCTGTCCCCATCCCCATCGAGGTCATCATGGTGAGTACTGTCTGTGCCCATTCCCATCGAGGTCATCATGGTGAGTACTGTCTGTGCCCATTCCCATTGAGGTCATCATGGTGAGTACTTTCTGTCCCCATCCCCATTGAGGTCATCATGGTGAGTACTGTCTGTGCCCATCCCCATCGAGGTCATCATGGTGAGTACTGTCTGTGCCCATCCCCATAGAGGTCATCATGGTGAGTACTTTCTGTCCCCATCCCCATAGAGGTCATCATGGTGAGTACTGCCTGTGCCCATTCCCATCGAGGTCATCATGGTTAGAGCTGGGTACCTGATACCTAAACAATACTTTTTTTCCATCCCTATACTAAAATATTTGTCATATTGAGCCAAAAAACAGATTAATAATGTTCCATCCATCCATTTTCTTCCACTTGTCCGTTGGGTCGTAAATCACATTGCACCAGCCCCTATGGCTCCTCCTGCAGGTGGTGGGTCCACAGAAGGACGGCCTCATGGTTCTAACCGGGCGTGTTGGTCTCTCATAAGGGGCTTCTGATTAATAATGTTAATTTATTTATTTTCCTTCCATTTCTTTTATTTTACTTTTGTATAATTTGCTTAAGGTGAAACAACCAATAAACTTCTTTTAAAGACAAAAGGGTAGAAAAAACTACTTTTTACCCATTTGTAACATATCTTTCCCTCAAATTTACCCCATATTTTCAACTTGTGTTTCACTTTTTTTCTTTTAAATTGTGATAACCAACAGCATCAAAACTTGAATATAAACATTTAATGTTTCTTTCGGGTCCTGCTTTTGATACTTTTATTTTTCCGATGCCAGACTGGTATCGTTTAATGGTACCCAGCCCTAATTCATGTTTAGTAGATTCAGAGAAGGAGCTTGTTTGAACAACAAAAGTCACTAGATTCCAAAACAAAAATGAACATATAAAATAGGTCCCTAAAAAGCTGCTCCATATCCAGGAAATGCTTTCCTCTCCATCGCCTGCTATACTGTATTTTGAACACAATTTGGGCCATGGCTCCAATGGGGGGTTTCGAAGCTATACCAGTTGAGAACCACTGATTTCCTACGTGTATTCATTCACAAAATGTTGACATTTTAAGTACCCATGTTTCGTACGAAAGGCGAACGAGATGACTGTAATCCAATTATGTTTTTGGAAACAACAGCAGCAGCAGCAGCAGCAGCAGCAGCAGCAGCGATATAAACAGACTTTAGGGCCTGTTATCTCAAAATGAGGTTTTCCTCACACTCTTGCAACATCTCCACTTTTGTTGCTCCTACAGACTCCAAACTTTCCAGTCTTGTACTGAAGGGTATTTCAATGGTTATTTCAGAGGGATTTTTGAAATATCTAATTTCTGCCTGATTTATTGAGTTCCCCCAAAAAACAATTACTACTCCTTCTTTAAAACCTCTCGCTCTCTCACTAAAACCAAAAAATCAGGTTAGAAATCTAGGACTACGAGCTGTTTGACAGCTGCAGTACATCCAGAACGCTGCTGCTCGAGTCCTGACAAGAACCAGGAAATATGACCATATTAGTCCAGTGCTTCGGTCTCTGCACAGGCTTCCTATCACTCAGAGAATAGAATTTAAAACAGCTCTGCTTGTGTACAAGTCTTTTCATGGTTTAGCACCAAAGTCCATCTCTGACATGTTAGAGCCGTATGAACCATCTCGGGCCCTGAGAACGTCAGGGAGGGGTCTCCTGGTGGTTCCCAGAGTCAATAATAAACACGGTGAGGCTGCTTTTCAGTTTCATGCAGCTAAAATCTGGAACAGTCTTCATGAGGATGTGAGACAGGCCTCAACTCTGACAATGTTCAAATCCAGGCTGAAAACAGCTCTTTTTACCCGTGCATATGAAAACTGAAGTATTTTATCTGCACTCTTGCCTTTTACTGTAATTGATTAACTTTATGTTGATGTTTTATTGATTGATTTGATCTGTTTTCCTGGAATTTTCTGCAACTGTGAAACACTTTGAATTGCCTTGTGTATGAATTATGCTCTACAAATAAACTTGCCTTGCCTTGCCTTTATACCAATACTTGTTGTATCCAAACCTCTTTACCTTATTGTTTTCCCAGACTGTGATCGCTTGTGGCGTTTCCTATGCATTTGACTTCAAGGCCAAATACGGCATTGAGGTTGTCGGCTTGATCCCCAAAGGGTGAGTCATGTTTTGAAAGATAAGAGCCTATCTCCTTTAAAAGGCCTATAATCTTTATGTCTGTACCTTTATGTGAACAGAACACACAGATAACGTGTGGAATGAGTCATAAAAGAAGTGATTCAAGTGGGTCACATTCACAGATAAGACGCGCACATCCGAAATGGCCGAGTGGCGTGCAAGAGTTAGAACGATATCTCTGCACAGCTTGAGAGCTCCTAAAAATGTTTTATTTAAAAGATTTAAATAAATAAATAAATAAATATATATATATATATATTTCTTTCCCTGATACCAGAGCGGTATCGTTTAACCGTAGAAGTGAGTGGCTACGCACCTGTACATATGTGCCATGCCCATGATTGATTAGTTTATTTAAAAAAAAAAACTATTAAGGTGTACACCTCCATGTAAACACAAGTAGAGTGATACAATACAATTTACAAAGTCTACAAGATATTTACAAAGTACCAAAGAAGCACTTTTGCTAATGCTGTGGGATTCCTCACGTTTCTGTCCCTGAATGTAGGTACGAGCCTCCCATGGCCCCAAACCTTCAGATCTTCCAGGAGACGGCAGTGGAGGCGTTCCCCATGGCCATCGTGGGCTTCGCCGTGGCCTTCTCTGTGGCTAAAGTCTACTCCATCAAACACGACTACACCATCGACGGCAACCAGGTACAGCCCTTAAAGCTCCTGTTCCTCACTTATTATCATGCAGTAGTAGTAGGCTGTGTATTGGAGCTGAAAGTATTTTATTTGCACTATTCAACTGTTTTTATTGGGCTTATTTGGTAATTTTATGTATCCCTCTGTTCGGGCGTTTGGCAGGGTGTCCTTGGAATTTTTTCAGATGAAACTGTATTGCATTTCAATATGATTTTACAGGAAACATTAAATAGCCCCATCAAAGTAGTAAGAGCATTAAAACATAAACATGAATTTAACATGAAGATCGGGATGTGCAGAAAAGGTTGGAGAAGGACTCTACCCCTCACTTGTCTTGTGTTTTGTCTCCAGGAGCTGATAGCGTTTGGTGTCAGCAACATCTTTGGAGCCTCCTTCAAGTCTTTTGCGGCGAGTACGGCTCTGTCCAGGAGCGCAGTGCAGGAGAGCACCGGAGGGAAGACACAGGTACTGACCCTCAAGTTCACTACAGCACTGTATGGCAGAGGAAATGAGGGGTGAGGGACGAGGGGGACAAAAAAAAACAAGCTTCTTGTTGCAATTTAAGACTGGTCGTTACAGTGACTTGCGAAAGTACTAATAAAACTTGAACTTTTGCACATTTTGTCATGTTTACAACCCTAAACGTAAAGATTTTATTTTGAATTGTTTACTGAAAGTTCACCCACAAGTAACAGACAACTGTGAAGTGAAAGCAAAATGATACATGATTCTGTTATTTTTCAAAAAATAAAAAGTGAAAAGTGGGGCGTGCATAAGTATTCATACAGCATGACTTAATACTTTGTGAAACCCCCTTTTGCTGCAATAACAGCAGCAAGTCTTCTAGGGTATGACTCTACAAGGTTTGCACATCTAGAGACTGACATCAATTGTAATTGTAATTGACATGAAACAGTACAGTAAAGGAAGTGGAATGCGTACAAAGGCAACATAAAAACAAACAAAAATGTGTAGTGTAGTGTGTGTGTGTGTGTGTGTGTGTGTGTGTGTGTGTAGTTAGATACGTTTTCCTTTTGTTCTAAACATATTGGACATAATCTATAAACGTATGGTTCAATGCAGTAAAACATGAGGACAAAACTCAAGACGTGTTGGTTTTGAGATGTCATCTTGGCTTTAAAAATTCCAAGTGCTGCTTCGATCGTCACTACCTCTGTTGAGTGGTTCTTGTTGGGATTCGTGAGAATTGTACAGACTACAACTGAGTTTTGTATTCATATTATTATCACTACCACTATTATTATTACCACCATTATTACCATTATTATTATCATCATTATACTTATTTTATTGTAAAGATTTGTGTTATTGTTGTTATTATGATTCTTGTTGGGATTTGTGAGAATTATGCAGACTACTACTGATTTTTGTGTTGTTGTTATTATTATTATTATTATTATTATTATTATCATTGTTATTATTATCATCATCATCATCACTACCACTATTGTCATTACCACCATCATTATTATTATCATCATCACTATCACCCTCACTACTATTATTATTTTCCATTACCATTATAAATTCCCCCGGCTTCAGTGTGATAGGAGAATGAACTGATTTTCCCCTCAGTGCCTACCCATTGGAGAGGGAAACAGAGGGGGGAGAGCCTCTCCCTCCCAAATTGTCCACCCCACACAGTGAAGGAGGCAAAATGAGGGAGGAGGCGCCAGCAAGAGCAACCCCCTGACCCACAGGAGGAGGTCTGCTCTAGCCTATGAAAGCTCTTCTTTCAGTTATCTAGTCCCACACCTGTACCGTTACCAGCATAACTATAGAATACGTCTAGAAGTTGATTCCCTCCTTTCGCTCTCTTTTTATTTTTGTTTGTTTGTTATAGATTTCGGGTAAGTATTGTCAGCATAATCTCCACATAATGCCAATTAGAATAATCAGTTAATATCAACAATAATACTAATAAAGACAGTAGTATAGATAGAAGCAGCACAAAAGAAGAGGGTAGATTAATAGGCAAAATCAAGAGCGAGAGAAAAACAAAGAACAAAAATAACAGCAAGGGCAATAAAAAAAATGAAGGTAGTATTAATAGCAATGACAAATAAAACAAAGTGTTGAAAACAGTCCTAAGCGGCAATATTGACAATTATGGACGATTAAAAATAATATAGAAAAACAAATAGGAAAGGGAGGCAAAATTAATGAATACATAAATAGCAATAGCAACAACAATAACAATGGCGATGTCTATCCATACATGCGAAATTTATGATGCAATTCTGCAAGAATTCTACAAGAATTTAACCAGAGATGACCAGCTAGTAGTGGAAGAGTCTTGATTGTCCAGAGACATAAATTCCAAAGAAATATGATTTAAGAGCAGGTTTTTCCAGTGTGATATATTTGTATTGGTTCTAGATTTCCAATTCACGAGTATGGTCTTTTTGGCGATGGTCAGGGCTACAATAAGCAATTTATTGTCTGTATGGGGATCCGGGTTGATTGCTGGTATCTCCTAATAGGCAGAGTGAAGATGATAAAGGGATGTGACGGCCCAGGAATGTGGAGAGATAATCTATAATGGTTTTCCAAAAAAGTTTAATAGGCGGACACTCCCAAAGTGCATGAATATAGTTATCTTGGGTATTCAGAGTACAGTAGTTACAGATGTCCGAAGTGGTGTGGCCCATTTGTGCTAGCCTGTGTCCTGTGTAATGTGTCTTGTGAAGAATTTTGTATTGAATAAGTTGTATGTTTGCGTTGTTTGACATGTTGTGAATGTTGGTGCAAATGGATTTCCAGAAGTGTTCATTCAGAGCAATATTTAGGTCTTTTTCCCATTTCTTGGTTGGTATAGATGTTTCTTTATTAGATTGCTGGATGGTTATATATATTTTGGCTATTAGTTTCTCTGTAGGTTTAATATTCAGAAAGGTTAGTATTAAAGTTGGAGGACTCAGATTTAATGTTTCCAGGGTAAATGATTCCTTAATTGCTGAAGAGACCTGAAAGTAATGCAAAAATTCATTGTTCCCAATGTTGTAATTCTGGTGGAGATGTTCAAATGTGACTAGAGCGTTATCATGAAATATGTGTTTAAAATGTGTGATACCTTTGTCTATCCATGATTTAAAATGCAATGGTGATTTACTGATTTGTATGTTGGGGTTATTCCATATTGGGGTGAGTGTGGTAGGAGTTAAAGTGGAATTTGTAACGGTGTGGAATTTCCACCAGGCTGTCAGAGTCGTTGATATTGTCAAAGATTTAAAGCAAGGGTGGCGTTTCACTGAGTTATTAATAAATGGAAGATCAGAAATGTTGATGCTTTTACAAGGAATTTGTTCTAAATCTAGCCATACGGAGTCCGAGTTATGAGGATGGATCCATTTGAGTATGTATTGAATTTGACTAGCGATATAATAATGATGAAAATTTGGAGCTTTAAGCCCGCCTTGTGGTTTATTCTTTTGAAGAGTACTTAATTTGATTCTAGGGGTTTTGTTTTCCAATGAAATTTAGTGATGACTGAGTCTAATGATTTAAACCAGGTAGTAGTGGGTTGTATTGATATCATTTTGAAGAAGTAATTTATTTTAGGCAATATTGACATTTTTATTAAGGCTATTCGACCGATAATGGACAGTGGAAGATTCATCCAATGGAGGAGGTTATCTGTAATTGTTTGGAGGAGAGGAACAAAATTTAAGTGAAACAACTCTGACAGCCTGGGGGAAATGTTAATAATCTTGGCATATTGGTACTGGTGGAGGGTGGGCCGCCACATCCCATACATCTCTTTGAAGCAAAAGCATAGATGATTTCTGCCAGTTAATTGAGTAGTGAGAGAAAATCGCATAGTCTTCAATAAGTTTAATAGTTTCTGGTAGAGAAATATGTGGATTTTGCAAAAATAATAGTATATCATCAGCATATAAGCTAATTTTATGATGCAAGTTTGGTGTTTGTATTCCTTGGATGTATGAGTGTTGAGGAATTGCTGCAGCTAAAGGTTCAATGAAGATTGTGAACAAAATGGGTGAAAGTGGACAGCCCTGCCTAACCCCCCTGTGTAAAGTGAAAGGTTGAGAAGATAGGCCATTTGTGGTCACTGTAGCCGTAGGGAAATAATGAAGAGTTTTAATCCAATTTATAAATGATTCCCCAAAGCCAAATTTATGTAGAGTGGAAATCAAGAAGGTCCAGTTCACTCTGTCGAATGCTTTTTCCGCATCGAGAGATTATGACTGTATCCAAGTTATGAGATATTGAGTGGTCCATGATGTTGAATAATCTGCGTGTATTATTGGCGGAGTTCCTATCTTTGACAAAGCCAGTCTGATCAGGGTCTATAATTGTTGGTATTATTGTCTCCAATCTATGAGCTAGTGTTTTGGTAATAATTTTTAAATCAGCATTGATTAGAGAGATGGGGCAGTAACTTGTTGGGAGAGTTGGGTCTTTATTGGGTTTTAACAAGAGTAAGATTATTGCAGTGTTCATTGTGGCAGGTAATTTGTTAGTTTTTGAAATTTCTGCCACCACTCTGAGAAGAAGTGGTGCGAGTAGTGACCAAAAATGTTTATAGAACTCAGCAGGGAAGCCATCGGGTCCAGGTGATTTATTGTTGGGCATCTTTTTAAGCGCAGAAAATATTTCATTTTCAGTTAGGGGTGAGTCCAGCAAGGTTTTTTGATCTTCTGTGAGATGTGGTAAGTTAATGTTGTTTAGAAATGATTGGTTTGTATGTGGTTAGTGATATTTTGTGAGGTATATAAATGTTCGTAAAATTCTTTAAAGGTATTGTTTATTTCTTGTGGAGAGTATGCTGGCTTCCCTGCTGAGTTCTTAATCATAGGAATTGTACATTTTTCATTGTTTTTTAAATTTGATTTGCAAGATATTTTCCAGACTTATTATTAAAGTGAAAATGTTCTTGTCTTAGTCTTTGAGCTAAAAAACGTTTTTTTTTATCTATTATTTTATCTAATTGAAAGTAGATGTTCAGAAGAATTAGTTGCTATTTTTGTTTCCAATTGTTTAATTTTGTCTTCTAACTCGGTCCGTTGTTGTTGTTCTTTTTTCTTGCTATTTGTGGAGTAGGAAATTATAATTCCTCGTAATACAGATTTTCCAATTTCCCAGAGTAATGACGGAGGCAACTCTGGAGAATCATTTATTTCTAAAAAGGCTGTCCATTCCCTCCCAATGAGCCTATCAAATTCAGGATCTTTAAGTAAGGAAGTATTGAAACGCCATCTAGTATTTGGTTTACGTACATCTGTTCGATTCCAAGTAAATGTGACTGGGGCATGATCACTTATAACAATCGGGTGGATTATGTAATTGTTTGTGCTAGAAATGATAGAATTGCTATTAAGGAAGAAGTCAATGCGTGAAGATGATTGATGAACCGGTGAATAAAAAGTGTATTCTTCTGTTGAAGGATTTTGTAGCCGCCAACCATCACCCAGTCCAAAATCACTCATAAATTGTTTTATGCATTCAGCAGATTGTGCAGTTCGTTTTGTTGAAGATGTTGAGCTCTTATCTAGTGAAGAGTTGAGCACGGTATTAAAATCTCCTCCTATGATTACTGGGCAGTGCGAATGCATTGAAAGCACAGAAAAGAAGTTATGAAAAAAAAGTGTATTATCCGTATTTGGGCCATAGATATTGGCAATAGTTACTGGGGTATTATCAATCGAAATGTTAATAATGATATACCGTCCTTCCGGGTCAGTAATTGTATAATTATGAATAAATCTTATCTGCTTGCTAATTAAAATGGCAACGCCCCTCTGTTTTGTATTAAAATTAGCTGAGAATATTTGAGTGAACTGTGATGTGTGTAATTGATTATTAGAACTTGAGTCAGATAAATGGGTCTCTTGTAACAGGCATATATCTGGTTGGAGTTTAGATATGTGATTAAACACTTTTTTGCGTTTTATTTGAGAGCCAAGTCCTCTGACGTTCCAGGTTAGAAATTTAATTGACATTTTGGAACATAGGAAAAAGTATTTGAGAACAGATTTTTAGTTGTGTGCAAGTACAAGAGGGTAACTGTGTGCGTGTGTGTGTGAAAGAGAGAATGCAGTGTAGAGGAAGAGTTAAGACAAAACATAGGCAAAACGGGAAAACAAATTGAGAACAAAAACACATTGCGTACATGTACATTTGGGCACCTGGCAGGTCATAGGGATGTAGCTACGAGCTAACTAAGTGTTTGATAGGGTCAATGACTCGTATAGAACCACGGGGTTTTATCCTTGTCGCGGAAGAGCTGACCGTCTATGTACAGCCTGTCCACGACCAGCACAGCTCTTTTACCTTTCTGAATCATTTCCTTGCGCAGTGGATACAGTTGCTTGCGGCGTTCCATGACCTCTTTAGGGAATTGATCATTAAGTCCGTAAATTGTCCCTTTTAGTTGCTTTCCTTGACGCTGTACAGTTTCTTTTTGTTTATAGTGTTCAAATTTAGCAACAATTGGACGTGGTCGTTTGCGGTTTTCCAGTGATGAGCCCATGCGATGTAAAGTAATGTTTTTGACTGTTTCGATTGGGAGCTTCAGTTGTTTTATCATAAACTCCTTAACCAGGCGTTCTGGATCTTCATTTGTGTGCTCGGAGATTCCAGAGAAGACTAGATTATCTCTCATGCTTCGTGTCTGTAAATCGAGAAGGGAGTCTTTCATGGTTTTATGCTCGGCGGCAACTGAGGCAAATTGTGTGGTGAGTGAAGAAACAGCGCGCTTTAGTGTTGTATTTTCTTGAGTAAGTGTATCTATTTGGCTCTGACTGAATTCCAGGCTTTCCCGGAGCCCTCGGACATCCTGATGTACAATTTCAATTAGCGTAATCCTGCTCTCCAGACCGATTAGTTTATTTTCAATTGACATGAACATTTCGGCAACGTCCTTACCAGGGGTTAAAGTGGGATTTGGGAGGTGGGGAACTCTAACCTTTAACAAGCAGTAGGAATCGCGCTACATTTTATATACTTAGGTACTGACATGTAGTCATGGGTTCTGAACAGATACTGCACAATACAAGGTATTTGATACTGTAATAATTTTATTTTCCAATATCTTGAATTATTTTTAGATATCCTTTAGTAGGTTTTAACAATCAAATGATTGGAGGTCTATGTGATTTACTAAATGAACAAATTCTGCTTTTGCCAGATCCACTCTTTTGGGTTCTTCTTAGATGTAGGACTGCAGAGCACCATGCCTGCCCAGAGAGGAGCTTAATAGATTATAGAAACAAATAAAATGTCAGGATCCACTTATTCAAAGAAGGCCCAACCAAAGAAATGAACATGTGTGCTGAAACATTACTTATTAACAATTCTGGCTTGTTATTATGTTCTTTAAGAAAATCCTCTTTCACAGTCAGTGGTGCTTACAGCAGGGCTCTTGCAGGCTGGTCAGGGGTGAGCCTCCCACCACCAAACGTATTCATATTTTTGGGATAAATAAATGAAAATGTAATTATCATCACTGCTTGAACAGAATAGGGCCTAAACATAAAAGTTATTATATTCCAGCATTTTAAGGCTTTGGAGGGAAAAAACAAAACAAAAAACACAGCAATAGATTAATACAGAATAATAAAGAGCCTAATAATAAACTAGGACTACTCCGAACTAAACCAGGATTAAGCCAGGGCAAAAACATGCAATATCAGGACTAAATCACACCTAAACCAGGCCAAAGGCCAAATACAGAATGAGACCAGTACATCTCAAACAACATGACTAACTCCTGCTCAGCCACTGCTCCTCAGCGCTGAGCAGACAGACCATGGAAAATAATAAATAAGTGCGGACCAAACGCCAGACCTCGCGCTTTACGAAAAAACTCAGTAAATGAAGCGCTCCTTGGAGATGGCGCGCTCATCCACATATTCAGCTTCAGCCTCGTTTACCATGTTAACTTTGCAAAGAGCATCTCTGCGCTTGTACATTTCCCACAAACACGTATTGAATGAAGTCAGAGCAGAAAGGAAGAAAAATGCACCTGTCAAATGAATGATTCAATGTTATTTAGTAAAGTTAGAGCCCTGGGAGCGAGGTTTAGCGTGCTGACCGGTTAAACACGAGTGCTGGTGGTGCAGAGCAGTTTTCCAAAACTCACGTTCCATCAGCTTTATCGTCCGCTTTACAAACATCCACAGCTGAACTGGTGTCCTTACCTTAAAGTCGCTGGTTAAGCCCTTTGCACCGGTGAAGGCAGGAACACACGCTGCACCTGAGGCGGACCGCGAGGAGTCCTGCTTCTGCATGGGATAATCCGAGCAAACACGATTCATGCTGTCCTTGTGCTGCGGTTTGATAAAATCTGTCAGTCCATCCAACGATAAGCCTCCTGTTTTCTTAGTTTAGCGTTACACCGTTTAACAGAGCCATGTTTTCATTTGAGCCCGTGCTTGGAGATGATGGTCCGGAGCCGGAGGCACACTGCTACGCAAAGTGCCGCGAACTTGCTGTGGAGCTACGCGAATGCGGCGCGGATAATGCCGGAAAAAATATAATTTTTATGGAAAATGAGGTCAGATTATATTTTTTGGCCCCCGGGACGCATATTGAGGAGGCCCAACCTAGTACTTTTATTGCATTGATTTATCTCACAGGCAGAATTTCGTATGTGCGTGAAAATCACAAAGTTGCAATCATGAACTTTTTTTTTCTCTTTTCGCCATGCGAAGGTGGGGGAACGCCGTTCCCGCCGTTCCCGCCCACTTTAACCCCTGGTCCTTACAGTCTATTGTTTTTCGTGGTGAATCCATGCTTGATGTTGATGCTGAATGGAACCGCTTCTTTTCGTTCTGAGTGGGGTTTGCATTACCTTGTTTGTTAGCATCCATTGCACACACTCTGTTGTGGCAGTCTTCGATGTAGCTTTCCAGTGATGACAACGGGTTATCGGGATTCATGGATAGCAGGCGGAATCACCAAAAAGAAATGAATCCAGGTAGATCCAATTGTTTTGGAATGACACGTGCTCCTCTGACGCTCTCACGCTCTCTCTCTGACGCTCTCACGCTCTCTCTCTCGTAAGTTATTTTAAAATTATTATTTTTATTTATTTTTGTTTTTTGCTTTCTTTTTCTTTTTTTCTTTTATTTTATGCTGTTCATTAAGATGGGTTTCTCGTGTTATGTGTTAACCGCTCTTGTTTTTTTTTTCTCCCTTCTGGTTTCTGTGGATCACAGTGGACTGAAGGATGATTTGTCATTGAAACCAATGATAACAGGAATAATGCTCAAATCAATAAAATATTTTATACAAAAAAAAAAAAGATGTATTAGTACTTTCGCAAGGCAAGGAAAATCGAAAGAGCCTGGAGAGGAACCGAGTGGAGGTAAAGGGGCAGCCGTGGCAAGGTTGCTTAAAAGGTGCCGCCTATGGGGAAGAATGAGGTACAAGATTGAAGAAATAGGTGATGAGATGATAGGCTAGATGGCAGACGAGGAGCAGGAGCCAGAAAGTCCCTCCGGCGAGGGAGCCAGAAAGTACCGCCGGCGAGGGAGCCAGAAAGTCCTTCCGGCAAGGGAGCCAAAAAGTCCCTCCGACGAGGGCAACAGAGAAAGGGACAGCGGGGCCCTCCAGCGAGGGTGCAGAGTAGAGGAGCCCTCCGACGAGGGTGACAGCAGAGGCAGGGACAGAAGCCTTGGGTTGATGGAGGCATTTGAAGTGGAAGTTTATGTCGGTTGCTAAATTTTGAGATAAGGGAGCATTTAGTGCCACGGTCTGTGCAAGAGACTAATGAGACGAGCACTCTTAAAAATGTGACAGAGCATCGGCGATGGCATTAATATGGCCGGGAGTAGGATGAGCTGTAATTATGAAATTTGTTATTGTTTGCCATGTGATCTGACGCGTGAAAGGCATAGATTTTGAAGAGGAACATCCTTTGATTATGGCGTAGTCTACGGCAATGATATCACCTAAGGCAGAAATGTGTTTCCGCTTCCAGAGTTGTCCCCGTGAACAGCAAGCTAACTCTACTTGATGTGTATTGTAGAGCGAAGTGAAGATTCGGTCAGGGCACAGAAAAGGGAGTACCGAAAAGCCGAACGGAAATGGCGCAAGTCAAAGCTCCAGGTTCATTTTGAGATATACAAAGAAGTGCTTTGTGAGTTCAACCAGATTTTGCGTGGAGAAAGGGAGAAGTACTTCTCTAAAATCATCGCAAACTGCAGAAACAATTCTCGTGTTCTGTTTTCCACAGTAAACAGATTAACTAACCCTCCAGTTTCACTGCCCTTAGAACTAATCTCTACATCTAAGTGCAATGAGTTTGCAATTTTTTTATGACAAAGTCCAAGGCATTAAAAATGCCATAATTTCCACAACACAAATGGCAACCCTGCCACCAGATAAACACCTTGAGCTGACACATTTCACACCTGTTACTGACAAAACAATCGAAGAGGTTATCTCCGGTCTGAGTTCATGTACATGCTGCCTTGATGAATTACCCACTAGATTTCTTAAGTCTGTGCTGACCAGCTTATTACCACAACTTGTTCAGTTAGTTAACATCTCATTTGAGACTGGAGCATTTCCAAAGGCCTTGAAAACCGCGGTCATTAAGCCTCTTCTAAAGAAGAGCAGCCTTGATCCCAAAGTACTGAACAACTACCGGCCCATATCAAACCTACCGTTCTTAGGAAAAGTCCTAGAGAAAGTAATATATCAACAGCTGACTTACTTTCTCCTATCTAACAATGTGTTTGATACTTTCCAGTCAGGATTTAGGCCCCACCACAGCACTGAGACAGCTCTGATCAAGGTGACAAATGATATCTGTATGAACACCAACGCAGGTAAGGTCTCAGTTTTAGTTCTGCTGGACCTGAGCGCTGCCTTTGACACAGTGGACCATGGGATCTTACTTCACAGGTTAGAAAACTGGGTGGGAATCTCTGGTACTGCTCTAAACTGGTTCAAGTCCTATCTCGAGGATAGGATGTACTTTGTCGAAATTGGCAACTGTGTCTCAGACAAAATTTCCATGACCTGTGGACTGGAGTCCCCCAGGGGTCAATCTTGGGACCCCTCTTATTCAACCTGTACATGCTTCCATTGGGTCAGCTAATAAACAGCAACAATGTGTCGTACCACAACTACGCAGATGACACTCAGATCTACGTGTCACTGACGGCAGGTGAACATGGGCCTGTAGATACTCTCTGTCACTGCATCGAACAGATCAGTTTGTGGATGCAAAACAACTTTCTCCAACTAAACTCAGACAAAACTGAGATCATTGATCATTTGGCCCACAGACACAAAGACAAAGTGTTATCAGTCACCTTGAGTCTCTCGCTCTGAAACCAAAAAATCAGGTTAGAAATCTAGGAGTAATCATGGACTCAGACCTGAACTTAAACAGCCACATCAAAGCAATAACATCATCAGCTTTTTACCATCTGAAAAACATGGCTAAGATCAGAGGAATAGTGTCAAAACCAGACTTAGAGAGACTCATCCATGCATTTGTCTCCAGCAGGTTAGACTACTGTAACGGCCTGCTCACTGGCCTTTCTAAACGAGCTGTTAGAGCTGCAGTACATCCAGAACGCTGCTGCTCGAGTCCTGACAAGAACCAGGAAATACGACCACATTAGTCCAGTGCTCCGGTCTCTGCACTGGCTTCCTGTCACTCAGAGAATTTAAAACAGCTCTGCTTGTTACAAGTCTTTTCATGGTTTAGCACCAAAGTACATCTCTGACATGTTAGAGCCTATGAACCATCTCGGAATCACTTAATCCCCACCTTCACCAAGTGCAATTTCTCTCTGATCTTTGTATCAGCTTTACCCAAATGTAAAAGGTTACCGCCTACAGGCCAGTGTTACACCTCATTTGAAAGCTAAAACTCATCTAAATGGATCTTTTTCCTCGTGTTTTGTTGTGTTTTCGTAAATTGTTGCTCCTTTGCGGGTTTTTTGTTGTGTTTTCTTCACACATTTTTGTCACTTTTTTTAATGACTTTTTTAGCCATTTTTCTGTTGTGTTTTCATCACTTTTCTGTGGCTTTTTTGTTTTGTTTTCATTACTTTTTGTCACATTTTGGTAACATATTATTGTTTTTTTTATCATATTTTGACACTCTTTTGGTGCATTTTCATCCACATTTTCTCTATTTTGATGCTTTTTTCACCAAGCTTTTAGAGTTGGGTAAAGCCAAACTGGAGAAATGTGTTCGGATCAGGTGGGGGTTAAGAAGTTAAGAAGCCAATCATCCCATTATTAAGTCCACTAAAGCTTTCAAATCTTTGGAATTGTGGATTCTATTCTTTATACCTAAGTGATTTTGAGTCACATTTTTTATAGGACTGTTAATATCCACCTGTCTTTTTGGTTTCAAACAATGAGGGAGGAAACCACTTGAAATACCAGTTGTGGTCCAAACTCATTCCTGGCTTTCCTTGGTATGTTTCGTTCTTCACAGGGATGAGTTTGTAGGCGTGTTTCACGGCCTTTTTGGGGCCACTTTCACAGAAATGCTGGAGGACTCGCCTGCAGTGGTCATGAAGAGGAAACAAATGTAGTTTACAATGTACCAAAAGAGGACTAAACTAATATCATAACATTACTAGTAAAACAAAAAAAATCAGTTACAGTGCCTTTAACAGCTGAATTACGTTGTCATAATTTATTGTGTAAGACTGCAGGGGTGGGGCTTTACTATTTTGTCTATTTATTCTTTTTGACAGGTTTTTGTTGTGGGGAGGGAGCCAAAGACCTTTGTTCAATTGTAAACTTATTGTTTGGACTTGACTTGTTGATACAAAGTTGAGAAGAACAAAAGAAAAAAATAATGGACAGGGCTTTTCTGCTTCTTTCCTTCAGATCGCTGGTTTACTGTCAGCGGTCATTGTGATGGTGGTGACTCTGGCCATAGGATTCCTCCTGGAGCCACTTCCAAAGGTAACATCGTCATCATCATCATCATCGTTAAGCTCCATACTTTCTATATAAAAATTACTTGAAACTAAGACCGGCATTAATTTATCCTATTGGCTTATACTGTAAGACCATACCATCTCTTTTGGGTCACGTGGATTTTTAAAGGTCGACTTATTTGTCAAAATAGTCAATATTACTCATCATATTACTGTAAATCTGTTCTCATGTCTTTTCTCCATCTTGCAGTCTGTTTTGGGAGCTGTGGTCATCGTGAACCTCAAAGGGATGCTGATGCAGGTCACAGAAGTGCCGTATCTGTGGAGACGGGACACACCGGACTGTGTAAGAAAACTTAAAGTAATGTCTTCTTCCTGATTTTGGGATCATTTCCAGTCGTGGTACGTCTTCTCAACTTGTGAATAGTTGCTGTCTTTACCATAGTTTATTTTAATCTTCTTAAGCATGCCCTTATAGTCTTATAGTTTTATGTTTTTATAGTTTATTGTTATATGTTTTATGTTTCATGTTTCACAATCATCCATCCATCCATCCATCCATTTTCTTCCGCTTTATCCGGGGCCGGGTCGCGGAGGCAGCAGTCTCAGCAGAGATGCTCAGACTTCAATCAACCGAAAAAAATTCCTAGTTGTGATCCTGTTCATGACAATGGCCCATCCATCCATTTTCTTCCACTTGTCCGTTGCCAGGTCGTGGGGGCAGCTGTTGGAGCTGCACCAGCCCCTATGGCTCCTCCTGCAGGTGGTGGGTCCACAGAAGGACGGCCTCATGGTTCTAACCGGGCCTGTTGGTCTCTCATAAGGGGCTTCTGAACCGCTCTTTGTCTGACCCATCACCTAGGACCTGTTTGCCATGGGAGACCCTACCAGGGGCACCAAGCCCCCGACAACAATAATAAATACAGCAGCAAATACAATAATAAATACAGCAATAAATACTATTCTGATTCTGAATGTGAGGGCATGAACACGCGACTAGACCCCAGACACACGGAGATGTGTGGGCTATTTTACTGACCCAAATGTGAACACAAGGGAAGCAGCAGCCAATAACAGAGCAGAATACACACATCCTTGTATCATAACAGTGACAAAGCAATAGCCACAACAATCTGATTATGCAAACAAAGGTAAAAAATTATATCATCAAAAGTTAACAAGAACCACTTTTTCTGGCCACATTGTAACCCAAACTAACTTCAGCAGCACTCATGGTTATTGAGCTAAAGCCTCCGCCGTCACCGGGCTGATGTCTGTCCATCTACTTAAATCCACTGGAAATACGTCCCACTTCTTCGTTTCACCTACCTTTAGTTTCTATTTGAGAGAAACTAAAGGTAGGTCCTGATCAAAAGATTGAAAAATGGTAAAAATACAAATGAAATTTTTCATGGTAGGATCTTAAGATCTTAAGGTTCAAAGTAGATCTTATTGTTCCGTGGTTCCTTAACTACAGAACAAGAAGAAATAGGAGTGAGACAAAAAAAAATTTAGCATGCATTTTATTGAAAACAACCATAAAGTGAAAGTCTGTTTTTGCAGCTGATCAAACGTTTAGGACCACATGCCTTTAAAAGACAAATCTGTGCAAAAATGTGGATTCATTGTCATTTTCTGTCAGGTTTGTACACTGTCATGACTTTATCTTGATGGCAAAATAATGTTCTTATTTTGAACGTGGTCACGTTGCTGAGCTGCATAAGCAGAGCCTCTCGCCATGACTGCTGAGGGACGGAGTAACAGAGTCAGATCCTGAGGGTTATGGAACAAAAAAGTCAAGTGGAAGACCCCCAAAAATTTCCCCAACTCTGAGCCGGAGGATCCGATTGGCTGGAGGATCCTGAATCCAAATGACGCTGTTCCTGGAGCGACTGCAGCCCAATAACAATCAGAGGTTTTCATCTGCGACTGAAGCTTCAGAAACAAAGGCCCCGTCTCCTTGAGCCACAGAACTGTCCGTTTGGACTTTGAAGAGAGACCAAACATGGGACACTATAGGTGAAGAAAGTTTGATTCTCTGATGATTAAAATGTGACATTGATGGTCCTGATGGTTTCCATGGTTACTGATCCACCTGACATGTTTTCTACGAGCCACATAATGAGCTGATGTGCCGATGTTACAGACTGAGGCCCTCGTCTATGGGAACCACTGGTTATTGGGCTGCAGTCGGCTCCAGGAATAGAGAATCCTCCAGACAATCAGATCCTTTTGTTCCATAACCCTCAGGATCTGAATGTGTTACTGCGTCCCTCAGCAGTGATGGCGAGAGGCTCAGTCTTCTATGATAGCACTAAACAGTCTTTATGGAAACTATTAAAACTGACAGAATCACCCTCTCCTGGAGCCGCCACCTTAACGTGGTGGAGGGGTTTGAGCACCAGAATGATCTTAGGAGCTCTGTTGTCGGGGGCTTGGTGCCCCTGGTAGGGTCTCCCATGGCAAACAGGTCCTAGGTGATGGGTCAGACAAAGAGCGGTTCAGAAGCCCCTTATGAGAGACCAACAGGCCCGGTTAGAGCCATGAGGCCGTCCTTCTGTGGACCCACCACCTGCAGGAGGAGCCACAGGGGCTGGTGCAGCTCCAACAGCTGCCCCCACGACCCGGCAACGGACAAGTGGAAGAAGATGGATGGAGAATCACAGAAGTGACAGCCTAACAGAATGGCAAAGTGTGTCCCAGGCTCATTTACGCTCTTCTTTGGATAACCGTAGCTTCTCTGCAACCTCTGCGTTCTGATTTCTTTGCAGAATTGTGCTTATTGACATGTACAGAGGGTTGCATAAGTATCGGCCCCCTTTAACTTTTCGACATTTTGCCATGCTATGGATCATAAACATAAATATATTTAAGTGAACTTTTATGTGAAAGACACACACTAAGTGACACACAATCATGAAGTGAAATGAAATTGATACATGATTTTGAATATTTTTTATAAATAAAAACTGAAAAGTGGGATGTGCATAAGTACCGGCCCCCTTTTCCTTTTAGTGCAAACAATTGCCTTCAGAAGTTGCCTGATGTTTTCTGAATGATCACATGTTGACCCAATGTCTAAATAGAGTCTACCTGTGTGTAATCTAATCTCACTTCAAATACAGCTGCTCTGTGATGTCTCAGAGGTCTGTTAAGAGACTATTGGGAGCAGACAGCATCATGAAGTCCAATAACACACCAGACAGGTCCGAGATAAAGTCATTGAGAAGTATAAAGCTGGGTTAGGTTATAAAAACATTTCCAAAGCTTTGAACATCTCTCAAAGTACAGTTAAATACATCATCCAGGAATAGAAAGAGTGTGGCAGAGTGGCATTTTTAAAAGAAAACCATAAGAAATACCGTTTTCTGTTTGCTAGAAGCCACCACGTGGCCTCCATGTGGGACTTCTTATGGTTTTCTTTCAAAAATCGCTTGATCTTGCCACTCTGCCATAAGGTTTAAAGCTGGTGTTGTGCAGTGTACGACTAATAGTAGTTCTGTGTACAGTTTCCCCCACCTGAGCTGTAGCTCTCTGCAGTTCATCCAGGGTCATCATAGGCTTCTTGGTAACAGCTCTGGTCAGTGCGGTCCTTGTTCGGTCAGTAAGTTTAGGAGAACAGCCGGTTCTTGGTAGGTTTGCAGTGATGCCACACTCTTTCTATTCCTGGTTGATGTATTTAACTGTACTTTGAGAGATGTTCAAAGCTTTGGAAATGTTTTTATAACCTAACCCAGCTTTATACTTAATAACTTTATCTCGGACCCGTCTGGTGTGTTATTGGACTTCATGATGCTGTCTGCTCCCAATAGTCTCTTAACAGACCTCTGAGACCATCACAGAGCAGCTGTATTTGAAGTGAGATTAGATTACACACAGGTAGACTCTATTTAGACATTGGGTCAACATGTGATCATTCAGAAAACATCAGGCAACTTCTGAAGGCAATTGTTTGCACTAAAAGGAAAGGGGGCCGGTACTTATGCACATCCCACTTTTCAGTTTTTTATTTATAAAAAATATTCAAAATCATGTATCAATTTCATTTCACTTCACGATTGTGTGTCACTTAGTGTGTGTCTTTCACATAAAATTTCACTTAAATATATTTATGTTTATGGTCCATAGCATGGCAAAATGTCGAAAAGTTAAAGGGGGGCCGATACTTATGCAACCCACTGTATATATTCCTCCATAATAAACTAACCTGTGCTGTGGATGCAGGTGGTGTGGATCGGCACCTGTGTGGCGTCCATCTTGCTGGGTCTGGATCTGGGTTTAGCGGTTGGTCTCGGCATCGAGCTGCTCAGCGTGGTCCTCCGAACGCAGTTGTCAGTATTGATCTGAATGAAGAAAGGCCGACTGTGAAAGGTTAAAGTTACTGTTTTTCCTCCATTGATAAGCCACAGGAGCAATAAGCGAGGATTACACTCAAGGATCTTTAATATAACTCTAGACGTGGCCATAGTAATACGTTGTAACGAATGGGTATTCTGGCGGCCATCTTGAGACTGGCTCTTTTAACCCAGTGCTCTGTAACCAAATGGAAACAGCACTTATTTCCTTCATACTGTTTTGATCTATTTTTAGTGATTTCATGACAGTTTAGCTCTATTAGTTCATAGATTTTACTCTGTCAAACTCTTCAAATCATTCACTGCTATTACAACAAACAGTATTTCTGTACTTTTTTTTAACAGTTAAGCTTTGCCCAAATCTAAAAGCTTCTGGACTGAAGTTTACAGCCTATAGACCAGTGGAACGCCTCATTTGAACGCCTAATACCTACAACATTAAGCCAAACAGATATTTTCATTGCTTTTTGTTGCGTTTTTGTCACTTTTTGTTACTCTTTTGTTGCATTTTCGTTGCTTTTTTGTCACTTGTCTGTTGTTCTTTTGTCGCGTTTTCATCTCGTTTTTGTGGCTTTTTTGTTGCTACTTTTTTAAAGAAGCTTTTAGATTTGGGTAAAGCCAAACTGGAGAAAATACGCTCGGTTCAGGCGGGGGTTAGGATAATTTTAGAATGAAAACACATTGATATAACAGTGTTATGTGGCAAGATGGGGAAAAAACTGTAACCTGAATGGCCGATGAACCATTATCACACAGTTACAAGTTCAAATCTGTCATTGAACTGACTGCATTTGTGGCTCTGTCTCCAGCCCGCGCTGCTCTGTGCTTGCCAATATCAAAGGCACGGACATTTACAAAGACCGGAAGGACTACCTCAACGTAAGTGCAGAAGTGAAACACGTGTGAAATGGATTTGACTTAAGACACACGTGACATTTGTGTTTACGTCTTTGCACTCTTAGATTCTGGAGCCCGAAGGAGTGAAGATCTTCCGGATACCGTCGCCCATTTTTTTCGCCAACATCGAGTTCTTCAGAAACAAACTGGTGGAAGCTGTGAGTGTCGAACAAAACGAGATGAAACATTTAATGCTAAATAAGGCTAATCATAATAATTTTGTGCCACAATTAAGAGGCTCCTGCTGTCTGCCTGGGGGAGCACTCTATAATGAACACTTGCCAGATCACTTTTTGCCTTGTTCCAATTTGATATTCTAAACCTCACAATGTTAACTTTTGACATGTCGTGATAATTACTATATAAATGTGGCTCAAAAGTCTTTCTTTCACAAGAGCAGAACAACTGCCATCTCTCGCCGCTCAATCCACTTGTTTCAAGGTTTACTGAAGTATAACCCTGATGATGTGAGGTCCGTTCTCACAGACGAGAATCTGCAACAAACAGTTCATTCCTTGAATTTAAACAACGACAGAGAGAGGGAGGCATTGCCTTCATGAAATGCTCTAAACAATCTGTACAAAATGAAAAGCAAGCACAAAAAAGCAACTGTTGCTCTACGTTGTACAAGTCGCCGACACAGAGATAAAGTATCAAAGAGAATTAAAGCCGCAAGCGGCATCGAACGGCCCTCACGGGCCATGCCTCCTTTAGCGTCTTTGTAACAGTACCGAGGTCGCTAACGTGCCTACTACATTTTATTGCCCTGATGTGCCATAAATCTTTGTCAGTAAACATCAAAACTACATTTTTAGCCTCTCCATGTGAATAATGGCTCCAACCTGCAGAGGGCGCTAGCGTGCCCAAAATCTTTTTTTATTTCACAAGCAGCATCGGACGGCCCTATCGGGCCGTACTTCAATGACTACTGTCCACAAGCTCCTTACAGAGGGCGCTAACGCGCTGTAATTGTGTATAATGTGAGATTTATGTGTCAGTCCCATTAGGATAACATGGGGGGCCTCGGGCGTCCCCATGGCAACACCGTACAAAATACGGTATGGGTCTCATTGGCTTTTTTGATCGGGATGCCATCAACTATTTTTGTGCCGAATTTTATCAATTTCCGAGAAACTAATATTTTTCCCATAATGCATTTTTTCTTCTCAGCCTAGAGGGGGCGCTATCGCGCCCAATGTCACGTTTTCACATTTGTTGCGTTCGGGGGTGAAAGGTCAATAAAATGTATATTTCCGATTTTTAATCGGAGTTTGTTTGTGCGAATGGGAGCATTTTGTTGTTTACGTTAAGTCGCAAAATTCTTTGTAAAGATTGCGGCTTCGCCGCACACAAACCGTAAAACTTAGCCGAAAAATTTGGATAACTTTTGATGCCCCACATCTCGAGATGAGCTGGAGCGATTTGGAGCTCATTTGGTCAAACGCCCTAGGAGGAGTTCGTTAAAATGCGACGTCAGCGAAAACGCTGACTCAGCATTTTCCCACCTTCCTGTCAAAATGGCTGACTTCCGGTTTGTCTGGGGGCGTGGCCACAATAATATTTTTTGTTTGTCGTCACATGACGAATGTCTGTACCGAATCCCGTCGCTCTACGACAAAGTTGACGTTGGCCCCTCCTCCATAGGCGCAATGTATTTTCACTTTTGTAGGTGGCGCTGTCGCGCCATTTTTTATTTCCCCAATACGAAACACACATTTAAATTAATTTTTCACCGGACCTGAATTTTGGGCAAAGTTTGGTGAGTTTTCAACTATGTTCAGGGGGTCAAATTCCTGCTCAAAGAGCAGAAGAAGAAGAAGAAGAAGAAGAAGAAGAAGAAGAAGAAGAAAGAAAGAAAAAAAACAACATATTATACATTTTTGGAAAGCTCTCAACCTCCCCCACGCAGCCGTGGGGCTCAGAGGTGGATGACGAGCGCGAAGCCAACTCCGTATGACAGTTGGCCATATACCTCCATTCATTTTCATGCAATTATAAGTAAACAGGGCCCACACCAGAGGCAGTCACGGTTTGACATGGTGAGTTTACGGTTGACATGGGGACAGCGCTTCGCGCTGTTTTCGTGCGCTCCGCGCACCTAGGTACAGTGCGCTCTGCGCACTGCGTTATGTTTACCCCTTAATTCTCCTGCAATAACAAGTATAAAGGGCCCACACCAGAGGTGTGGGCAGTGACTGTGTTACATGGTGAGTTTACGTTTAACATGGGGACAGCGCTTCGCGCTGTTTTCGTGCGCTCCGCGCACCTAGGTACAGTGCGCTGCGCGCACGGCATTGCGATTACAATAGACCCTTGCGACGGCAGGCCGTTCGGGCCTAAATAATAATATTTCTTGCAAAAACAATATCGTCGACAACATATTATACATTTTTGGAAAGCTCTCAACGACCCCCACGCAGCCGTGGGGCTCGGAGGGCTCCGTATGACAGTTGTCCATATACCCCCATTCATTTTGCTGCTATAATAAGTATACAGGGCCCACACCAGAGGTGTGGGCAGTCACTGTTTTACACGGTGAGTTTACGTTTGACATGGGGACAGCGCTTCGCGCTGTTTTCGTGCGCTCCGCGCACCTAGGTACAGTGCGCTCCGCGCACTGCGTTGCGATTACAATAGGCCCTTGCGACGGCAGGCCGCTCGGGCCTAATAAAGTCATCACACATTGAATACAGTGTTGTAACTGTTCTAATGTTCTTAGATATGTCATGTAAATACAAGGAGACTGGGAGAGATTATTAAGGTGAGACGCTGCAGGTGAAAGTATTGATTTTTCACGCAGTAGTCGAAGTGGAGATTTTTAGCGAGTTTCCTCCTTAACATCTTATTTTTCATCTCAGAATATACAAATGACAAAACTGACCCCGTACGATGCTTATGACGTTTTGTCGCGAGGTGGAGATAACCCAGAAGTAACTTTACAAAGCCGTCTTTCCCACAGGTATTCATGCACAAATATTGATAGATTTTACATCCACGTGTCCTGACGGCTCCGCGATGACACTATAATCGTTCGTTACAAACTTTAAAGCTGGTGTTAATTAGGTGTTTGTTCCACTTTAGTCGCTCCTACAGACTCCAAACGTTACAGTCTTGGGCTTAACAAGATTTTCACAGGATACATATCTAATTTATGATTTATTCACCTTTGAACATCCCAAAAAATGAGGCAAAATTTGAGTTTATTCAAAAACTATACAAGATCCAAAATCCCCTGTTACTAATATGTCATAAAATAAAACCATGCATTTGAATCTGGGTCTATCCATTATTTAGATTTCGTTGCTGAAAATATAAATTTTGGCCATTTTTATGCATATTTATTTTCATGAAAGCATAAAACAGAAAGCTTGCAATACTTTTATTTCACATACTTATGTCAGTAATGTTCAGCATAAGTTTCAAATTGATATATCTACATTTATTTTTTCCCCCTATTCATCTGCAACAATCTCGCCTTAATGCTTAATGTTTCCTGTGAAGTTACATTGTTGGGTTTAGGCCCAGAGCAATACAAATTGTGAAAAAGCGTGCCACCATTTACTGGAGTCAGGACGAGCGCATCCTGAGTATGTAAAAAGAAAAACAACAGTATGTCTCAAGCCCATTCCTGAGTGGAGTTATGACATTTTTAAAGAAACAACCCTAATGCTCACTCCAGCCACAAGGGGACAGCCAAAATCTAAACAAAAAATAAAAGGAAAGAATTCCACATGTGTCCAGCAGAGGGCACTGACATAATGAGAGATCAGGATACAAACAACACATTACAGCCACGTGGTAAATGGTCGGTCTGCCCCAGGTGTTACGGTTGGAGGCGGAAATGAGAACCAAATGCAAAAACAGCCCAAAAATCTGAGGTGAAATTAAATTTAATGATAAGTCCAAGTCCAAGAACTGGCAACAACAAGGCAAAAGAAACTTACTAGCAGGCACGGAAACCAGAACAGGAGACACAATAAGCACAAAACAATAAACCAACAAGGACAAGGGAAAACACAAGGGTATAAATACAGAAGGAATGAGGAACATGTGAAACACATTAGGGCGGGGCAGGTAATCAACACAAGGGCAACAAAGCCACGGGTTAATAAAGACCACAATCGCCACAATGCATAGCGCTACCGTCGAAGGAAAACCCTGCGTCACAACATGAACAGCTGTTTTAATCACATGTTGCGTATTTTCGTTTTCCATGAATAAACTACTTGAATATTATAAATCGTTACTGTGAAAAGTTGTGAAAACGAATGACAGCTCCCTGTGTTTAGGCAAAAAATAAAGAAAAAGTCCAAGTAAAATCCATGTGAAATGAAACGGATCTGACTGCCATGCGTGTGTGCGCATCCAAACAGGGTGATGTGTGTCATCGTCACTTACCGTAAACTGAAGGCTGTAGACACATGTGTTTGTTTCTCCTGCATGGTGACGAGGCTGTGGTAAATTAGATCCAGTGCAGTGCGTATGTCAGAGGCCCAGACAAATAAGTACGATCCTGTCCAAAATCTGCCTCCAAAGCCTGGTCTCCACAACAAAGTACAAGCAGAAAGTCCAAGAACAGCCCAAGCATCAGCCTTGAATCAGACACGCTGCTCTGAGTGCTTTAGCCTCTGTGTGTGGAAAGCGAAACTGAAATGACCACTTAACGAGCGCATGGCCTGCACTGCGCTGCTTTTTTTTATTTTTTCAAGATCAGAGCGCTACAATTTGTTTTCTATTTTCTTTTGTATTGTGAGCCACATTATAAAGTAGCTTTGCAAGCATTGCCAATTTTATTTGAGATTATAAATGTTGCCTAATGATGAACATTTAAGCACAGTGATACACCAAACCGCGGTTCCTGCACCGTGAACCGAACAGTGTGACAGCTGAAGCCCTGCTATATATCCATAAATATTCCACTGTCTCTTTAATTTATTCCCTGAGTTTAGCTAACCTATTGTAGGTATAGTTGCTCGTTCTGTTGGTGCTCTGGACAACGGGCTCACTTCTTTCTGCAGCCACAGCGTGTAGGTAACTTTGCAGAGCTTTGTCTGGTCAAAGGGTCAGGTCATCAAATATGACTAAGAAAGGAGTAGCTACAGGTGCATAAAACACTCCTATTGCAGTTTGTTTGTTTGAAATAAATAATTATTAGCATTTATTGTTTGATACATTTGTTGTGACAGTGCATAATTTTTGGAATGGGGCATGCGGCCCGACTACAGCATGTGCAGGGGGGCTTCAAGGAAAAAGGTTGGGACCACTGGTCTACTAATAGCGCGGATCTATATACTGAATGACGGGTTACGGACTTGGGTGGACATTTTTTTGTAATAACTCATATTCTCAGAACATCAAATGTGGAAACTAGTATCAAATAAAACACACATGAACAAGAACACTAAACACAACCAAAGGGGAACTGAACACAAACAGAAAGAACCATGACACCAGCGCTTTGAGAAACTTGTGACACAGGCTTGTAAAGCGCAAGGCAAGTGTAAATGAGTGAACATATGGCATAGGCACTACACGTAGCTCTGACCCGAATAACTTGTGTGCTGCTGTTTTAGCTGGGGTTCAGTCCACTGAGGGTGCTGAGGAAGAGGAACAAAGCCTTGAGGAAGATCCGGAGGCTGCTGAAGAGAGGAGAGCTTCAGTGCACGCCTGTGAGTACGAAGAGAACAAAGAAAATTTACTTTTTAGAGCTCTTATCTTGTTATACTTCAACTCTGTATCATTCCTGAGTCTTAAAGGTGTCAACTGATGCCCATGGCTTGAGGGAATAAGGAAAGTAGTGATAAAAAGCCAAACCTCACCTCACAGTAACTGGACAGAGGCTGAGCAAAATGAGAGGAATTAAGGGTCTTTGCTAACAGTCACCAAAAGCAAAGTGGTGCAAAACACTGGGTCCACTTAGAACAAAGATCTTTAATAAAACTCCAGATCGGACATGGCCATAGTAATACATTGGAAAGAATGGTAATTATCGAGTCTGGAGTTTTGACTTCCAGGTTAATGTCATTAACCAGGAGCACTGTGAGCGGAAGTGAGCGCTGTGTTGTGCTGCTGTGTCAGCGTTAGCTGTGTTAGTGTTAGCTCTGAACAGGTAAATACCTTTGTCAACTGGTTTTGCAAAAATGCCGAATAAGCCGCAGGTAGAGCCGGCGACTGAGGAAAACTACGTAAGCCTCAGTCGAGTCACGGAACTCATGGAGCAGCAGAGGGACATGTTCAGGGAATTACTACAACAACACCAGGAGAACTTCAAAGGATTCATAAAAATCATCATGGAATCGACAAACACTCGAATGGATTTACAGACAAAGGACATTCAAGAGCTTAAAACAAGCCTGCAGTTCACGCAAGGTGAGGTGGACACCCTGAAGGAAGAGAAATTGAAACTCACTGAGTGCACAAACACATTACAAAACGATTGTTATAAAGTATGTGACAATTCGCACATTATCACGGACAAACTGGAGTATCTGGAGGGACAGAGCCGCAGAAACAACCTGCCATGTACGGCGCGCCCTCTCCACGCCACTATGGCACGCCCTCTCTACGCCACTTAACGCACGCCCTCTCTACGCCACTACGGCACGCCCTCTCTACGCCACTACGGCACGCCCTCTCTACGCCACTACGGCACGCCCTCTCTACGCCACTACGGCACGCCCTCTCTACGCGCCCTCTACGTACGCCCTCTCTACCTACGGCACGCCCTCTCTACGCCACTACGGCACGCCCTCTCTACGCCACTACGGCACGCCCTCTCTACGCCACTACGGCACGCCCTCTCTACGCCACTACGCACGCCCTCTCACGCCACTACGGCACGCCCTCTCTACGCCACTACGGCACGCCCTCTCTACGCCACTACGGCACGCCCTCTCTACGCCACTACGGCACGCCCTCTCTACGCCACTACGGCACGCCCTCTCTACGCCACCGCCCTCTCTACGCCACGTACGGCACGCCCTCTCTACGCCACTACGGCACGCCCTCTCTACGCCACGGCACGCCCTCTCTACGCCACGTACGGCACGCCCTCTCTACGCCACTACGGCACGCCCTCTCACGCCACTACGGCACGCCTCTCTACGCCACTACGGCACGCCCTCTCTACGCCACTACGGCACGCCCTCTCTACGCCACTACGGCACGCCCTCTCTACGCCACTACGGCACGCCCTCTCTACGCCACTACGGCACGCCCTCTACGCCACTACGGCACGCCCTCTCTACGCCACTACGGCACGCCCTCTCTACGCCACTACGGCACGCCCTCTCTACGCCACTACGGCACGCCCTCTCTACGCCACTACGGCACGCCCTCTCTACGCCACTACGGCACGCCCTCTCTACGCCACTACGGCACGCCCTCTCTACGCCACTACGGCACGCCCTCTCTACGCCACTACGGCACGCCCTCTCTACGCCACTACGGCACGCCCTCTCTACGCCACTACGGCACGCCCTCTCTACGCCACTACGGCACGCCTCTCAGCCATACGGCACGCCTCTCTACGCCACTACGGCACGCCCTCTCTACGCCACTACGGCACGCCCTCTCTACGCCACTACGGCACGCCCTCTCTACGCCACTACGCACGCCCTCTCAATGCCAATACGGCACGCCCTCTCTACGCCACTACGGCACGCCCTCTCTACGCCACTACGGCACGCCCTCTCTACGCCACTACGGCACGCCCTCTCTACGCCACTACGCACGCCCTCCTACGCCACTACGGCACGCCCTCTCTACGCCACTACGGCACGCCCTCTCTACGCCACGTACGGCACGCCCTCTCTACGCCACTACGGCACGCCCTCTCTACGCCACGTACGGCACGCCCTCTCTACGCCACTACGGCACGCCCTCTCTACGCCACTACGGCACGCCCTCACTACGCCACTACGGCACGCCCTCTCTACGCCACTACGGCGCGCCCTCTCTACGCTACTACGGCACGCCCTCTCTATGCCAATACGGCACGCCCTCTCTACGCCACTACGGCACGCCCTCTCTACGCCACTACGACACACCCTCTCTATGCCACTACGGCACGCCCTCTCTACGCCACGTACGGCACGCCCTCTCTACGCCATGTACGGCACGCCCTCTCGATGCCGCACAGGCACGCCCTCTCTATGCCACTATGGCACGCCTTCTCCATCTCCACGCCTCTCACAGGCTTTCATCTCTCTGGGTAAGCTATTAGCCTTCCGCTTGGCATTAAAACATTTCATCATACAATCATTCTATGCACTGTCTCATATTCAATCTGCATTGGCTGGACCCCAGCATCCTCTTTTGGGGGAAGACATCCCTAACTCCAAGCTGTTCACCTACACTGACTTATACATCGATGTCTACCGCCGGGGTCTGATCGCCAAAACTAACACTCATGTCAATGAATCTTCCCAATCGCTGCTTTCGTCTGTTGAGTCTGTCCAGGTTGAAATGAAGCCTTGGCGTTAATTCAAACTGGAAGACTAATTTCAGCATCACCGACCTCCAGCCAATGATCACTTCCGAGAGGGCACACCTCCACCTCAGCCATCAGCGTAAGAGCCGCACCTCCGTAGCAGCCAATCATCACCCTCGGTCCCGCTTTTAAGCCCCAGCAATCATGGTTCGTTCGCTTCCCAGCTGCGCTACGACCCACCTCCACCCCATCTCCGCCTTTTCCGTCCACGGCTTCTACGTGCTGCATCTTCACGGGTCTTCTATGCCACCACAAGTGTCCAGGCTCCGGGGGAAGACATCCCTAACTCCAAGCTGTTCACCTACACTGACTTATACATCAATGTCTGATCGCCAAAACTAACACTCATGTCAATGAATCTTCCCAAATGCTGCTTTCATCTGTTGATTCTATCCAGGTTGAAATACCTTCTATGGCCAGTGAACTGCAATACTTGGGAGAAGCCAGCAGGCAAAACAGCATCTGGACAGATGTGCCAAATTACACAGAAGTCCTTTTTGCGTACTTCTATTTGTAGTATAGGCACCGATTCCGTGGGTACTGCAGGGCTGGAGCACCCACTCGAAGCTTTGGGCTTACAAGCGAATTTGCCATGATTACAAAATGGTTCAATAAATATCGCCAAACCTGTAAAGCTGTTACTCAGTTTTCAGAAAAAAAAACTGTACGTGTACAGTGGCCCATGTAAAAGGCCCTGGTATGAGCAACACCTGTCAAATAGTTACAAATAAAAAAGTTAAAACGTTTATTAAAGGACCTGTATCATGCTATTCTAGCCATTCCAAAGTAAAGTATAGGCATTTATATGATATATTGTACCTCTATCACTATGGAGTACTCATTTTTGAGATAAATATTTTTTGGGGGTATTTTCCCTACCCGGAAGACAAGACGCTTCAATTCAGTTAACTCCACCCCCTCTCCGCTCATTCCACATTTGCAGTATTATAAATATAAATATCACTGCAAAAAGTGAAGTTACTTCACATAATGCATTTTCAAAGAAGGTACTTGAGTCATCTTCTGTACTTGGTAGTTGAGGTCTCCAAACGTTTCGCCTCTCATCCAAAAGGCTTCGATGAGAGGCGAAACGTTTGGAGACCTCAACTACCAAGTACAGAAGATGACTCAAGTACCTTCTTTGAAGATGGACAACTCCTGTACGACTGAGAACTTACACAGACTTCACATAATGCAGTTATAAGGAGTTGACATGTGCAACGCAGTTTCATAAATGGCTAACACACACGCTAACACATATGCTAACACACACGCTAACACGCGTTTTGATTGACTCACCGCTCAGCAAGGCTTCCCCATCGGGTTATGGGATCGCGTTGGTTATAAAAGTTAATCCACTTTGATTCTGGCCAAGGTTCACCAAGCATCCATCAGGTTGGTTGATATAGTAGCTAGCTGAATCCCGGATAGAAATTCCAACTTCTGGCGAGTGCACTCTTCTTTAGGAAGGTTGAATAGTCCTGTTCCTCTCGTAGCCAAACGCGCATCCGTGACATTATCGTTTGGTAAGAAAAAAGAACAGGCGGTGTCCAGAGTAGGTTAGAAAGAACTCAGTCTTCAAAAACAACACTTCTGCTCGGATCCATGGATCCTCCGGCCGGGGGTGCACTTGATTAGCCTCGTGGGACAGCACAGATGCGTCGGAGAGTTCCTTATTTTTTCTTTTTTTTCTTTATTTCTTTCTTACAACATAAATAATGAAAAAGCTGTTTTATAAATTAAAACCAGGCCGTAAGGCATTACATTACAGACGTAGAGCACTTCCGTTCCTTTGTGACGACACAACTGCTCAGCTCAGTCGTTTACCAGGAGAGGGCGGAACAGCTGCTCAGAGAGCAGGATTCAGGAGGATTACTTAGAACTGCGTGAATGAAGCCAAAAACCGCTCTGGGGGTGTTTTTGATAAGGAAATAGCAAAACAACATGGCTAAAAGCTCCAAACGTCAATTTTGCATGATATAGCTCCTTTAAAAAAAGAGTCAAGGTTAGGATTGATCCAGCAATTTCATGGTTGCAAATCCAGTGCTCTACCTATGGAGCTACACAGCCACAACATTTATCACAGCAGAAATAAATATCTTATGAAACTCATCTAATTTAGGCTTGGACAATGTGTGCAGTGGCCCATGTAAAAGGCCCCTATCCTGGTACAAGCAACACCTACACTAAAGCAACCTGAACTCCAGACCAAGCCTGATAGCCGCACAGTGCACATGCGCACATCTTTCTGTAAAAAAGTTGATGTCCAAAATAAAATATAAAAATTTGAGTCAATGCTGCGATTGATCCAGCAGTCTCATGGTTGGAATCCCAGTGCTCTACCTATGGAGCTTCACAGCCTCGGACAATATGTGCAGTGAACCATATAAAAGGCATGATGTCTGTTGCTTGCATCTTCCTGTAAAAAAGTAAAAAATAAATAAAAATTCCTGGGCCGAAATTAAGGCCCAGCACCCTACTGGAGGTTCATTTCCCCGTTTTTAATGAGGGTGGGACCATAGGTGCTGATTTATGTTCTTCCTACTCGTGCACGCCGCTGGAGGAGAGAGGTCATTTTAGGTCATGTCCCCCCCCCCCATACATTTTGAATTTGGAATTTATTTGAGTGATTATTTACATTATTTATATTAACATTGTAGCAGTGCAGAAAATAAATAAAGTAACAAAAAAAGTAACAAAAAACTCAAAAGGAGTAGGCCGAAGCAAGAAAGCTTAAAAGTGCCTACCCCCATATTCAAAATTAATTTATATTCCGGATACAGTAATAAAACATCTCATGTTTACATACAATATAACACTTTACAAATTCCTGAATTACACAATTATAATTGTCCGCATTAACTTTACATATAGCAGCATTGTTAAAGAAAAGCATTTCATGTTTTACAAGAAGAAAATCACAGGATGTTTACAAGACTTCCAAGGTAAGAAGATAAAACACGAAGATAGAAATGTATGCAGTTTACCAATATATATAAACATTTTTTATTTTTATTTACAATTTGTACTTTTTTCTTTTCTTATTCCTCTTTCCCATTCACATAATAACCATATCAAATCATTACTTATAAACACCAGTCACCATTCTATTAATTGACTATTGATTTAGTTATAATAAGTATTACATAGTCAACACGACCCATTATTATTGACATTCCCATTTCCACTGTAAAATATTGGTTGTGATTTTTTTATTATTATTGTTGTTTGCTATGTTTAGTGAGGTGCCTTAAAAAGTCTGGGCGTAATATGGCCAGTTGGTAGAGGGCCGTAGCCACCCACCAGCAAGCCCTCACCCTGCTGCCCTAACTTTCAGATTATGAGTGCCCCTTAAAAAGTAACTTCCCACTCTTTTACCAAACATTTGTTGTATATTACTAGGGAGCTGATTGTTTACAGCTTTATATATCTGTAACAAAGTATTATATTTTATGAGGTCATCAAGTTTCCTGGTGTTAGTTTTTAAGAACAATATATTTGTATGGTCCCTATATCCGACATTGTGAACAATTCTAATAGCCTTCTTTTGTAGTCTATATAAAACCTGTAAATGACTATTGAAGGTGTTTCCCCAGACCTCAGAGCAATAATTTATGTACGGTAGGATTAAGGAAGGTAAAAAGAGCCTTGTGGTCCAGAAAAAATCTACACTTGCCCATTATGGCCACATTTTTTGCCATTTTCCCACGAATGTTATCTATTGGTGGTCTCCAGTTAAACTTATGACTGAGGATCACACCCAGAAATGTATATTCCTTTACTTGTTCAATTCAAATCTGAACGTCACTATTCCATTTACCAAATAGAATCATTTTTGTTTTCGATATGTTAAGTGATCTTTGAATTTATATAATTCTGTTGTGACCTCTGAGACAAGCAGTTGTAGATCTGTGCCGGAGGCCAGAATTGTTGTGTCGTCCGCTAATAATATACATTTTAACTTTGTTGAGACTTCACATAGCTCATTGATGTACAACAAAAACAATTTAGGTCCTAATATTGACCCCTGGGGAACTCCGCATACTATGTTCCTTCGTCCTGATACATGTTCATCAATTTGTACGTACTGCTTTCTGACAGTCAAGTATGACTTCAACCAATTGTTTGCAATCCCTCTGATCCCATTGTTATTTAGTTTATTTAAAAGTATTTAATCGGAAATTCCCCCCATCCTTGTTTCTACCTGAGCCGCCCCAGGAATAAGGTGGATATAATAAGCCAATATTTGAAAATTACAGTTTTTATTTATTTATTTTTTAAGTTTTTATCATAGATTTGGCATGTCTCCAATTATTTGTTTATGCGTTGGCTTTGGCTTTACAGACTTAAGGTAGAGTCACCAAGTAAAGGTGAAAGGATTTGTGTTTGATTTTTCATAGAGCACACTATAAACAAAGATGGAGTCCAATATGGCCCCGCAAACTTTAAAAATGTGTTTCAGGATTCAGTCGGCTCAGTTTATAGAATGGAATAGTTTTTCTTGGAATGACTTTCTGAAACTATCAGGCTACACATGTCTCTGCACTATTCAGGAGGTGGTTTAATTTATGTATAATTATTTACATGTACCTTTTTTAAAGAGTGAATGTCACTGCACCACAGGGCACATTTAGTGACGTCACTGCTGTAGCTCAACCTGGGCTTCATTGTCAGCTGATCTTTACTCATGCTGTACCAAGCTTTACTTTATGTAGAATAGTTGACTAGTACTAGTTGTAGTTTAGTTTTTAGTGTCCTAAATGTTGTCTAATAGCTCCATATCAATGAGTTGGTAGAAATCGTTCTAAGATCTAGTTAGACTGAGTTGAGGGTGAGCAGCTAAAGCCGAGCCGAGGGCAGGGGGCTCAGGATGGTACACAGGTCACACAGGTCACACGCCTTAATCCGTTTCCCATGTCCCGACCACAGAAGGGGTACCTGAACTCGTCGTGCGAGCCGTACTCGGACCTGGAGGAGGAGAGCAGTGCGGAGGACTTAGACCTGCCCACGGACCTGAAGGACCTGCCCATCCGCATCGACTGGAGCGCGGAACTGCCGGCCAACATCAGAGTGCCCCGGGTCGACCTGCACAGCCTGGTGCTGGACTTCGCCGCCGTCTCCTTCCTGGATATTTCTGCTCTCAAGGGACTCAAGACTGTAAGTGCATGGGTTCAACAAAAAAGGGCATCAATTAATGAAATTTAAAAAAACAACGGTAATAATAATTACATCTTAATAAATGATGCATTAACCTCTTAACCGCTACCTGAACTCTGCACATTTTTTCCAGTTTGGCTTTACCCAACTCTAAAATCTTCTTGAAAAAAAGCATCAAAATACTGACAAAAACAAGTCAAAAATGAGGATAAAAGTGCAATAAAAAAAAAAAAAAAACACAATGAAAAAAAGTGAAGGCTGGTTAGTTCCCGTTTTGTTTGGCCTGGTTTATGCAAAGACGTTAAGGGGTGGGCGGCATCTTGCATTGCATGTCAGTGTGCTAAAGTGCACCGCCATACCAAAGCCCCTCTTGAACCTTCTCCGATTCCAGCCAGGCGTTTCCACCATGTGCACATAAATCTGGTTGTTCCTTTGCCGCCGTCAAAAGGTTTCACACATCTGTTGTAGAAATGCTCTGTCTATTGCAGGCGCTGAGGGAGCTGATCCGGATCGAAGTGGAGGTTTACATTGTGGCGTGTGACCGTGAGTATTCTACATAATACTTAAAACATTAAAGGCATTTTTTTTTTCTTATTTATGCCACTTTTCTACGGAGCCCGCCAGGGGACATGACGAGAATTTTTTTTATTGCGTTATTTCGCAATACTTCGCGAAATAACGCAAAAGTTTTGCGATAAAATGCAATAGTTTTGCGAAATAACACAATAATTGTTGCGAAATAACGCAATACTTTTGCGAAATAACGCAATAGTTTTGCGAAATAACGCAATACTTTTTGCGAAATAACGCAATAGTTTTGCGATAAAATGCAACAATTATTGCGAAATAACGCAATCATGTTTGGGTAGAGAACAAGGCCCCTTACAGCGTCTACGGCGTATCATCCTCCACACACAATGAAGCATGAATGGGGGAAATTAATTGACCTTTATTTCGAATTGGGTTTAAAATACAAAGAATCAAGATTAGTGCTGGCCAACAGACATGGTATTAATGTAGCCTAAGTGAAAGACATCTTATTAGCCTCCGTATTACGTGGAAGCTCTACGAGGTCTTGGAGGGTGTCCCAGAGTCATGACAGGCGATTTCAGATTAGCACAGCCAGGCCCCGAGATCAGGAAAGAGGGTCACTCCCCGACAGATGTCTAGCTGATTATGGAGGTGTCAGCCTCAGATTCCTGCGTTGCGCAGCCCACGTCCCATGTACCTCAAAGCCACATAATACGTACAGATTGAGCACCGGCAACTTTCAGTCTCTGCACAAAACTGGCCTGAATTTACGATTAACTATCCACCAACCCGGGGGTGAATGTTGTCGCTTGTCCCCAAAAAGCTGCGTAAAGGCCTTTACGCATCTTACCCACTGCAGCAGCGCTAAGTGTCATTGGTACCAGCACGCGGACAGGGACCAGGTTCGTCCCGAAATGCTCCAGCACTTCCACCCATCCCGTCAAGGAGCGTTAGCATCTCTTGAATTAAAAGTTTGGCCTGTCTGAGAACGAAAACGACCCTCTTCCTAGGCGCAACACCTTTGCCTCTGGATCATTGTGCGCTCTTTTGGCTCGGGGATTACCAGCACCCAAGTCTGTACTAAATTTTTGAATTGAATTTATGAATTCTTCAATTTGTCGTAAAAGTCAATATGCCAGATAAAGTTATAGGTCCTCTGAAAAAGACTTCTTTGAAGTCTATTGGCTTGCCTTCTGGACACACCGTTTGGATCCAATTCCCTGAGGATAATGCCCGTCTTCCTTTCTCCTGCCTAAACCATTTTCTCTGCACTTGGTGTACATAATTCTGGTTATGAATTCAACCAGAACCGCCAGGTCGGAGTATTCCTTATGCCTTGAGTGCCCCTTTGGCATTTAGCCTACAGAAATACCATGTCTGTTGGCCAACACTAATCTTAATTCTCTGTAATTTAAACCCAATTCGAAACTAGAAATGCAGCAATGGCTGCGCCATTGCGATTGACTGCGGAACTGCGGGAATCGAATGCAGAAATTGCATAAACCGTTTATTCATAAATGCATACATTTGCATAAAGTGGTAAAATTCATAAACAGTTTAAATTGCACAAACTGTTATGTTGCATAAACTTTAGATTGCATAAAGTGGTTAAATTGCAAAAAACTGTAAAATGCATAAATTGGTTAATTTGCATAATCTAATTTGCATAAACTGGTAAAATGCATAAACTCTCCATGTTGCATGAACTTAACATTGCATAAACTGGTTAAATTGCATAAACTGGTAAAATGCGTTAGTTGGTTAATTTGCATAATGTAATTTGCATAAAGTGGTAAAATTCATAAACAGTTTAAATTGCAGAAACTGTTGTGTTGTATAAACTTTAGATTGCATAAACTGGTTAAATTGCAAAAAAACGGTAAAGTGCATAAATTGGTTAATTTGCATAAAGTATATAAACTGCATTAACTGTTTACATTTCATGAATCCTAAATGGCATAAATTGTTATGTTGCATAAACTGGTTAAAATGCGTAAACTGGTTAAATTGCGTAAACTGGTTAAATTCCATAAAGTGGTTAATTTGCATAAATTGTTTATATTTCATAAACTTTTTAAATTCCATAAACTGGTCAAACTGTTGAAATCGCCTAAATGCTGAAATTGCAAAAGCTGCACAAATGGCTGAAAGACATGGAGAGCCAGAAATCCTATTAAAATGCATTGGCTGGATTCCCCATACACACTAATGGGGCAGAGACCACATACACACCAATGCAAAAATTTCAAATTCCTGTAGAAAAAAACTGGAAAACTGCAGAAGGCCAATTTTTTCTCAAAACCCACAAGTTGCGGAAGCTGAACATGCACAAACTTCAGAAATTGCAGAAATTTCAGAAAAAAATGCTGAAAAGCATGAATTTGCGGGAGCCCCATTATAAGTCAATGGGAAAAATGTTCGGTATTTCGTCCGATTGCGGAAAAAACGTAAATTGCAGAAGTCCCAAAAGTAATAGCAGGATTCTCCTCAACATGCGGAACATTTTGATGCATAACTTGCAGAAATTGCACAAAGCATGAAAGTGCTGAAAGGTGCAGAAAATCAGGAAAAATATGGAATAATAATATTAAAGAACATGAAAACCAATAATTGACTGCGGAAAGTTCCGCAGTCAATCAATAAAGATCACTTAAATTCCCCCATTCATGCACTTGACGGGATGGGTGGAAGTGTTGGAGCATTTCCAGACGGTCCTGGTAGTTGTCCGCGCGCGCTGGTGCCTCTGACACAGCGCTGCTGCAGAGTGGGGAAGATGCGTAAACCCCGGCTCACATTAAATCCGGTTAAGGTCCAGTGCGGCGTCCGCGAACTTAGAAAGTCATTAAAACCAATGTTGCACACTCACACTGCTCCGCGAAGTCCGGGTCCGGCTACCGAGGCCTTCCGGCGGCCTTCCAGCGGCTACGGAAAGAATCCGCAAGAAGTCTATTTTTGCCGGAGACCGGAGCCCCAACGGATCAGGCTGACGGAAAAACACGAGCCAAACAGGAAGTCAGGTCTCGTGAGAAAAGAAGATCCGGTGTATTTCAAAATAAAATCTGTCCGCTCACTACTTATTTGGTCTCGTTTACCACCTGTACACGCGTGTAACGTCGGAAATGTAAACATTTCTCCATTACCAGTGACACAGGGGCACTAGTGTGTTTCAAAGCATCCACTTCACTGGGGAGAGTCGTTGTACTTGCAAATACGGCTTTTGTTTACAAAAACTACCTATATATGGGGCTTTTTATCACGTGAACTCACACCAAGAGCGAAACTCACGTGCACTTCTGTTCTCGCAAGGGCCGTTTCTGTGCCTGGCGCAGCATCTGGCGCCGGAGCTGGCGGAGCCACAGTGTCAGCCGGACTCGCTGTGAGTGGTAGTTTGGGGCAAACCCGGGCCCGATCAGGACCGAACCCGGACCGTAGTTAATGTGAGCCGGGGGTAAAGGCGCACATAGCTGTTTGGGGACAATTGACAAAATTCACCCGGGGTTGGTGGATATGATCGTAAATTCAGGCCAGTTTTGTCAGCTAGACATCGGTAGGGGAGTGGCCCTCTTTCCTGATCTCGGGGCCTGGCTGTGCTAATCTGAAATCGCCTCTCATGACTCTGGGACACCCTGCAAGACCTCATACAGCTTCCACGTAATACGTAGGCTAATACGGTGTCTGTTGGCCAGCACTGATCTTGATTCTTTGTATTTTAAACCCAATTCAAAATAAAGGTCAATTAATTTTCCCCATTCATGCTCCATTGTGTGGGGAGGATGATACCGTAGAGTCTATAGGTCGTAGACGCTGTAAGCGGCCTCGTTCTCTACCCAAATGATTGTGTTATTTCGCAATAATTAATCTTCATCTTGTTTTTTGTCGCTATTTTGACGCTTTTTTCAAAAAGCTTTTATTTGAAAAGCTAAGGTCTTCAAAATTAACGGTCACCATGTTTTCACCATTTTTGTTGGGTTTTGGTCACATTTTTGTCACTTTTTTGGCCACCTAGTTGTATTTTAGTTACTTTTTTACTGTGTTGTTGTTGCTTTTTCCGGCATGTTTTTGGTTGTTTCTTTGTTGCGTTGTTGCTGCGACAAAAGAGCGACAAAAACGTGCCTGAAAAGCAACAATAATACAACAAAAACGCAAAAGAAAAAGCAATGAAAAAGTAACAAAAACGCAGTGACAATGTGACAACAAAGTCACGATCAGTTTTGTAGGTCTTTCAAAGGAGGCGTTATTCTGTTGCTCTCCAGTCGAGAAGCTTTTAGATTTGGGTAAAGTCGAACTGGAGAAAATGTGCTTGGTTCAGGCAGGTGTCCTGAAGTTAAAGTGCATATGACAGGTTTTAATGCTTTTGAAAATATGACTTATTTAGGGATAAAAGGATCTGATAAAATCAGTTGCAAGTTCAACATAATTATCATTTTATTTCAGTGAAGCAGCAATTTTAATGAAGAAATGTTGGGCAGAAAAGTTATTTTTATTTGAATTTTTAAGCTGCTGACAGGAAGTGACATAGACAAAGGTAACATTCCATAGCGGTTTCACTCACTCATTTCACATTGACTTAACATGGTTGCAAAGCAACTGTTTAAAATCGTTTTCCCTCTTCTATGTTACTTCCTGTCAGTGTCCAATAAGGAAGTGAAACTATAAACATCACAAGAATGGCAAAACTAAAGAAAGCTGGGTACAATCTTTAGCAAAATCTTATAATTGTATAATTATATAATATATATAATATAATTGTGCTAACTATGTTTTGTCAAAAAATGTCATATGCACTTTAAAGGTTCACTTGAGCCAGATCAAATGTAAAAGTTTTCACTGATCACCGTCCTGTCCTCTTGTCTCCGCAGCCTACATCCTGGAGAAACTTCACAGCTGTGGATTCTTCGACGACGAAGTCACGCCCTCCATGTTCTTCCTGACACTTCACGACGCCATGCTGCACATCCTCCAGCGCCACCCGGAGGCCATCCAGAGCAAGTCCAACTTAAACACGGTACGGTTTCCGCGTCGTGACTAGGTACCGATGCAACTTCGATACCGATACTTTAACGATACTTGGTTTTCGATACCGATACCTGGACAATACTTTTGGGGGGAAGTGGGGGGAAAAATTGGGGAAAAATTTGGAATAAATTGGGTACAAATGGAAATAAATTGGAAGGTAAAGGGGAATAAATTGGGTAAAAGAAAAATAATTGGGGCCAAAATAATATATATATTTTTTGATTATTTTTTTTGGTTCCTGCTTTCATTTGTTCAATACCAGTTGTACCTAAACTTTTTTTCCAATACCAGACTGGTATGGTTTAACGGTACCCAGACCTAGTCGGGAGCGCAGTTCAGGGGGAGTGGGAATGTTCCTGATCACGTGTGTTTGTGTGCAGATCGTCACCACAGTCACCGTCCACCACTACAACAGCAGCCTCCGGAGCAGAGACAGAAACGTGAGTGCTTTACACCACTTTCAATTTCTATATTCACTAGGTTATATATGTCAGATAGATTCACGCAATGGTCAATGTGAAGAATATTACATTGAGGAGTTTTCTCCTTTAACATCTTAGTTTTTTTCACAAAAAAGACAAAAATAAGCGTACTCTTTACGATGCTTATCTTTTTTCCACCAGCGAGGTGGATATTCCATGGTGTGTTATGGTGGACCCTGGTCTTTCCCACGCTTATTCATTCACAAGTATTGACAAGTTTATTACCTGTCACCTGAGATGACGCTGTAATCCAAGTATGGTCATTTCCTTTGTGAGAGACAGCAGCGGCTAAAGACGAGAGAAATACAGTGGGAACCAGATGTTCCCATACACTATATAAAAAGACACCTATACATTATTTCTCACTGTCTGACATGAAACTGGAATTTACTTTTACTTTTCAGGTCAATTTTCAAAATTATTTCTATTTCCTAAATACCAGAAGAATGAGAGATCATTTTCAACACAACAGATTTTGTTACTTTCTACAAAGTCAGAAGTTTACATACACTACAATTACTATACCTTTAAACAGTTTGGAAAGCCCAGATGACGATGTCATGACCTTGGTAGCACAAGTCTGGTTCAGCCTTGGGTGCAATTTCAAAATGCCTTAAGATGCCACGTTCATTGGTTCAAACAATTATACATAAGTATAAAAAAGATGGAAATATCCAGTCATCATACAGAATAGAAAGAAGGCGGGTTCCAGAGATGAACGTGCCGTGTTCTGAAATGGGAATATCAACCCAAGAACAAATGCAAAAGACCTGGTGAAGATGCTGAACCTGGTAAGAGTGTGTCATCATCCAGAGTGAAGTACTGTACCGACATGGGCTGAGAGGGTACTCTTTCAGGAAGAAGGCCTTACTCCAAAAGAAAAACAAGGATAAAAACTTTTTGGAGACATATCCTGTGGTCTGACGGAAAAAAATATATATATATATATTTTTTTGGCTATCATGACCATTGTCACATATGGAGGGAAAAGTCTTGCAAGCCTGAGAACACTTTCACACCTTTGAAATATGGGGGTGGAAGCATCATGCTGTGGGGTTGTTTTGCTGTTGGAAGGATTGGTGCATTTCACAAAATAGATGACATCATGAAGAAGGAACACTATGTGGAAATATTGGAGCAACATCTCAAGACATCAGCCAGGAAGTTAAAGCGCAGGCACAGATCAGAATCAGAATAGTTTTTGCCATTGTTTGAAAAGAGGTTCACAAACAGGAATTTTTCTCAGTACAATTGTGCAACATAAAAAATATAACACATAGTTTAGATTTTTTTAAAAGCTATAAAAACTTAAAACTATAAGGCTATAAGGGCATGCATAAAGATTAAAAGAAAAAGAAAAAAGTAAATTAAAGCCGCAAGCGGCGATAGAGGCCCTCGCCCCTGGCGCAGCCCCCCCTTGCGACCACCCCCGCTCTCGCCCAAACCTGCTCTCCCCTCGTTTTCACACACAACCTGTGTGCTCTCTGCTAACTCTTGCTCCGGCCAACTCTCGCTTTTCCGTCGTCAGACTCCGGCCTTACTCTTGCCCCGGGTGTCTCTGGTGCCAGCCCACTCTTGCTTCAGCCTCAGGGCCCCGGCCTCCCGCTTGCCGCAGCGGTGCTTTTCACTCGTTCTATAGTTGAAATACCTTCTATGGCCAGTGAACTGCAATACTCGGGAGAAGTCAGCAGGCAAAACAGCACCTGGACAGATGTGCTAAATTACACAGAAGTCCTTTTTGCGTACTTCTATTTGTAGTATAGGCACCAATTCCATGGGTACTGCAGTGCTGGAGCACCCACTCGAAGCTTTGGGCTTACAAGCGAATTTGCCATGATTGAAATGGTTCAATAAATATCGCCAAACTTGTAAAGCTGTTACTCGGTGTTCAGCAAATAGAAGAGCACACGGAGGTACCTAATATACATGTATGTGTACAGTGGCCCATGTAAAACGCCCCTACCCTGGTACGAGCAACACCTGTCAAATAGTTAAAAATAAAAAAAGTTAAAAAGCAATCTCATGGTTGCAAACCCAGTGCTCTACCTATGTAGCTACACAAGCACAGCAAATATTACAGCCGAACTGACAATATCTTATCAATATCTAAACGCCTTGCGCTCATGTAATCTAGGCTCGGACAATGTGTGGGTCATTTCTCCATTTTTAATGAGGGTGGAACCATAGGTGCCGATTCAGGTTCTTCCCAGTAGGTACCGAGTCACCAACAAAAAAAAAGTCAAGGTTTGGATTGAACCGGCAATCTAATGGATGGGAACCCAGTACTCTACCAATGGAGCTCCACAGGCTTAGGTCACAACACAGCAGATTTTAGATTAATCTTATGAAACACTTGCACTCGTGTGTTTACAGAAAACGGAATTACAGTTCAGGCAATATTTATTGAAACATTTTGTAAGAAGGGCTAATTCCCTGGGCGCCCAAAGATCTGAGAAGGTGCTCCAGCCCCGCAGAACTCTCGATAGATGAAGGAATATTTTGGTGAGACCTATATAGTACGAGGAACACACAGAGAGACAGACAGGAAACAGCCTATCTGAACTTCCTGTGATTGTACAGTCCAAAAAAGCTGAATTTGGAGCCAAAAACGTCCAAATTGAAGCTTCTTTCTGTAACAGAGGGGTAGTATAAATACGCATGAGTCTAAAACTGGCTTTTGTGAATAAAGGGGGAATTTGGGAAAATTGATGAATTTCAGGATAAACTCTGACAGAGGCCAACATGCTGCCAGAATAAGAACTCTGGCTATTTTCACGGAGGATGGGCGGGCCACTTATCAAGCCACTTGCACAAGAACATACTGGCAACCAGTGTTAATTTCGTCGACTAAATTATTAAGTCTTAATTTTAGTCAAAGTGATATTTTTGACGACTAAAATTGGACTAAAACTAAATTAAAAGTTTTTCGAGAGACTAAAACTATGACTAAAATGTCCAGATATTTTAGTCGACTAAAATAAGACTAAATTAAAATGAAAAGGAGAGACTAAAATCATCCAAACTTCTATTGACAGTCTGAAAGAGCCTCATATCATGTAAATTCTCTGCCAAAGGAGCAGCTCTGAGCTTTGTTCATGTGGAGCAGCTCCATGAAGCAGAGGACCTGATTAAATATGATTATAATGAATATTATAAATGCAAAGTCGACTAAATTTAGTCGACTAAATTTACTTGCAATTTTAGTCGACTAAAACTAGACTAAAATTGAAGATATTTTTTTGACTAAATCTCGACTAAAATTGAATTACATTTTCGTCAAAAGACTAAGACTAAAACTAAATTAAAATATGTTGTCAAAATTAACACGGCTGGCAACGTTGTAGAAAAAAATTCCAAACTGCAGTTTTCAAGATATAGCTAGGGGCGCTGTCCTAGGAGCAGCCTATATGTTAATGGTTGCATTCTGTTCAGTTTTGGGTGGTGCATTAGTGACTTGCCAGTGAGCGTGAGCTGTCTTCGAAAATACACGAAATGTACGCATTCTTTGCCGCGGTGTTATGAGGAGACCGTTGAAATGTTTTACAAACCGTCACTGATTCTTGAAGTTCAAGATGTCTAGATGCACTGTACCAAGTATGATTTTATTTGGATGAAAAACCAGGGACAGTTCGTTAAAACATAAGATGAGTCCAGCCGGTTTCCCAATTGAAAATCAAAATGGCCAACTCCCTGTGCATCCGGGCGTGGCACTCTAATTCAGTTTTTGGTTTGTCCTTATGTGCCGTTTCACTGTGCCGAATGTCAAAAAACATGCCTTTTCATTTGAATAGGGGTCAACTTTGAGGGGACGCTGTCGAGTCATTTTGTTTTGGGCGTGGCCAATACATCCATTTCTATCAATTTTCACGCCACCCAAATGTCTCCGCCAAATTTGGTGAGTTTTCGGCGACATTAAGCGGGTCAAAATGCGCTCGTTGACGGAGAAAATTTTTGAAAACCAAAAACAATAGTCCCTTGGCGGGGACTGCGTCTGGCTCGGGCCTAATTATGATAAAGTCGACAACAATTTGATATAGAACAACAGTGGTATTGTATTCACAGTACAGTTGTATTAAGTAGTAGCAGCGGATATGAGTGTGGACATACCATATTGTGCAATAGAGCAGTGCAAATTGCTAGAACAGGTTATTTCGTTCATGAGTCTGATATAGAGTTATTGGGTCTTGTTATTGTTCATAAGTCTGATGGCGGAGGGGAAAAAACTGTTCCAAGTGGCGGGAGGTATGGGTCTGTATCGACCAAATTTGGTGAGTTTTCGGCGACATTAAGCGGGTCAAAATGCGCTCGTTGACGGAGAAAATTTTTGAAAACCAAAAACAATAGTCCCTTGGCGGGGACTGCGTCTGGCTCGGGCCTAATTATGATAAAGTCGACAACAATTTGATATAGAACAACAGTGGTATTGTATTCACAGTACAGTTGTATTAAGTAGTAGCAGCGGATATGAGTGTGGACATACCATATTGTGCAATAGAGCAGTGCAAATTGCTAGAACAGGTTATTTCGTTCATGAGTCTGATATAGAGTTATTGGGTCTTGTTATTGTTCATAAGTCTGATGGCGGAGGGGAAAAAACTGTTCCAAGTGGCGGGAGGTATGGGTCTGTATCGACCGTAGCCTCCTGCCTGAGGGAGAGGGGTGCATAGTCCGTGTCCAGGGCGAGATGGGTCAGCTGTGATCCGACCCGCACGCCTCCGGGTCCTGGAGGTGTACAGGTCCTTGAGAGATGAGAGCTCACAGCCAATCACCTTCGCATCAGCACGCAAATGGACAACTCCCAAAGCATACGGCCAAACTGGTTGCAAAGTGGCTGAAGAATAACAAAGTCAATGTTTTGAAGTGGTCATCACAAAGTCCTGATCTCAATCCAGTTGAAAATGTATGGGCAGAGCTGAAAAGGCATGTGCACGCAAGGTGGCCTACAAAGGGTGCGTACCTATGTTCCCTGGGTCCGATGTTCCCCCTCTTCTATTGGCGGTGGAACATCGGACCCGGGGAACATCGGTACCTCGCATATTAAAAAGTCCCGATGTTCCCCGGGTCCGATGTTCAAAATAATACAAATAAATAAGGTCAATTGATTTGAAAAAGGGGCTGATAAAAGAGAGTGTGCAAGAAGGGGACACGAGTTTTAGGAACAGAGCGCGCAATTCAACAATCTGCACAGAGACAGCCAGATGTGCGCATCCTGCAGACAACGGTGCAGACCGTGCAGATGTCTCTGTCCCGGGAGAGGCAGTGAAGTGAATGATAAGGACCGTCGGGTGGGCTAAGGACAAAAGTGTGTGTTCACAGGTCCACCCGCGGTGCCGCGTAATTGCCCCGATCACTGGTCTTGTTAGCAGTTTTCCTTTTCTACTCTTCCTCATCGTTCTCATTTAATATAGGCTATGGATTGTTTTTTTGTCAACTGCATTAATAAAACAGCAGCGCAAATACTGTTCAACGTCATTCAATCACAGAGGCCTCAGTGGTGCCTCTCGGAGCATCTGATGGCCGAAGCACAGTGCGTAATGAGCGCATGACAGGTGGCGGCACTGGGAGAGAAGTGAGGACGCAATGCATGTGTTGCCCCATTCGTAAAAAGATCCCTAATTTAATGTGCATAAGGCTGGAGTGCAGACATCAGATAAAACTTAGAGCTTAGAGTTAGGAGCGGTATGGCACGAGCCGCTGCACTTGGCTCTCCGCATACCGCGTGATGGAGTATGCTGGGGCTGCACGGGCAATCACAAGAGAAAAACATGGATTTAAGCACGATCGAGCTACAACAATGAGCCAGTCAAACACACAGAGGGAAATATGTTTCCAAAAAAGAAAAGCGGCTGTGGGTGAGTTTGCTGTAGCTAATTTTACTTTTATTGTCTGAACTGCGACACGTTCTTATTCTGAGGTTGTACAAACATGCTGCAGGCTATTACAATGCGAGATCTACAAGGCTTATAATATGTTATAAAGTTATCAGTAGGCGAGTTATGAGCGAAATCAAGCCGCTTGTTTAGGTTTATTGGGTAGGGAGAGTGCAAGTTAATGAACAAGCCACACCGGATTGTAGCCTTGGGCTAATTTCCATCCGTCGTCCCCCATGCACACTCTCATTCATCCTGGCCTATTGTACATGTTTTTAGTGGTAGGGGAAACCGGAGTACCCGGAGGAAACCTACGCAGACACGGGGAGAACATGCAAACTCCACACAGAAAGGCCCCGGCCTTGGTGGGAATCGAACCCGGACCTTCTAGCTGTGAAGCACGAGCGCTAACCGCTGTACTACCGTGCCGCTCCATTATCCGCACGTACCGGGCCGTGCTGTGCCAGGCGGTGAAGAGAGAAGAAAGAGCGGTGAGAGGCGAGTGTTTACTGCCTATAGGCCTATCGGTTAGAAGAGTTTACAGCAGGACTTTAATTGTCAGGCGCATGAAGATGCGCAGCAATAACATGTCTATGAGCGAGACCCGCAGCCGGGGAACACCGGGCCCTCCGGCGTTCGGAGGGTCCAATGTTCCCCGGGTCCGATGTTCCCCGACTCGGGCTGACCCCCCTACAAATGTGGCTCAGTTACACCAGTTACACCTGTTTGGAAGAATGGACTAAAACCTCTTCCAGGTTTGTGGAAGAAAATCCAAAACGTTTGACCCAAGTTATAAAGTTTAAAGGCAATGCTACCAAATATGAATGAAATGTATGTGAACTTTTGGCTTTGTAAAAAAAAGTAATATATAACCATGTAGAAAATCTCTGGTATTTAACAAATGGTACTGACATGTAATGGACACAGTGACTTCAGCTCAGTTTAAAAATTGTAATCGTCTTCTTTATGATTTATCTGAAGAAATACATCACTCCTATGGCATCCTTTTCACATTCGACAAATAGAAGTCAAGAAAAAGAAATGAGAAGTTCTCAGACGATGATTGACAGGCACACGCACGCCTCTTTCAGCAACGGTGACTAACTAATTTAAAAAATGTGCAGTGTGGCCCAGGGGGAAGAAAACCTCTCATGGGAATCACATTTTTTTCCACTCTTTCTAGCCTGCCGGACTATAAACATATTTATATAAATGATTATAAACTAACAACACAACAAAAACAAAGGTGTGAAGGTGTTTTAACTGAAGATGAAATCCATGAGTCCATAAAGTCCTTTTCTCTTGGTAAAGCTAGTGGACTAGATGGAATCCCTATAGAAGTATACTCAACGTTTTTTGAGGAAATCAAAAAACCGCTTCAAGCATCTTTTAATTATGCATTCTCAAACGGTTTATTGTCTGAATCACAAAAGCAAGGTGTCATATCACTGCTGCTGAAACAGAATTCTGATGGTCAATACAAAGACCCCACCTTTATGGAAAATTGGAGACCTCTGACGTTACTTTGCTGTGACACTCGCATTCTTGCCAAATGTATTGCTCTACAGTTCAAAAAGGTTATTGGATATATCATTAAACAAGAGCAAGTTGGATTTATTAAAGCAAGGTTTATTGGAGAACACATTAGACAGGTCATAGATATTATAGAAGATTATAATAAAACAATGTAGTTTCTCAGTCATCCAGGTAATTAATTAAACTCAAAAAAGGGGATAAATCAACACAACTGGACTTACTTTTAAAAAGAGCTGACAGTTTCACTGTCCATCCAGACAGCTTCCTCAGAGCTGTTGTCCGTGGTGACCACACCCACCAGATATAGATGTGGTGGGCGTGGATGGTGAATACCCAGTGACGGCTAATGACGTCACTGGCGGGGGCCCCAGACATGGCCCGGGTCCAAGCCGTGTCTGGGGCATCCTCCGGATGTCTCGGTCCCAGGTGTTGGACAGCTGGAACCTAAGTCCCCCTCGTCTGTTGATGGCCGGGCGCATGGCTCTCTCGTATATGGCTTCCTTGACTCCTCTCTCAAACCACCGCTGCTCCTTATCCAACAGACGTGTGTCTCTGTCCTCAAAGGAGTGGCCCGTCTCCTCCATGTGTAGGAACACGGCAAATAATTAATAATTATAATACACGACAAAAAGCAGGAATTCTATTTATTTCAGATTTTGAGAAAGCATTTGATAAAATAAACTGGAAATTTATTTACAGTACACTTTTTACAAGTTTTTTGATTTTGGTGAAAATATCTCAAGATGGGTTCAAACTTTTTATAATCAACCTACTAGTACAATTATAAACAACGGATACTTATCAGAACATTTTATACTATCTAGAGGCGTCAGGCAGGGATGTCCTTTGTCCCCTTATTTATTCATTTTATGTATTGAAATATTGGCCATTAGAATAAGAAATAATGCATTAATAAAGGGTTTGAAATTGCACAACATAGATATAAAATTTACAATGTACGCAGATGATGTTACTTTTTTTTTTGCAACCAGAGGAAAGGACACTAAATGAATTACTAAATTCATTTTCAGATATATCAGGACTAAAACCAAATTTTGAAAAATGTACAATCATGAGAATAGGAAATATTTCAGATACAAATTTTTCTATAAAATGTTCAGCACCAGTGAAATGGGCCAATGCTGCTGATCGAGTTTTAGGCATCCATATTTGTGGAAATATTAAAGACACGGTACGTTTGAATTATTATAAAAGGATGAAAAAGGTTGAAACTTTATTGTTACCATGGAGAGGAACTTCTTTAACGATGATGGGAAAAGTTACACTGATCAACTCTTTGGTTATTCCACAATTTGTACATTTATTGATTACTCTTCCTTCACCAGAAAAATCTTTTTTTAAATATTTTGAACAAAAAATGTTTCATTTTATTTGGAATGACAAACCTGATAAGATAAAAAGACAATATATGTATAATTCCTTTGAAAACGGTGGTTTAAATTTAAAGAATATAGAAATGATGAATGAATCTTTGAAAGCCTCCTGGATTTCTAAAATCTATCTTAATCCTAACTGGATATCTAGCCAAATTTTATCAAAAACGTATACTTTTTTTCAAAGTAAATTGTTTCCTTTTTTTCAATTAAAGTCAAATCATATCGATCAAATATTAGAAGCTGAACTGAAAGGTGTATCTATTTTTTTCAAAGATGCACTCAAAGCAGTTGAATTTTCATTCATGAGATCCAAAATCAACTCATATGGATGAATTCAAATGTATTAATTGAAGGACAACCGGTTCTATGGAACTCTTGCTTACAAAATGGCATTATGTTTGTAAATGATCTAATGAATTCATCAGGGATTTCTTTACTTATTCAGAACTATGTACATACTATGGACAATGTATTGAACTTTTTCAGTATAATCAGCTATTATCCGCAATCCCAATGAAATGGAAAAGAACATTAAAAAACAAAAACAGGTTATTAGTATGCATGCCTCAAAACAAATGTAATAGATGGCAAACCATCAACATAAACAAAAATGTATATACATTTAATTTGTACATGTCTGGAACTGCCTTTTATCCTCACAGAATTTGTACTAAATGGGAAGATGAATTCAACATACCTATATTATGGAAAAACTTTTTTTTAAATATATATAAAACAACCATCGATTCTTATTCAAGGGTGTTTCAATTAAAATTATTCTATAAAATTATAGCAACAAGAAAATACCTCAAATTATGTAACATTATGGAAAAGCCCACGTGCAGATTCTGTGAGGTGGAAGAGGAAGAGTTAATGCACTTATTTTATTTTTGCCCATATGTATCCAAGTTTTGGATGTTGGTCCAGAACTGGTTACTAGAATTGAAGATTGAAATCGACATCTGTTCCATTAACATAATATTGGGGGTGCTGGAAAGCAGCTCAATGGATCTATTCAATACAATTGCTCTAGTTGGTAAAATGTTTATTTTCAAATGTAAATCCAAGGCAGATCTCTGTCTAGCACATTTTAAGAATAAAATAAATCAACAATATGTAATTGAAAAAAACATAGCTATTAACAAAAACAAAAAAAGTGCACATGATAAAAAGTGGAATGGGATGTTATGGGACTGATGTCTACCAAAAATCGTGAATTTTATAATGTAAAAATTTTTACCATGTTAATTTTAGTGGTTCTTAAATTCTGAAGTGCCAAATGGGACGGGTGCAGGCTTAAAATTGAGCCTGCAACAAGACAGCTGGCCCCTTCCCCAATTCCTTCAAATTTAGACAAAACAATTTTAAGTTGAACTAGCATAAATTAATCAAATAAATACTCCAAACACGATAAATGTGTATAAAGATAAAAAAAAAAAATAATAATTTCAAATAGATACATTTTTGAGAACCACTGAAAGTAATAGAAAACATAATGTCAAGGACTTGTATGTATGCATGTCTGTCTGTCTTGTTTTCTTGTCTTGTCTTGTTAGTCTTGTCTTTGTCTTGTCCTGTCTTGTTCAAATTTTAGTCTCGAGTTACCGTTTCTGTGAATGTATCGTGTTTTTTGTGTATTGTTTCGTTATTTTTGGCTGTGTTTTTTTCTTTCTTAATGTTTACTGTGACTGTGTCAGTGTATGTGGTGAATAAAAAAACAACAACATATTTCTCACACACCAATATAGTCAAGCCAAAACCGGACTCGTATGGATGTTTTTTGTAATTTCCATCCGTTGTCCCCCATGCACACTCTGAAACACACTCTTATTCATCCTGGCCATGTGCATGTTTTTAGCAGTTTGGCTTTACCCAAATCGAAAAGCCTCTTGAAAAAAAGCATCATAATGGCAACAAAAATGAGGATGAAACAAACAACAGAAAAGTGACAAAAACAGAAAAGCAATGACATTGAATAAAATCAATGTCAAATCATCAAATGAGGCGTTTCTCCTTATGGATTTGGGTAAAGCTGAACTGGAGAAAATGCACCTGGTTAAGAGGTTAACGTGATACATTTTCTTGCCCTAGTTTTTTCTCCTTTGTTTACCCCTCTGGCTGCTTTGAACATGACCATATGGGCAGTTCAGTATCTTTGCAGATATTGAATGGGATTCTGACTTCACAGTAAACTAACTTTGTGCCTCTGTGTCTGCAGGGTTTGGAACCTGAAACCCACTTCTGAAACACCGCCTTCCCGTGTGAACTTTGATTATTATGAAGGAAATGTAATGTTCATTTTAGGTGCTTTTTCATACAGCTTTAATATGTGCTCTATATTGTTTTTTATATATATATTTGTAGACAAATCTTGTGCAATATATTAAAATTGTGTATATATTTGATGATACAGGAAATACATTGACGTTTGACATGTTGTTAATGTCGTCTCTTTACTACGACCTAGTTTGAAATCTGTATAATGGTTTTAATAAGTGAAAATGTGTTCTTTCTCACAACTTTCTCACAACCAAGAAACGTCCTTTAACAACAAAAGGGCAGAAAAAAACACTTTCCAAGTTTTTCTTATTTCACCCCAATTTTTAATCAAGTTTTTCACATTCCACTTTTCCAAATTTGTCTTTTGTCTTTCCCAACACGTCATCACAAGCCCCTCCTGGAACCGCCACCTTAACGTAGTGGAGGGGTTTGGGCGCCCGAATGATCCTGGGAGCTCTGTTGTCGGGGGCTTCATGCCCAAACAGGTCCTAGGTGACGGGTCAGACAAAGAGCGGTTCAGAAGCCCCTTATGAGAGACCAAAAGGCCCGGTTAGAACCATGAGGCCATCCTTCCGTGGACCCACCACCTGCAGGAGGAGCCATAGGGGCTGGTGCAATGTGATTTGGGCAGCTCCAAAAGCTGCTCCCACGTCCTGGCAACGGACAAGTGGAAAAAGATGGATGGATGGATGGATGGATGGACGTCATCACAGGAGTAAAAGTGTATAAAGTACAATGACCCAAAATACATCTCTCAAACTCCAGTCTAAGTGATTAACCATTGAGCCAAAGGTAAACAGGTAAAACTATTAACCCCATCGTGAGCTAAACAATGTCCGTGTCCCGAGAGAAAGAGATGTAGCCACAGGTGGTCTCGGAATGGCGGATTCGGCACTCGCACGGCCGTAATTGCGTTAACGCGACCAAAACAAAAGCACATGCCAGTACTCCATAACCCCTCCTGCCTCTCCCTCTCTTGATCCTGTTTTTAGCTAATGTTGGTATGTGGAAAATGTTTGCGAGTACCCACAAACATGGCAGATGTCCATGGTAACAGTGAATTTATAACATGATATCCCGACCTCTAAGACTGTAATTGTTTCAAAGAAGTAAAAAGAAGACGCTGTGTTTGATCCTAACATATGCGGACAGTTAGCAAGTCGGCTGGTCCTAATCCTATAGCTGTTAGCATTAGCCACCAAACATTGCAAACTCTGAACGATCCAGATTCTGACCACATTTCGGTCAAAGCCTAGTTGGAAATAGGGATGGGACCATAACCAATAATATTGTTAATCCAGACAAAAATGCGGTAATTCATTGATCGCCACATGTTTTAATAATCGGAATTATCATGTTAAAAGATCATTGCTAAATATACCAGAAAAACCACCTCCGGTAACGTACTTTGGTGAATTACACTCAACAAAAATATAAACGCAACACCTTTGTTTCTGCTCCCATTTTTCATGAGATGGACTTAAAGATCTAAAATTCATTCCAGATACACAATATTACCATTTCTCTCAAACATTGTTCACAAATCAGTCTAAATGTGTGATAGTGAGCACTTCTGCTTTGCTGAGATAATCCATCCCACCTCACAGGTGTGCCACATCAAGATGCTGATCTGACATCATGATTAGTGCACAGGTGTACCTTATACTGCCCACAATAAAAGGCCACCCTGAAATGTGCAGTTTTGTCTCACAGCAAAATGCCACAGATGCCACAAGCATTGAGGGAGCGTGCACTTGGCATGCTGACAGCAGGAATGTCAACCAGATCTGTTGCTCGTGCATTGAATGTTCATTTCTCCACCATAAGCCGTCTCCAAAGGCGTTTCAGAGAATATGGCAGTACATGCAACCGGCCTCACAACCGCAGACCACGTGTAACCACACCAGCCCAGGACCTCCACATCCAGCAGGTTCACCTCCAAGATCGTCTGAGACCAGCCACTCAGACAGCTGCTGAAACAATTGGTTTGCATAACCAAACAATTTCTGCACAAACTGTCAGAAACCGTCTCAGGGAAGCTCAACTGCATGCTCGTCGTCCTCATCGGGGTCTTGACCTGACTCCAGCTCGTCGCCGTAACAGACTTGAGTGGGCAAATGCTCACATTCGATGGCGTCTGGCACGTTGGAGAGGTGTTCTCTTCACGGATGAATCTCGGTTTACATTGTTCAGGGCAGATGGCAGACAGCGTGTGTGGCGTCGTGTGGGTGAACGCTTTGCTGATGTCAATGTTGTGGATGGAGTGGCCCATGGTGGTGGTGGGGTTATGGTATGGGCAGGCATCTGTTATGGACGAAGAACACAGGTGCATTTTATTGATGGCATTTTGAATGCACAGAGATACCGTGATGAGATCCTGAGGCCCATTGTTGTGCCATACATCCATGAACATCACCTCATGTTTCAGCAAGATAATGCACGGCTCCATGGTGCAAGGATCTGTACACAATTCTTGGAAGCTGAAAATGTCCCAGTTCTTGCATGGCCAGCATACTCACTGGACATGTCACCCATTGAGCATGTTTGGGATGTGCTTGACCGGCGAATACGACTGAGCTAGCTCACAGTTGCTAAGGGGGCGGGGCTTTTGCGAAAGGTCAACTGCTAAATACTTATTTCACTGGCAGATGATTAAATTGGCACGTCAAAATTACTCAAATCAAGGCCAGATATACTTAATTTGATTTGATTTATTTGAGCTATTATTTACAGTGCGTTATTATTTACAATATTTACATAATTTCATTTACATTATCACAAAAAAAACCAATAAAATAAATAATAACTCAAAAGGAGTAGGCCGAAGCAAGAAGCAGCTTTGCTTAGGGTTTTAAATGATCTTTTTATGTCTACGGACTCTGGCCACACTGTGGCATTGGTGCTGTTGGACCTGACAGCTGCGTTCGACACAGTGGATCATGAAATCCTCCTGTGTCGTCTTGAAAATTCGGTCGGCATTCGGGGTTATGCTCTGAAATGGTTCAGATCCTACTTAACAAAGAGGAGTTTCTGTGTTAAAATTGGTGACTGTGTGTCCTCCACAGCTCCCTGTCATGTGGTGTACCACAAGGGTCCATTCTCGGACCACTTTTGTTTTCATTGTATCTGCTTCCGCTAGGATCTGTTCTCCGTAGATTTGGGGTGTCATTTCACTTGTATGCTGATGACAGCCAAATCTATGTGCCCCTTAAGCGTGAGAATGCGTTCAGTGCCACTCAATTTTTAGAGTGCGTTGATGAAATCAAATCCTGGATGTCCGCTAACTTTCTGCATTTCAATGATAAAAAGACAGAGGTTCTACTAGTTGGGCCGAGCAATGGTAGAGTTGCCTCTGCAAACCTGGGACCCTTGACACAGTTTGTTAAACCCACTGTGTCAAACCTTGGTGTTAAAATGGATCAGGATTTTAAATTTGACAAGCAGGTTAGTGCTGTGGTGAAGGGTCCGTGTACCTTTCGTTCAATCAATTTTTCAATTTGAAAACGATAATGAAATTACACAGAAATGTGTACTATCAGCATTTTTCATTTCATAAAATGAAACGAAATCACTCAAATTGGCACGTATTTTCATATTTCAATAACGAAAAAATGAAAATTGAAATCACTGCCTCAGAGCGTCATTATTTCGTTTTATCGATTTGCGTATAGCCGGAAGTTCGGCTGTACGGTTCACATTAAGGTCCGACCTGAAACACAAATTTAGATAAAACTAACACGGAGATTGTATACATTGTTCAATTTTCAGTTCTTTGTCCTGGGGAATTAGCACTCCTTTATAATAATTCCTCAGAGATGGGATTGGTTATGCACGGAGCTAACTACAGCGCTATGCTAGGTGGCCAACGCCAGCGGTTTATTTATCAATATAATGCATACATCTTGCGCATGGCTTGGCTTGTACTTTTCAATTTGATGAAGCAAAAATTCTGATCCGTTCTGCACAAGACAGAACAAATATTCAGTATCATAAGTGATCGATGACTCCATAATGTTTCACTAATAATAATACAATTTAACCATTTTTTTTTATTTTATTTTTTACAATAAACCGCTGTTTACTAAAGCCTCCTTGGGGCTATAGAACTGGTCAGTTGGGGAGGTGTTCCAGGTGAGTGCGCAAATGTTGAGAGTCCTAATCTTGAACAAAAACTCGAACATCAAAGTGGAGGAGAGATACGCTCAAGGGACAGCACGACCTACGCGCCCCAGGTTGTGCCACCTTCCCAGCCTGCGAACGGCGCACTGGCCACTTGGCACAGTATGTTTAGCTCCGTGCGTAATTGTAGCTAAAGCGTTCGGTCCAATCCATCTCGCAGAATGTCAGAGTCTACAAAATGTAGAGAGTCCGCATCTAGGTGGACACAAGACTCGTGCATTGTTTCGAAGAGGAGAAAGGAGCTCGGGGAAGCGCACGAGTTACGCACTCCAGGTAGTGCCATCTGCGGCCTGCTACGGGCGCGTTGGCCACCTAGCATCTGTAGTTAGCTCCGTGCATAACCAATCCCAGGAATTATTATAAAGGAGTGCTAATACCCCAGGACAAAGAACTGAAAATTGAACAATGTATACAATCTCCGCGTTAGTTTTTATCTAAATTTGTGTTTCAGGTCGGACCTTAATGTGAACCGTACAGCCGAACTTCCGGCTATACGCAAATCGAGAAAACGAAATAATGACGCTCTGAGGCTGTGATTTCAATTTACATTTTTCGTTTTTGTATAATATTGAAATATGAAAATACGTGCCAATTTGAGTGATTTCGTTTCATTTTATGAAATGAAAAATGCTGATAGCACACATTTCTGTGTAATTTTATTGTCGTTTTCAAATTGAAAATTGATTGAACGAAAGGTACACGGACCGTGAAGGCCAGTTTTTCCATCTGAGGCAGCTTGCAAAAATAAAGTCCTCACTTTCTAGTCACCACTTTGAAATTTTGATTCATGCTTTTGTTACGACGCGGCTGGACTACTGTAACGCTCTGTACACCGGCATTAGCCAGTCCTCACTTGCACGCCTGCAGCTGGTTCAGAACGCCGCAGCGCGTCTTTTAACTGGCTCACGAAAGCATGATCACATTTCACCTGTTTTGTCTTCCCTTCACTGGCTTCCAATCAAATACAGAATTGATTTTAAAATTATTTTATTTGTGTTTAAATGCCTCAAAGGTCTTGCTCCGTGTTATCTGTCCGACCTGCTCGTGTCATACTCCCCGACACGTTCGCTACGATCGGTGGACCAATCGCTGCTTATGGTTCCTCGGACCCACCGCAAACTCAGAGGAGACCGAGCTTTTTCTGTGGTTGGTCCAAACTGTAGAATGAGCTGCCTCTGTGTATTAGACAGGCTGACTCCCTTCCTGTTTTTAAATCACGCCTTAAGACGCATATGTTCTCTTTGGCATTTAACTAGTTTGGAAGTTGACTTTTACTGTTCAAATCGTCCTCTTATGCCACTGTATATGTATATTTGATTGTATTTTATATTTTTATTTTTGTACGACACTTTGGTCAACTCTGTTGTTTTTATTAGTGCGTTATAAATAAATTGGATTGGATTGGATTGGAAGAAGCTTATAAGTCCATCCATCCATCCATTTTCTTCCACTTGTCCGTTGCCGGGTCGTGGGGGCAGCTGCCGGAGCTGCCCAAATCACATTGCACCAGCCCCCCACGGCTCCTTCTGCAGGTGGTGGGTCCACGGAAGGACGGCCTCACGGTTTAAACCGGGCCTGTTGGTCTCTCCTAGGGGGCTACCAGTGTAGGCAGACACTGGAGGCAATGTGGGTGAAGTGTCTTGCCCAAGGACACAACGACAATGTGCACTGTCAGGAGGCGGGATTCGAACCCACGACCTTCCGATCATGAGACGACCCGCTCTAAAAAAAAAAAGCTTATAAGTGCCTACCCCAATTTCAAAATACAATACAATACAATACAAATAGAAAAGTTTGTGATTTCTGAGTGTATTTGCTTAGTTTTCTCTTATTTTTATCATTGCTTATATTACCATTCTGGTCACCATTCTATTGATTTACTTATTGTTTAAGTAGTCATAGTGTTTTAGATATACATATATACACATACACATACATTACTAGCGCACATATTTATTATACATATATTATCATCACCATAATAACAATGACAAAAGTATCATTCTCAAAATATCTTCAAATTTATCATGTTTCTCATTGCTATCATACCTGCTTCAACTGTAATAATGTTGGTTAAGATTGTTCTGTCAGTGGTTTTTGATTGTTTTCCCTATTTGTGAGGTGCGTTAAAAAGCCAGGGTATTATGTGGCAAGCTGGTAGAGGGCGGTAGCCCCCACCAGCGAGCCCCCACCCTGCTGCCCTAACTAGTTGATGTTGTGAACCGCTTTATAATCCTATAATGAGTGGTGCTTTAAAAATACAAGATTTATGAGCCCGTTGAGAGGGGGGCCCTACAACAGGTCCACATCTCGCCTGCCCCTATTCTATTTTATTTGTAATGACCAGCGGAAGCAGGCCATAACAGCATTTCTAATGCTTGTAATTTATCTCAAGTTCCTTTAATACAGATCAATAGACTTGGTTGATAGAGTAGGTGACAATTGATTATATCAGCAATGATGTGGTATTTCACAAGTTCATAGTAATACAGATTACTTAAAGGAATAGGCCACCGTTTTTACATACTGAGATATGTTCTTACTTTAGCTTTGACAAGTTCATTTATACCTGTCTGGTCTTCACGTGTGCCTTCCGTAACATAAACACAGCACAGACAGCGTTAGCATTTAGCCTCTCTCTTCTCCTCTATAGCTCCAAACGAGGTGAAGATAGAAGCTACCAAACTCTTCCACGTTTTCCCTATTTAAATATGGTTACGTGAAGTGTTACACTACAAAGTATAATTACACAAAATTAAACAATGTGGATTTTCTAAGCGGATAAAAAGGGGAACTATATTGTAAGGCGTAATAATACCAGGAGTAATTCGGCATCCGCGCAGTGATATCTTCACTTTACTGTGCGGATGCCGAATTACTCCTGGTATTATTACGCCTTACAATATACAGTAGTTCCCCTTCTTATCTGCTTAGAAAATCCACATTGTTTAATTTTGTGTAATTATACTTTATGGTCTAACACTTCATGTAACCATATTTAAATAGGGAAAACGTGGAAGAGTTTGGTAGCTTCTATCTTCACCTCGTTTGGAGCTACAGAGGAGAAGAGAGAGGCTAAATGCTAACGCCGTCTGTGCTCTGTTTACGTGACTGAAGGCACACATGAAGACAAAACAGGTACAAATGAACTCGTCTAAGCTAAGGTAAGAACATATCTCAGTATGTAAAAACGGTGGACTATTCCTTTAAGGAGAGTGACTGAGAGACAAGGTCACATGTCTTCAGCATACTTCTCAACACACTTCTCTTATACCTTTTATGTCTTCATCTAAATTATTCCACAGATTTACTCCTCTCTGTGTCAAGCCAGTGGCCTTTGCTTGACGAAGGCCACTGGCCGAAACGTTTATCTAATAAAGGAACACTGGTGTTGCAAGTATACAGTGTGCGAGAGTTTTTTCCTGTTCTACGTTTGGCCTTTATGCCTTCTCTTACGCACCGTCAACCGGCAAAACGAGGCTCTCGAGGGCCTTTAAATGCCGCTTGTGGCTTTAATTTGTTTTTGCTTTCCTCATGGTTTGCTTATAGGCGAGTAGGCATTTTTTCCAAGATCTAAGAGATTGCTAAGTGCTAGAATTGCGCCATAACCGTTCTAATTTGCGAGTCTTTTGCTTAAGCGTGCATTAGTGCTGGGCGATATGGAAAAACCGTATATCACGATATGGATTATTTTATATCACGATAACGATATACCACAATAAAGTCAGTTTTTAGTTATTCTTTGAAAAGTTTGACAAAAATATCATTGCTTACTTTTTTCAACTATATTTTGAAGCAGTGATTTCGCTATGGATAATTTATACATTATATATTTATCCTAGATTGTTTATGTCAGGAAAAATGTGGGACTGCAGGAAAAAGGGGCTCAACATGATCTGAAAAGGGTCAGGTAACACGATTTAACAACAGAAATGTGTAAACTCGTGCGTAGAAAACGACTTATTCAGAGCGTCATCTGCTCCTCAAATCAAGACTCATATTACACTAATACAAATGTAAATTGGAGCTTAGATCTCCATTTTCTCAATGTTATCGTAATGTTTAAGAAACAGTGGGCGAGCAGTTTGCATCGTATGTCTTTAGCTGCTCTACGCCTCTCCTCTCTCTTCTCTCTCGTGTGTTTAATCCAAATCCATGCGCTCTCAGTCAGCTCCGATGTGAGATCCATCACTTAAAAAGCTGTTTAGTTGCCGTTCGTAAGCAGAGCGAAACCACGCAGTGTTTAAAAGTGACGTAGCTGCTAGAGAGAGAGCCCCTCAGAGACGGATCAGCCAAAGCTAAACATATTACGCAAATGACGGAGAATTTTCGGTTAATGTAACTCTGTTATGAAGTGACATTTAACTCAGAAATAAACATGCTGAGTGTTGTAGTAGGGCTGTATGTCCATTAGATGTCGCCGTTGCTACAGCAGGTGTGGCGGCGGACAGAGATATCGTAAAGCAGGGTGGTGTCGCAAAACCACAAGGCAGAGTTTCTTTGCGAAAAAGTTCTTTTTATTCTTGTTTATAATCACTTAATATAAACTTAGAGGATGCATAGTGATAGACAACACTAATACATTCTTTGTGGCCTATTTAATGTAATATTTGCTTTAATAATTGATTAAATTAGGTAAGAAACGATAGAAACGATAGAAGAGAAATGGCACGATAGAAAAGTGTCTATCGTCCCCATGATATGTATCGTCATATCGCCCAGCACTAGCGCACGTGTTTCTGCGTTGTACCAAGGAGCAACGCACCTTGGCCGAACAACTTTTTTTAGTGTGAACATAACGCTGTCGACAAACTAATCACTTTTATTTAAATCAATAAGCGAGCTATTCTCTGGCCCATAATGTTCTGCATTTCTTTGTTTTTGTTTCTTGTTTTTCTTTTTTATGGTGTGCATCTGTTTTTGCTGCCTTTGCAGATGCTGTTACATCTGTACCCGTGTGTTATAGTGGAGTCAGTTTTAACAAAGTCATTTTTTGATTTTACTCCATCTCATGGCATCTGTGTTAATGTTTCAGGAATTATATTTGGTTCAGTCTGTAGCCAACAAATGTAGGCATTTTGAGTAAAAGTTTTAGAGTTACAGCTCATAAGATCAGCGTTCAAGCAAAAAGTGTTAGAACTAGGGCTGCAACTAACGATTATTTTGTAATCGATTAATCTATCGATTATTTTTTATGATTAATCGATTAATCGCTTGGCTGTGAATGGTGTGGGAAAATTTTGTTTTTTCAATTTTCTTATCACATAAAGCTAAAGTGGTGCTGTTTGAGGACGTGTTGATGGAGTAAATGTAAAGTAAATGTTTGATGGAGGCTCTTGCTGCTAATTCTGCTTTCTGATTGGATGAGACACAGACAGATATTCATGAAATTTTCAATGTACAAAACACTACAGACCCTAACTATAAAAACAAAGTAGGTTTTCATCAAAAATACTACATATTCATTTCATTTTTCTCTATTTGAGTCTGTGTGAACCAGAAAACGATTAATCGATTACTAAAATAGTTGTCGACTATTTCAATAATCGATTAGTCGTTGATTAATCGATTAGTTGTTTCAGCCCTAGTTAGAACCTTCCCCAGTCTCCCCTAAACATAGATGTGCTGGTTTTACACTGAATCCTGTTCTCTCATTGGTTAAACTAGACTCAATAATAATTATACCATGGTCTGGGTGAATACTGGATTCTGATTGGCTGGTGGGTGCTGACAAGCGTGCATTATTTTGGTATAACCGCACACGTAGTCCGGTAGTTAAATCACTGGGATATCACTCCGCTGCGGGCATCGCCATAGCAACGCATAACACAGCTGAATCAGACAAACGCTTAATTAGTGACTGACATGAACGAATGAGATGGATTTTGTGGTTAATTTCAACGTTTTTTGGTCAAAACAAAACTTTTGATGAATGGGGAATAGAGGAGAGCAAGCAGCTAGGTTAGGCTTCTGTTAATAAAATATGAGCTTTCCATTTCTACTGTAAACGGTTAAGGCACTATTCATTATTTTCAGACGTATATAAAATGATCCCTGCACTTAAGCATATTTGGCTGGATTAGTAAAGTCAACATAAAAGTTTCAGTTCGTGGGGCCGAGGTCTAAGCGACTCCACTGCAGCTGTTTCCATGAACAGCCGAGCTCGTTGAGCTACAGGTTGCTAACTAGATAGCTAGCTTTAGGTTAAACAGCGTAAAAGTGAAATAACTCCTGCCCAGGAGTGCCGCATATCAGTGTTGACTTCCACGGAAAAGTGCAAGGTTAGTCCTGTTGTGTTGTGATTCTGGCGATGCAGCGTGTGCTTCTGTTTCGTTGAGCCTGACGGAGATCCTCGCAGCAGAGAGAGAATGGCTCGCTCTGAGACGAGCCTTCAGACAGGGCAAGACCGGCTAAAAGCCCACATAACATAGTCCCTGTAGTTTGGCATATTTAGTGAGTTTAGTAAATGAAAATAACATTTGTTATAAAATGTTACGTTTGTGGGACCATGGTATAGCGGATTAAACAACTCAGCCGTGCATTAGAGGGTTATAATGCACTTCGCGGAGTAGAAGTGCATTATCTTCTACTCTGCTGCGCGTCGTGGTGTTCTTGACTCCGCGTCATGCATTATAACCGTCTAATGCACGGCTCAGAGTTGTTTAATCCTTACATAATAATACAATATTGCAGCAAGTCATTACAAGTTATTATCCTCACGTCTCAAGTTAAGTCTCAAATCACAAAAGACAAGTCGTAAATTAGGTATTTCTGGAGCATTGGTCAAGTAAGTCACTCTCAAGTCCTGAAAATGGCGACTTAAGTCTGACTCGAGTCTCCCACATCTGTAGAGATAGAGAGTTTGTATGAGGAGTCCATATACAGTGCATCCGAAGAGTGAAATGGGGCGGGGTTGGGTGTATTATCAGTATTATCAGTCTGAACAATGGTCAAGGAGACGACTCTTTTCCATCACTGTTAATAATTACATTCAAAGTTATAACCCAGTGCTGCTTTTACCCACCAGACGAGGCCAGGTAGAGACAAAACTCATCTGTCAACGGGACAATCCACCGGGAATCCAGCCGAGAAGCACTGTCAGGTATTTCTTCGACAATATACAGTGTCATAATTGCATGATTTTGCGATTAATTTTATGCTGATTTTGGAGCATTTCCGGGAACATTTAATCCATGTATTTTCTCCACTTCAGCTTTACCCAAATATAAAAGCTTCTCGACTGGAACTTATAGACTATATACCAGTAAATGTGATCTTGTGATCTTTTTCCTCATTGTTGCCATCACCTTTTCAGCGTTTCTTTATTTTCATCGGATTTTTTGCCACTGTTTTGAAACATCACTTTTTTGTTTGGCTTTACCCAAATCTAAAAGCATCTTGAAAAAAGCACCAAAATAGGAAATGAAAACAAAACAAAAAAGTGTACAAAAAAATACAAAAAAACCAACTCACTCCTGTCTAATCTGCGTTTGGGTCTGAGCACTTGGTCATATCTTTGCTTTGATATGGTTTTGAAGTCCTCCTGCCTGATGCTGTCCTTGTGTTTTGTTTGTTTCTGTGGCTGGCTCGTGTTTGCTGTCATGATGTGCTTTGATACGGCCGGTTCAAAGTGTCATAATGTTATTAATGCTTGTGCAGAGCCTTAGAAACCCACCGTCCCGTCAACAGATGGAGCAGACGCCGCGGTGCGAGGACATGGCGCGGTACGTGGTGGCCCGAGACATTTACTCCGAGGACAAATTCAACGAAGACCACGCCAAGATCTACAGGCAGCGCAAGACCATCCGCAATCATGTCGCCGAGTATTTCAGGTGAGGAGCACCGCTTTGTCATTTGGCTTGAATCAGCTTTCATGAAACTTTTTTTTTTTAAATCATGTTTAACCTCTTAACCCCCGCCTTACCTGAGCACATTTTCTCCAGTTTAGTTTAGTCTTTATTGAAGGGACAGTGCACAGAGACATTAAGCTCAAAGACAGATATGTTCTGCACCAGATTATAGCTAAATAGCTAGTTTCCATCTGCAGTCCCTGGTTACATAGATAATATACAGTAACATTGTAGTCAAAGTACAGATAAAAGTAAATATATACAGTGAGGAAAATAAGTATTTGAACACCCTGCTATTTTGCAAGTTCTCCCACTTAGAAATCATGGAGGGGTCTGAAATTGTCATCGTAGGTGCATGTCCACTGTGAGAGACATAATCTAAAAAAAAAAATCCAGAAATTGCAATGTATGATTTTTTAACTATTTATTTGTATGATACAGCTGCAAATAAGTATTTGAACACCTGTCTATCAGCTAGAATTCTGACCCTCAAAGACCTGTTAGTCTGCCTTTAAAATGTCCACCTCCACTCCATTTATTATCCTACATTTAGATGCACCTGTTTGAGGTCTTTAGCTGCATAAAGACACCTGTCCACCCCATACAATCAGTAAGAATCCAACTACTAACATGGCCAAGACCAAAGAGCTGTCCAAAGACACTAGAGACAAAATTGTACACCTCCACAAGGTTGGAAAGGGCTACGGGGAAATTGCCAAGCAGCTTGGTGAAAAAAGGTCCACTGTTGGAGCAATCATTAGAAAATGGAAGAAGCTAAACATGACTGTCAATCTCCCTCGGACTGGGCTCCATGCAAGATCTCACCTCGTGGGTCTCAATGATCCTAAGAAAGGTGAGAAATCAGCCCAGAACTACACGGGGGGAGCTGGTCAATGACCTGAAAAGAGCTGGGACCACCGTTTCCAAGGTTACTGTTGGTAATACACTAAGACGTCATGGTTTGAAATCATGCATGGCACGGAAGGTTCCCCTGCTTAAACCAGCACATGTCAAGGCCCGTCTTAAGTTTGCCAATGACCATTTGGATGATCCAGAGGAGTCATAGGAGAAAGTCATGTGGTCAGATGAGACCAAAATGGAACGTTTTGGTCATAATTCCACTAAACGTGTTTGGAGGAAGGAGAATGATGAGTACCATCCCAAGAACACCATCCCTACTGTGAAGCATGGGGTGCTAGCATCATGCTTTGGGGGTGTTTTTCTGCACATGGGACAGGGCGACTGCACTGTATTAAGGAGAGGATGACCGGGGCCATGTATTGCGAGATTTTGGGGAACAACCTCCTTCCCTCAGTTAGAGCATTGAAGATGGGTCGAGGCTGGGTCTTCCAACATGACAATGACCCGAAGCACACAGCCAGGATAACCAAGGAGTGGCTCTGTAAGAAGCATATCAAGGTTCTGGCGTGGCCTAGCCAGTCTCCAGACCTAAACCCAATAGAGAATCTTTGGAGGGAGCTCAAACTCTGTGTTTCTCAGCGACAGCCCAGAAACCTGACTGATCTAGAGAAGATCTGTGTGGAGGAGTGGGCCAAAATCCCTCCTGCAGTGTGTGCAAACCTGGTGAAAAACTACAGGAAACGTTTGACCTCTGTAATTGCAAACAAAGGCTACTGTACCAAATATTAACATTGATTTTCTCAGGTGTTCAAATACTTATTTGCAGCTGTATCATACAAATAAATAGTTAAAAATCATACATTGTGATTTCTGGATTATTTTTTTTAGATTATGTCTCTCACAGTGGACATGCACCTACGATGACAATTTCAGACCCCTCCATGATTTCTAAGTGGGAGAACTTGCAAAATAGCAGGGTGTTCAAATACTTATTTTCCTCACTGTATATATATATATATATATATATACAATAGCATGCAATGAATAAGCAATCACAACAAGCCCTCTCGCTAACACTGACCCTCACACCACACACACATACACAGCATCACACCTGTATAATTCAGCCACACCTCTCATTTACTGCGTCACATTCACATTCATAAGCACTAAACACAAATTTAATAATACATTTTAAATTTCATAGTAAAATGTTCTCGTACACATAAGTTGTCCTGTGGTTCAAACATAGTGTTCACCTCAGTGTGAACAGTTTTGAGTTCTCCAAGCCACTTTTTAAGTTCTACTGTGAACTGAAAATAGTCTGTTTGACTTTTCAGGTCCGTTGTGAGCTTGTTCCATTCCTGTATAGCTTTATATGAGAAAGCTGATTGTGCAAAGCAGTTTTACGTTTGGGTATGCTACACTGCCCCTGGCAGAGGCTCGTGTGGTTCTAGTTGTCACAGCAGATGTGTACTGGATAAAATGCTTAAATGGTGTTGGTGCAGTGTTATTTAGGATTCTATGGGCCAATCGTATTAAAGCAAATCTTTGAATATTGTCGAAATTTAACAGTCTGTATTTTCGGAGGACTAAACAGTGATGGTGTTGTCGGGTTTTTGGTCAAGGATTTTGAGTGATTGTTTGTGCAAGCTTTCCAACGGCCTCATAGTGGTTTTGTTCGCCTGGGACCAGCATGTTATACAATAATAAAACCGAGACATAATCATTGCGTTAAAATAGGTTAGGGATGCCTCCATTGTTAGCGAATTTCTAATACATTTGAATGTTTTTATGTTGTACCTGAGTCTCTGGCACATTTGTTTGATATGTTTTTTTAAACTAAGAGTTGGGTCTAAAATTACACCCAGGTAACAATATTCACTGACATTTTGTATTGTTTCCCTGTTTACAGTTATGCTTGGAAAGGATGACGTTTTATATTTGTTTACAAAGTACATTGTTGCTGTTTTCTTAATGTTTAATGTGAGACTTGAGTCATGTAGCCATCTCGCAACCTTCTCCATTGCTGCCGTAAGTTTAATGGCAACCTGGTCAGCATCCTTTCCCCAAGTATAAATGACCGTATCATCTGCATACATCTGGATATTAACATCCTCACATACAGATGGCAGGTCATTTATATAGAGGGAGAACAGAAGAGGGCCGATACTAGAGCCTTGTGGCAGTCCGATATCAGTAGCAGTAATACTGGATGTAGTGTCACTGATACATCCTGATACCCAAATATAAAACCTTCTGGACTGGAGTTTACAGACTAATCCAGCGTAACGCCTCATTTGAAAGATTTTCCTCACGCTGTCGCCACTTTTTTTTTGTATTTTTGTTGCTTTTTCATCCCGTTTCTGTCGCCTGTTTTGCTGCGTCGCTTTTTTGATCCTTTTTTTTTTTGCTGCATTTTCATCCTCATTGACATCTCATTTCTGTTGCTATTTTGAAGGTTTTATCAAGAAGCTTTTAGATTTGGGTAAAGTCGAGCTGGAGAAAATGTGCTGAGTTCAGGCAGAGGTTAAGAGGGTAAAACATTTACAAAGCATTCCTCCCCATTTGTAGAGTAAGTGAACAGTTCTGCAGTTTAGTTGAGTTTTTGAGGACCTGTTCTTCCCATGAGGTGTTTTTGATGTGAACTATTACTTTTAAACGACTACATTTATTAGATAAATATAACACTTTCTACTCCTTCAATAAAGGCTCCAGAGAAAAAGTAAATGTGACTTTGGCACATTTCTCAGGTCAGAGTGAATGTAGCACTATAACGTTTACAAACAAACAACCAACAAATCAACCAAACAAACAACTTCCTTTAACTACAAACTCCAGCGTTTACTTATTTTCCCCCCATTTTTTCCCTAAATTTTCCCCAATATGTAAAATGTTTCCCCAAAATTTGTTCATATTGCCAATTTTTTTTTCCAATTACGCCCCAAATTTTCCCTGTTTTCCCCCAATTTTTTCCACTTTTTCCCTAGCCTGGTGGGACCAGAATGATTCACCTCTGTATTTTTGTATACAGCGGGGATCAGTCTGGTCACCCCACCCCCGCTGGATGTATCCACAAAATCAAACCGTTCCCGTGCAATCAGATTCATTTATTTGCCGTGACGTGTTGTTAGCGAGCAGCGTCACTCACGGGACGCAGAAGTCCCTCAATAACAATCTACGAACGACGCACGAAAGAGAGAAAGCGTGTCTCCAATCAGCGGTAAATGACCAAAAACACATCGACAGTAGGCGAGTTTCGTGACTCATAATCCTGCGCAAATATTAACGCAAAAAAACACTGCATCAACTGCAGACGGTGACCAGACTCACTCGCTGGTACACTTTTATTTTTACATGTTGATGACCAACAGCATCAAAAGTTAATACAAAAATGTTATTTTTATTTTCTGTACCTGTTTTTGATAATTGTATTTTTTTTATATCAATTGAACCTAAACCTTTTTTTCGATACCCGACTAGTATCGTTTAACGGTGCCCAGCCCACGTTGTGAAAATGCATTTTTCAGGTTCTCGGCAGATTAGTTTGACTCTTAAAACACAGTTCTTTCTTCACTGTACTGAGATACACCAATTATCAAGCCCAACATATGCACCATATACTGGACTAGTTATATTTTTATGACTCTGTGGTAGCCTCTGTTATCCACTACGCTGCCGTGTGCCCGTGCAGCACAGAGCGGGACAAGAACTGTCTGAACAAGCTGGTCAGGAGGGCCAGCTCTGTCCTGGATTGCCCCCTGGGGGACTGGAGGGTATTAGCCAAGCTCACCTCCATCATGGACAACACCTCCCACCCACTGCACAGGACTGTAGAGGAGCTGAGCAGCTCTTTCAGTGGCAGACTGAGACACCCTCAGTGCAAGAAGGAGCGCTACCGCAAGTCCTTCATCCCCACTGTGTCAGACTGTACAACAAGACTCTAAAGTCCCATGTGCAATAACCCCCTTTGCAAAACTACGTGCAATAATCTCTATATCAGCGCTACTTTATTCCCTGTACCTGTTAATACTGACATTTTTTACTATAGTCTGTTTATTTTATTTTTACTTTATATACTTTTTTTAAATATATATATATACTTTTTGCCCCCCTTACTATAGTCTGTTTAGGTTATTTTATTTTATTTATTTTACTGTATAATACTTTTTGCCCCCTTGAAGTTTTGATTGTCATTGTAGATCAGGATACCTCCATTTGCTATCTAACTTTTGGCACATTTCCTCTCTAGGGTGTGCAGGATATCTTATCTTATCTTTCAAATGAGGCATAAAGGTCAACAAACACCAGAACGCAGTCCTCTCACACGCGTCCATGTGAGATTTCAACACACAGTGGAGAATGCTGCGTCACGGCACTTCAGAGGCTTTTCTCAAACCGTGCAGGGCTTTAAACATGTGATTTATACATATCATAAATAAAAGCAGTCACGTATGTCCGTGTTGTAAGAGAGAGAGCAAATGTGGCCCTGTTTTGTAGGTTAATAGCGAGTTGGCGACAGACACGAGTTGATGCCTGAGCCCTGACGATGGTTTCTCTGTCTCCGCGGCTTCTCGTCCCTCCAGATAAGTTCACGCCGGTCTCTCATGGCCAGACCCGCCTGCAAACCCATCTGGATTCAGCAGAACTGAACCATGACGCGGGGTCCAGCGTCGCCGCGCCTCACTGCAGCCTCGGTGTGTGTTTTCTCATAGAAAATAAAGGTGGCGGCTCTTTTGCCGTGCATCAAAGCGTCTCGGTGTGCGTTGGGCTTTACACTGTTGCTCTCCAGCTGAGAGGCTTTTAGATTTGGGTAAAGCTGAACTGGAGAACATGCACTCAGTGACGATACGGCGATCCCTTAATTGAGAAATAATTTGATTATGCAATTACATTGCATTCACACGTAATACGTAAATGTAATTGCCGTGATCCAACAGATTTGTGAACAACCGTGAGAAATCTGGTGTAATCTCGCTATCAGGATTTGTGGTATCATACCTCGATTGCTGCGCACGCGGACCAGGTCGTCGAGGCACCCGCCTTTGACTGCCACCTAGTCCTCTCTGCACCCGACCCTACGGATCCCTCTGCGGGTGGTGGGTCCACAGGAGGGCGGGCCCACGTCGTCCCTTCGGGCTGGAAAAAGGTGGTTTCCCCGCTTCAGGTCGGTGGGGAGTCCTTACCTCAAGTGGAGGAGTTCAAGTATCTCGGGGTCTTGTTCACGAGTGAGGGACGGATGGAGCGTGAGATCGATAGACGGATCGGTGCAGCGTCAGCAGTGATGCGGTCGCTGTATCGGACTGTTGTGGTGAAGAGGGAGCTGAGTCAGGGAGCAAAGCTCTCGATTTACCGATCGATCTACGTTCCCACCCTCACCTATGGTCATGAGATCTGGGTAATGACCGAAAGGACAAGATCGCGAATACAAGCGGCCGAAATGAGTTTCCTTCGCAGGGTGGCTGGGCGCACCCTCCGAGATCGGGTGAGGAGCTCAGTTACCCGGGAGGAGCTCGGGGTAGAGTCGCTGCTCCTTCACGTCGAAAGGAGCCAGCTGAGGTGGCTAGGGCATCTGTTCCGGATGCCTCCTGGTCGCCTCCCTCGGGAGGTGCTCCTATTGGGAGGAGGCCTCGTGGAAGACCCAGGACACGCTGGTGGGACTATGTTCCGAGCTGGCCTGGTGTCGCCTCGGGGTCCCCCAGAACAGCTGGAGGAGGTGTGCGCGGATCGGGAAGTCTGGGCATCTCTGCTGAGACTGCTGCCTCCGCGACCCGGCCCCGGATAAAGCGGAAGTGGATGGATGGATGGATACCTCGATTGCAATGCAGTCTTTCCCACGAATGTGCATCAGAACGCTCTCATCTGATTTCATTAGAGCAGCCTCACGAAGAAGTCCTTCATTAAAGATATGAAGAATAAATTATAAACCTAGTTGGCAGTATATTAGCTTGCATTTCAACCTGGATAGATTCACACAGACAAAAGCAGCGATTAGGAAGATTTATTGACATGTTTGTCGGTTTTGGCGATTAGACCCCGGTGGTAGACATCGATGTATAAGTCAGTGTAGATGAACAGCTTGGAGTTAGGGATGTCTTCCCCCGGAGCCTGGACACTGGTGGTGGTGTGGGAGATGAAGATGCAGCAGGTAGAAGCCGTGGACGGAAGAGGCGGAGATGGGGTGGAGGTGGGTCGCAGCGCAGCTGGGAAGCGAATGGACCATGATTGCTGGGGCTTAAAAGTGGACCGATGGCGATGATTGGCTGCTACGGCTCTTGCGCTGATGGCTGAGGTGTAGGTGTGCCCTCTCGGGAGTGATCATTGGCTGGAGGTCGGTGATGCTGAAGTTAGTCTACCAATTTGAATTAACGCCTAGGCTTCATAACATACAATTCAAGTGAATAAACATACAGTACCTGTATTATCAGTCTCTGTTGATCAACCATTTTGCAAATGCACAATTTAGGCAGAACGTGCAGGCTTGTTGATGGCTTTGAAGAAGTGGTTGTTGTGGTAGGAAACGGAGTAAGTTTCATCAAGCTGTACTTGGAACGCAGCCTCTTTGGCAAAACTGTTTCAGAGCCTTCCACCGGGGTTACAAGTCTTTTCAACTGTTCTGTCTTATCTTGACGCTTTTGTGCACAAGTCAAGCATTTTTTGGCCATAAAATGCCGATAGCAGGCCGGGTGAAACCCGTAGTTTGTCGGGGCATCAGAGACCGGTTTGTCCAGGAGGGCAACATGTTGATTAGCAATAGCTAGCTAGCGCCGTAGTGTCCAACGTTTTGAGCCATTCCTTCGCACATTGCTTGATTTTTCCCCCCATCGGACTTCAGTAAAGGGCTGCGGACCTTTCCCACCATCTTTTCCAACTATAACACCGTAAACTGTGTTATAGTTTACGGTGTTAATCGAGCTTGAACGCCGCTAGCAGATGAAAATGCGCTGCTTATGTCCTCCTCCATGTTTGAATACGCATAGTGATTTTGGCTCTGACTTACTTACATTCTCGATGCTGATTGGTTGAAAATCGAGCTCAACAGTTTTATATGCCTCAAAACGTAGGCAATATAGTGCGCCGCACATTTCCTGTCTATTTTGCACCCCTGAGTGATCTTATTGAATGCCGAATGTAACAAGTGAATTTCTCCATTGTGAGATCAATAAAGGATTATCTTATTTTAACCATGTACTGGTTTAGAAGGTTAAAAACAGAGAAAACTATTGATGCACTTAAAAAGGAGCTATTGATGCAAGACTGGAGTATTATATACAGAGAGAATGACACTAATAAAGCATATGATGAGTTTGTGCAAGTATTCCAAAGGTTTATGATAAAAATTGTCCAACAAAAAAATACTGTAATAACAGAAAGTGTAAAGATAACCCATGGATGTCTAAGGGTTTGCTATATACATGCAAGAAAAACAAATATCACTTTACAAAAAATGTATAAATAATAGAACAAAAGGAGCGGAGGATAAATATAAGAAATTAGGACTGAACGATTAATTGCATTTGCAATTTTATCGCGATATTACACAACGCGATTTCGTAATCGCAATTTTGGAAGTGAATGGAGCAGCAACATATGGCAGCAAAGTCCGCTCCGCCGCATGCTTTTGTTTATGTCTCAGTCTAGTTAAGGTGCGCGGTAGATTGTGGATGTACAGTGAAAATATCAGCGTTTATCATGCAGCCACCGCGAAGGACTATTGCTTTCTTCTCGTTAGCACTGTGTTAGCTGCAGCGCTCATCACGCCATCCCTCGCTGCTACTACACGCTCTGACGATCACAGAAACTCCCTCTCCTCCAGATTCACACGTCTCTGCCTCCACAGGTGAGCCTGTGCTGCTTGTAAAGAGTAAAGAGTAGTTTGTGGCTCAGTTTAGGAGGCTTATGTTTGGGAATGTTGTGGATAAAGAACTTATCTCAAAAGCATAATGACGGATCATGACCATAAAGTATCCGCGGAGACGATGTGCCTTTATTTACCTTTGTATCTACCGCATATGCGCTCCATAGGTAGTACAGACGCTAGATATAAACACTAAACTGCTGTATGAAAAGTGTTGGAAACTACGATCTGAGGCCGGAGTCTTATTTTGCTGAGGAAATGTGCTATTTAAGCTGAAATGTCACTAAATGGCTGCGAGTCAAAGAGAAAGTAAACCGTGTCTGTGTTTGGCACCTCATGTCGCCGTCTCCTTGTGTCACTGTTCTTCTCTTTCTTCATATTGTCCAAAGTTACATCCCAAAACCAAAATGCTGCTCCTAATTCCACTGTGTTTTGGCCTGTGCTCCATCTAATACACACATCTGAAGCAACTACGAGTCGCAGCTCAGACCGGGATTTGATGGGCCGAAATAATAAATAATAAATAGTTTATTTTGTATTAATTGGGAGTTTGATTTCCTAAAACTTTTCCAACTAGTTAAAGCAGGCGTTTGTTCTTACTTTTCCTGCACTTTAGTATGGGTGATGTTACTGACTGGATCAGTGAGTTTTATCTTTTATTTTTATATCTATGTAATTTATCTTTTTCATTTATTTATAGACTGTACTGTTAAGTTCAGACAGTTTAAGAAGTGCAGTCCACATGTTCACAAATTTTGAATAGGTCAAGCAACAATTTTGTTTGCTTTTATTGTTGCAATTTTCACTTCAAATTAATCTAATATTGTTTGTTATGAAACAGCCTGATTTATTGCTTGTGTTAGGTGAACAATACACGAGAAGTGGACCTTGCAACAATAATCGCATAATAATCGCAATCGCAATATTGAAGAAAAAATCGCAATTAGATTATTTTCCAAAATCATTCAGCCCTATAAGAATCATTAGGTATCATTAGAAAATGTAAACAGGATTATTATAATAAGTTGCTAGATAGCAATAAGAACAATATTAAAGGCTTGTGGAATATCTTAAATAGTTTAATCAGAAATAAACCAAGAATTATTCATTATCCACAATATTTCAAAGATGAGGATAAAACTATAAAAAATAGGAATGAAGTAGTCGAAACATTTAATACATTCTTTGTAGATGTTGGACCGAACCTTGCTGCAAGAACTATAATTGCGAGCTGACAGACACAAATCCTATGTCCTTGTTCCTCAAACCTGTGGAGGATAAGGAGATACTGGACATTGTTAGAGGGTGTAAAAATAAAACCTCAACAGATTATTATGACATGGATATGAAAACTTTAAAAAGTGTTATTGAAAGCGTCTCTAAGCCGTTAACATACATCTGTAACTTATCGTTTGGTTTTAGGAATAATCACTCAACTTCACATGCGCTCTTTGATATAATTTATGAAATAACTAATGCTGTAGACAAGAAGAAATATGCAATAGGGTTATTTATTGAGAGCCAAATGGGCCAAATTAGATCTACAATCAGCTAGAGTGGACTCTACAGCTACTTTTAATACGTGGATTAACAATAGTAACACAGAGAGAGCTAAAGTTTTTAGCTTGCCCACAACGAGCGTTCAACATAGAATACACTCACCGGATGTGACATGTCAGTAAAGGTTTCCTCACACAACCACACTCGGTGATGTTCAGTTTCCCCTGGGGAGAATGACAGAAGTCTTTTGAGAAACTTTTAAAAATAAATCATTGTGTCTAATACGGCTGACAAAATTGACCCATTGCAATTTGCTTATCAGCCACATAAAGTGGTAGATAATGCAAAACCAGTGCCGTTTTTTCCTGTACACAGACTACGCAAGTAGGCCCCGCTGCTGCAAGGGCCCCGTATCTCAGTCAAATTCAAATTACGGTGTCGTTTTGCTTGTGAATCAACGCGTTGTTACGGCGACAGGCTCTCTGAGCCCGAATTTACACCAGAGGCGTTACAGCACGTAAGCACAGCTAAGCAACATGCGCGTGGGATAGCTTTCTATTTTAAGCAGCCAGGCAATCTACTCTAGCAGTGTTTTACGTGCACTGGGCGCTCGTATTTACGCTACGCTTCAACTAAATTAGAATCGAGTTCTAATTTGGGCATGCATACGCAGCAATGGCCGGCATTTTACCAGTGCAAATACAGGAACACGGTATGAAGTGTCAAAAGAAACTTGAAAATATTTGCGTAGTTGAAGCGGCTCTGACGTCGTCTGTGTAAATTTGAAAATATGCGCGTAAAAACGCGACGCGTACATCACGTCCTGTCACTGCCTCTGGTGTAAATTCACAGTGCTCACTCACTCTTCGCCTACTTTGCCTCATAGAACACTAAAACGGAGCAGTCTGCTGAAGTGGATGAGCAGGAGAGACCTACCGCCTTCCCACTGTCACTCCCAAGGCGCGAGTGCTTCTCCCCTTCGCATCCCAGCTCGGCTGTCTGTCTCTCGGTGCTCGCCTCCTGCGTGGCTGCGTGTCTCCCGTAGCTACTCTAATGTTTTCTCTGCTCGGACTCGGGGCTGCATCGGCCATACTCTCTTCTTATTGTCTCTAGCAGAGTATCAGGACAGTTTGGCAAATAAACAGTAGAGACGTTGTTTTTGTCTCAAAGGGTTGTTGAATCAACACAGTGTTCTCACGAGCGCAGTTACTTTCAGTAACTCTAGTTCTCTGAATGTGCACAGTCTAAAACGAATGACTGTCAGGCATTTTCGCATGGATTTGTGGACCAATCACAGAACGAGGAGGGACGGCAAGACGATGCACTATTTGACATACAGAAGCTTGTAGTTTGTTTAGGGATTAAAAAAATAAATAAAATATTTGCGGATCCAACATGACAGCAGCAGACGGGACGCCATCTTTTGATCAAGCTTTAGACCGTGTTCTAAATAGTTTAGCTCAAAAGTTTACAGCAGGTACGTCACACGTCATCTGATACGATGATATGATTGGCTATGGCTACGTGCAGACGCATGAGAGACATTTGTAGCGCCCAATAAACGGATATGGACAATCGTGAACCACACCTCTCCTACGAGAAAATTAATTGGTGGTCCCCAGACCAAATATCATTTGTGATTTTAGTCTGGCATTAGCCAGGCTACTAATTCTCAGTGGTAAGACAGAAATAATGGTCAGGTGCAGGTTTCAGTAACTTTTAAATCAGTGATTCCCAAACTGTGAGTCAGGGACCAAAGGGGAGAGAATGAGAGTCCAGCGTGTCCTGGTGAATGGAAAACTGTCAGATGCCCTTGTGTCCAACACAATATCCACAGGGGTGCGTGCTTTACGCCCTTTTCATATTGTATACTGATAGCTGCGGAAGCCCTAATGAACAAACCTATTTTGTCAAATTCTCTGACGACACTGTTGTCTTGTCGCTTCTTCAAGGGGACGATCAGCCTTACTTTAGGCAAAGTAATTGTGAGCATAAAGCCAGCAACATACACGGCGAAGAGGTGCAAATCGTTGAGAGTTACAAGTATTTGGGAATTGTGTTCGACAACAATTTGAAAATTGAGGTAAACACGGATGTTCTCGCTAAGAAAGGACAGCAAAGAGTTTATTTGCTGTGCAAACTTCACTCTTGTGGCATCAGTGAAAGGATTTGTAGACCTGCTACTGTTCCTTCTCACGTTTTCATTCATGTGTTGGTTTGGTTGTCTATCTGTGAGAGACCAGAATTGTAAATGTGTGTTCCAAAATCATCAATGTCCGTCAGAGAGATCTGACCTCACTCTGGAAGAGTCGCGTCACTAAAAAGACAGGTAAGATCACAGACTTAGATCAGAGGCACATTCTATCGTCATGTTTTAGATTAATGCCCTCAGGCCGGCGTTTTACTTGCCTGTGAGTCGAACAAATCGTTTTTCAAACTCATGTATCCCTTCTGTGATAAGCTTCTTAAATTCAAGCTAAGAGTTTGTGCCTGCTGGACCTTGTGAACCTTTGAGAACCTGTGAACTGTTGTGGCACATAATGCAAATGTTTGTTCTGTGTGTATGTATGGCCGGGTCGCTGCTGCAAAGAATTGCCCTTCACGGGATTAATACAGTTTTCTCATTGTGATTCTGATTCAGTTTCCTTTCTGCTTTAATCCGTTCACTCTGAAACAACCACCTCCGACTAAACTTTGCACCAAACGCATCCAAACTTTCCCAGTCTCCATGTTGGTCTGTACTTCCGGTTCACCTCTGTAACGTCGTAGTTTTTCTCTTTTATACTTTTTATGTCCGCATTGAAGATATTATTACTATAGCTTAAATGCGGACATACATATATTGGTAAAAGATCTTTTAAATCGATGTTGCCCTTATTTATACTTTATTAAGCTGGTTAAAAACGTTCCAAACACCGACATGTCAATTTGTATGGGACTAGCATCACTTGGGGACCTCGGAGTTTGCAGAATTACCCTAAAGGGAAAAATCAGCAGAATTTTTACCTTTCAAATTACTGACATGGCAGATTTGCACGGGAATAGAAACTCAGAGAACGTCAGTAATTACTTTTTACCTGAGGTCCCGAGGTCATTCTAATCCTGTGAGAATGTGAGGCCGGCACGGTAGCACAGTGGTTAGCGCTCGTGCTTCACAGCTAGAAGGTCCTGGGTTCGATTCCCACCTGGACGGGGCCTTTCTGTGTGGAGTTTGCATGTTCTCCCCGTGTCTGCGTAGGTTTCCTCCGAGTACTCCGGTTTCCCCTACCACTAAAAACATGTACAATAGGTCAGGATGTATGAGAGTGTGTTTGAGAGTGCGCATGGGGGACAACGGATGCAAATTAGCCCAAGGCTACAATCCGGTGTGGCTTGTTTACATGCATGAGACCCATGTATGTTCATTAACATGCACTGTCCCGACCAAATAAACTAATAAATAAATAAATAAAAATAAATAAATAGGGCTTAACTAAGAAGGGCTTTCTGGTCAAACAGGGGAGGAATTTGATTATTTACTCAAATTTCACTCTATCTCCTCACTTTGCAAACTTACACTGTCACTTTAAGTAATGATGTCATCATTGTACTTACGGGTCTAGTGGTACTGAAGTCCTATTCACTATAATGGGATGTTGCTGATTTGAGCCTCAGAGCTTTGTCAAAGGTTCTTTTTAAACATCTGATTCCACAGAAATATTACTTTCTCTAGATTTTCTTTGCCAATATTTTTCTTTTCTGACATAGATAATGTCTTGCTTCATTGTCACACTAAACCAGGATTAACCCTAAACTGACCTTACTTACAGTCTAATTCGGCCCTCAGGTCTGACTTTGTGTTTACCTGTGCAGGTGTGACAGGAGGCGTGTCCAGTCTGCCGCCCTCTCTCTCCTCCCCGTGATCTCGTGGCTGAAAATCTACAGACTCAAAGAGTGGCTCCTCAGTGACATCGTGTCTGGAATCAGTACTGGCCTTGTGGCTGTATTACAAGGTACTACTACTATAACTTACTGGGAGTCAAATGCATTTTATGAGCATCTCATGAGCTGAGATGTTGTTGAAGCTGTTTAGGGCTAATCATCTTTTAACTTGTGTGTAAATTGGTTCCAGGCCTGGCGTACTGCCTGCTGGCCTCTCTGCCTCCCTGGTATGGACTCTTCTCTGCCTTCTTCCCTGTGATCATCTACTTCTTCCTGGGCACCTCCCGCCACATCTCTGTCGGTAAGAAACATGGACTCATACGCTACCAACTACACTCAACTAGGAATGGCACAATAAAGAAAATAAGGGTCACGATTATCTTGGTCAAAATAATTGCAATTAACGATATTATCACGATATTTGTCTATGGTTTAAAATTTCCACTGAAACTGCATAAATGACAGAAGTGATGGGAATTTGGTAAGAAATATTCCTCTTCATCGTATGCTATAAATGTCATATTGACTGAGACCTACGTAAAGTCACTTTTTTTTTTTGCAGTAGATTATAAATATAGAACGAAAACCAGCTGATTTTTTTCATGAATCGAGAGAAAGTCATTGCTGGATTTATAAGGCAGCACTTTATGAAGCAGAAGAACCACAGAACATTAAAACATCAAGGTTTAGGTCGTGTCAGCAGCACGTTGGTTTAATTATTTCAGAAGAAACAACTTTAGAGCCAATTGGTGCGACTAGCATCACGTAAATGAATGGACTTTGCAGCCTGGTAAAGACGACAAACTGTGAGAAAGCTTCTGACTGAAGCATGGTTTAATTCAGGAATAGGCCACAGTTTTTTCATACTGAGATATGTTCTTACCTCAGCTTAGACGAGTAGATGCGTAACTGTCTGGTCTTTGTGCGTGCGCAAAGACCAGCTAATGTTGTTAGCATTTAGCCTTAGGAGCACTTTGACGTCCACGCAGTAAAGTCGAAGTGCTCCTAAGGTGTTATTACGCCTTACAATATAGTACCCCTTTTTATCCACTTAGAAAATTGACATGTTTAATTTTGTGTAACTAGACTTAGATCGTGTAACGTTTCATGTAACTGTATTTAAATAGGGAAAACATGGAATAGCTTGGTAGCTTCTAACTTCATCCCAGTTTGGAGCTATACCTTTGCTGGGAGAGGCTAGATGCTAACAACATTTGCGTGACTGATTGCACGCACAAAGACCAGACAGGTACGCATCAACTCGTTTAAGCTAAGGTAAGAACATTATCTCAGTTTGGAAAATTGGTGGCGTATTCCTTTAAGTTTGTCTGTATGTTTGGTGGTCGTCTCTCAGATGGACCTGCGTTCATTCTCGGCTCAGACTCTTTTCTTCCACATCTTCCACATGTGGGAGTGTCCTATTAAAATCACTTAACCCCCACCTGAACCGAGTGCATTTTCTCCACTTCGGCTTTATCCAAATCTAAAAACTTCTCAACTGGAGAGCAATTTGAAAGCTAAGACCTACAAAAGTGATTGTCATGTTTTTGTTGTGCTTTTGTCACGTTTTTTTTACTTTTCCGGCACGTTTTTGTTGCATTTTCATCCTTGTTCTCGTCTCTATTTTTATGCTTTTTGTTGTTGTTGTTGAAGCTTTTAGATTTGGGTAAAGCCAAACAATGTGCTTGGTTCAGGTGGGGGTTAAGAGAGTTGGTTTATTGGTTTATTTGGTAGGGACAGTGCAAGTTAATGAACAAGCCACACCGCATTGTAGCCTTGGGCTAATTTCCATCCGTCGTCCCCCATGCACACTCTCAAACACACTCTCATACATCCTGACCTATTGTACATGTTTTTAGTGGTAGGGGAAACCGGAGTACCCGGAGGAAACCTACGCAGACACGGGGAGAACATGCAAACTCCACACAGAAAGGCCCCGGCCTTGGTGGGAATTGAACCCGGGACCTTCTAGCTGTGAAGCACGAGCTCTAACCGCTGTACTACCGTGCCGCCGTTAAGTGTTCTTTTGCTGTAAAACCAAAACACCTAAGACTTTACTTTCTCCGGAGGTAAAGTGTGGAGATATTCAGATCCTCCTTATTCACCTTTCCACTCGCCCTAACAGCGGCGTTTCTCTTTGACTCATTCATTCTGCCAAAAGCTAGCAATGATTAGATAATAGATAATTCACAGAGTTACTGCATTTTGTCATGGCGACGTTTAAACAAACAGCAACCTCCCCCCTTTCTTGGTACAGCGTTTTTGCGCTTGCATTTTCACTCAAGCCCTGGAGGGAGCATGCTGCTACCTGGTAGCTAACACCAGTGCAGTGCTATGGATAACAGCACTATTTGAAGGTGAGAGAAGACGTTAGGAGAGACTGGCGGGGGTTTTCTGGTGGATTTAGCAATTATCTTCCAGCGTGATGATCACGATTATTAAAAAAATGTGTCCACCCATTAATTGCTGCATTTTTATCGCGATTAACGTTATTATTCTTTATCGTCCTATCCCTGCACTCAACACACATGTGGTGAACTCAAAGACAAAAGACCCCATCTCTGTAAAAGTGGCATCTGATACCCGGCTCTTTCATACCCACCTATGTGACCTTTTCCCCAGGTTTTTCTGCTAGTTTATGGTATGGCAGTGTTCTAAATCTTGAACTGTATTACCCGCCCGTTCTGTGTTGCTCGCAGGCCCGTTCCCGGTCCTGTGCCTGATGATCGGTTCCGTGGTGACCAGAATCGTGCCGGATGAGGGCCCTGCCATGAACATCACCGGGCTGAAGGGGCTGACCCTGGACGAGCAGAGGGTCGTCGTGGCCTGCTCCGTCAGCTTCTTGGTTGGGATCATGCAGGTAACGACAGCCGGAGCTGAGCGGGAGTTAGTTATGATGACAGTGTTACAGCTTGATTCTTGGTTTTCGGTACCGACACCTGAACAATACTTTTCCCGATACCTATACTGAAATATTTGTCTGGACCAACAGCATCAAAACCTGGATCTAAAGAGAGAAGACTTTTAACGATATCTGCTTTCGATACTTTAATTTTTTGGACACCTGTAGAACCTTTTTTCCGGTATCATACTGGTATCGTTTGACTCTACCCAGCCCTAGAGCTACTGACTTTTAAATGATTACAGTCATTAGCCCTGTTTGATCCGTGTTTTTCCATGTTGTTCTACAGTTGGCGATGGGGCTCTTCCAGGTGGGCTTTGTGGTCATGTACCTGTCGGAAACGCTGGTCTCTGGCTTCACCACGGCAGCTGCGGTTCACATCCTGGTCTCTCAGCTCAAGTTCGTGCTGGGGTTAACAGTGCCGGGTATCAGTGGACCCTTCGCTCTCATCTACGTGAGATAACTCGCCGTTTTTTTCACGACCGCACATAAACCATCAGCGATAAAGGTCAGGACAATATGGGTCATAGTCGTAAGTAACCCTGTTAAGGGTTCAAAACGGCATTGCGAGGAAAGAAAGATTGCAGTTTTCCCGGATAAGCAAGGATTAAACAACTCGGAGTCGTATATTATGCAGTTATAATGCACGACACAGAATCTACAAGTTAACAGTTGTAACAAAAAACAAGATTGCAGACAGTTTTAATTTAATCAAAGTAATGTAAGGGTATCAAAATCATTCAAACAAAAAGTTATATTTACACTATTTACAAAAATGAACCTCAACTAAGACAACCAAAAGTGTACTAAACCAAGTTACTAAAACTAAACAAAGATTTCACAAAGACTAATGGGCGTCTCCAAAACAAATCCCAGTAAATACTGCTTTAGGCACTCAAAGAGCTCTACATCAAGGAACCACTCACCCATTCATACTCCAGTTTTCGCAGACACTGGTGGCAAGGTGGGTAAAGTGTCTTGTCCAAGGACACAACAACAGTGTGCACCTGCGGGATTCAAACCGCTGATCCTCCGATCACAAGACGACCCGCTCCACTCTCTGCACCATCATCGCCCCCGGTGGTGAAAGTGACGTGTCGTAGGCAGCTCACATGGATTTACCTAGCGAGAGCTTTCGCCCCCTACTGACTGATGCCTTCTCCAGGACGGCATCCCAGGTGTGGGATAAGGTGTACGTTCCATCGTCCCGGTTCATGAATGTTGGTGCTGTTTCCTGATCTCGATGGCTTCTCTGATCCAGCGCTAACCTAACCTTAAACAAGTTTTTACAGACACAAAGGACAACAAACAAAAAGGCCTTTTATAGTTGAGCCAGGTGTTAAGATGCTGCACCAAGCAGCCAACAAGAACAGAGCTTGAATCTAGTCCTCCAATCCTAACTCAAACAGGAGGGAGACTGAATGGAGGCCTGTGTATTCGGCCCCACAAAAAGCAGAAACTTGACTGAATATGATTTAGCATTCAACTCAGCGGACAGTTTAATTTGCTAGTTTTGTATCTAAAGTACAATCACAAAGTTTGGCTTTACCCAAATCTAAAAGCTTCTTGAAAAAAGTGTCAAAATAGCAACAAAAGAGCAATGAAAACATGACCAAAAAGTAATGAAAAACTGACAAGAATGTGACGAAAACAACAAAAAAGCCACAAAACAGCAACAGAAAAGTCACAAAAATTTGGTGAAACAGTGACAAAAATGCAACAAAAAAGCAATAAAAAAAGTGACAACGCAGCAACAACGTGAGTTTTGTAGGTCTTAGCTTTCTAATGAGGCGTTACACTGGTCTATAGGTCTTTCGGATTTGGGCAAAGGTGAATTGGAGAAAATGTTCTTTGTTAAGGTGGGGTTAAGAGGTTAAATTTGGACACAAATGTGGTTGAAAACAGTTGAAACATGGTTCATAATTTATTATGTTTTGAAGGCTATTGCTAACGGCTAAAGGAAAAATACATTGAGCTGACTAGCCGTCTTGCTAACTGTCCGGATAAGATCATACGCAGCTCTCTCCTTGTTATTTCTATGGTCTGTATCTATGAAAATAACGTACGCCAGTGTTATTCTTAAAGGGACTAGATGCAGGTTGGTCATTTTTATACTCACCCCTGCCACCTCAGGTCTTACGCGTAACTACAGTCTCTATATTAAACTCGTGCATGATGGCAATTCGTACCCGAATTAACACTTTTTGAGTGACAGTGCAGGATTTTAGAGACAGGTGTGGTGAATAGGTCTGAGTTCATTCTACACATTAGGACATTGCTGGAACATGTAACGGGAGGAAATACTTAATTTTAACATTTTTAAACTCCGTATAGTCCCTTTAACTATGTAACTATGTAATGTTATTACATAAAATCCTTTCCACTCCAGAATATAGAGTCCAAACAGTGGATCAGACGAACAATGAAAAATTCAAATGAATATGTTTGATGGTTTGTTTTGCAGACTCTGGAGATTATATTCAACAAAATCACCTCGACAAACGTGTGCGATGTAGTGATTGCTCTGGTTATCATGGTGGTGGTGTTTATCGTGAAGGAGCTGAACGACAGATACAAATCCAAGCTGCCTGTGCCCATCCCCATTGAGGTCATCATGGTGAGTACTGTCTGTGCCCATCCCCATAGAGGTCATCATGGTGAGTACTGCCTGTGCCCATCCCCATTGAGGTCATCATGGTGAGTACTGCCTGTGCCCATCCCCATTGAGGTCATCATGGTGAGTACTGTCTGTGCCCATCCCATTGAGGTCATCATGGTGAGTACTGTCTGTGCCCATCCCCATTGAGGTCATCATGGTGAGTACTGTCTGTGCCCATTCCCATTGAGGTCATCATGGTGAGTACTGTCTGTGCCCATCCCCATTGAGGTCATCATGGTGAGTACTGTCTGTGCCCATTCCCATCGAGGTCATCATGGTGAGTACTGTCTGTGCCCATTCCCATTGAGGTCATCATGGTGAGTACTGTCTGTGCCCATCCCCATTGAGGTCATCATGGTGAGTACTGTCTGTGCCCATTCCCATTGAGGTCATCATGGTGAGTACTGTCTGTGCCCATCCCCATTGAGGTCATCATGGTGAGTACTGTCTGTGCCCATTCCCATTGAGGTCATCATGGTGAGTACTGTCTGTGCCCATCCCCATCGAGGTCATCATGGTGAGTACTGTCTGTGCCCATCCCCATCGAGGTCATCATGGTGAGTACTGTCTGTGCCCATTCCATAGAGTCATCATGGTGAGTACTGTCTGTGCCCATCCCCATCGAGGTCATCATGGTGAGTACTGCCTGTGCCCATCCCCATTGAGGTCATCATGGTGAGTACTGCCTGTGCCCATCCCCATTGAGGTCATCATGGTGAGTACTGTCTGTGCCCATCCCCATTGAGGTCATCATGGTGAGTACTGTCTGTGCCCATTCCCATCGAGGTCATCATGGTGAGTACTGTCTGTGCCCATTCCCATCGAGGTCATCATGGTGAGTACTGTCTGTGCCCATTCCCATTGAGGTCATCATGGTGAGTACTGTCTGTGCCCATCCCCATTGAGGTCATCATGGTGAGTACTGTCTGTGCCCATTCCCATGAGGTCATCATGGTGAGTACTGTCTGTGCCCATCCCCATTGAGGTCATCATGGGAGTACTTCTGTGCCATCCCCATCGAGGTCATCATGTGAGTACTGTCTGTGCCCATTCCCATCGAGGTCATCATGGTGAGTACTGTCTGTGCCCATTCCCATTGAGGTCATCATGGTGAGTACTGTCTGTGCCCATCCCCATCGAGGTCATCATGGTGAGTACTGTCTGTGCCCATTCCCATTGAGGTCATCATGGTGAGTACTGTCTGTGCCCATTCCATCGAGGTCATCATGGTGAGTACTGTCTGTGCCCATTCCCATTGAGGTCATCATGGTGAGTACTTTCTGTGCCCATCCCCATCGAGGTCATCATGGTGAGTACTGTCTGTGCCATTCCCATGAGGTCATCATGGTGAGTACTGTCTGTGCCCATCCCCATCGAGGTCATCATGGTGAGTACTGTCTGTGCCCATCCCCATCGAGGTCATCATGGTGAGTACTGTCTGTGCCATCCCATGAGGTCATCATGGTGAGTACTGTCTTGCCCATCCCATTGAGGTCATCATGGTGAGTACTGTCTGTGCCCATCCCCATCGAGGTCATCATGGTGATGTCTGTGCCATTCCTTGAGTCATCATGGTGAGTACTGTCTGTGCCCATTCCCATCGAGGTCATCATGGTGAGTACTGTCTGTGCCCATTCCCATTGAGGTCATCATGGTGAGTACTTTCTGTGCCCATCCCCATCGAGGTCATCATGGTGAGTACTGTCTGTGCCCATTCCCATCGAGGTCATCATGGTGAGTACTGTCTGTGCCCATCCCCATCGAGGTCATCATGGTGAGTACTGTCTGTGCCCATTCCCATTGAGGTCTCATGGTGAGTACTGTCTGTGCCCATCCCCATCGAGGTCATCATGGTGAGTACTGTCTGTGCCCATCCCCATCGAGGTCATCATGGTGAGTACTGTCTGTGCCCATCCCCATCGAGGTCATCATGGTTAGAGCTGGGTACCTGATACCTAACAATACTTTTTTTCCATCTCTATACTAAAATATTTGTCATATTGAGCCAAAAAAAACAGATTAATAATGTTCCATCCATCCATTTTCTTCCACTTCTCCGTTGCCAGGCCGTGGGGGCATCTGTTGGAGCAGCCCAAATCAATCAATCAATCAATCAAACTTTATTTATAAAGCGCTTTTCATATCGAAAGGTATCACAAAGTGCTTTACAGATTTAAAAATGTAAAACAATACACCCCGTATCATACATCCATCCACACACACACACACACACACACACACACACACACACACACACACACACACACACACACACACACAATATATATCATTAGGACTACATGAATAGATATCAGCTAAAAGCTAAGCTAAAAAGGTGGGTCTTGAGCCTGCTCTTAAATACATGAACGTTCTCTGTGGTCCTGAGCTCCTCCGGCAGGTCGTTCCAGAGGTGAGGGCCATGATATTGGAAAGACGCCTCGCCATGAGTCTTTCTGTTGACTTTAGGAATAACTAGGAGACCCCTGCCAGAGGAGCGCAGGGACCGTGAAGGTTCATAAGGTAAAAGCAGTTCTGAAAGATAAGAAGGAACAAGACCATTAAGACATTTAAAAACCGTTAGAAGAACTTTAAAATCGATCCTGAAACACACGGGGAGCCAATGCAGCGACTCTAAAACCGGTGTAATGTGGTCCCGCCTCCTGGTCTTTGTCAGGACACGAGCTGCTGAATTTTGTAAAAGTTGTAAACCTGAGATACTCTTTTTGGGAAGACCAGAGAGCAGGGCATTACAGTAGTCGATACGACTGGTGATAAAAGCATTAGCGTCTCCGTGTTGGCCCGAGAGAGAATGGGGCGGACTCTGGCTATGTTCTTTAGATGGTAAAAACCTATCTTTGTGATATTCTTAATGTGTGGAATAAAAGTCAGCTCAGAGTCAAGAATCACACCCAGGTTCTTCACCTGTGAGGAAGGATTAAAAGACAATGACTGTAGTTTGGGTAAAGGTTTATCTCTCTGGGCCTCAGGACCGATGACTAAAACTTCAGTTTTGTCCTGGTTAAGCTGGAGAAAGTTTTCTGCCATCCAGGATTTGATATCTGAAATGCAGTTAAAAAGTGCGTCCATTGGCCTGGTGTCATCAGGAGACATGGAGATGTACGTTGCACCAGCCCCTATGGCTCCTCCTGCAGGTGGTGGGTCCACAGAAGGACGGCCTCATGGTTCTAACCGGGCGTGTTGGTCTCTCATAAGGGGCTTCTGATTAATAATGTTAATGTATTTATTTTCCTTCTATTTATTTTATTTTACTTTTGTACAGTATAATTTGCTTCAGGTGAAACAACCAATAAACTTCTTTTAATGACAAAAGGGTAGAAAAAACTACTTTTTCCCCATTTGTAACATATCTTTCCCTCAAATTTACCCCATATTTTCAACTTGTGTTTCACTTTTTTTTCTTTTAAATTGTGATAACCAACAGCATCAAAACTTGAATATAAACATTTAATGTTTCTTTCGGGTCCTGCTTTCGATACTTTTATTTTTCCGATGCCAGACTGGTATCGTTTAATGGTACCCAGCCCTAATTCATGTTTAGTAGATTCAGAGAAGGAGCTTGTTTGAACAACAAAAGTCACTAGATTCCAAAACAAAAATGAACATATAAAATAGGTCCCTAAAAAGCTGCTCCATATCCAGGAAATGCTTTCCTCTCCATCGCCTGCTATACTGTATTTTGAACACAATTTGGGCCATGGCTCCAATGGGGGGTTTCGAAGCTATACCAGTTGAGAACCACTGATTTCCTACGTGTATTCATTCACAAAATGTTGACATTTTAAGTACCCATGTTTCGTACGAAAGGCGAACGAGATGACTGTAATCCAATTATGTTTTTGGAAACAACAGCAGCAGCAGCAGCAGCAGCAGCAGCAGCAGCAGCAGCAGTGATATAAACAGACTTTAGGGCCTGTTATCTCAAAATGAGGTTTTCCTCACACTCTTGCAACATCTCCAATTTTGTTTCTCCTACAGACTCCAAACTTTCCAGTCTTGTACTGAAGGGTATTTTAAAGGTTATTTCAGAGGGATTTTTGAAATATCAAATTTCTGCCTGATTTATTGAGTTCCCCCCAAAAAAACAATTACTACTCCTTCTTTATACTTGTTGTATCCAAACCTCTTTACCTTATTGTTTTCCCAGACTGTGATCGCTTGTGGCGTTTCCTATGCATTTGACTTCAAGGCCAAATACGGCATTGAGGTTGTCGGCTTGATCCCCAAAGGGTGAGTCATGTTTTGAAAGATAAGAGCCTATCTCTTTAAAAGGCCTATAATCTTTATGTCTGTACCTTTATTGGTTTATTGGTTTATTTGGGGACAGTGCAAGTTAATGAACAAGCCACACCGGATTGTAGCCTTGGGCTAATTTCCATCCGTCGTCCCCCATGCGCACTCTGAAACACACTCTCATTCATCCTGGCCTATTGTACATGTTTTTAGTGGTAGGGGAAACCGGAGTACCCGGAGGAAACCTATGTAGACACGGGGAGAACATGCAAACTCCACACAGAAAGGCCCCGGCCTTGGTGGGAATCGAACCCAGGACCTTCTAGCTGTGAAGCACGAGCGCTAACCGCTGTACTACCGTACCGTGGGGAAGCTAGCCAAAGAGTGGTCAAGTAGGAGGCAGACTCAAAATTCCATAGTAGCCGAAAAATTTATTTCACCGTGGTAAATGTGGCAAAAATCAAACTTTACATATTTACAAAATAACTGTCAAAAAAATGCTTAACAGAATCAAACAAACGGAACTTAACTGAACTCAGGAAACATACCACATGTACCCAGCTACATGGTTCAGCCTGAGATTTTAAAATGGCCGACAAATAAACAAAGTTTTAAACGGACAATGTGAAGCTTAATCATTAACTTAAAACCAATGAATGAATCTGGTGGGTTATTGTTAGCTGATGGATATGGGAAATGAAACAAAGTGTGCAAAATAAATACAGGGACAAACCCACTTTGTCACATCAATTTTACCCCAATTATTCCACTTGTTGTTCCCAATTTTTCCCAATTTTATATATATATATTTCTTTTAATTGTTGATGACCAACAGCATCAAAACTTGAATATAAAGTTTTTGTTTCTTTTCAGTTCCTGCTTTCGATACTTCTTTCTTTCGATACCAGTAGTAGCTAAACCTTTTTTTCCCCCTGATACCAGAGCGGTATCGTTTAACCGTAGAAGTGAGTGGCTACGCACCTGTACATAATGTGCCATGCCAATGATTGATTAGTTTATTTGTGTAAACAGAAGTAGAGTGATACAATACACTTTACAAAGTCTACAAGATATTTACAAAGTACCAAAGAAGCACTTTTGCTAATGCTGTGGGATTCCTCACGTTCCTGTCCCTGAATGTAGGTACGAGCCTCCCATGGCCCCAAACCTTCAGATCTTCCAGGAGACGGCAGTGGAGGCGTTCCCCATGGCCATCGTGGGCTTCGCCGTGGCCTTCTCTGTGGCTAAAGTCTACTCCGTGAAACACGACTACACCATCGACGGCAACCAGGTACAGCCCTTAAAGCTCCTGTTCCTCACTTATTATCATGCAGTAGTAAAGTATTTTATTTGCACTATTCAATTGTTTTTATTGGGCTTATTTGGTAATTTTATGTATCCCTCTGTTCGGGCGTTTGGCAGGGTGTCCTTGAAATTTTTTCAGATGAAACTGAATTGCATTTCAATATGATTTTACAGGAAACACTAAATAGCCCCATCAAAGTAGTAAGAGCATTAAAACATGAATGAAATGAATTCACATGAAGATCGGGATGTGCAGAAAAGGTTGGAGAAGGACTCTACCCCTCACTTGTCTTGTGTTTTGTCTCCAGGAGCTGATAGCGTTTGGTGTCAGCAACATCTTTGGAGCCTCCTTCAAGTCTTTTGCGGCAAGTACATCTCTGTCCAGGAGCGCAGTGCAGGAGAGCACCGGAGGGAAGACACAGGTACTGACCCTCAAGTTCACTACAGCACTGTATGGCAGAGGAAATGAGGGGTGAGGGACACCACGCTCTGAAACAGGGACAAACCCTGGAGGCAGTGCACCGTTTCAGAGGATCAGAGGACATAGGCAGCCAGGTTTCCTCCAGGTGCTAGTTTCCCTGACCTCCAAGGTCATGCGGGTCAGGTTGACACACAATGGCAGCGCGGCTCAGCCGCAGCAGCTCAGGACTGACACCTGAACACAATTTCGTACGCTTGTACAATGACAATAAAGCACTTACTTATTTAGTTACTCACTTAATCCCCACCTTCACCAAGTGCAATTTCTCTCTGATCTTCATATCAGCTTTACCCAAATGTAAAAGGTTACCGCCTACAGGCCAGTGTTACGCCTCATTTGAAAGTTAAACTCATCTAAATGGATCTTTTTCCTCGCGTTTCGTTGCGTTTCGTAAATTGTTGCTCCTTTGTGGCTTTTTTGTTGTATTTTCTTCACACATTTTTGTCACTTTTTCATCACTTTTTTGTGCCATTTTTCTGTTGCGTTTTCATCACTTTCTGTGGGTTTTTTGTTTAGTTTTTATTGCTTTTTGTCACATTTGTCACACAAATGATAACATTTACAACAATGACAATACTTTGACAGACTAAGACCAAGACAAAACAAAACAAAACAAGACAGGTGACAGTACAACAAATGCAATAAACAGGCACTTCAGCGCAATGCATTCCAAAAAGAAAAAGTAAAAAAAAAAAAAGTAAAAGGAGACATGAATAAAAAATAAAATAAAAAGTATTTTTTGTGAATACTTCGTTGATACTTTTAACCCTTTCCGCTATAATCATTATCATAACAACGATTATTATGACAACAATCCCCGTTGTTGTTATCACTAACATTATTTCATTTTTTAAATTATTATTATTATACCGTCATCATCAAATCAAGTAACTAATCACACCGAGGACTGGTAGAAGAATCAGCTTTCAAATAGCTAAAAAGGGGAGCCATATCTTATGATAAAATTGTTTTTTATTATTATTTATGGACGCTGTCATTTTTCCATGTTTGAATGATCTGTAAGTGAAGTCAGCCATAAATTGGCTGACAATTTTTGTTTATCTTTCCAATTTAATAGAGTCGTTTTTTGAGCTAAAGTGAAAGCTGTAAGAAGAAATTGCTTGATATGGCAGGGTATATCCAGCGAGGACAAGTCACCAAGGAGGCTAAGGTTGGACAGATCGGTATACTAAAACCCACCATTTTGGACAACCTGTTTATTATCTCTAACCAAAAACATTGAACTAGTGGACATTTCCAAAGTGCATGATAATAATCATCTCTGTTATTTGAATAATTTGGACAGGTATCACAACTAGTAAAACCCATTCGAAATAGTTTATATGTACTAATATGAGCCCTGTGCAGGACTTTATATCGTATTAACTGAATTTTAGTGTTACAGGAAAACAAAAAAGTGTTTTCACATACTTCTTGCCAGTCAATATTAAGCGGTGTGATTCCGATGTCTACAGGCCATTTTTCTATTGATAATGTAATTTGACTTTCCCTTGTGAACAATGAATTAATTTGACCTAACTTTTTTTGGGGGGTTTTAACATACGAGGTTTGAGTACGTCCCTTAGTTGAAGATATTGAAAATAATATGAAGTTGATATATTATAATACGTTTGTATTGGATCGAATGTCATAAGTGCACCGTCTTGTATGACATGACCCACACTCGACACTCCTTTATCTTTCCAGGACGTAAAGAAGAATGGTTTATTATTTATTAAGAACATTGGGTTGTTCCAAAGTGTCATATGGGTTTTTAATGTGTAGCTATATTTGAGCAATTCGTTCGCTTTCCACCAGGCAGTTATGGTGGTGTTGATAGATAGTAAATTACTGAAATGTTTTTTTTTTTTTTTTGTTTTTGCTAAGTAGCAATTGGCTAAGATTGCTGCTGTGTAATAGACTGCGCTCAGCATCGAGCCATGGTGGTACTACCTGTGTAGTCCAATGATGAACATTTAGGCAAGGCAAGGCAAGTTTATTTGTATGGCACATTTCATGTACATTGTACAACTCAATGTGCCTCACAGCAACACCAGACACCCAAACACAATAAAAATGCAATAAAACACAATAAAATTACATTAAAAACAATTACATTAAAAATTACATTGAAAATATGTATATATATATATATATATATATATATATATATACAGTATATATACTGTATATATACAGTATATATACATAATGTCATACATTGGGATGTCATTCGGACTAGAGAAGTGTGGTCGGATGGTGACTAAGAGAGGGAAGGTAGTCCACACAGAAGGGGTCTCACTCCCAGAAGGAACAATAGCAGACATTGAGGACGGTTACAAGTACCTTGGAATCCCACAAGCAAATGGCAACCTCAAAGAGGTGACAAGGAAAGCGGCTACGGCCAAATACCTCCAACGAGTAAGGCAGGTCCTAAGAAGCCAGCTCAATGGCAAGAACAAATCCCGGGCAATAAACAGCTACGCCCTGCCAGTAATCAGATACCCTGCAGGAATAATAAGCTGGCCAAAGGATGAGATACAGACCACAGATGTTAAGACACGAAAGCTCCTAACCATGCATGGAGGGTTCCACCCCAAATCCAGCACCCTGAGACTGTACACTAGCCGTAAGGAAGGAGGCCGAGGACTAGTGAGCGTGAGAGCCACTATCCAGGATGAAACATCCAAGATCCATAAGTACATCAAGGACAAGGCTCCAACAGATGACGTGCTCAGTGAATGTCTCAGACAATGGGGAACAGAAGATGAGGTGCTGGAGGTCCAGTCATGGGAGGACAAGCCCCTACACGGGATGTACCACCGAAACATAACTGAAGAAATCCTACCAATGGCTAGACAGAGCTGGCCTGAGGGACAGCACAGAGGCACTCATCATGGCTGCACAGGAGCAGGCCTTGAGCACCAGAGCAATAGAGGCCCAGATCTATCACACCAGACAAGACCCCAGCACATAACTGCAGGGTGTAAGATGCTGGCAGGGAAAGCTTACATGGAGCGCCATAACCAAGTGGCTGGCATAGTGTACAAGAACATCTGTGCAGAGTATGGGCTGGAAACCCCAAGGTCAAAGTGGGAAACACCTCCAAAGGTGGTAGAGAATGACCGAGCCAAGATCCTGTGGGACTTCCAGATACAGACGGACAGAATGGTAATGGTGAACCAACCGGACATTGTAGTGGTGGACACGGAAAGCCGTGGTGGTTGACATAGCAATACCAAGCGACTTCAACATCAGGAAAAGGAACACGAGAAACTAGAGAAATACCAGGGGCTCAGAGAAGAGCTAGAGAAGGCCTGGAGAGTGAAGGCATCAGTGGTGCCCGTGGTCATGGGGGCACTCGGGGCAGTGACCCCCAAACTGGAGGAGTGGCTCCAGCAGATCCCAGGAAATACATCAGACATCTCGGTCCAGAAAAGTGCAGTTCTAGGAACTGCAAAGATACGCGCAGAACCCTCAAGCTCCCAGGCCTCTGGTAGAGGACCCGAGCTTGGAGGAAAAAGAGACCGCCCGCGGAGGGTGAGGAAGAGTTTTTTTTTTTTAATTAAAATTCATTAAATTACAATGAATTGCCATGGGCAGCAGTAAAAAGGTGTCCTTGCAGCCTGGACTTAAACATAGTCAGGGTCGAGGCCTGTCTCACATCTTCACGGAGGCTGTTCCAGTCTTTTGCTGCGTGGAACTGAAATGCAGCCTCACCATGTTTGGTGGTGACTCTGGGAACCACCAGGAGGACCGGGAGGACCCTCCCTGAGGATCTCAGGGCCCGAGGTGGTTCATACGGCTCTAACATGTCAGAGATGTACTTTGGTGCCTGACCATGAAGAGACTTATACACAAGCAGAGCTATTTTAAAGTCTATTCTCTGAGTGACAGGAAGCCAGTGCAGAGATCGGAGCACTGGACTAATATGATCGTATTTCCTGGTTTTGGTCAGGACTCGAGCAGCAGCATTTTGGATGTACTGCAGTTGTTTGACAGCTCGTTTGGAAAGGCCAGTGAACAGGCCGTTACCATAGTCTAACCGACAGGAGACAAATGCATGAATTAATCTCTCCAAGTCTTGTTTAGACACTATGTTTTTTATTTTAGCAATGTTTTTTAGGTGGTAATAGGCCGCTGATGTAATGGACTTAATATGACTGTTAAAATTCAGGTCTGAGTCCATGATTACTCCGAGATTTCTAACTTGACTTCTTGGTCCCAATGAAAGCGTTTCAAGATGACCAATGACAACCTCTCTGTGTTTTTGTGGGCCAAAGACAATTATCTCAGTTTTATCTGTATTTAGCTGAAGGAAGTTGTTTTGCATCCACACACTAATCTGTTCGATACAGTGACACAGTGTATCCACGGGCCCATGTTCACCCACTGTCTATATAAGTTGAGACCATTTACCATTTACCATTTAAATCATAAATTAATGGTAGAGATATTATTAGATTTGTGATGTATATTTGTGATGTATATTATTGGATTTGTGATGTATAAGAGCACATCATCCGCATATAAGTTGATTTTGTGGTGATACATTGTAGTCTTGATACCTGTTATGCTATCACACTGCCTGATTATATATAAAACAAGGGTTCTATATACTGTAAAGCGCAAACAATTGAGGCGATAGCGGGCACCCTTGTCGAGTGCCTCCTTGTAAGTTAAAAGATCTAGATATCAATCGAATAGTTATAATGGAGGCACATGGGCTATTATACAGAGTTTTAATCCAGTCTAGAAAATAATTTTTGAAGCCAAAGGTTTTAGAGTAGAAATGAGAAAAAGCCAATCAACTCTATCGAATGCTTTTTTAGCGTCGAGAGTTGCGATAACAAATGAGGTATTATTGGTGGTTGTATTATATCTATACAAATGTACAAGATTGAATAGTCTTCGCGCATTCTCGGAAAAATGCCTCCCCGTAATAAAGCCTGTTTGATCAATATGTACTAGCTCGGAGATAATCAAATCCAATCTAAGTGACAGAGCTTTAGATATAATTTTTAAATCAACATTAATGAGTGAGATGGGCTGATAACTAGAACATTCTGCAGGGTCTTTATTTTATTTAGCTATTAATGTAATGTGTTCATGTGGGTTGGTATGGTCCCATTAGCATGGATTTCGCAAATTACTTTTTCAAAAAGAGTTGAAATAAGGGGCCAAAACTCCTTATAAAATTCTACTGTATAGCCATCTGAGCCGGGTGATTTATTTAAGGGCATTGTATTCAGTGCTTTCATTAGTTCTTCCAAAGAGAGAGGTTTCTCCAAGCTCTCTGCTTGGTTTTGTGTCAGCTGTGGAAGAGTAATATTGGCCAAGAACTGCTGTACCTTATTAGGACAAGTTGACTCCCCTGATGAATAAAGTTTGGAGAAAAATAATCTGAAGGCATTATTTATAGCAGATGGCTCATATGTTAAGTTTCCCATTTCATTCATAATTGAGGAGATCGTAGATTTTTCAGTTTGTTGTTTTTAATTGACTTGCAAGTAGTTTCCCAGTTTTGTTACCAAATTCAAAGTTTTGTTGTTTCAATTTTAGCATAAGATTTTCGTTTTTTGTATTAATTATATTATTTAGTTTAGGGCATTCTACATCCGCTCACCCAGTCACTCGCCCTCACAAACACATCCACCTGAATGGCCCATCCACACACTTTCATACTGTACTTATCTATACATCTAATCGTACAAGCTCATCTGAATTCATGTACCTGCAACTTCCCTCCCCCAAACAGTTATTTATCCCCAGAGTCAAATAATACACAGTCTTTGAGGTTCATTTTAGTCATGGCATAACCATGGCATTATATTAACATCTTTGAATAGAATATTGTTTATATTTATTATTTATTGGAGACGAGACTCACCCGGTGAGTGCATTTTCATCCTCGTTTTTGTCTCCTTTTGACGCTATATTGACGCTTTTTCAAGAAGCTTTTAGATTTGGGTGAAGCCAAACTGGAGAAAATGTGATCGGATCAGGTGGGGGTTAAGAAGTTAAGAAGCCAATCATCCCAGATTGATCCTACATGGGGCGCCATAATTAAGTCCACTAAAGCTTTCAAAACTTTGGAATTGTGGATTCCATTCTTTATACATTCTATCTATAATATCCATTCTATTACTAGTAAAAAAAAAATCAGTTACAGTGCCTTTAACAGCTGAATTACGTTTTTTAATTTATTGTGTAAGACCGCAGGGGTGGGGCTTTACTATTTTGTCTTTATTTTTTCTTTTTGACAGGTTTTTGTTGTGGGGAGGGAGCCAAAGACCTTTGTTCGATTGTAACTTATTGTTTGGACTTGACTTGTCGATAAAACGTTGAGAAGAACAAAAGAAAAAAATAATGGACAGGGCTTTTCTGCTTCTTTCCTTCAGATCGCTGGTTTACTGTCAGCGGTCATTGTGATGGTGGTGACTCTGGCCATAGGATTCCTCCTGGAGCCACTTCCAAAGGTAACATCGTCATCATCATCATCATCGTTAAGCTCCATACTTTCTATATAAAAATTACTTGAAACTAAGACCGGCATTAATTTATCCTATTGGCTTATACTGCAAGACCATACCATCTCTTTTGGTTCACGTGGATTTTTAAAGGTCGACTTATTTGTCAAAATAGTCAATATTACTCATCATATTACTGTAAATCTGTTCTCATGTCTTTTCTCCATCTTGCAGTCTGTTTTGGGAGCTGTGATCATTGTGAACCTCAAAGGGATGCTGATGCAGGTCACAGAAGTGCCGTATCTGTGGAGACGGGACACACCGGACTGTGTAAGAAAACTTAAAGTAATGTCTTCTTCCTGATTTTGGGATCATTTTCAGTCGTGGTATGTCTTCTCAACTTTGAGAGTGCGCGTGGGGGACGCAAATTAGCCCTAGGCTACCATCCGGTGTGGCTTGTTTACATGCATGAGACCCATGTATGTTCATTAACATGCACTGTCCCGACCAAATAAACCAATAAATAAATAAAATAAACTTGTGAATACTTGAGTACAGCCTCAGCACCTTGTGTCTCGTTGTGTGGGAGGGTCAATGACTATGTCAGTTGTTGCTGTCTTTACCATAGTTTATTTTAATCTTCTTAAGCATGCCCTTATAGTTTTGTTTTTATAGTTTATTGTTATATGTTTTATATTTCATGTTGCACGATCGACCGAAAAAATTCCTAGTTGTGATCCTGTTCATGACAATGGCAATAAATACTATTCTGATCAGAATCAGAATAGTGAGGGCATGAACACGCGACTAGACCCCAGACACACGGAGATGTGTGGGCTATTTTACTGACCCAAATGTGAACACAAGGGAAGCAGCAGCCAATAACAGAGCAGAATACACACATCCTTGTATCATAACAGTGACAAAGCAATAGCCACAACAATCTGATTATGCAAACAAAGGTAAAAAATTATATCATCAAAAGTTAACAAGAACCACTTTTTCTGGCCACATTGTAACCCAAACTAACTTCAGCAGCACTCACATGGTTATCGAGTTAAAGCCTCCGCCGTCACCGGGCTGATGTCTGTCCATCTACTTAAATCCACTAGAAATAGGTCCCACTTCTTAGCTTCACCTACCTTTAGTTTCTATTTGAGCGAAACTAAAGGTAGGTCCTGATCAAAAGATTGAAAAATGGTAAAAAATACAAATGAAATTTTTCATGGTAGGATCTTAAGATCTTAAGGTTCAAAGTAGATCTTATTGTTCCGTGGTTCCTTAACTACAGAACAAGAAGAAATAGGAGTGAGACAAAAAAAAATTTAGCATGCATTTTATTGAAAACAACCATAAAGTGAAAGTCTGTTTTTGCAGCTGATCAAACGTTTAGGACTACATGCCTTTAAAAGACAAATCTGTGCAAAAATGTGGATTCATTGTCATTTTCTGTCAGGTTTGTACACTGTCATGACTTTATCTTGATGGCAAAATAATGTTCTTATTTTGAACGTGGTCACGTTGCTGAGCTGCATAAGCAGAGCCTCTCGCCATGACTGCTGAGGGACGGAGTAACAGAGTCAGATCCTGAGGGTTATGGAACAAAAAAGTCAAGTGGAAGACCCCCAAAAATTTCCCCAACTCTGAGCCGGAGGATCCGATTGGCTGGAGGATCCTGAATCCAAATGAAGCTGTTCCTGGAGCGACTGCAGCCCAATAACAATCAGAGGTTTTCATCTGCGACTGAAGCTTCAGAAACAAAGGCCCCGTCTCCTTGAGCCACAGAACTGTCCGTTTGGACTTTGAAGAGAGACCAAACATGGGACACTATAGGTGAAGAAAGTTTGATTCTCTGATGATTAAAATGTGACATTGATGGTCCTGATGGTTTCCATGGTTACTGATCCACCTGACATGTTTTCTACGAGCCACATAATGAGCTGATGTGCCGATGTTACAGACTGAGGCCCTCGTCTGTGGGAACCACTGGTTATTGGGCTGCAGTCGGCTCCAGGAATAGAGAAACCTCCAGAAAATCAGATCCTTTTGTTCCATAACAAAAGGATCTGCAGAGCCCCCACAGCTGCAGCACAGAGGAGGCGTCACAAGAGGTGCTACAGGAAACAAAAAAGGACAAACGAGAGATGGTGAAAGACTGTTGTGAAGCGGAGGGAGCGGAGGGAGGAAGAGGAAGGAGGAGGTGGAGCTGACCAGTGCAGGACACCACGCTCTGAAACATGGACAAACCCAGGAGGCGCGGCATCATTTCAGAGGATCAGAGGAGACAGAGGGCAGCCAGCCAGGTTTCTTCCGAGTGCTACAGTTCCCCCGACCTCCAAGGTCATGCGGGTCAGGTTGACACAGTGGCAGCGCGGCTCAGCTGCAGCAGCTCAGGACTGACACCTGAACACTATTTCGTTGTACAGTTGTACAATGACAATAAAGCACTTACTTACTTATAATCCTCAGGATCTGAATGTGTTACTGCGTCCCTCAGCAGTGATGGCGAGAGGCGCAGTCTTTCAATCTTCTATGATAGCACTAAACACAGTCTTTATGGAATCTATTAAAACTGACAGAATGGCAAAGTGTGTCCCAGGCTCATTTACGCCTGGATACCCGTAGCTTCTCTGCAACCTCTGCGTTCTGATTTCTTTGGAGAATTGTGCTTATTGACATGTATATATTCCTTCATAATAAACCAACCTGTGCTGTGGATGCAGGTGGTGTGGATCGGCACCTGCGTGGCGTCCATCGTGCTGGGTCTGGACCTGGGTTTAGCGGTTGGTCTCGGCCTCGAGCTGCTCAGCGTGGTCCTCCGAGCGCAGTTGTGAGTATTGATGATTGACCGGGAATGTGTGGTGCATGAGAGTGGGCCCCAGTGCGGAGAGTAAATGAAGAAAGGCCGACTTTGAAAGGTTAAAGTTACTGTTTTTCCTCCATTGATAAGCCACAGGAGCAATAGGCGAGAATTACACTCAAGGATCTTTAATATAACTCTAGACGTGGCCATAGTAATACATTGTAATGAATGGGAATTCTGGCGGCCATCTTGAGACTGGCTCTTTTAACCCAGTGCTCTGTAACCAAATGGAAACAGCACTATTTCCTTCATACTGTTTTGATCTATTTTTAGTGATTTCATGACAGTTTAGCTCTATTAGTTCATAGATTTTACTCTGTCAAACTCGTCAAATCATTCACTGCTATTAAAACAAACAGTATTTCTGTACTTTTTAACAGTTAAGCTTTGCCCAAATCTAAAAGCTTCTGGACTGAAGTTTACAGCCTATAGACCAGTGGAACCCCTCATTTGAAAGCTAAGACCTATAGAACTCATCTAAACTGATCTTTTTCCTCACGTTTTCGTTACATTTTTGCCACATTTTTTGTGTGCTTTTTGCCATGTTTTTGTCGCTCTTTGTTGTGTTTTCATCCTCGTTTTCATCTAGTTTTTGTCACATGAAGCATTTAGATTTGGGTAAAGCCAAACTGGAAAAAATGTGCTCGGTTCAGAGACATGACCAGCATTTATTGAACGTGGGACAGTGATACAGTGAACCTTGGGAATGAATGGAGGAAACAAGGCTAATACGACGAAACAACACCATGTTTCAAAGAAATGACCAGATCCTGACTGACTGAGATACGACACTTGGAAGGAATAAACCAATCACAAACAATGATCTCACATTCTGCCGTCGGATCAGAGAAAATGTTACTCGTCATTTTGCATTGGTGGCATAGGGGTTAGCCTCAACACGTTTGCCACGTCAACGAGCCTCATGTCCGATCTAGAGTTTTATTAAATATCTTTGACAACGCTTCTCGTTGGTCTTCGTGGCTGACATTGCTGCGATACCACCCCCTAGTGGCCAGAGGCGACTCTAGAAGGTTCGCTAAAACATGGAAACCAATGGGTACTTTACACATGTCAAAAACAACTTCAAAGCCTGGCTTTGAATGTTACTGTTTATAAAATTGTGTTTCGTTCTGTGACAGCTCTGAAAACAGTGACATTTTTAACCACATTATTTTTAGGCTATAGAATTTCAGTGCTCTGTCGGAGGAGCAAGGTATGCCATGTTAAAACCTCTTAACCCCCTGCTTTAACCAAGTGAATTTTCCTGTTAGGCTTTTCCCAAATCTAAAAGTTTACAGCCTATAGGCCAGAGTCACGCCTCATTTGAAAGCTAAGACCTACAAAATTAAGCCAAACAGATATTTTCATTGCTTTTTTGTTGCGTTTTTGTCACTTTTCGTTACTCTTTTGTTGCATTTTCGTTGCTTTTTTGTCACTTGTCTGTTGTTCTTTTGTCGCGTTTTCATCTTGTTTTCGTGGCTTTTTTGTTGCTACTTTTTTAAAGAAGCTTTTAGATTTGGGTAAAGCCAAACTGGAGAAAATACGCTCGGTTCAGGCGGGGGTTAGGATAATTTTAGAATGAAAACACATTGATATAACAGTGTTATGTGGCAAGATGGGGAAAAAACTGTAACCTGAATGGCCGATGAACCATTATCACACAGTTACAAGTTCAAATCTGTCATTGAACTGACTGCATTTGTGGCTCTGTCTCCAGCCCGCGCTGCTCTGTGCTTGCCAATATCAAAGGCACGGACATTTACAAAGACCGGAAGGACTACCTCAACGTAAGTGCAGAAGTGAAACACGTGTGAAATGGATTTGACTTAAGACACACGTGACATTTGTGTTTACGTCTTTGCACTCTTAGATTCTGGAGCCCGAAGGAGTGAAGATCTTCCGGATACCGTCGCCCATTTTTTTCGCCAACATCGAGTTCTTCAGAAACAAACTGGTGGAAGCTGTGAGTGTCGAACAAAACGAGATGAAACATTTAATGCTAAATAAGGCTAATAATAATAATAATTTTGTGCCACAATTAAGAGGCTCCTGCTGTCTGCCTGGGGGAGCACTCTATAATGAACACTTGCCAGATCACTTTTTGCCTTGTTCCAATTTGATATTCTAAACCTCTGCACCAAAAATGGAGCCAATCGCTGCACATTTAGGGGTGGCACTTTTCCCACAATGTTAACTTTTGAGCTGTCGTGATAATTACTATATAAACCTATTGCTCCGTAAGTAAAATTAAGGACGATAACTTTGTTCGACTCCATAAATGCGTGATATGCTGCGTGCGCTTAAATACAGAAGAACTCTCACAGTGCTGAGTGAGCTCCAGTCTGTCGTCTCCCTGTGCGTAAAACAAGACCCACAAAAAGCTCAAAAGTCTTTCTTCCACAAGAGCAGAACAACTGCCATCTCTCGCTGCTCAATCCACTTGTTTCAAGGTTTTACTGAAGTATAACCCTGATGATGTGAGGTCCGTTCTCACAGACGAGAATCTGCAACAAACAGTTTATTCCTTGAAAGCAAAGTGGTCGGGAGTGCTGCACTGGGTCCAAGAAACGTTCTTTAAAATAGTAACTAAAAATCAGGTGCTCTTTCAGGATGAAAAACAAAATGAGTAAAAGACTTGCCTCAAATAGTGGAGTACATGTGGCAAAAAATCCGAGGCACTCTGATAACAATAAAAGTCCTTTATTGAGAGGGACACGCCAACGCGTTTCGACCACAAACTGGTCTTCTTCAGAGCAATCTGATTGCTCTGAAGAAGACCTCTCTCAACAATCTGTACAAAATGAAAAGCAAGCACAAAAAAGCAACTGTTGCTCTACGTTGTACAAGTCGCCGACACAGAGATAAAGTATCAAAGAGAACAAAGTCATCACACATTGAATACAGTGTTGTAACTGTTCTAATGTTCTTAGATATGTCATGTAAGTACAAGGAGACTGGGAGAGATTATTAAGGTGAGACGCTGCAGGTGAAAGTATTGATTTTTCACGCAGTGGTCGAAGTGGAGATTTTTAGCGAGTTTCCTCCTTAAAGAGTTACTAAGCACCCCCTTCCAGAGCCTCAATTTGAAAATCTCAACAGTAAGGGGGCGTTGCCTGGCGGGCTAAGGAGCACACGGGAGGGGTCTGGGTCTGGGTCTGTGATTGATACTGTAGGTCTGAGTCAGTGGCGTAGCCAGAAAAAAGACACTGGGTGTGCACCAGCAAACACTGGGTGTGCCAAATTTATTCTCAACAAATAGAACTTTTTTTTTCTTACTGTGTACATGTAATGCCCCTCTGACGGGGGAAAATGTTGCCAGTTTCATAATTTGCTTAAAGCAGAGTGGCAAGGGCTCCCCTTACAGGCCTGCAGGCAAAACTAATAAATTCCGACTTACATATTCAAAATCAATGGCTGGCATTAACTTGTATAATCAAACACATTCTCAACTTCTGAAATACATCATAATAACTTTTCAACCTTTAAACACATGTTTTTAACGCGATTTAAATGAGTTGTTAACACTTTTCACATGTATTTCCTGTCATATTTATAAGTAAACCTGTTTATCTTATCCTGTTTATTTCTTACTCACACTATCACATGTATTATTTAAGCATCTGAACTTCCCACCTTCTTATTGCAGCTTCACAAGGCAAGGCGGCGTGGCTTGGCCTTGAATAGGTTAATTATTTCATCAGAGTCCAGTTTGTCTGCAAGTAGTAGCTAGGCTACTAACACTTTTATCGCTCCTGCAGTGCCCGCTGTGCGGGAGGGTCACAGTCAGGTCATTAGGTTGGTTGCCAGGTGCAGGTGTCACAACCCCCTTCGCCTGATAACACTTTTTATTGATTGATCGAGTTAATATGCCCAGTGCAGGTGTCGCAACGCATCGCCTGGTGGCAATTTTTACAAATTGATCGACTGGTTATCACACGTTAGGAAAAGCTACATACCGTAAATCCTCTAATATAGACCGGGGCCTTTATTTACTCAAGCACATCGAGGACCAGGCCTTTATTGGAACCAGGCCAAAATTAGACAGGCCTTTATTTTTATCTGAGCAAAACGGACTACCAGTAGAATGAAGAAAAACGAGATTTGTGTCCATTGAACCTAAAATATTAGGTTCATTTATTAATTAACATTGCAAACAGTCTCCCAGCGGAACATTGACGCTTTTATTTTTGTAGGGACAACAGGAAGCGTTTCGCTGCTGTTAGCGGAACATTGACATCAATGTCACTGCAGGTTTCTCTTTTTTTTCTTTTTTTTTTTACCGCGGACCGGATTATTTGTTGTTATCTCGTGTAAAGGCGAGTTTAGACGGAGCGTTTGTGTTTGTGATCGATTATAAAACAGAACCGAGAGAAGACGAGTCGCGCCGATCGGAGGAGTTACTTTGAGGTGTGGAACTTACCTGCACACGGAGAAGCTGGATGAGCTTTGAGGACTTTATTAAAACCCTGCAGGGTCACACAACATTTTTATAGTCACAGAAGGTTTGAAAAGTGGCTAAATCTGTCTCAAAGTTACGCTTGGATCAGCTCCGCTCCGCAGCAGCGTTCCCTCTCTCGGCCCTGGTTCCCGTTTGTTTACTTCATGCACGTGAGTTATCGTTTACACGAGTATGAGACAAATTCCGAACATGGGAAATTCTACCGCTATAGTTTCTAATAATAGCCCCGGCCTGTTTTAGAGACCGGCTTTTATTTGCCTCCGTTACGTTATATGTACAAAAAAAAAATGCATTCAGTTTTTTTGGGTGTGCCAGCTGGCTCTGTGGGTGGCACTGGCACACCCTGGCACACCCGTGGCTACGCCAATGGTCTGAGTCATCTGACTTCGACGCTGAACCCGCAGCGCTACTCGTAAACAAATTCCGCATGGACTTCCGACAGCAAACTAACTTGTTTAGCAACTCGTTCCACTCTCTACACAGGAGAGAGGCATCGTGACACACAGCGGCCATGTACCTGAGATTGCTTTGAGACGCTGGGTTATTTTATTAACAGTGATTCCTCTGTAATTTACAAAGCTAGCTGCTTAGCATTGAGCTAATGTGGCGCTATGGCTAGCATCACAGCAGAGGGACCGAACATACCGAGCGGCCCAGACTGCTTTCAGAATTTACCGATCTACTTTAGATGTAGACGAGGTGTAGCTGCAGTGTCCCCTGCAGAGAATATGTGAGGTATAGAGACGTGACTATTATATATTATAAAGCTTTATTTTATGTTTTCTTTCACAGTGAAGTGCATAACACATGTCACATAAAAGCATTGTCTTAAAAATAAATATTATTGTGCAGGAACACTGCTGTCCTTGTGAAATTGGGCCCACAATGGCAAACTGAACCCTAAGAGTCAGTTCTCCCCCAAAAGACACATTTCTGATACATAAAGAACCACAGGTAATTTCTATTACAATATTTTGTGACTGCAATGTAACACCTACACTATTTTTTTGTTAATTCTACCAGGACTATCCTAGATTTGTTGTAGCTTAGACCAGAACTAAAACATGTCCAAAACAAACCAGACAATCAGCTCATATTTCACTTGAGGAACAGACTCCTAAACCAAAGGTTGCACATGCCTTGGCTAGAGGCAGAATCACACATGCATAAAATATATCCGAATAGACCTTTGCCACTTGTAGAAGTTGTGTCTATTTCATTGTGTAGGTCTGAAATGAAACAGGTCTTGCATGTTTTGACTAGACTCCACAGACTCCCTTTATCTGCATAGATGAATGCAATGAACAAATTAAATATTAATTCATACGGTCACACCATAAAGTATCAGTCAAACTTGACCGTTTAGACCACTAGAAAGCACTAAATTTAATTTCTTAGTGTGGCTTGTTCATTTACTAAACTTTGATACATCTGTGACTCTTATGTTCCCAATAAACATTTAGCTGCTTTGTTTAGCTTTACATAAATAATGTCATCATGAGATATAAGAACGTCTCAGCCGTCATCAAGCTGTCCGAGTGTGGAGGAGCTGTTGGTGAAGAGTTTCTGGCTCTGCACTAGTTCCTGTCAGTCACTGGATCAAACTGGAAAATATAATTTGAAAACATTTCATAAGTAAGATACAAAAGCATAGGCTTCTACATTGTTCTTGACTCTTGGGTAGATTTTTTCTTGGAGTACTTTTATAACACTGTACTTTTTTTTTTTTTTACCTCTGCATGAGTAAATTTTACAGTAACAGTACTCTTATTGGTACTTTAGTTGAGCTTTTTGCAAACAGTACACAGGGCTGTATGTCAGGTATCTGTGGACAAATGTTATCCTGCTCCAAGTTATGCATACATACAAACACATGAAGACAAAAAGTCTGCACAGCTTGTGAACCTGCCATGAGGCTTATATTATTTACCATCAGACGCTGACTCAGCCACTAAATATAATCAGAACGAGGCTGTCAATGTGGTCTGCAAAATCATCAAAGAAGATCCATTTAATCCCAGGTTATGTGTACTAGCTACATTTGTTAGCCTCTTTCTACAGTCTATAACAAACCTTTTGAAAGGTTTTCTTCAATAGCAATATTACACAATTCATGGCAATCGTGTTTTGAGAATATATAACATAAATATATGTTATATAAACTAAATATAGTTAGGTAATTGGCTTACCTACCGTCAAATAATGCCGTTAGCTGCAGCTGTGTGGAGCTCCTCCAGGAGCTGCATCACAGCTGGGTCTGGTCTCCGGCAGAGGCGGGTCCGGGGTCTCCAGCAGAGGCGGAGGCAGGTCCAGAAGGTCCGCTGAGGGCCATGGCGGCGGAGGCAGGTCCGGAAGCTCCGGAGGCGGAGGAAGATCCAGAGGCTCCACCGGAGGAGGGCACTCCATGGATCTCAGCCGCGGAGTAGGGACAGGCGGCGGCCGGGGGGAGCTCAGGCGAGGAGCAGGGACAGGCGGTGGCCGGGGGAGCTCAGGCGAGGAGAAGGGATAGGCGGCGGCCGGTTAGAGCTCAGGCGAGGAGAAGGGACAGGCGGTGGCCGGGGGAGCTCAGGCGAGGAGCAGGGACAGGCGGTGGCCGGGGGGAGCTCAGGCGAGGAGCAGGGACAGGCGGTGGCCGGGGGGAGCTCAGGCGAGGAGCAGGGACAGGCGGTGGCCGGGGGAGCTCAGGCGAGGAGAAGGGACAGGCGGCGGCCGGTTAGAGCTCAGGCGAGGAGAAGGGACAGGCGGCGGCCGGGGGAGCTCAGGCGAGGAGCAGGGACAGGCGGTGGCCGGGGGAGCTCAGGCGAGGAGCAGGGACAGGCGGTGGCCGGGGGGAGCTCAGGCGAGGAGAAGGGACAGGCGGCGGCCGGGGGGAGCTCAGGCGAGGAGAAGGGACAGGCAGCGGCCGGGGAGCTCAGGCGAGGAGAGGGACAGGCGGGGCCGGGGGGAGCTCAGGCGAGGAGTAGGGACAGGCGGTGGCCGGGGGGAGCTCAGGCGAGGAGCAGGGACAGGCGGTGGCCGGGGGGAGCTCAGGCGAGGAGCAGGGACAGGCGGTGGCCGGGGGGAGCTCAGGCGAGGAGGGGACAGGCGGTGGCGGGGGAGCTCAGGCGAGGAGTAGGGACAGGCGGGGCCGGGGGAGCTCAGGCGAGGAGAAGGGACAGGCGGCGGCCGGGGGGAGCTCAGGCGAGGAGCAGGGACAGGCGGTGGCCGGGGGGAGCTCAGGCGAGGAGAGGGACAGGCGGTGGCCGGGGGAGCTCAGGCGAGGAGAAGGGACAGGCGGCGGCCGGAGAGCTCAGGCGAGGAGAAGGGACAGGCGGCGGCCGGGGGGAGCTCAGGCGAGGAGTAGGGACAGGCGGGGCCGGGGGGAGCTCAGGCGAGGAGCAGGGACAGGCGGGCCGGGGGGAGCTCAGGCGAGGAGTAGGGACAGGCGGCGGCCGGGGGGAGCTCAGGCGAGGAGTAGGGACAGGCGGCGGCCGGGGGGAGCTCAGGCGAGGAGTAGGGACAGGCGGGCGGGGGAGTCAGGCGGGGCGGGGGCGGGGGGGGGAGCTCAGGCGAGGAGTAGGGACAGGCGGCGGCCGGGGGGAGCTCAGGCGAGGAGAAGGGACAGGCGGTGGCCGGGGGAGCTCAGGCGAGGAGACGGGACAGGCGGCGGCCGGGGGGAGCTCAGGCGAGGAGCAGGAACACGAACAGGTGAAACCCACTTCGGACGGGGTTTCGGTCAGATGGTGGCCCAAAGACAGGAGGAGCCTACCCTGGACGGAGCATGTTGTCCAGCGGTGGCTCCGGGAAGGAAGGGGCCCACCTCAAACACACACGCTAAGAAATTTCCGTAAAAATACAGGCCTTTTTACTATAAATTCTGACGGATTTGCTCCGTAAATTCATTTTACCTGTACATTCCGTTTGATAATAAGTTTTCCGTAAATAAACAAGACTTTGTCCTGTAGTTATTTCAAGGACTGTTCCGTAATTTTATTTTACGGAAAGTTCTGTATTTTGTGTGTGAACACAATGCATTGTGGGTTATAACAGCCTTTGAGGCGGGAAAAATCTGAGCTCAGGCAGAGCCTTTTGTGGGATGATTGAGAGCACCCTTTTATGGTAAGTAAAACATTTTTTAAAGGATATTAAACATGTATAGTAAATTAAATAGGCTACATAGAACTTGCTAACTACACATGTCATAAACGTTTTGTTGAATGTAGTTAGTATGTAGTTAATGTAGTTAGTGTACAGTTGGTCAGTTGGGCAGTTACAAGGAAACTGTTAAAGAACTCATCTTTGTCCTAAACCTCATTATATGATAATATATAATATAATATAATTCATTGCAATAAGTGTTGTGGCAGTCAACATGTAGTAACACATGTTTATAACGTTAATCTTTAACGTTAGTACACTATAAGTCCAGCTTTTTAGTTATTTGTACTTTTGATTAAACATAATCTGGATAGAAATATTTTAACGTGCACTGTTGAAGGGAAAGCAACTGACACGCCAGATCTCGAGCTCTATACTTATAGAGTACTAATAAATGTTTCTTTTTATCTAGAGAATCAACTCTAGAAACACCATCGTACTAAATTGGAGTTCATTGATGCACAAAGAATAAGGTAAAGTGACTATTGCCATAGTTGTGTTCAGGTGAAGTGTCCTGACCTCAGTATGTTTGTTCATTTTACAAATACAGGAGGAGGTGCTGTGATCTAACGGCCTGTGAGGATGAAGGCTTTCCGGTGTCAGTATGTGAAAATGAAGAATGCAGGGAATAGGAGCACACGCTGTGACAAAGACTCAGCTAATCAATCAGAATGTAAGTAGATTTGTTTCAAACCTCTCATCTATTATAAAGTATTTATGTGCATGTTCTTAAATGTTTTTGTCACAGTAGACCTGAGGCTGATGGGGATGAGACGCACTCCTCCAAAGATTCTCAGCTCTTTTTATAAAGTGAGTAAATGTACTACACTTGCTAAAGTTGTGTGTTATTTTCATTTTTATTGAAGCATTTACAATTTAAATAGTTATATTTAGTTGGCTCTACACAAACCTTTTCTCATAGTGGGACATCCTTTATATTATGGACTTTTACATGAACTAAGTCGCACATTTATACACATTTATTGGACTATATTATTGACTTCAGCCTAAACCCCTTTCGGTCAGGCATCATTTAGCACTTAAATTCTTAATGTACACGTCTTTTTACTTATTGTATAATGTATAAGATCTTTGAAAAACATGTGACCTAAGATCTAAATGTTCATAATGACCGAAGAAAATAAACTACTACTACAACTATACATGGTAAATCTAATCATTTCTGACATTTGATGTTTTTTCTATTATTATTATTATTACAGACTTGTATGAGCCCCCTTGTATCCTATCGCTGACTGTGAAGAGCAGAAAGAGTCCACTCTACACGACCAAGAGTAAGTTTAAACAGTTACATGATATTGAACTTGGTTTCATTTCTTGCTTTCTACTGACAGACTTTCTCCATATTTTTCAGATGTTGGAGCCAGAGAGCAATGTGAATCTGCTTGAATTCAATTCTGACTAATACACAAATATAATGTATCTTGAATACATGCTGAATTCTGTTGTGAATAACTCAGCCTACATGTTACAACATAAAGTATGTCAAATATTATTTTATGAAAGTAAAAATCTGCAATTTGCCATTTTGTTGTTGTTGTTTTTTTTTGTTTGTTTTTTGGGGGGGGTGAGATAGCTGAACAGTTAAACCTCTATTCATTAATATTGTTTGAAAAAAAGGGATTCAGTGGTCATTGGAAGTGTATGTCATTGATGTTGTAGTTTAAAATTTAAATTTTGTATTAATATTGATTCAAACGACCTGTTTATTTTGACTGTTCAGTGTCTTGTAAACTGATTTTTTACATTGCTTTGTTAATAAATAGAAAGATTTTGACCATTATTTTTGAACAATGTCTTATGTTGAACTAAAAGAAGTGAATTATGTTTAAAACACAAGATATATACTATAAATGTACATATATTTCCGTTTCTGAGTAGTATGATTTTTACGGAAAATAAACCTTTAATTAATAACAAATGTTCATATTTATTACATTATATTTTCCGTTTTCAAGCTTAAGGAATTAACGGAAATTGCACTTATAATACAAAAGTTTCTGTTTTTCTGCAATTTGAATTTTACGGAACGGTTACCGTAAATTCACAGGTCACAGTTTTAACAGCACATTCTAAACAAAATACGGATAATGTCCTGGTAATTTTCTGCCAGCACTTTTTACTGTTATTTTACGGACATTTTTCTTAGAGTGCAGGTCAGTGTCCGGCAGTGGTTCAGGGACGGAGGGAGCCCACCCTGGACAGAGAACGTTGTACGGCAGTGGCCCCAGGACTGGTGCAGGAGAAACTACCTTGCCAAAGATCGATGAAAAATAAAAGTGGGCTGTCTGCTGGGTCGGATTCTGGTTGGTTCATTCTGTTATGGTTGGAGGCGGAAATGAGACCCAAATGCAGCCCAAAAATCTGAGGTGAAATTAAATGTAATGGCAAGAAATGGCAAAATGGCAATAACAAGGCAAAATAAACTTACTAGCAGGCACAGAAACCAGAACAGGAGACACACTAAGCACAAAACAATGAACCGACAAGGGAAAACACAGGGGTCTAAATACAGAAGGAACAGGGAACAGGTTAAACACATTAGGGCGGTGCAGGTAATCAACACAAGGGCAGCAAAGCAAAACCACAAAGACAGAACAGACATGTCAAATAAAACACACATGAACAAGAACACTAAACACAACCAAGGGGGAACTGAACACAAACAGAAAGAACCATGACACCAGCGCTTTGAGAAACTTGTGACACAGGCTTGTAAAGCGCAAGGCAAGTGTACAGTAAATGAGTGAACATATGGCATAGGCACTACACGTAGCTCTGACCCGAATAACTTGTGTGCTGCTGTTGTTTTAGCTGGGGTTCAGTCCACTGAGGGTGCTGAGGAAGAGGAACAAAGCCTTGAGGAAGATCCGGAGGCTGCTGAAGAGAGGAGAGCTTCAGTGCACGCCTGTGAGTACGAAGAGAACAAAGAACATTTACTTTTTAGAGCTCTTATCTTGTTATACTTCAACTCTGTATCATTCCTGAGTCTTAAATGTGTCAACTGATGCCCATGGCTTGAGGGAATAAGGAAAAGTAGTGATAAAAAGCCAAACCTCACCTCACAGTAACTGGACAGAGGCTGAGCAAAATGAGAGGAATTAAGGGTCTTTGCTAACAGTCACCAAAAGCAAAGTGGTGCAAAACACTGGGTCCACTTAGAACAAAGATCTTTAATAAAACTCCAGATCGGACATGGCCATAGTAATACATTGGAAAGAATGGTAATTATGGAGTCTGGAGTTTTGACTTCCTGGCTGGTTGATGTCATTAACCTCTTAAGAACTACAAAAATGATCGTAACTTTTGTGTCGTGTCGTCACCACGTTAATTTCATGTTACGTTTATTTTGTCGCTTTTTACTTTTTATCGACTTTTTGTCAATTTTTTTGTTGTGTTTTTGACGCCTTTTTGACGTGTTTTTGTCACCTTTTTTGTCGTGTTTTCCTCACCTTTTTGTCAATTGTTTGTCATGTTTTTGTCGCCTTTTTGTCATATTATGGTCTCCCTTTTGTTACTTTACAGTATTTGCTGTGTTTTAAGCAAAAAACACAGCAAATGTCTTTCTTTACAGCCTACAGTCCAGTGCGATGCCTCATTTGAAAGCTAAGACCTTTTTTAGTTTCTGAAAATATGTGTCCTTTACAGGTGGAGGATGGCAGATCAGTGGTTAAATCTTAAAAGCCCATAATCCATGAGCCATTTTGCCAACAGAGGGTGCTCCAGGCCAATTTGAAATACTTTATACCATTATTTCATACAAATAATCAAATATGAGGGACGTTTTTTAAGCCTCAATTATGCAGGATACACTTGACTGAAAATAACGAGTAACTGGTTTATTCCATGTTTGCGTGTGATACACCGTAGACAGGAGCGAATCATAAACACATAAAACGTCCGGTTACAACTAGTTTTGGCTCAGACAGGTGAATATTGATATTGGGCTGAACTAAACTCTAGGTCTACAGCACCTTAGAGAGACGCTGACCTAAATCTTAAAGTAAATGAGTTTAAATGACTCAAATTTGAAATATTCAGGTACAACGAGGGGTGATATGCAAAAATAATTTTAGAGCTTTTTTTTTTACTGTGTTACAATGTTGTTCTCTCAGGGGGAAAAACAGGGGGGAAAAAGACCTGGAGTTGTAGTGCAGCAGATAAGAAGATATTCACTTCAGTTTGTGAAACAAGCCTGACATTTGGCATGTACTGTATATAATATATACTATTTTATATTATACTGTATATAATATACTGTATACGGCACGGTAGCACAGCGGATAGTGCTCGTGCTTCACAGCTAGAAGGTCCCTGGTTCGATTCCCACCTGGACGGGGCCTTTCTGTGTGGAGTTTGCATGTTCTCCCCGTGTCTGCGTAGGTTTCCTCCGGGTATTCCGTTTTCCCCTACCACTAAAAACATGTACAATAGGCCAGGATGAATGAGAGTGTGTTTGAGAGTGTGAATGGGGGACGACGGATGGAAATTAGCCTAAGGCTACAATCCGGTGTGGCGTGTTTACATGCATGAGACCCATGTATGTTCATTAACATGCACTGTCCCGACCAAATAAACCAATAAAAATAATAAGCCAATATTTATTTATTTCAGTTTTTATCATAGGTTTGGCGTGTCTCCAATCATTTCTTTATGCATTTGCTTTGGCTTTACAGACTTTACAGACTACTACAGTCAACAAGTAAAGGTGAAAGGATTTGTGTTTGATATTTCGTAGAGCACACTATAAACAAAGATGGAGTCCAATATGGCCCCGCAAACTTTAAAAATGTGTTTCAGGATTCAGTCGGCTCAGTTTATAGAATGGAATAGTTTTTCTTGGAATGACTTTCTGAAACTATCAGGCTACACATGTCTCTGCACTATTCAGGAGGTGGTTTAATTTATGTATAATTATTTACATGTACCTTTTTTAAAGAGTGAATGTCACTGCACCACAGGGCACATTTAGTGACGTCACTGCTGTAGCTCAACCTGGGCTTCATTGTCAGCTGATCTTTACTCATGCTGTACCAAGCTTTACTTTATGTAGAATAGTTGACTAGTACTAGTTGTAGTTTAGTTTTTAGTGTCCTAAATGTTGTCTAATAGCTCCATATCAATGAGTTGGTAGAAATCGTTCTAAGATCTAGTTAGACTGAGTTGAGGGTGAGCAGCTAAAGCCGAGCCGAGGGCAGGGGGCTCAGGTTCTGACCCGGATGGTACACAGGTCACACGGGCCTTAATCCGTTTCCCATGTCCCGAACACAGAAGGGGTACCTGAACTCGTCGTGCGAGCCGTACTCGGACCTGGAGGAGGAGAGCAGTGCGGAGGACTTAGACCTGCCCACGGACCTGAAGGACCTGCCCATCCGCATCGACTGGAGCGCGGAACTGCCGGCCAACATCAGAGTGCCCCGGGTCGACCTGCACAGCCTGGTGCTGGACTTCGCCGCCGTCTCCTTCCTGGATATTTCTGCTCTCAAGGGACTCAAGACTGTAAGTGCATGGGTTCAACAAAAAGGGCATCAATGAATTAAATTTACAACAACAAAAAAACGGTAATAATAATTACACCTTTAATAAATGATCCATTAACCTCGTAACCTCTACCTGAACCCTGCAATTTTTTTTCCAGTTTGGCTTTACCCAAATCTAAAATCTTCTTGAGAAAAAGCATCAAAATAGCGACAAAAACAAGTCAAAAATGAGGATAAAAGTGCAATAAAGCAAAAAAAAACACAATGAAAGAAAGTGATGGCAACACAGCAACAACGTAAGGAAAAGATCAGTTTAGATCAATTTTGTAGCTTTTAAATGAGGCGTTACCCTGGCCTATAGACTGTAAGCTTTTAGATCTGAGTAAAGCCAAACTGGAGAAAATGTGCTTGGTTGAGGCGGGGGTTAAGAGGTTAACATTTAATTCATCATGAACAATTCATTAGTTAAGTGTAACTGTGTCCGAATGTCCACACTACTCCCTCTATAGTGGCCACGCCATTTTCTAGGGCCGTCCGAATGTCCATAGAGAAAAAAGTAGTGCACTCAACATTTCCCACAATGCATTCTGAAAAGTAGTGAGCAGCGGCGGTCACTACACGGGTCAATATGCTCCACAATGCACTGGGAGATGCACTGGGAGAGGCCTTTGAACTAAACAAAACATGACTGAATGAAAACAGTAGTTTCAATCGTGTGTTGTGTATTTCTTGAAATACACAACACTTGAATATAAACGGTTATGGTGAAAAGTTGCTAATATTAGCTGCTTACCTTACAACACATATTTTTCAACATACATTAAAATAATAATGAATTATTTTTTCGTTGTTACTTTTGATTTTTCAACACCGGGCTGACCTACTTTCGGCATGCCACAGTGCGTGTGACGTGACACAGCGAGGAGAAAGTAGTGGGCTATCTTTCCGAAACACAAACATGAATCAGTGACTAAATTATATAGTCTTTTATTATATAGTGCAGTGAATGAGGGGTTAGGAAGTAGGGTTGACATTGAGACACAGCCTGTGACTAACACTTATTATTATACGACTCTTCACAATGCAACTCGAACGCTCCATTGACTTGAATGGGATTTTTCAACATTCTACCGGTCATTATTTTTTGATAGAAGACCTCTGAAAAAATAATGACCGCTGCCAATGGCAACAGAGTTTGTGCTTGTAATACAGGTCTTTCATATCACTCTGCAAGTAGTAGCGGACACCATCTCTGTCCCCGTGCCTGAGAGAGAGGAAGTTGGGGGAATCGCTCATGAAGTTAACGGAAGTCCAACTTTCAACTTACCAAGAGATTCACCACCATTCCTCCTCTCCAACTGCACCTTCATCTAAATAGCTAGGCTAGCAATAAGTAGCTAGCCTAGCTATTTAGATCGGCCCTTCTTCTGCTGAGTTGGTTTTGGCTCTGCCGCTCCGTGTCCCGGGTGAGTTTTTTCCGGAGACAGCCGCGCCGAGTCTCTGTGCAGCTGTTGGTCCTTTTTGTCCGGTGACATTTTTGCTCCGACCCCCATGCACCATTGTTTTCCGCGGTCGTTCGAGCCCACCGCGCTCCAGTCTGCCCATTTGTTTTTGTGTGCCATGACGCTCACCGCTCGCCCCTCCAGCCTCCATATGACGGTCCGTTCCATGTACTTGAACGGGGTGCCAAGGGTTTTGTTTTGGATATGGGCGGGCGCAGGGAGTTGGTGACTCTGGATCGCCTTAAGCCGACGTATGTTTTGGCGGACGAAGCTGTGTTGCCAGCCCAGGTTCCTCGGCGTGGCCGTCTTCCTTCCAGGCCCCCTGCTCCGCCTCCTCGCACTGACTGTGACTCTCAGCCTGTTATGGACGCTGTTAGGCCTGCCCATGATAGACGTGATCACCTTGTTTGAGGGGGGGGGGGGGGGGGTGCATGTTGGAGGGGTGTCTCTCACCCAGTGGGGTTTGGGGGCGTGTCTAGCCTTTCCTGTGTTCGTCATGTTCTCCGGCCAGTTTTCCGGTGGCTGAGAAAGAATAAAGTTGACTCATTTGCAGCTCGCATGTGTCCTCGTCTTTCTCGCCACAGTATGACCGTGAAAACAAATAAATTAAACACACCGTTGTTCAAGCTGCAAGGTTCAAAGCATGAGAAAAACGTTGCGACTTATAGTCCAGAAATGACGGTACTACAGTTAATGCCTAACTCATAATGAATAGATACCAACAATATTAGTTCGTATTTCACCTTATAGTGACTCAGCGTGGTTAGTTTGGTGCCTTCACTTTCACATTTTCCCATAAAACGTTCCACAATGCACCTTCAAAATGGAGATGCTTTGACAAAATGCTGATGGTGCGTCTTTACTCGTGTTCATTCCTGTTGAAACTCTGTTGTAGAAATGCTCTGTCTATTGCAGGCGCTGAGGGAGCTGATCCGGATCGAAGTGGAGGTTTATATTGTGGCGTGTGACCGTGAGTATTCTACATAATACTTAAAACATTTAAGGCGTTTTTTTTTCTTTTCTCTTATTTATGCCACTTTTCTTTCTTTTTTTTAAACTTTTTTTCCCTTTTTTAATTGCTATTATTTTTGCCTATTTCCCCCTTTTCTTCCATTCCCCCCCCCCAGTGTATCCCCCCCCCCCCCCCCCACACACACACACACTATTTTTCCCTGAACACAATGTATCCCAAGTTTCCCCCATCTTCCTAATTTTTCACCTTTGGAGTTTAAGCTGATATTGTAATTTTGCAGATCTTCCAAATATTTTAGCATCGGTATCGGAAAAAGTAATCAAAAAGGACGGAGGAAAAAGAAAGAAATCCTACTAAATACCCAACAAAAACACAAAAAGTATCAGAGACACAAAGACAAATACATAATTCAAGGGGGAAAAAATACGTATGTAACCGGGGTGGTAGTAGGAAGGGTTTAGCTTTTTCCTTTTAAACTTTAGCTGTTAACACCAAAAGCACACAGGTATATGCAGTATTGAACACAGAGAAAGGTTCCATTCTTTAACCTCTTACCCCCCGCCTTAACCAAGCACATTTTCTCCAATTCGGCTTTACCCAAATCTAAAATGTTCTCGACTGGAGCTACAGCCTATAGGCCAGAGTAATGCCTCATTTGAAGGCTAAGACCTACAAAACTGATCAGAGCGGATATTTTTCATTGTGTTGTTGCCGTGTTGTCATCACTTTTTAGTGGCTTTATTGTTGTGTTTTTGTCCGTTTTTGTTATGTTTTCATCTTCATTTTCATCTTGTTTTTGTCACTATTTTGACACTTTTTTCAAAAGCTTTTATTTGAAAAGCTAAGGTCTTCAAAAGTAACGGTAACCATGTTTTCACCATTTTTGTTGGGTTTTGGTCACATTTTTGTCATTTTTTTGGCCACCTTTCAGTTGTATTTTAGTTGCTTTTTTACTGTGTTGTTGCTTTTTCCGGCATGTTTATGATTGTTTCTTTGTTGCGTTGTTGCTGCGACAAAAGAACTGCTTTTACCTTATGAACCTTCACAGTGTCTCCTAGTTATTCCTAAAGTCAACAGAAAGACTGACGGCGAGGCGTCTTTCCAGTATTACGGCCCTCGCCTCTGGAACGACCTGAGGAGGAGCTCAGGACCACAGAGAACGTTCATGTCTTTAAGAGCAGGCTCAAGACCCACCTTTTTAGCTTAGCTTTTAACTGACTATCTAACTATCTATTCATTTAGTCCTAATGATATATTGTATGTGTGTATACATGTATGTATGTATGTGTGTGTATATATATGTATATATATATATATATATATATATATATATATTATTTATTTATTTATTTATTTATTTATTTATTTATTTAAAACAACGTCACCCTCCGCGGGCGGTCTCTTTTTCCTCCAAGCTCGGGTCCTCTACCAGAGGCCTGGGAGCTTGAGGGTTCTGCACAGTATCTTTGCTGTTCCTAGAACTGCACTTTTCTGGACCGAGATGTCTGATGTATTTCCTGGGATCTGCTGGAGCCACTCCTCCAGTTTGGGGGTCACTGCCCCGAGTGCCCCAACGACCACGGGCACCACTGATGCCTTCCCTCTCCAGGCCTTCTCTAGCTCTTCTCTGAGCCCCTGGTATTTCTCTAGTTTCTCGTGTTCCTTTTTCCTGATGTTGAAGTTGCTTGGTATTGCTATGTCAACCACCACGGCTTTCCTCTGCTCTTTGTCCACCACTACAATGTCCGGTTGGTTCGCCATTACCATTCTGTCTGTCTGTATCTGGAAGTCCCACAGGATCTTGGCTCGGTCATTCTCTACCACCTTTGGAGGTGTTTCCCACCTTGACCTTGGGGTTTCCAGCCCATATTCTGCACAGATGTTCCTGTAGACTATGTCAGCCACTTGGTTATGGCGCTCCATGTAGGCTTGTAAGTTCCCTGCCAACATCTTACACCCTGCAGTTATGTGCTGGATTGTCTCATTGGCCTCTTTACACAGTCTACACCTGGGTTCTTGTCTGGTGTGATAGATCTGGGCCTCTATTGCTCTGGTGCTCAAGGCCTGCTCCTGTGCAGCCATGATGAGTGCCTCTGTGCTGTCCTTCAGGCCAGCTCTGTCTAGCCATTGGTAGGATTTTTTGATATCCGGTGGTCCATCCCGTGTAGGGGCTTGTCCTTCCATGATCGGACCTCCTGCACCTCATCTTCTGTTCCCCATTGTCTGAGACCTCTTCGAGGTTGCCATTTGCTTGTGGGATTCCGAGGTATTTGTAACTGTCCTCAATGTCTGCTATTGTTCCTTCTGGGAGTGAGACCCCTTCTGTGTGGACTACCTTGCCTCTCTTAGTCACCATCCGACCACACTTCTCTAATCCGAATGACATCCCAATGTCTGCACTGTATATCCGGGTGGTATGGATCATTGAGTTAATGTCTCGCTCATTCTTAGCGTACAGCTTGATGTCATCCATGTAGAGGAGGTGACTGATAGTGGCCCCGTTCCTGAGCCCCGTTCCTGAGTCCATAGCCAGTCTTGTTGATTATTTGGCTGAGGGGGTTCAGACCTATGCAGAACAGCAGTGGGGACAGAGCGTCTCCTTGGTATATGCCACATTTGATGGAGACTTGTGCAAGTGGTTTGCCATTGGCTTCAAGGATGGTTTTCCACAACCTCATCGAGTTTGCAATGAAGGCTCTTAGAGTCCTGTTGATGTTGTATAGTGCCAAGCATTCAATGATCCAAGTATGTGGCATTGAGTCGTAAGCTTTCTTGTAATCAATCCAGGCAGTGCTCAGGTTAGTCTGTCGGGTTCTGCAGTCTCGAGCGACTGTTCTGTCTACCAGGAGCTGGTATTTGGCACCTCTGGTATCTTTACCGATTCCCTTCTGAGCTGTGCTCATGTATTGTTTCATATGCCCGCTTACCTTAGCCGCTATGGTGCCGGACATGAGCTTCCACGTTGTGGAGAGGCAGGTTATTGGCCGATAGTTGGATGGGACTGTACCCTTTGAGGGATCCTTCAGGATCAGGATTGTGCGCCCTTCGGTTAACCACCATGGGAATCACCAGGGTGATTCCCATCTCTCAGCATCTGGTTCATTTGTGCTGCCAAGTGCTCCTGGAGTGCCGTGAGTTTCTTTAGCCAGTAGGCGTGTATCATGTCAGGGCCTGGTGCTGTCCAGTTTTTCATACCTGAGACTCATTTGGTATGAAAAGCGCTTTATAAATAAAGTTTGACTGAAAAGAACAACAAAAATGCAAGAAAAACGCAATAGAAAAGTAACAAAAACGCAGCGACAATGTGACAACAAACTCACGATCAGTTTTGTAGGTCTTTCAAATGAGGCGTTACTCTTTTGCTCTCCAGTCGAAAAGCTTTTACATTTGGGTAAAGTCGAACTGGAGAAAATGTGCTTGGTTCAGGCAGGTGTCAAGAGGTTAAAGTGCATATGACAGGTTTTAATGCTTTGAAAATATGACTTATTTAGAAGGATAAAATCAGTTGCAAGTTCAACGGTTACATAATTATCATTTTATTTCAGTGAAGCAGCAATTTTAATGAAGAAATGTTGGCCAGAAAAGTTATTTTTATTTGAATTTTTAAGCTGCTGACGTAGAAGAAGGTAACATTCCATAGCGGTTTCACTCACTCATTTCCCAGTGACTTAACATGGTTGCACGGCAACAGTTTAAAATTGCTTTCCCTCTTCTATGTCACTTCCTGTCAGTGTCCAATAAGGAAGTGAAACTATAAACATCACAAGAATGGCAAAACTAAAGAAAGCTGGGTACAATCTTTAGCAAAATCTTAAATATAATTGTGCTAACTATGTTTTGTCAAAAATTGTCATATGCACTTTAAGGTTCACTTGAGCCAGATCAAATGTCAAAGTTTTCACGGATCACCGTCCTGTCCTCTTGTCTCCGCAGCCTACATCCTGGAGAAACTTCACAGCTGTGGATTCTTCGACGACGAAGTCACGCCCTCCATGTTCTTCCTGACACTTCACGACGCCATGCTGCACATCCTCCAGCGCCACCCGGAGGCCATCCAGAGCAAGTCCAACTTAAACACGGTACGGTCTCCGCGTCGTGACTAGGTAACGATACTACTTCGATACTTTAACGATACTTTGTTTTCGATGGGAAAACAATGTCATATCTCGATATTCATGCTAGATATCTCTATCGATACGATACGATATAATTATGGGTTAGGTTAGATATTAGATATTTTATATAGATTTTAGATTTTATTATTTAGAAATTTGGAGCAAACATTTGGCACAAAAAAAAAGGTCTTTTGGCACCTTTTTTTGTGTAAATGGGAATAAATTGGGTAAAAAATAATTTATATGAGCTGAAACAACCAAGTCACTTCCTTTAATCCTGTGAAGCATCAAAACTTGAATCTAAATACAGATTTTTTTAAATTTTTTTTGGTTCCTGCTTTCATTTGTTCAATACCAGTTGTACCTAAACTTTTTTTCCAATACCAGACTGGTATGGTTTAACGGTACCCAGACCTAGTCGTGAGCGCAGTTCAGGGGGAGCGGGAATGTTCCTGATCACGTGTGTTTGTGTGCAGATCGTCACCACAGTCACCGTCCACCACTACAACAGCAGCCTCCGGAGCAGAGACAGAAACGTGAGTGCTTTACACCACTTTCAAATTCTATACTCACTAAGTTATACAGTATATGTCAGATAGATTCACGCAGTGGTCAATGTGAAGAATATTACATTGAGGAGTTGAGCTGACACCTATATATTATTTTCTCACTGTCTGACATGAAACCGGAATTAACTTTTACTTTTTCAGGTCAAATTTCAAAATTATTTCTATTTGCTAAATACCAGAAGAATGAGAGATCATTTTCAACACAACAGATGGATTTTTAAAATAAATTGTTTTGTTACTTTCTACAAAGTCAGAAGTTTACATACACTAAAATTACTATACCTTTAAACAGTTTTGGAAAGCCCAGATGACGATGTCATGACCTTGGTAGCACAAGTCTGGTTCAGCCTTAGGTGCAATTTCAAAACGCCTTAAGATGCCACGTTCATTGGTTCAAACAATTATACATAAGTATAAAAAAGATGGAAATATCCAGTCATCATACAGATCAGAAAGAAGGCGGGTTCTGTGTGCTGTGGTCTGAAATGTGAATATCAACCCAAGAACAAATGCAAAAGACCTGGTGAAGATGCTGAACCTGGTAAGACTTTGTCATTATCCAGAGTGAAACAAGTCCAGTATGGACATGGGCTGAGAGTGTACTCTGTCAGGAAGAAGCCCTTACTCCAAAAGAAACACAAGGATAACAACTTTTTGGAGACATATCCTGTGGTCTGACAGGAAAAAAATAAAAATAATATATTTTTGTGGCTATCATGACCATTGTCACATATGGAGGGAAAAGTCTTGCAAGCCTGAGAACACCTCCCCACCTTTGAAATATGGGGGTGGCAGCGTCATGCTGTGGGGTTGTTTTGCTGTTGGAGGGACTTGTGCATTTCACAAAATAGACGACATCATGAAGAAAGAACACTATGTGGAAATATTGGAGCAACATCTCAAGACATCAGCCAGGAAGTTAAAGCTTGGGCACAGATCAGAATCAGAATAGTTTTTGCCATTGTTTGAAAAGAGGTTCACAAACCAGGATTTTTCTTGGTACAATTGTGCAACATAAAAAATATAACATATCATTTAGATAAAAAAATAAGCTATAAAAACTTAAAACTATAAGGCTATAAGGGCATGCATAGAGATTAAAATAAAAAAGTAAAAAAAGTAAATTAAAGCCGCAAGTCGCGATAGAGGCCCTCGCCCCTGGCCCTACCGCCCCGCTCTCGCCCAAACCTGCTCTCTCCTCGTTTTCACACACAACCTGTGTGCTCTCTGCTAACTCTTGCACCGACCCACTCTCGCTTTTCCGTCGTCAGACTCCGGCCTTACTCTTGCCCCAGGTATCTCTGGTGCCAGCCCACTCTTGCTTCAGCCTCAGGGCCCCGGCCTCACACTTGCCGCAGCAGTGCTTTTCACTCGTTCTATAGTTGAAATACCTTCTATGGCCAGTGAACTGCAATACTCGGGAGAAGCCAGCAGGCAAAACAGCATCTGGACAGATGTGCCAAATTACACAGGAGTCCTTTTTGTGTACTTTTATTTGTAGTATAGGCACTGATTCCATGGTTACTGCAGGGCTGGAGCACCCACTCGAAGCTTTGGGCTTACAGGCGAATTTGCCATGATTACAAAATGGTTCAATAAATATTGCCAAAGCTGTTACTCATACAAGAGCACGCGGAGGTACCTAATATATATGTACCCATGTGGCCCATGTAAAAGGCCCCTACCCTGGTACGAGCAACACATGTCAAATAGTTACAAATAAAAACGTTTATTCAAAAAAAGAATCAAGGTTGGGATTGATCCAGCAATCTCATGGTTGCACACTCAGTGCTCTACCTATGTACTGTAGCTACACAAGCAAAGCAAATGTTGCAGCCGAACTGACAAATATTGTATGAAACGCCTTGCGCTCATGTAGTCTAGGCTCGGACAATGTGTGGGTCATTTCCCTGTTTTTAATGAGGTTGCCCTTCGAATGAAAGTTTACATACATGGTATGTGTGTGCACACATCAAGGAACAATCAATATGGGCAAAACACCCATGAGTAGGTCAATAAAAAGGATCTATGATGGATAGCCACTGAAAAGTGATGACAGAAACCAGAATAGAATAGAATAAAGACCACAGCGTAGAAAAGAGTGTAGATCTATGTACATGAAAAGAAAAAACACTATGTACAATATGTTACAAGGATCAGTATTGGTAAAACATTTACAAAGGCCAGTATTGATACACGATAAGACATTGAGCATTTTTTTTGCTAAATGAGACACAGAACCTATTTTGCCTGAGCACTCTAGAGTGTGAGAACCTTTCACCACTGAGAGAGAACCATGTTGAATCATAATACTGCAGTGATGTACATAAACACATAACTGTACAAACACTGAAGTAGAAATGTACACAATCGGCAAATCAAAGGAAGGGTCTCAGATCGAAGTCTTCGTTGAGCCCTTTTGGATGGAGTGTATCAAGAGAATAAATCCAAAACACTTCTCTTTTTAGTAGAGCAGCATTTATGTCCCCGCCACGGTTAGAGGGTTTAACTTGTTCAATGCCAGTATAACGTAGCGTGCTTACATTGTGGTGTGCTTGAGTGAAATGGACAGCAACTGAGCTTTTAGTGTCCATGTTTCTGATATTGCTTCTGTGTTCGGAGATTCTGATTTTTAGTGGTCTGGAAGTTTTCCCAATGTAGGCCAGTCCACATGGGCATTTGAGCATGTAGATTACATTACTGGTGTTGCAGCTGATCACTCCTTTGATAGGATATGATTTACCGGTTCTTGGGTGATTGAATGTTTTCGTTTTTTGAGTGAAGTTGCATTGTGTGCAGTGGCCGCACCGGAAATTGCCCTGTGGTACATTCGTCAAGAAATGGGGTTGAGAACGGGTGGGCAGATTGGCCCTAACTAGCATGGTGTTCAAATTGGGCGGTCTTTTGTACACCACTCTAGGTGGAAGTGAGAAAACATTTTTGAAAGCAGGATCCGATTCGATTATGTGCCAGTGTTTTTGATGATTTTTTCAAAGTCTTGGCCCAAGGGCGAGTACTGAAGAATGCAATTGGCTCTCGTAGCAGTTTGTTTATTTTTGGTGTGTGCCAGGCACTCCTCTTGGGACATAGTGTCAAATTTTTTGCGTGCTCCGGTGATCCACGATTGTTTGTACTGTCTTTGTTGAAAACGTTCCTCCATGTCATCCGCTTCGATCTGATAATGTGCATCCGAGCTGCATATACAGCGCAAGCGGTTAAATTGAGAGATAGGTAGACTTCTTTTTAAAGGAACTGGATGGAACGATTTTCCATGTAAAATTGAGTTTCGATCGGTGGTCTTTCTGTACAGAGTTGAACATAGTTTGTTGGACTCGCGGTAAACGGTAATGTCTAGAAAGTTCATACTCTGGGCGTCGCACTCTTTGGTGAATTTGAGAACGCAGTTTGTGTTTAAAAATGTGTGAAACTGTTCAAGCTGTTCCCTGGTGCCGCTCCAGGTGAAGAAGATGTCGTCTATGTATCTCGTCCAATTGGCGATGTGTTGCAGATGTGGATTGCGGGCTGGGTTGAAAACCAGGTCCTGTTCGTAGAAGTCGCAGAAGAGAGAGACGCATAGCTGGGGGCCATCTTTGACCCCATGCTCGTTCCGAAATCTGAAGAAAGAATTTAGATTCGAACATGAAAAAATTGGAAGAAAGTACAATTTCTATGAGATTTATTAGACATTCTGTTTTTGGTTCTTTCTCAGCTCATTGGTTTAAAAAATATTCTGTTGCTTGTAGTCCACCCTCAAAAGGGACATTTGTGTATAGGGACTCAATGTCCATGGTGACTAAAATACATTGTTCTAGGACCTCAATTGTTTTGAGCATTTTGAGGAACTCCATGGAGTCTTTGATGTATGAGGGGAGTGTTGTGACTAGTTTAGTTTTAGTTTAGTTTATTTATTGTTTGAGCAGTTAACCTGCTCAAAGGGAGTGGGCTGAAGCCAAAGGCTTATAAGCGCCCACCCCAAATAAAAATAGTAACATTACATTTAATATTTACAAGGTAGCAAATCATAAACAAAGGAACATAGGCAAAGTAACAATAAATGATGAAGAATAAGACAAAAACAACAGCAAAATAAAGAACAAAAGAATGTGCTACTTTTATGTTATAAAGGTGCATTAATACATATTATACTCTGAGATCTTGCTACTTCCCAGTTGTCATTACTATCCTCAATATAATTTAATTTGGGTTTAATTATCATTAATTATCATTATTAAAGGTGCATTAATACATATTATATTCTGAGATCTTGCTACTTCCCAGTTGTCAATACCATCCTTAATATAATTTAATTCGGGTTTATTTATCATTATTATTATATTTGTTTACTTGAGTTATATGTGAAGTGTGATGTAAGCCCTGCATAATGAGGTGCATTAAAAGCCAGGGTATAGAACGGGCCAGTTGAAGAGGGCAGTAACTCCCCTCAACAAACCCCACCCAGCTGCCCTAACAGCTGATTTTAAGAGGTTGGAGGAAGAAATCAACAAAGGCAGAGATTTTTTCAGTGAGCGAGCCAAAGGCTGATACAATGGGTCGGCCTGGGGGCACATCAGTGTATTCTTTATGGATTTTAGGCAAAGTGTATAGAACTGGTATGACTGGGCACTCCACAGTCATGAATGCATGTTCCTGTTTAGTGATGTCATTGTTGGCCAGAGCCCGCTCAAGTTTGTGCATAATAATGCTTTTGAATTTAGAGGTCGGGTTGTGGTCAAGTTTTTTGTAGATTGTTTGATTGTCCAGTTGTCTATGCACCTCCTTCACATACGCTGTGCGGTCTTGAATCACAATTGCTCCGCCTTTATCTGCGCTTTTGATGACAACAGAGTCATCTTTTTTAGAGAGTCCAATGCTAGTCTCTGTTCAGTGGTGAGATTGTATACTGTGTATTGTCGCTTCTGTTTGAGTAGCTGGGAGGCATCTAGTTCAACGAGTCTGCAGTATGTGTCGATAGAAGCATTTCTTTTGGGTGGTGGAATGAAAGAACTTTTACCTCTGAAGGGTGTTCTTGGGCCAGCCTGGAGTTGTTCGTTGGTGTTGGGTACATCTGCTGGTATCGTGTTCTCAAGTGTATCTGCTCCTGGAGTGACAGGGACAAGGAGGGATTAGATTTGTTGTTATTAAAAAACTCTTTGAGTCTGAGAGTACGGAAAAACTTCTGTAAATCAACTATGACATCAAAGTCTCTGCAGTAGGTAGTAGGCACAAAGGATAAGCCTCTGCTCAGAGCTATGCTGCAGGGTACTGACAGTTCTTTACTCGATAAGTTGATTACATTTTGTACCTCTGTGTCTGTCTCGTCTCGTATGGTTCTCTTGCATGTGGTGCCCTTCCCCCGCCTGCATTTCTTCTTCCTCGCGTTTGGCGTTGGCGGGTTTCCTCTCCGCGTCCATCCAAAAAGAACTGCTGGAGGATTGAGAATACGAGCTACTTTCAGAATCAGTGTCAGTCATTATATCATGGTTGTGACGGCGGCTGCTGGCTGCAGAATTACCTCCTCGGGCTCTTTGTGTGGTTGTGGAGCCGTGGTTGTGGAGCCGCGTTTGGCTCGCGGAGTCTTGGTATACGTGGCCAATGGTGTAGTCAGCCGCGTCTCGGTCAAATTTCTTCTTCTTAGATGTCACAATTTCTTTGTGAAGATCGTTTTGGTGTCGTTCACATTCTGTGAGGAGTTGTTGTAATTTAGCAGAGTCCGTGAGCTCACTGGCTAGTTGTCGTTTCACTTCCGTGGTCTCTTCGCGTACTTTCGCGAGATCCGCCGAGACTTCTTGTATTGTCAGCGCCATCAAGTCAAAGGAGCATTTGTTCAAAATTTCGCTCCAACGATCACAAAATGTTTCATTTTCTTTACCAATGATGGGGCCTTTGTTGATCCTAAGACCGCGTGGGATCCTCTTGACCCGCATATAATCGCTGAGGGTGACGGCATGCAAATAGAGACGAGTCTCTCTCACTAAGAGCTGTTCTAAAGTTCTTGTCAAGTCAATAGAGGAGGTGACCGGAGTCTCACCGGCATTGTTGCATAAAGAGTCTTTTAGGATGATACGAGCGTAGTCCTCATCAGTGAGTTCAAACGTTGCTGAGGAACTTGTCTTCCCGGTCATGTTGTAGAGAAACCTAAACAGCTGTGGATGTTCAAACGAGGGAGTCTTAAACGGAGTGCAGTGTCGAAGATCAGCAGTTGAAGAGGGTTTAGACGGACACGCACATCCAGGTCCGTTAAGTAGCGTGCAAGAGTTCAATAGTACGTGAAATCAAAGAATAAAAACTCTGCACCGCTGTTGCGCTCCCAAGAAATTTATTTATAGCACCACAAAGTAACGTTTTGGGCGTTGCTTCGCCCTTCGTCAGACAATAAAATGTTGGCTACACACCGGTATATACTGTATAGTCATAATTGGTAGATCACATGATACACAGGATTGCATGGGTGATCACATGACATACATCACGTGTCCTTCGAATGAAAGTTTACATACATGGTATGTGTGCGCACACATCAAGGAACAATCAATATGGGCAAAACACTCATTAGTAGGTCAATAAAAAAGGATCTATGATGGATAGCCACTGAAAAGTGATGACAGAAACCACAATAGAATAGAATAAAGACCACAGCATAGAAAAGAGTGTAGATCTATGTACATGAAAAGAAAAAACACTATGTACAATATGTTACAAGGATCAGTATTGGTAAAACATTTACAAAGGCCAGTATTGATACACGATAAGACACTGAGCATGTTTTTGCTAAATGAGACACAGAACCTATTTTGCCTGAGCACTCTAGAGTATGAGAACCTTTCACCACCCATGCAATCCTGTGTGTCATGTGATCTACCAATTATGACTGTATATACCGGTGTGTAGCCAACATTTTATTGTCTGACGAAGGGCGAAGCAACGCCCGAAACGTTACTTTGTGGTGTTATAAATAAATTTCTTGGGAGCGCAACAGCGGTGCAGAGTTTTTATTCTTTGATTTCACGTACTATTGAACTCTTGCACGCTACTTAACGGACCTGGATGTGCGTGTCCGTCTAAACCCTCTTTAATGAGGGTGGGACCATAGGCGCCAATTCAGGTTCTTCCCAGTAGGTACAGAGTCACCAACAAAAAAAAGTCAAGGTTGGGATTGAACCGGCAATCTAATGGATGGGAACCCAGTACTCTACCAATGGAGCTACACAGGCTTAGGTAACAACACAGCGGATTTTAGATTAATCTTATGAAACACTTGCACTCGTGTGTTTACAGAAAACAGAATTACAGTTCAGGCAATATTTATTGAAACATTTTGTAATTAGGGCTAATTCCCTGGGCGCCCAAAGATCTGAGAAGGTGCTCCAGCCCCACAGAACTCTTGATAGATGAAGGAATATTTTGGTAAGACCCATATAATACGAGGAACACACAGAGAGACGGACAGGAAACAGCCTATCTGAACTTCCTGTGATTGTACAGTCCAAAAAAGCTTAATTTGGAGCCAAAAACGTCCAAATTGAAGCTTTTTTCTGTAACAGAGGGGGAGTATAAATACGAGTCTAAAACTGTGGCTTTTGTGACTAAAGGGGAAATTTGGGGAAATTGACGAATTTCAGGACAAACTCTGATGGAGGCCAACATGCTGCCAGAATAAGAACTCTGGCTATTTTCATAGAGGATGGGCGGGCCACTTATCAAGCCACTTGCACACGAACATACTGGCAACGTTGTAGAAAAAAATTCCAAACTGCAGTTTTCAAGGTATAGCTAGGGGCGCTGTCCTGGTAGCAGCCTATATGTTAATGGATGCATTCTGTTCAGTTTCGGGTGGTGCATTAGTGACTTCAATATGAGCTCTGTTGGCCGCGCATTTTCATTTGAATAGGGTCAACTTTGAGGGGGCGCTGTTGAGCCATTTTGTTTTGGCTGTGGCCAATACATCCATTTCTATTCATTTTCACGCCACCCGAATGTCTCCGCCAAATTTGGTGAGTTTTCGGCGACATTTAGCGGGTCAAAAATGCGCTTGTTGACGGAGAAATTTTTAGAAAACCAAAAACAATAGTCCCTTGGTGGGGACTGCGTCCGGCTCGGGCCAAAATATGATAAAGTCGACAACAATTTGATATAGAACAACAGTGGTATTGTATTCACAGAAGTGCAGTTGTATTAAGTAGTAGCAGCGGATATGAGTGTGGACATACCATATTGTGCAATAGAGCAGTGCAAATTGCTAGAACAGGTTATTTTGTTCATGAGTCTGATATAGAGTTATTGTGTCTTATTATTGTTCATGAGTCTGATGGCGGAGGGGAAAAAACTGTTCCAAGTGGCGGGAGTTATGGGTCTGTATCGACCGTAGCCTCCTGCCTGAGGGGAGAGGGATGAATAGTCTGTGTCCAGGGCGAGATGGGTCAGCTGTGATCCGACCCGCACACCTCCGGGTCCTGGAGGTGTACAGGTCTCTTTCTAGCCTGTCGGACTATAAACATATTTATCACACACCAATATAGTTGAGCCAAAATCGGGCTCATATGGATGTTTTTTTCTGCAGATTTTTCAGTAGAAGCAAAAAATGGCACTCGCAGCTAAAGTTAGGATATGTAGCATGAAGCTAACGTTAGCTTCCTTGTTAGCATTGTCTGTTTTTATGGGCTGTTGACCCGCTTTGGTCCTCCCCATGCCTCTGTATCTTTATTTAGTAGAAAATATATTCATCATTCAGCATGTGTTATAGTAGTGGTGGAATAACAGGAGAGAGTCTAGTTTTTTTCTAGGAACGGGAATCAATTAAAAAAATGTGCACGGTTACAGGCGGGGGTTGAGAGTTTAACCTCTTAACCCCCGCCTGAACTGAGCACATTTTCAGCTTAGTTTAGTTTATTGGTTTATTTGGTAAGGACAATGCATGTTAATGAACAAGCCACACCGGATTGTAGCTTTAGGCTAATTTCCATCCGTCGTCCCCCATGCACACTCTGAAACACACTCTTATTCATCCTGGCCTATTGTACATGTTTTTAGTAGTTTGGCTTTACCCAAATCTAAAAGCATCAAAATAGCAACAAAAATGAGGATGAAAAATGACATTTTTTTAAAGTGCAAGGAAAAAGACCCATTTAGATTAGTTTTGTAGGTTAACTTTCAAATGAGGCGTTTCTCCTTATGGATTTGGGTAAAGCTGAACTGGAGAAAATGCACTTGGTTAAGAGGTTAACGTGATACATTTTCTTGCCCTAGTTTTTTCTCCTTTGTTTACCCCTTTGGCTGCTTTGAACATGACCATATGGGAAGTTCAGTATCTTTGCAGTTATTCAATGGGATTCTGACTTCACAGTAAACTAACTTTGTGCCTCTGTGTCTGCAGGGTTTGGAACCTGAAACTCACTTCTGAAACACCGCCTTCCCGTGTGAACTTTATTATGAATTATTATTATTGATTGTAATGTAATTTAATGTTCATTTTAGGTTCTTTTTCATACAGCTTTAATATGTGCTCTATATTGTTTTTTTTAAATATATATATTTGTAGACAAATCTTGTGCAGTATATTAAAATTGTGTATATATTTGATGATATATGAAATAAATTGACGTTTGACATGTTGTTAAAGTCGTCTCTTTACTACGACCTAGTTTGATATCTGTATAATGGCTTTAATAAGTGGAAATGTGTTCTTTCTCATTATTTGCGGAAAACAACCAAGAAACGTCCTTTAACGACAAAATGGTAGGAAAAAAAAACACTTTCCAAGTTTTCTTATTTCCCCCCAATTTTTAATCAAGTATTTCACATTCCCCCCAGTATTACAGGCTATTGGCAGAATGAAAGTGCCGCTGTCAGAGCAAGTGGACAAGTGAAAGAGGTGGAATCTGAAGTCGCCCCCCGGCCCAATGCCTTAAAATGCTGTCCCAGTGATTTAGTACATAGACTGGAGCATTCAAAATATATATGTATCTTTAAATTTTTGTGGCGATTAATTATTAATTAGACCTTAAATCCAAAGTTTGATTTCAGCCAATATTTTCAAAATTGCTAAACCTTTAGAAAGCACTTGTTGCATATTTTAAAGTAAACACATGTTGAAAAGAAGAATTAATAGTCCAACTGTGAAAATTAGGCTTAACACTGACATTTGCGACTTGAGGCGACTTGCGGTTAAAGCAAGACTTGACTTGACTTGACTCTACTTGACCTGACCCCAAGACCGAATGACTTGGACTTGCCTTGGACTTGGACCTTCACGACCTGGACCTGACTCGAGACTTACTTACTCCCACCTCTGCCGAGAAGCTATAAAACTCTGGCCTTCCTTTGAGGGAGAAAAGGGAACTTTCTTTTGAAACTCCAGTTCATTCCTGTTCTGAGAAATGTGTGTGTGTGGGGGGGGGGAGTGTCTAAATAAACATATTTCCCTGTTAACCTGCAGCACCTTAACTTCCAATGCCGCTTTTATTTGGCGGAATCATAAACGCACTTTGGTTAATGATTAAACTCCGGGCGAGTGAAAAGCGTCAGATCGACCAGATAGATTCCAGTTAAGAAAAAACAAGGATAAAGCATCAAGCAGACTTATTCAGCTGAACTCTTTGAACGTCTCGGATTGGAAATGGCCGCTCTCCGTCAGCGGTACGTGGTGTCCAGACCGGTCTATTCAGAAGACACTTTTGAAGAAAACTATGAAAGAATCGTCCGAATCCGCAAAACCACAAAGGATCATGTGAAGGAGTATTTCAGGTGAGTCTTGTTGCTATTGTAGAGTTCCCATTGTTATGATGAGCAAAGTGACAGTAGAGTTTACAGCTGCACCTTTATTAAGGCTTTTTGGTAAAGTGTGCAACCTCTGCAAGAAGGTTGCAGACCAAAAATCAGATCATAATCTGATTTCTGGCACGGTGGCACAGCGGTTAGTGCTCATGCTTCACAGATAGAAGGTCCGGGTTCGATTCCCACCTGGACTGGACCTTTCTGTGTGGAGTTTGCATGTGGTCAGGTCAATTTAAAAGTACAATTGTATAATGACAATAAAAGTTCTGATATTTTTCATCGAGGGCCACATATACAGGTGAAACTCGGAAAATTTAAATATCATGAAAATTATTGTTGTAATACAACTTAAAATGCGAATATGATATAGACTCATTACATGCAAAATGGCATACGTCAAGCCTTTGTTATAATTTTGATGCTTATGGCTTAGTCTATTTTCAAAATATTCTAATTTTCAGTGATGTTTTGGGGTCTTTGATGTGTGAAGTGCTTTCACAGCGCAGCGTGTTTAGAAAGGTTTAGCTGAAATAAAACCGTGTCATGATCTGTCCAAGTCCTTTTTCTCTTTTTATCGCCGCTTAAGTAGGAATTATGCTCGAAACATGAAGTGGCAGGTGATGCTGCTGCAGCCTGTGTTCTTTCTGTGTGGTTTCATAACATCCTAAATGATACTTTTTTATACCAATGTTATTCTTAATACATAGGTATCGAAAAAAGTACCGTTAAGGCAGTGGTACTAACAAGGTACTGTTAAAGTAGTAGTGGTATCGAGAAAAAAAACGAACTGTACCCAGCACTATGGTTAAGTGATTAGGTGCTGCACATACGCAGAACATTACGACCGCCTTAGTGTTGTGAGTTCGAGTCCCTGCTTTGATTATTAACTGAATTGTCTCTCCATTCTCTTTACCTTTACATTTTTAAGTTCAATTGTGAAATTTGTGTTTTAATGTCTTTAATTAGTTCAGAAAACAATAAACAGTGAACTGGATTTGAACCCTAGACCTATGAGTTAGTAAACCTGAGCTGTATCCACTCAGCACCAACCACAAGAAGCTGTTACCACATGGAGCAGCTTGACTCCAACTATGGAGGAACATCATTCTCCTCCTGGTTCTGCATCTGGACCTGACTGAAGGGAGGGGCGGCGACAATTCTGTTGCACTAAAAATCCAGATCTGCTCTGGCTCAGACCATGTAAACATAGCCACAGTGAGGCAACGGGAATTACAACCAAAATGCAGCCACTTCTTGAGTATAAAAATCATTATACATTACATTATATTGAATTTTGCCTAGAATGTTAACGAATGATTAGCCACTGTGAAATATCACATACAATTTTGCTCTCATTTCTCTCACAAATATGTCACTCTAAGGACGACAGCTTACAGTAAAGTCAACAATGTTGCAGAGTTTAACTAAAAAGCTCACATTAAATGATAAATGAATAAATCAGTCGGGTGCGAAGTCGGGGGGGGGAACGTTTGCATATGTATAATCCATCATTTATTTTTGATAGCGGTCAAGACAAAAAGGATTAACTTCATGTCACAGGTTTAAAAGGGCAATGGGAGCCTACGGTGGTGCAATCAATAAAACACAATATAAGGGGATTAAATAAAGATTTATTAAAAGGCCTGGATAAAAGTCTGGATAAAACATTTAATAAAAAAGGCTAGAATACTAAAGGAGAGTCTAAAAGCGGTAAAACCCTGTTGAAGGCCCAGACCAGGCCCCCTCTGGGGGTACGCCTCCGCCGGTCCGGCGCGTGCAGCCGCCACCCGGCTGGGCCCGTCTTAAATGCATTGTGTCGTCCTCTTGGGCGCCATAGCCACGGCGGCCCATGCCGTGCTTCCTCCTCCGCGACCTTTTCCTTTATTCCTGTGGTTGCGCCTTTTAGTGAGTGTATCCGTGCGTCCATCCGTCATTGTCCTTCTCCGCCGCCTCGGCGGCCCATGGTGGCCTGCGCCTCTCCGCGCACCACCTCCCTCGGTTCTGTGCCCTCTCTGTGTGCACGCTCCTCAGCTTTAAGGCCCTCTCTGCAATCAACGTGCAGGTGCGTCTCCTCAGTATGGGCGGGGCTGCCAGGGCAACGAGCAATGGGTAAAAAATCAACTTTAAAACATGCATTAAAACCAGAATAAAACACACTAAAACATAAAACGGTCCCCTCGTGCCCATGACATTCAGCATTACCTTCTAAATGTTTTTGTTTGAATTCACAGATACCGAAAATTGACCAAAAAAGATGGAAATGTTACAATGAAAAATATCAGTGTAAAATGTGTAAATTGTTGGTGTCTTCTCCAGCTGTAGTTCTGAGCGGATGAAGAAAACGGCTCTGTCACTGCTGCCTGTCATTGGTTGGATGAGGAGCTATCAGCTGAAGCACTGGGCTGGTGGCTATTATGCAAGGTACACGCTCAGATTCACCAGAAAGACTGCGGTCTTTGTGCAGTCGCAAAAGGCAAAACAGAAGAGTGGGTCAGTAGTTTTAGTGTCCTGTTATGTGTTAAACTCTACTTCTTGACGAAGCTAGCTAACAGTTGCTAAGGGGGCGGGGCTTTTGCGAAAGGTCAATTGTTAAAATACGTATTTCTCTGGCAGATTCTTAAATTGGCACATCAAAATGACTCAAATCAAGGCCAGATATACTTAATTTGAGTAATTCAATTCAATTCAATTCAAGATATCATTTTCTTTATAGTGTGAAACCAGTTTATAAAGAAGTTGTCCTGGCAAGTAACTCCAGGCCGAGATATAGAGCAAATCCGGACTTAACTGAACGTTATTTTTCCACGCTTGTTTGTGAAGGCTCTCATTCATCCAGGGAGAATCCATCGTAGAAAAGCTAAATCATAAACTGGACTGGGTTTTGGTCATAATCAGATTCAGAATCAGAATTGGTTTATTGCCATGGTTATGAACAGGTTCACGACAAGGATTTTTTTTCGGTCGATCGTGCAACATGAAACATAAAACATATAACTTTAGATAAATAATAAACTATAAAACTTTTAACTATAAGACTATGAGACTATAAGGGCATGCGTAAGAAGATTAAAGTGGAGGTACAGTATGGGTCTGGATAGACCGTAGCCTCCTGCCTGAGGGGAGAGGGGTGAATAGTCTGTGTCCAGGGGGAGAAGGGTCAGCTGTGATCCGACCCACACGCCTCCGGGTCCTGGAGGTGAACATGTCCTGGAGAGATGGGAACGCACAGCCAATCACCTTCTCAGCAGCACGCACAATGTGCTGCAGTCGATGCTTGTCCCGGTTTGTAGATGGAGGAGGTGAGGATGGACGCGATGATGGCCGTGTAGAACTGCACCAGCTTAAGTTTCCTCAGCTGCTGCAGGAAGAACATCCTCTGCTGGGCCTTCTTGAGGGAGCTGATGGTCGGCTCCCATTTGAGGTCCTGGGTGAGGGTGAGGGAGTCCACAATGGAAATGGGATTGGGAGAGTCTGTCAGGGCGAGGGGGGACGGTGGGGCTGTGTCTTTCCTGAAGTCCACGATCATCTCCACTGTCTTCTGGGCGTTCAGCTCCAGGTTGGACGATTTAAAGCAGAACGGCACGTGGCATGACTCCAGGAAGGTGTTGAAAATGTTTGTGAAGATGGGAGCCAGCTGATCCACGCAGTATCTCCTCACAGGGTGGAGGGGGAGACACCATCCGGCCCGGGTTCAGTTTTAAGAACTGCCGACACACATCCTCACTGATGGAGAGAGCAGGGAGGGTCTATGGTGACCTTTGATGAAGTGACCTCAGCAGTGAATGGGGTGAGGGCCGTTGATGGTGGAGGTGATGATGGGGGGAGCAGGGGCGGATGGAGTGTCTAGAGAGGTGTCAAAGGTTGATGGGCGTTCGTGGCAGTAGTAATGTGTATTCAGATCCTGGGCGAGTGACAGGTCGTTCAGAGCCCGGAGGGCCTCGGGTTTGTAGATAGTGATAGTCCTGAGCCCCCGCCACACTGCCCCAGTCATTAGAGGAGAAGTGTTGTTAGATATGCAGATTTAGCTTTCCCCACTTCCCTTCTAAAGCAGTACATTGCCTCTCTGTGGCGGCTCCTGACCTACTCCTGCGCGCAGCCTCCTTCTCCTCCCGCAGCTGTCGGAGTTTGGGTGTGAACCAGGGCTTGACATTGTTATAACAAACCCTGGTGCTCGTTGGCATGATGCACTCCTCATTGAAGTGAATACATTAGTTTAGTTTATTGGTTTATTTGGTAGGGACAGTGCAAGTTAATGAACACATCACACCGGATTGTAGCCTTGGGCTAATTTCCATCCATCGTTCCCCATGCGCACTCTCAAACACACTCACATTCATCCTGGCCTCTGGTAGGGCATTTAATTATCAATCAATCAATCAAACTTTATTTATAAAGCGCTTTTCATACCAAAGGTATCACAAAGTGCTTTACAGATTACAACACTTAAATCAAGTATCCAGGCAAACATAATGTCCAAAGAAGCGTCAGCAGTGGGGTGTCTGTACTTGAGTAATTCCTGGCTCTGAGTCCCCTTGTTAAACTCACCAAGCACGATAACACGATGGTATAGTTGAGGACGTTTCGCGTCTAGTCACAGAAGCTTCATAAAAGACACTTATTACCCAAACTGGGTGTTGGGGCTGGTAACCAACAAAACACAATAATTAAATGTTTTGAGTAGTTTATGAATCCATAAGTAGTGTAAATAGTATGTACCAGTGATATCATCCCTCCTGTTGAGACATGAGAAGATCCATGGCTCAAAAGTGCTACATATCGGTACAGGTTCTTTTGGGAGGATGGCTTTCCCATTTGGAGCAACATAGATTTCTATGGTATTATTTTCACATTACAGTAATCTTTATAAAAACTCTATAACTATATACAGCTCTCAGCCCATGTTTCCTCTATAGGTTTACTTGTTTGACTGCGAAGTTCAGACCAAATGTGCATGTGTACACTGCCGGGGTCTGTATCTAGGCTGTAGATAATATTGCAACAGTTATTTTTTGCAATTCCTGCATAATACATTTTCATTTAACAGTGACTTTTACATAAATTATAATCTAGTAGAACACATCTAATAGGCCTGTGTTTTGCTTAAAACAAGAGGAATCAAATCAGCATTTAAGGCTACGTTCACTGCCTACACTCAACAATCATATTTATTTACTGAGAAAGCTTCTCTTTGGCCTCCAAAGCCCTACAGAAACTACAGATCCTCCAAAACTATACAGCACACATCATCACACAGGCCCCTTAACTCTCACCACATCACTCCCCTCTTACAACAACGTCACTGGCTTCACACACAACAAAGAATCAACTTCACAATACTACTTCTTTCATTCACAGCACTTCAGACCTGTCCCCTCTGTACGTTTCTGACCTCATGCTCACACACTCTCTGCTCTTCCTCCACTCTCTCCCTCTCTGTCACCATGGGGCACAGAGCATTCAGTCGCTCTGCCCCGCCCTGGGGAGCCACTCTCCAAATCCAGACACTTACACACCACCTAGTCACACATGCATCATCTTTTCCAAATCATGATTGATAAAATAAAAAGCAATGTCTTTTTATTTATTTAACCTGTTACATTTTATCTATTTCTATTAGTATGCATGTTATCGTTTATTATATTATCTATATATTCTATTATCATTATCCTCTAGAAGTTAGAAGTTATTCTTAAGATTGTATTTGTTTTATATTTATTATTGATGATTTTCCTTAGGCCTATCACTGACATTATTTCTATAACTTAACTCTAAATGCTTGCAATACAATCGTATAATCTATATTATCATGTAATCTTTCATTCATACACCAACGTGCGCAGACACTCGAGGCAAGGTGGGTGGAGTGTCTTGCTCATGGACGCATCTGTGCCTCTGCCTCCCTTCTCCTTATCAGCCTCACACTCACACACCAACACAGACACTGGAGGCGAAGGGGGGGGGGTGTCTTGCCCAAGGACACAACGACAGTGTGCACCTGCAGGAGGCGGGATAAAAGGATAAGACAAAAATCAGCGCAGCTCCAAATCCGGCGACCAGATTTCGTTTTGCAATTTTGTAATGTGTTGAGTATTCAGTCTCCCTGAAAATCCGTATTTATTTATCCATAATTTTAAGTATTTGCTAGCCCCGGGGCATTCCTGTTCAACCATTTTGTACTCTTTAGTTAAAGGTGTCGGTGTTTTATTACAGTTGCCCATTTTGGCCCAGTGTTTTGACCTAGGGTCGTCTAATGCTGGGTTTTCTCAACGTATACACGGACAGTAAAAATCAGTGTTCAGTATTTCTCACTTCGACCTCCGAGGGGGGGGTGGAGAAATCTTGTCTATTACATCTGAACACAGTCACTGTATTTCCCCGTTTACTTAATATGTGCAAACTTATTATCGGAAGTTTACACCAATCATTCATTCATTCACACTTCATTCGCAATTTATTTTACGTTGACTCTTGTAATTTTAATTTTCGATTTGTGATCCACACAGTAATTTGAAACTCCCCAAGGAATTTGTTGGGTTACACTTCCCCGTCCTGTTTAACTAGTATTATTTAGGACCTTCTTTACGCGTGTTCCTCATTCACATCCCGTTTTAAAAATAAGACATACTCACGTCCTATTCTCTTTGTATTGTCTCACTCCTTCGGTATCCCGTCAGTCCCCGGACTCCTGGAGATGAGATGAAGGCAGCTCCCGGAAAGGGTTTCAGTTGCGGTGGCCACCGTCTTACTGGATTCAGATCGCCTCCAGGAGACCTGGGACCTCTTGGGATCCGACTCGAGGGACCAAAATGTTGGGGCTGGTAACCAACAAAACACAATAATTAATCAAGGAAAGCGAGACAAGACAAATTACCATTTTACTTGCAAGGAGAGACAGACAGAGATAAAGACTCAGCTACAAACGAAGCTGGGGCCAAACCTCCCGTGTCCGCTCTGAGTTCTCTGGATGCCTCACATTGCATTTTATTCAGTTTTCACGTCCCTAGTTACAATGTATTGCTCTGGTCTAAGGGAAGGGGGGTTGCATACCAGAGCAGTAGATAACAATTTGCAAGCACACAGTATTTTACACAGTATCCATTTTTCTCGTCCTTGAGACAGTCCCGGTTTTGGACACACACACGGCTGCTCAATGTTTCTGTTTATAAACCAAAATCTGTAACTCAAAGCAGAAGCATTAGTAACATCTTTCCAGTCAGCAGATTATGACGTGTAAGAAAGCAAAATATAGAGAATAGCAATATTTATCCAACACTGGGGCAGCTCTAAATAAGACCCAGGCTCCTCCTCACTCTTTGTTCTGAGGCTCTGGAAGTGGGGGTGGGGGGGTAGTAACTCTTTAACTGCTGAGACACTGGGCATTAAGGCTAATGGGTGTCATTTCTGACCAGAAGAAGCTAAATGTCCTGAACTTTTTCCAAAACCCAGTCCAGTTGATGATTTAGCTTTTCTACGTTTTCCGCAATTGGCTTTAAGTGACCATGGCCGATATCGTCCCCTGGGTGGCGGGGCACAAAATTTAATTAAAAGCACTTCTGTTCAACTGTTAAGCCGGGAGTGGATCCATCATACATGGATGGAACAAAGAATGGATTAAATTAATTTCTAACAGATTCCGAGTGACTCATTACGCATGTGTTTTGGCTCAAACGCTCCGACCGAGGCCACTGTGATTGAATGGTGTTGAACAGTATTTGCGTTGCTGTTTTATTAATGCAGTTACAAAAATATGGCCCCTATTTAATGAAAGTGATGAGGAAGAGGAGGAAAAGAAACATGTTCCAACGCGGCCAGCGATCAGGGCAGACTTCACACACAGGCATCTTGCTCAAGTCTCTGTTCATTCATCAGGCAAAACATAAAACAATCATTTGCAAATATAAGTTCAGATGCCACAACAGAAAGTTGGCGGGCTGTAGTGTTCTCTGGAGCCGGGCAGAGAGAGCGAAGAGGGAAAAGACGTGTCCCTGCCAATACATCTGCGTCTTTGGGTTAATGATTCCCAAAGACGCAGTCTTTCCAACACTATGGACAATTAGGATCATTATCAGAATGGTTTTATTGCCATGGTCATGAACCGGTTCACAACTAGGAATTTTTCTTGGTTCAATCGTGCAACATGAAACATAAAACATATAACACATAACTTAAGGACCAAATCTCAGGCTTGTTTCACAAACTGAAGTATTTCTCTACTTATCTCCTGCACAATGCACAACTGGTATATAAACCATAAACTGGAAAGGGTAAGAAGGAAATCCAGGGTTTATGACTCATCTACTCGCTGTAAAAGTCATTTCAAACTTTGAACTGTCTTTCTTACAATAACATTGATTTTGTGAGTTGTGAGCAACTCAAACATTGTGACACGCTTTATCTAAGCCATGTGTTCCTGTGTTATCATTATTATGTCTAGAACTGCCATGTCATTGTAGTGGAGTAAATCAGAGTCACTGGAGATAAGCTGCTCTGTAGCCCAAAGGCACAAGGGCAGTATCAAGATGATAGACACCGACTTCTTTTACCTTGCATTACATTTTTGGGCAGTGCACAAAGACGTTAAGCTCATAGAGATGTACTGCACCAGATTATATCTAAATAGATTGTTTCTATCTGTAGTCCCTGCAAAAATAAATTAACAGTTCACATTCAATATCAGTCCCTACTATTAACAACATATTAATCCAGCAGTGCTGTTTTTAGCAGCCCTTTTAGTTTTAATCTTTTGGACAAAAATGCTTTTACTTTTTTTCTTTTAGTCATTTAGAAGAAGAAGCATATATAGCACCTTTCACAGATAAAATCACAAAGTGCTTCACAGGGGCACAACAATAACAAAGGTTACAGAGAAATGTATTCAAACAAATTATTTAAAACAATCACAGCCTTTTCAACTAAAAGCTCGTCCAAACAGCCATGTCTTCAGCTGTTTTTTAAAGGAATCGACAGTGTCGGTCACACTGACAGAGGAAGGTCATTCCAGAGTTTCGGAGCAACAGCTTCAAAGGACAGGTCACCTCTGGTTTTAAAGTGGGTCCTTGGGACAGTGAGGAGGTTCTGGCCCGAAGACCTAAGGGTGCGACCGGAGGAGTAAGGGCACAGCAGGTCAGACACGTATTTGGGAGCCTGACCATGCAGCGCTCTAAAAGTCCAAACTAAAATTTTGAATTCGAAATTTGATGGGGATTTAGTCAGTTTCATCATATAAAGTGATGAAGTATTGAGAATGAGGAGTCACGTGCCGAGTTGGGGTGATTTGGGGGGGGCTCTGAGCCTGTCGGACATATTGGCTGCGATTGGGGGCACATCCCCAGAATTTCACGCATTCCTCATATTCCAGAGCACTTTACATTTTGCGCATTTACGTTTTCGGCGAGACAGAGACGGATCTACGAATACGACAACGAAAGACAGAAAGTAAAGCAATGCAAAGAGATAAGGCCAAAGAAAAGGGACTTACAGGAACAAGCTCATACCAGCGCAAAACAGCGGTATTTGGAGAAGCTTGCGGACATTCAAAACATCAACACACGAGCTCCCTGCAGCGGAGACCTGGACCATTTACCTCCGTGCACAACATGGACATAGTAAACTACCTTGTATTTGGTGTAAGTTACTACACGATGCTGGAGTTTAAAAGCCACAAGTTTTGGAAAGTTACGAGACTTTCTGCTGTGGGTCCAGGACTGGCTCTACAAGCCTCCCGCTGGTGAAAACAGCTGTACTGGCAAAAGTAACTTTCCTCACATGTGTTTTAGTGTGTTGTCATTACATTGCATTTAGCAAAATGACAAAGTAATAAAGTGCATGTTTCGTAAACACTACATTGTTACGAGATGTTCAATGTACACAAACGTTTCCAACATGTTTTGACAGGTCAGAGACTTGCGCTCTTTGATGCCATGTCCATTTCTGTAACCTAAAAAACTGTATCCCATTGTTCCTACGTTTTCCATGTCTATCGTGTGAGGTATTGGAGCAGTTTTTAACGCAGCAGTGACTTCCAGGCGGTAAAACAGTGCAAGAACCTCCACTACTACCGCGTTAACAACACACGTAAACGATGTGTATTGCCGCCGGAGCGCAGCCAATATGGTGGCGAGGGGGATGGGGAGGGGGGCTCTGTGCCGTGACGTCAACTCCTCATTCTCAATTACTATTTAAATTTTTTTTTTTTTTGATAAGTGTTGGAAATTGGGATGACAGGCTGAACTAACCTTTTAATAATAAATAATAATAATCTCTTGGTTTTATAGCTTTTGACAAACACCGCAAAAGGCAGAAGTGTCATTGTGGACAGGATTTTTTCTCTCCTCGTCCTCTGATCATCACTAAAGCGCCGTCTGCACATTCATTCATTCCACGTTCATACACTACGGTATAGAGGTTATGCAGATTCTATTTCTATTCACATCTAAATAGAAATGGAACCTCAAATGAATGAACAAATCAAACAATAACATAAGATGGAGCCTCAAATAGATGCAGATGGCAGAGATCCGAGAGGGAGAGCAATAAAAAAAATGCAAGGCAATTCATTGATTGGCACATTTTCTAATAATCGTGATCATCGCGGTAGTATCGTAAATAAAATAATCACTAAATACACCAATTAATACACTAATACACCAATTATACACTAATACACCAATTAGTACACTAATCCAAGACAGGTTCAACTAATTAGCACTTGCTGCGTACATAAGCAGACCACACTAACGATTGCAGAGTTCATTGAGAAAACCCCAAAGTGTTATTAGGAGCTGATGTAACAGATTAGATGTAGATTTCTCCATTGTGAGATCAATAAAGGCTCGTCCTATCTCATCTAAAGGCCATAATGGTCCACATCAAAATTCCCTGAACATAATACATTTACAGGAACAGAAGAAGAGCAAGTCCCCGCCCAGACTCCACGAAACACACCTACACCCCCAGACCCCCATAAAAACATTTAAAAAATCAATATCAAATTGTTACTGATCTTTGACATACCCAAGGGTGTTTCAAATATTTTTAAATATTTTTGATATTTTTTCCAACTTTAGTATTTTTGTGCAGAACGGAAGTGGATTTACATAATTATGTGAAAACAGTTTGAAAAAATATTCATCAATATTTTCACAGCAGTGGAAAACAGTGGCAGAAAGGCACTAAGGTGAGATCAGGGTAGTGTTTCTTAACGGAACACAAGGGTTAACCTTATGAATAAAAGACTTGTAGAGCTGCCAGTTTGGTCGTGTCCCTCCCAAACAGAATTGATTTGGTTTCATCCATTTTCGACCCTGGATTTTCTCATTATTGATTGACTTTTTGCAGGGCTGGCGTTCTCTCTCTTGGCCTCTCTTCCTGCCAGTTACGGTCTGTACACGGCCTTCTTCCCGGTGCTCACCTACTTCCTCCTGGGAACCTCCCGCCACATCTCTGTCGGTACGTTCCAGAACTCCACTCCTAGTTTGCAGAATGCAGGGTTGCCAGGTCTGGCCAGCCAACACCCGCCCACAAATATCTGAAGAACCACCCAAAACCCGCGGACATTCAGCGCGGCTGGAATTTTCAATATTTTTTACCCGTTAACAGAGCCCACGTGCTCTTGCGACGATGAGAAACCACCCCTGTCTACCTCTCATTGAAATAGCAGGCTTGGATTTGAGATTTTGTCATTCGAAATAGTGGTTTTGATCAAAATATAAGATATAAACAGCCCATTTTATATTGAAAACAACAAGGCAAGAAACCACGGACAGTTTTTTAAATAAACGCCCAACCCTGGCAGAATGAGGAGAGCAGGAACAGAAATTTCAAATAAGCTCCTCCCCCTTCTCTCCTGATTGGACCTGACAGATATCAGCAAAAGGAGGGACTTTAGAAAGAATATTATTATTTAATATTACTTAATCTGGGCTGGTGCAGTGTGATTTGGTCGGCTCCAACAGCTGCCCCCACGACCCGGCAACGGACAAGTGGAAGAAAATGGATGGATGGATGGATGGATCACTTAATTTCTTACTCCCCACTTTAAACAAGTGCATTTTCTCCAGTTTGGCCTTACGGAAATATAAAAGTTTACAGCCTATAGGCAGGTCTAACGCCTTATTTGAAAGCTAAGACCTACTAAACTGATCTAAATGGATCTTTTTCATTTGCCACATTTCGGTCACAAGTTTTCTTAGTCACTTTTGTGTTGTGTTTTTGTCACTTTTCTGTCGCTTTTTTATTGCATTGTTGCTTTTTCAGTTTATTTTGTCACTTTTTTGTTGCTCTTTTGTCACATTTTTATAGCTTGTTTTGTCACGTTTTTGTAGCATTTTTATCACATTTTTGTTGCTCCCTCGTTTTCCTTTTGTGTTTTTTTTGTGTTTTTTTTTGTTGCTCTGGTAAACCTCCCTCTGTTAGGCTCGTTCCCGGTGCTGAGCCTGATGGTCGGGGCAGTGGTGACTCGTCTTGTCCCGGACCAAGGAGAACCTTCCCCGATCCCGGCCTTCATGAATCTGACCATGGATCAGCAGAGGGTTCTCGTGGCCTCCTCCGTCACCTTCCTCATGGGAATCCTGCAGGTACGCACTGTCCCTGGACTTTTATAGATACAGCCTTATTCATGACACGGTCTTCATTTGTTCTGAAGTCCTTCTTGCGCAGACAACATTAGCAACTTCCCTCTCCCTTGGTACAGCGGCGGTTTTGCCTTTTTCTGCAAACTGCATTTGTAGTTTCTGTGTTCCACATTGTTTTACTGGATGCATTTGTTGCTTTTTGTAAGGTGCAGCAGATTTTTTACTGAAGAGAGTCCTAAAAGTAAACAAACAGCTGACGAGTTAAAGACTGCGACTGTAGTTGCAGAAATGACTAATAACGGAAATCAAACAGTTGTCTTTTGGTGATTTATTATAAGCAGTAGAAAATGATAATTTGTGAATAGCAAATGAATAAAATAATAAAATACAAGTGAGACTGACAAGACAATAATGTGGTCACATCAAATCCTTAAGTCAAGTCTGAAGTTTCTAACCCTTCACTCCCAGTTATACTTCCTCAGTTGACCCTCCTCCCAAAACAGCAAGCTGGGAGAGAAGACACTGGTCAAGCCTGATAAGAAACCCATAAACACTGTGAGGCAGTTTTATGGTTGCTTCTCGTCCTGTTTAGACCAGAACTGAGATCACCAGACCAGACAGGTCATCTTTGTATACATTTTCCCATGGGGGACACCTGAGTCTGGTACAAAGGTTCACATACCAAGATGATTACAACAACACTTCAGTGCACAATGATAGTTTTCACGGAAAATATACAATTAAATCAATTTTCCAACTACACAACCTACACATTTCTTAGTCTGAAAGACTAGAAGGCACCCCAAGGTGTACAATGGCAAATGGCAAGGCAAGGCAACTTTATTTATACCGCTCACAAAAAATCTGCAGTTTTAGAATATCATCACAGTCAAAATGAAGCCCATTGAGAGCTTGGGATAACCCTCCGCCCCTAAACCCAGGGGTCTTTCGCCTCCGGGTTTAGGGGCGAAAGACAGATTAGTAATGATGGCCAAAAAACCCGACACTCTGGAGCTTGTATCGCTCTTCCCGAAGCAGATGCTTTGAAACACTGCATCGGAGCCTGTTTCGGTAAGAGCTGGTCACGTTTTTGTCTCGAAAAGGCTTCACTCAAGCGGGTCATCGGCTCAGAGCGTTTCACTGCTGCCCTGAGCAGCGCTAAACCACAGCTGTTTTCTGGTCCATTAGTGATAAATAAATGTATTGCATTTCCCCCATTTCCCATTTAACTGCATTAATGTGGTGAGAGCGTCTGCGCCAAACTGTGGGTGATGTATGGTCAACATCTCAGTTAAATATAGTGGAGCGAGACCATGAGGAGCTTTGAAAACACACATTATGTTATTATATTTTAAAATCAATCCGGAAATGGACTGGGAGCCAGTGCAGGGAGGAGAGGACGGACGTGATGTGGCTGTGTCTGGTGAGAAGACGGGCTGCTGCATTCTGCACCAACTGTAACCGATCAAGTGATGACTGTGGGAGGCCAGAGTAGAGAGCGTTGCAATAGTCGGGAGAGAACGGGCTTCACCTCGGTCAAAAGACAAGAAAACAGATCAAATCAACCCATAAAATGTCAATATAAAAAATAATTAATTACAGTAAAAAGTAAGAGTGCAGATACAACACTTTCAGTGTCATATACATGGGTAAAAATTATGTTTTCAGCCTGAGTCTGAGACCTGTCTCACATCCTCATGAAGACTCTTCCAGATTTTAGCTTTAGCCTCATCTTGTTTATTATTGACTCTGGGAACCACCAGGAGACCCCTCCCTGAAGTTCTTTCTCAGGGCCTGTTAAGTTATACTTATTTACTTACTTATTTAAAAGTGCTCTTCTGAAAGAAGATCATATCCTAAGTCAGTCAGGAGACTATTACACCCGAACAATCTGCAGTTTTAGAATCTTATCACAGTCAAAAATGAAGCCCAATGGGAGAACCCTCCACCCCTAAACCCAGGGGTCTTTAGCCTCTGGGTATAGGGGCAAAAGTCCCATTAGTCTTTCACCCCTATACCCAGGTCAGACGACCTTTAGGGTTTTCATGACACGTTTTTTGCTTTCATATGGTCATTGTTAAAGCTGGGCCAAAGTAACTGAGTGTAAATGAGTGTGTGTTTAGGGTAAAAATGGCTTTAAGAGGCACAACCATTCTTGGCTCATCAATGACCCATAGGGCTGGTATAACCAGCAAAAATACCACTTTGAATTCTTTAGGACAGGCATGGCCACGGTGCGGCCTGTGGCCCAAATGCAGCCCTCAGGCCAACTTTTGTTTTATTGGCAATGAAAACCTCTAAAAGAAACATTAATTGTGAGACAGAGCTGCATTATAGTTCCATGCCTACATAAAGGTGTGGAGCACGGTTTAAACCTCTCCTAAATATGTTTGAATGCACTTACCACCGATGGATGTTTCAGAGATGTGTGTACGATAATGTCCTGTGTTTCCTGTATGTTTCAGTTGGGGATGGGCCTGCTTCAGTTCAGGTTCATCGTGCTGTACCTGTCGGACACGCTGGTCTCTGGCTTCACCACGGCCGCCGGGTTCACATCCTGGTCTCTCAGCTCAAGTTTGTCCTGGGTTTAACAGTGCCTGGTATCAACGGACCTCTGGCCATCATATACGTGAGTTACACACATTTTCAATTGACCTCTTTACCCCCGTTTCTCCAGTTCAGCTTTACTCAAATCTAAAGCTTCTGGATTGGAGAGTTTAAAGCCTATAGGCCAGAGTAATGCCTTATTTAAAAGCTAAGGCCTACAAAACAGATTTTTCAGTGACCATTTAAATAAATTACAAAAAAAAGTAATTCAAATAGGGAAATACCAAACCATAATTATCAGCCTATTTATTTAATCAAATTTTTCCTCATGTTGCCGCATTTTCCTCACTTTTTTGTCACATGTTTTGCCACATTCTTGTTTGTTTGCTGTGTTTTTGTGCTTTTTTTGCTGCGTTTTCATCTACCGTATTTTCCGGACTATACGTTGCTCCGGAATATAAAAACGCACCAGCCAAAAATGTGTAATTCAGAAGAAAAAACATAGATAAGTTGCTCCGGAGTATAAGATTGCACTTTTAACTTGTGTTATTTGCTGCTTTTCCGACACATTATTGCTGCTTTTTTGCCGCCTTTTTGTCACTTTTTGTTGCGCTTTTATCCTTGTTTTCGTCGCTATTTTGATGCTTTTTGTCAAGAAGCTTTTAGATCTGGGTAATACCGTCTGGAGAAAATATGCTCGGTTCAGGTGGGGGTTAAGAGATTAACTTGATTGTTGTTGTGAAACAAAAAATAACTCTAAAACTGCAGATGACCCACGTGAAGCAGCTGGAACCCCTGCTCTTTACGCTGTAACAGTCTTTGTTTTCATTCCCAGACCCTGGAGGAAGTGTTTGTCCAGATCACCTCCACAAACATCTGTGACCTGGTGATGTCTCTGATCATTATGGTCATTGTGTTCATTGTGAAGGAGCTAAACGAAAGGTTCAGAGCCAAGCTGCCGGTGCCCATCCCTATAGAGGTCATCATGGTGAGTACGGACACCAACAAATACTTAGGGCTGTGTACCATTACAGTCTTTTCGATACCAGTACTTTAACGATACTTGGGTTTCGATACTTAACAATACTATCAGTGATCTTCATTTGCCCAAGTCATTATGTCCTCTTACAAGCGTAAAGAGTCCAGAAAGAGACCAACAATCCACGTTGCACTGTATTTGAGCCATGTGGGAGTGAGCCCCACCCATAACCATGTGTGCTTTTATGTGTGTGTTATTAATGTGGAAATAACTCACACAACCTCCTTCTAATTTTAACACTTCTGATCATAGGGGAATAACAATTGTCCCCCAAAACATTTAGAAAAAACAAAAGAAAAAACAATAAATTGAAGGTGGTTGAAATTAATATATAAGTAGGAAAACTTTAAACTTTAAAAACTTTAAATATGCAGTCTACATAAGAAAAATGTAGTTAACTTTAAAGTTGTATTGTATCACGGCATCAATAATTGTGAATATTTGTCAAGTCTTAATCTATTTGAGCTGGTTCTATCAAATCATTAGCCTGGCTAACGCCAGACTAAAATCACAAGTGATATTTAGTCTGGGGACCACCAATTCATTTTCTCATAGGAGAGGTGTGGTTTACGATTGTCCATAGCCGTTTATTGGGCGCTACGAATGTCTCTCATGCGTCTGCACGTAGCCATAGTCAATCATATCGTATCAAATGACGTATGACGTACCCGCTGTAAACCTTTGAGCTAAACTATTTAGAACACGATCTGAAGCTTGATCGAAAGATGGCATCGCGTCTGCTGCTGTCATGTTGGATCCGTAAATAAACTTTTTTCTTTATCCCGAAACAAACTACAAGCTTCTGTATGTCGAATAGCGCGTCATCGTCATTGGTCCCCAAATCCATGTGAAGATTTCGGCCATGGTCCCCAGGCTGTTGTGAAGTTTGAAATGATTCGAGCGCACACAGCAGTCTGGCGTTAGCCAGGCTATCAAATCATTGCATCAAGCATAGCATCGATCGCGAAGCATCTCGATGCTCGATGCTTCGTAGTTAGAGGTCGACCAAAATAGCGCTGATAAAAGCCGATATGTCCGGGACTGAAAGTGATAGAGACTTCCTGTTTATTGCATTGGAAAGAGCAAAGACAGAGCTTTGATATGAGCTCAACTCCCTCGGCCTCAGGGGAACAGAGATAACTCCTGACGAAAACTGTTTAGCCACTAAACCTCAGAGAATATGGGCATGATGCGTGTCATTTTGAAGCTCAGAACCTGGAGAATTCAATCATCATCAATTAGTTTTAACCTCCGCAATGCTATTGTTGCTAGCCAGGCAAAATGCCGCAGCTAGCAACAATATGCTAATGCTAACGGCAGCATGCTAATGCTAACGGCAACTAATCAAGGCAGGGACAGAAAGTATGAAGTCCACAAGTACTCTACTAAAAGTCCCCCGAGGTTCTAACTTTCCAGATTATGTATGTACTGTATTTATGGGCTGTTGAACCACTTTGCTCCTCTCTATCCGTCTCTGAATCTTTATTTAGCAGAAAATATATCCATAATTCAGCATTTGTTCCAGTTGTGGTGTGGTAGTAGGTTTTTTTATTTGTGCATTTTTATGTGAACTACTTTTTTTTTTATTTAGGGACACTGTACATTATTTAACATTTATGTAAAGGCTCCGGAATTGGAATTATTTTTCATCTGTAGTCCCTGGACAGATGTAAATAGTCTTGCTAAAATAATAAAACATTCCATGTCAGTTCAATAAAATACAAGGACACAGTCAGTACAACAATTCGATGAATACAAATACAAAACAGTGCAAACAATAAAAGAGTCATGGGTTATTGGACATAATAATAAAACAGAGACAGGAGTAGCTACAGGAAGGGAGCACGTCTGTTGTGTAATTGGCCACTTCTTCAGATGTTTTTTAAACTGTATGTATGTGGACAGCTCTCTTATTAAAGGTGCTTTTCCTAAATGGGACTATCTATAGTTTCTGTGCTCCACACTGTTTACTGGATCCTTTTGTACGTCTTTGCCATGTTATTGTGGGGAGAGTCCTTAATGGTCCTGAAGAAAACAGCATTTTAAACGTAAACAAACAGCAGCTTATGAGCTAAAGACATTTGAGTCTTACACATTTCTTCTTCTGAAACACTGAAGAGGCACCAAGAGCCCCCACAGCTGCAGCACAGTGGAGGCGTCACAAGAGGAGCTACAGGAAACAAGGAAGGGACAAAGGAGAAGGGCAAGACTCACTTAGTCGAAGGCAGTTGCACAGAGTCGTGTCTCATATTGTGGGGGGGGGGGACTGGACTGCCGTTCGAATGGACATGAACTTCCCAGCTGCTTTTCTCCCTTAGCTTCTCTCCACTGTCTCCTCCGTCTTCGTCTCGCTGACGTTTATCTGCATTTTGACGGAACTATAGCCAAGCTGAAGGCTATCGTAGCAGTGGCGTTGTTGTGACAGCGGTCACAAGACACTGTTTACACTGTTGACCAATCATGAGACGCACATGTTCCCCATGTTCACAAACAGAGGGCTATATTGTCTGATCTGGGGTCAGTTTTTGAAGCTGGAGGAGAAATGAAGCCGTAGAGAGGATGTTATCAAACATCAGCTGTTTGACAGAATCGTGTAGTGTGTTCGTTCTTACGATTCTCAGTCCTTAAGTGTGAATCCCCAGACGTTCTATAATCGCATTACATCCAGTCGTGTAGTGGGGACCCTCCATTCTTTATACAAATCATTTAAGACTGGAAAAATCGTGTGTGCTGACCTTAAGCCACTTAAGCCACACTATTGTGGCTAATGGACGTTCACTGAAGAATAAAACAGATCAACTGCTCAGCTCTTCCCAGAAGAAGGTGAAAGACTGTTGTGGAGCGGAGGGAGCTGCGCAGGAGGAAGAGGAAGGAGGAGGTGGAGCTGACCAGAGCAGGACAAACCCAGGAGGCGCTGCACTGTTTCAGAGGATCAGAGGAGACTGAAGGCAGTTCTCCGGTTTGCCCGATCTCCAAAAACATGCTGGTCAGGTCGGCCCACAGCGGCTCAGAACTAACACCTGAACACTATTTCGTTGTTACAATGACAAATAAAGCAACTACTTACTTACTCTTTTTCCCTTTTGTTTTCCCTCTCCGTTTGTGGCCAGAGATCTGTAACCGAGGAGTCATTGACACCACGTGCTGCCTACAACTGGTGCTACATCCCGACTCTAACTCTGATTTGTTTGCAGACCGTCATCGCATGTGGAATCTCATACGGCTTCAACTTTGAGGAAAGGTTTACAGTGAAAGTCGTTGGTGAAATGGTCAGTGGGTAAGTGCCAAGCTTTTACTTTCAGGATGTGGATTTAATAAATGAAATCAAACGAAAACGAGACAAAGTCATATTTTTGCTACCTAGAATCTCCATTAAAAGCTTGTGAATGAGACAAAAAACTAGATTGAAATCACCAGATATGTTTGTCAAAACTAAATAAAACTAAAAAGAATATTTGAACTTCAAATCCCCGTAACCCTCACCTTAAACCAAGTACATTTTCTCCAGTTTTACCCAAGTCTAAAAGCTTCTGGACTGGAGCTTACAAGCTATAGGCCAGAGCAACGCCTCATTTGAAAGCTAAGAACAACAAACTCATCTAAGCTTCTTCCTTTGTTTTGTTATCACAATATAGTCATTTTCATTCCTTTTTTGTCACATTTTCATTAATTTTTGTCACGTTTTTGTCACGTTTTGTTTGTGTTTTTATTGCTTCTTTGTCGCGTTTTGGCCTTTTTTCGTGCAATGTAAAATAAGCAACAAAAACGTGATGAAAACACAAACGAAAACGTGACAATAACGAGCTTAGATCAGTTTTGCAAGTCTTAGCTTTCAAATGAGGGTGTGAGCTCCAGTCGAGAAGCTTTAAGATTTGGGTAAAACTGGAGAAAACGTGCTCGGTTAAGGTGGTGTGAAAAGGTTTTAAAATAAACTTTAAAAACAGCCTGTGCCTGTGACATACTGTATGTACACAACTTAAGATGAAATGACTGGTTGTTTGTTTGCTTCCAGATACGAGGCTCCCGTGGCTCCAAACCTGCAGGTAATGAAAGAAAGCGTCGCAGAGGCCTTTCCCATCGCCGTGGTCGGCTTCACCGTGGCCTTCTCTGTGGCCAAGGTTTATTCAATGAAACATGACTACACCATCGACGGCAACCAGGCGAGTCCACCACACACGCACAGGGCTGGGAAGGAATCAATACGATACTTAATGATACTTGGTTTTCGATACCGATACATGAATGATGCCTTTTTCCAATACCTATACTAAAATATTTGTCGTCTAGAACCAGAAAACAGAACAAACAAAACAATAATGTGTGGAAGATCTGCACATTTACAATGTCGGGTTCATCTCCAATGTCAAGAAATGTGTGGAAAAATGGGGGAAATTGGGAGAAATTGTGGCAGAAAAAAATAATGGGGCAAAATATTAGTAATAAAAAAGGATAATAATAAAATTAGGGGAAACAATTGGGCAAATGAGAAAAAGTTGGGGCAAAAATAAGAGAATAATATGCAATGAAAAATAGAAAAATGGGGCAAACATTGGGCAAATAAATTTTGAAATCATTGGAAAAATAATAATAATAATAATAATAATAATAATAATAAATATAGCCGCAAAGCGGCGATTATCGGCCCTCGCCGACCTCCCTGCCCAAAGCAAGGGGGCGCTTTGCGCCCTTTTGTCTCCCTCAATCTAAAATTATGGTATTGCTACTGCCTTCTGTTTTTAACTTTTTTCCCAAGGGTCTTAGTTTTAGGATTTTTGGAATGAACATGCACTCAATTTTGCCATTATACAGAGAAAAATTAGTGTGAATTTGTATCACACTATATCTGCAAACTGAAGCATATTTTTACATTTTACTTAGGGCTGCGGCTACGCCGCAGAACATCCACAAAGGTTATCCAAGTACTTTGGATAACCTTTGGTTCCTCACTTCTCGCTGAATTATAGAGTTTAACATTTTTCCATCAGAATAAAATGGGACGTTCTGGTCATCGCTACGGCAACACCGTGAAAAATATGGCATGGGTGTGATTGACTTTTCTGATCGGAACGACAAAATAGAATTTTGTGCCAAATTATTTTAATTTTCGTAAAACTAAAATTTGTACTCTCCATATAATTCCTATAGGGGGCGCTATCGCGCCCAATTTAAATTTTGCCAAATGAAAGTGTTTAGGACTGTGACTTTAACAACTGATAACAAAATGAGCGAAATCGGGCTTCATATGTGCGAATGGGAGCCATTTTTTGTTTGCGAAAAATCTCAAAATACTTCGTACAGTTTGCGGCTTCGCCGCATAAAAACCGTAAAACTTAGAACATTAATTTGGATAACTTTTAAAGTTCTACTTCTCAAGATTATTTTCCACCCAAAATTAGCTCGTTCCGATAAACGCTCTAGGAGGAGATAGATTTTGTACGAAGTGAAAAATAAAGGCGAATTCCCGCTTCGCGGGCTGTCATCCAAAATGGCCGACACCCAATATGGCGGACGGCATTTCCGTAATAATATTTTTTGCTCAACTTGTCATGATGCACGTCTGTACCGATTTTTATGATTCTACGATAAACTCGCAATGTTAAAAAAAACAGAGGTGGCGCTCTCGCGCCACTATTTTGAAATTCAAAATTTGGAAATAGTCAAAAGTTGCGTCGGATCGGGTTTGAATTTTGGGCCAAAATCTGTGACTTTTCGTCGATGTTCACTGGGTGAAAATTGCGATGGTGCGAAAGAAAGAAAGAAAGAAAGAAAGAAAGAAAGAAAGAAAGAAAGAAAGAATAATATTCCCATACGAAACAATGTTCCCGCTAATGCGGGTACCATAAACTATATATTTTCGGAAAGCGCTCGCGCATTCCTACCTCATGGTAGAGGTCTCAGTTGCCCATTGACTTTTATGGGCTCTGTACAATTACAATGTTGATTTTTGCATTATATATGTATGTGCATGGGACGTGCACGACAAGAAGAGTGCGTTAGTGAGTGTTTGAGAGGAGGCGAGCGCTTCGCGCTCGTTTTGTGCGTTTTGTTTGCACTTTGGGGGAGTGCGCTCCGCCTCGCTCCGCGCACCGTCCAATTACAATGTTCATTTTCTGATACATGTGCACGTGCACGGAACGTGCACGACGAGAGGAGTGCGTTAGTGCATGTTTGAGAGGAGGCGAGCGCTTTGCGCTCATTTTGTGCGCTCCGCGCACTCCCCCAAAGTGCGCTATACGATTACGAGATATACGATTACGAGAGCGCTATACGATTACGAGATATACGATTACGAGAGCGCTATACGATTACGAGATATACGATTACGAGAGCGCTATACAATTACGAGATATACGATTACGAGAGCGCTATACGATTACGAGAGCCCCTTCGCCAGCCCTGATGGCGCTCGGGCCATACCGCCTTTGCTATGCCCAATCCCGTCAGATCTTGGAAGCTAAGCAGGGAAGGGCCTGGTCAGTACTTGGATGGGAGACCGTTTGGTAACACCAGGAAGCCTAGCGAATGTAGTGAGTGAGTGAGTGGTTGGTGGTGGTCGGAGGGGCCGATGGCGCAGACTGGTTGCCTCGCTTCCGTCAGTCTACCCCAGGGCTGCTGTGGCTACAACAGTAGCTTACCACCACCGAGTATGGAGTGAATGAATAATGACGACAGTGTAGCGCTTTGAGAAACTTGGTAATACAGGCTTATGAAGCGCAATACAAGTGTAAGGCATTATTATTATTATTATTAATAATAATAAAAGGGGAAAAATTTCATTCATTTCATTGAGGGCCACATATTGAAGTGTATATGGTATGGAGGGCCACGGATTGGTGATCAATTCAGGGAAAATTTCAACTGAGTGAGTCTGAGTGTGTTTAGCTGAGTTTTAACCTGTGCCCCACACCTTTATTTACTTAGAACCTTAAAACCAGCCCTTTCCCACAATAATTATCGTTTTTGATGCTAAAATTGGATAGAATTATGAAACTTTTGGCAAAAAGTGCCATCTCTGGTAATATGTGCCAATTCAGCAATAACCCTGAGTGCCTCCGAAAATTGGTCTTGGGGCCGCACTTTGGGCACCCTTGCTTTAATGCTTGCCTCTGGGCCAACAGCATCAAAACTTGGATCTAAAGAGATAACATTTTTTTTTTCGGTTGTTGCTTTTGATACTTTCATTTTTATCCGATACCAGATTGGTATCGTTTAACGGTACCCAGCCCTACACACGGATACTCCCAAAGTCTCTCCAAGGTTTCTGTTTAGAGAGTAATACACTGCCTGACCAAAGAAACACCTGGATGAAAGCGTGGATCAGGGAGCCACAGACTTAAGACCGATTCTCAACGGTCTTAAACCCGTTGAGAATCTTTGGGATGTGCTGGAGAAGGCGTTGCGCAGTGGTTACACTCTCCCATTATTAGGGCTGGACGTTCGTTTTTTTTCCGATACCACTACTACGATACCTGCTTTTCGAAACTGGTGCCTTAACGGTACTTCTTTTTACCAGACTGTAATCGCTGACAGTAGACTGTCCAACAGTGGCAGCAGCGAGGACCGTGACATTCGTCTCACCGTTTCCTCCAGAGAACGACTTCATCTCAAAGTTCTCCTGCAGAAGTGCATCCCAGTCTGAACCAAAACCACTGTTGCCGTTTTCGGCGAACATGTCGGATGTGGCTGATTTGGCGTAAAATGTCCGACTGTAAAGTGCTCCTTCACCAATGCGCTTTGACATAAAGCAGAACTTGAGCAAAAAGCACCTGAACAATCGTTAAAACAAACACAGGCCTAAAACTCTGGTTATTCATGTCCACACTCATCACCAGAGTTTTCCTAAACCCTCACTTTGGCGGCAAGTTTCAGAAACATTCGTCTTTAGGGACAGACATCTGCGGTTTGCTGGATGACAGGCCAAATTGTAGGAAAAATATCCTCGTTTTGTGAGACTCTGCTACGTGTGGATGGGGCCTCACTGTTTGTCCTTTAACAGGAGCTGAAGCTGCTGATCCTCAGACTGACCCACTGTGTGTCCTTTAACAGGAGCTGAAGCTGCTGTTCCTCAACTGACCCACTGTTTGTCCTTTAACAGGAGCTGAAGCTGCTGATCCTCAGACTGACCCACTGTTTGTCCTTTAACAGGAGCTGAAGTTGCTGTTCCTCAAACTGACCCACTGTTTGTCCTTTAACAGAGCTGAGCTGCTGATCCTCAGACTGACCCACTGTTTGTCCTTTAACAGGAGCTGAAGCTGCTGATCCTCAGACTGACCCACTGTGTGTCCTTTAACAGGACTGAGTGCTGTTCTCAAACTGACCCACTGTTTGTCCTTTAACAGGAGCTGAAGTTGCTGTTCCTCAAACTGACCCACTGTTTGTCCTTTAACAGGAGCTGAAGCTGCTGATCCTCAGACTGACCCACTGTTTGTCCTTTAACAGGAGCTGAAGCTGCTGATCCTCAGACTGACCCACTGTTTGTCCTTTAACAGGAGCTGAAGCTGCTGATCCTCAAACTGACCCACTGTTTGTCCTTTAACAGGAGCTGAAGCTGCTGTTCCTCAAACTGACCCACTGTTTGTCCTTTAACAGGAGCTGATCGCATTTGGAGTCAGCAACATGTTTGGCGCCACCTTCAGGTCGTTTGCAGCGAGTACAGCTCTGTCCCGTACGGCTGTGCAGGAGAGCTCTGGAGGAAAAACTCAGGTCGGACTTCCACAATTACTCATTTGATCAAGATGTTTGTACATAGAGAGAGTCGATACAGCCTTAGGGGCAACAACAAATATAAAACCTCCATGTGATTCTGTACGAGGGGTTCATTTATGGAACGACTTGGACGATAAAATAAAAGAATCTAAAATGTTTAAAACGTTTAACCTCCTAAACCGACCACATTTTCTCCAGTTTGGCTTTACCCAAATCTAAAAGCTTCTTGAAAAAAGCGGCAAAACAGCGGCATAAACAAGACAAAATGTGACGAAAACGCAACAAAAGAGCCACAAAATACCAACAAGAACATGACAAAATGTTTGCTTGCAATGGAACGTCAACATGTTAACTGGGTCAGAGGACACGCTAAAACATTTTACAGTAAACATCACAATCAGTTTGACAGAAACACTCACCGAATGAAGACAGCGACATGTCGGATTTGAAGCAATTTTGTATTTATTCGTTCTTGCACATAATAACATTAAGATATAACAATAAAAGTGCAGGAATTACGCCTCCACTGATCGATAGACATAAAATTGATACATTTAGTATGAGTGTAAAAATAATGTTTTAAAAAATGAAGAACAACAAAGATACGTTAATTAGAAAGATACAATCCTGCAAAAAAACTAAAACAACTCACAATCACTTACATTCAATCAAGGAAACTCTTAATATATATATTTTTTAAAGACATTAGTGATGAGCCTTTTCCGAGACGGGAAAATTGACTCCACAACTTACAGCCTCTGTATCTCAAAGAAACTGTGCTCTAGGTGTGACAGCAGAAAGTGGCGTTTGTTAAAAAGCTTATGAAATCATTACAGGGGGAAAAAGCCAAAGGAGAAAATCTAGCAAAAAAGAAAAAATAGAAACTCTCTATGCGTCTCCATCCTGGACTAACTCAGAATCATCTAAGTCCATGGATTCTACCCCAACAACCTGTGTCGAAATCCCTGTAAAATCTCTCTAAATCTTCCTCAATGTTTTTTCTGAATGTCTTAACGTGACACAACGTTTTATACTATTCCAAGCATGACGTGTTTACAGATTACAATTTGTTGATCATTGGTCCATGTTTGCTGCAGTTGGGCTCTTAGTTTTGCCAACCATATTTAGTCAAAATAATGCTTACAGATGAAGACGTCACAATCTGGACACATGCAGGACATGTTTAACAGCAAAGGACAAAGTTATCATGACCTTCGGCACACATTCCTCCTCTCTGGAGCTGGCCAATTCGCACTATATAGCGCAGATTCTCTTGAAAATATGGAGCTCAGGAAGGATAAATGTAATTCTGTCAATGTCAAAGGACGGTTTAAGTTTGGTCGAGTGGAAATGGCAAGATAGCCTAAGTCTCCTGTGTATCAACAGATGTTATTGCTGATACTGTTATCAGCTGTTTTAGTTTATGTTTTATTTTTATTTTGGAAGGGCTTTTGTCTCTGTACTCGCTAAGCGTTACTTAACGTATATGGGGTTAGGCAAATAAGTTTAACCAAACCTGCCAAATATCTCGCTCCATTCAAACTCCACAGTATTTATATTTGTAGCGACACTGGTCATAAACGTGTTATGTTTGGTTTGTCCAGATCGCGGGGCTGATCTCTGCTCTGATGGCCATGATCGTCACTGTGGCTCTGGGCTTCCTGCTCGCGCCTCTGCCCGAGGTGAGAGCTGACCATTTCATCAAACTGCTTTATTAGAGTCAAAATGTCCCTGATACTCTGCAAAAAGTAGAAATAAGTCACATATTTCTGAAAAGTAAATTACTCTTGATGTGAGGAGGGGGTAAAAGAAATCAGCATTGGAAAATATTTTTGCACTAATTAATCTTACAGGTGCACTACGCAACTTTGTATGTAAATAAGTTGATATTAGTGCGTATTTGACCTTTCAGTGATCCAGGGGCTGTATGCATGGTTAGTTTAGCGCCTTTAATTTCCAATGATGCTTCAGGATCAATTTTTATTTTATTTATCTTTATAATGAGAGTACGAGACTCTCTTTTTCATGAGCGCTGTTTCATAGCACAGAATACAAAACAATATTTACAATATTTTGAACATTTTACAAATATCAATTAAGTACAATTTTCTTTATACATCCATCCATCCATTTTCTTCCACTTGTCCGTTGCCGGGTTGTGGGGGCAGCTGTTGGAGCTGCACCAGCCCTATGGCTCCTCCTGCAGGTGGTGGGTCCACAGAAGGACGGCCTCATGGTTCTAACCGGGCCTGTTGGTCTCTCATAAGGGGCTTCTGAACCGCTCTTTGTCTGACCTGTTTGCCATGGGAGACCCTCTTTATACATATCGAATACTCACCGTTTTAGATGTGTAAAGTCTTGTAGTGTAGTTCGTTCCATTTGTGGGCAGCGTAATAAGAAAGCCTCTTTTTCCTGTGTCACTTTTACGAGTCAATTTTTCAGAACTAAACATGTGACCTAGTGTTGTATCTACTTAAGCTGTAGTTGAGTTCACATTTTATGTGAATTTTATTTGTATTTCTGGTAGGTTTTTGCAATGGAATGTATACGTAACCATGGATACTAGGGTTGGGACAAAATATCGGATCAGACTTGGATTGCTATACTTTTTGTTGTAATACTAAGTATCGACACTTTATCAAGTGTCGTAATACTTTCAATACTCCTGTGTTAAAGGTCCTATATCATGCAAAATCGACTTTTTGGAGTTTATAACCATGTTGTTATGCTATTTCCTTATCAAAACACCCCCAGAGCGGTTTTTGGCTTCATTCACGCAGTTCTAAGTAATCCTCCTGAATCCTGCTCTCTGAGCAGCTGCTCCGCCCTCTCCTGGTAAACCACTGAGCTGTTCAGTTGTGTCGTCACAAAGGAACGGAAGTGCTCTACGTCTGTAATGTAATGCCTTACGGCCTGATTTTAATTTATAAACAGCTTTTTTTGTCGTTGTTGTTGTAAGAGAGAAATAAAGAAAAGAAAAAAAAAAGAAAATCTCCGTCTCCGACCGTCTGTGCTGTCCCGGGACAGTAAAGCAAGCGCTCCCGCAGCCGGAGGGTGCATTGTTTGTGAAGACGGAGCTCTTTCTAACCTACTCTGGACACGCCTGTTCATTTTGCTTTTATTTTCTTACCGAACGATAATGTCACGGGTTCGTATTTGGCTCTATTAGATCCATGGTTTGGCTACGAGAGGACTAGTCAGCCTTCCTAAAGAAGAGTGCACTCGCCAGAAGTTGGAATTTCTTTCTGGGATCCAGCGACTATATCAACCAACCTGATGGATGCTTGATGAACCTTGGCCAGAATCAAAGTGGATTCACTTTTATAACCAACACGATCCCATAACGTAAACACCGACGATGGGAAGGCCAGACTGAGCGGTGAGTCAATCAAACGCGCGTTAGTGTGTGTGTTAGCGTGTGTATTAGCGTGTGTGTTAGCGTGTGTGTTAGCCATTTATGAAACTGCGTTGCACATGTCAACTCCTTATAACTGCATTATGTGAAGTAACTTCACTTTTTGCAGCGATATTTATATTTATAATACTGCAAATGTGGAATGAGCAGAGAGAGGGGCGGAGTTAACTGAATCGAAGCGTCTTGTCTTCCGGGTAGGGAAAATACCCCCAGAAAATACTTATATTTCTCTCAAAATGAGTACTCCATAGTGATAGAGGTACAATATATCATATAATGCCTATACTTTACTTTGGAATGGCTAAAATAGCATGATACAGATCCTTTAAGGCACTTTTCAATCTTAACTCTTCAATAAATGCAATTTGGCTTATAGACTTAGAACACATTACTTTTCTTTTTACACATTTTAAAGCAAGCCTATCATTATTACTTACTGTATCGCAATACGTATCGGATTGGCCCATGACTATCGTGATACATATCAGACCGTGAGAAAAGTGTATCGTCCCAGCCCTATGGATACGGTTCAATCAGCAGAGGAAACTTTAAAAAAACAATTGATCCTGGAGCGCAAAGGTGCTATGCTGACCACCCATTGCCTCGAAACCGTGACTGTTGAAAAGCGCTGTATAAGTTGAGACCATTTACCATTTACAAGTGATAGTATCCAGGGGCGCGTCTGTGGGGCTTAGAATCTGATTGTCTCCCCACTCAGAGGGGCTATAGTCACGCCCCAGGACAGGAGCGCTCTAAATGTTTCGACTGTGTATCAGCTCCATGATAAATGTTGTGCATATTTCCAGTCGGTGCTCGGAGCCTTGGTCATCGTGAATCTCAAAGGGATGCTGATGCAGTTTAGGGAAGTGCCTTTTCTGCTGAGACGGGACTGGACTGAGTGTGTGAGTCATTTTACATCAGTCTGTAACACAGGCCAAAAGTAAATACATGTCAATAATGTGTTGGAAAACCGGTGTAAATACTATTGTGGTTTAAGTCCCTGTTTCTGCTTTGTTTATGTTTTGTTTGTCTTTAGGCTCACTCTTTTATCTATTTTCTGGCGGACTATAACATATTTATCACACAACACTAAAGTCAAGCCAAAATCAGGTCCATATGGATGGTTTTTCAGCAGATTGTTCAGCTAAAGCGAAAAAGGCTGTCGTTGCTAAAGTTAGCATGTGTAGCATGAAGCTAATGCTAGATTTCACGGTCCGTTTTTTAAGTATTTATGAGCTGTTGAACCTCTTTGCGCCTCTCCATGTCTCTGTATCTTTATTTAGTAGAAAAATATATTCATAAATCAGCATTTGTTCAAGTAACGGTGGAGAAATGTGAAAAAGTTCAGGTTTTCCCCCCTCCGTTTTCCCTCTGGCTACTTCAAACATGACCATATAATGTTAAGTGATGATGTCGTCCCTCTACTTCCAGCTCCATATACAGTGCCTTGCGAAAGTACTAATACACCTTGAACTTTTGCACATTTTGTCATGTTTAAAACCCTAAACGTAAAGATTTTATGTTGAATTTTTACTGAAAGTTCACACACAAGTAACAGACAACTGTGAAGTGAAAGCAAAATGATACATGATTCTGTTATTTTTCAAAAAATAGAAAACCGAAAAGTCGGGCGTGCATAAGTATTCATACAGCATGACTTAATACTTTGTGGAACCCCTTTTGCTGCAATAACAGCAGCAAGTCTTCTGGGGTATGACTGTACAAGGTTTGCACATCTAGAGACTGACATTTTAGCCCATTCCTCTTTACAAAACAACTTAAGCTCTGTCAAATTAGAAGGAGAGCGTTTGTGAACAGCAGTTTTCAGGTCTTTCCCCCGATTTTCAATAGGATTTAGGTCAGGACTTTGACTGGGCCATTCTAACACATTAATATGTTTGTTTTTAAACCATTCCATTGTAGATTTAGCTTTGTGTTTAGGGTCATTGTCCTGCTGGAAGGTGAATCTCCGCCCCAGCCTCAATTCTCTTGCTGACTCCAGCAGGTTTTCCTCCAAAATGTCTCTGTATTTGGCTCCATCCATCTTCCCAACTATTCTTACAATCTTCCCAGTCCCCGCTGAGGAAAAGCAGCCCATAGCATGATGCTCCCCCACCATATTTGACACTGGGGATGGTGCACTCGGGACGATGAGCAGTGTTAGGTTTGTGCCATACATAACGTTTTGCATTTCATCTGACCAAAGCACCTTCTTCCACATGGTAGCTGTGTCCTCCATATGACTTCTAGCAAACTTCAAACAGGATTTCTTATGGCCTCCTTTCAATAATGGCTTTCTTCTTGCCACTCGTCCATGAAGGCCAGATTTGTGTAGAGTACGACTTATAGTTATCCCATGTACAGATTCCCCCAGCTCAGCGGCAGTACGTCGCAGCTCCTCCAGAGTTATCTTGGGGCACTTGGTTGCATTTCTGACCAGTGCTCTCCTTGTTCGGTCTGTTAGTTTAGGTGGACGGCTGTGTCTTGGTAAGTTCGCAGTGGTGCTATACTCTTTCCATTTCTGAATGATGGATTGAACAGTGCTCCGTGAGATGTTCAAATCTTGGGAAATCTTTGTATAACTTAACGCTGCTTTAAACTTCTCCACAGCTTTATCCCTGACCTCTCTGGTGAGCTCCTTGTCCTTCATGATGTTGTTTAGTGACCAATACACTCTGAAGTTCAAGGTGTATTAGTACTTCCACACTGTACACTGGCACTGTACCTTTTCATATTGACCAATACATATTTGTTAAAGCTGGTAGAAAATGTGCTTGGTTCCCCCGCCTTAACTGAGCACATTTTTGGCTTTACCCAAATCTAACAGCTTCTTGAACAAAGCCTCAAAATAGCGGAGAAAACGCAACAACAAAGCTTAAAAATATGACAAAAATGTCACAACCAGTTTTCTTTCAAATGAGGCGTTACACTGTTGCTCTCCAGTCCAGAAACTTTTTAGATTTGAGTAAAGTCTAACTGCTTAAGGCGGGGGTTTAAGTTCGGAGACTTGTTTCTAAAGCTGCTTCTCTCCCATTGAGTCGTATCGGCCCCCGCTCCATCGCAGTCTATGACACTGATGCATATTACTCTGCATTGCTTGGTGCAGGTGGGTGGGTGGGGACCTGCATCGCGGCCATATTTCTGGGTCTAGACCTGGGTTTGGCTGCGGGTCTCGGGATCGAGCTGCTCACCGTGGTTTTCCGAGCACAGTTGTACGTTTCGGGTTGAGTGTTGTGCTGTTTGTCTTTGCGTTTGCTAAAGTGAAGTGTGTCTTTTTTCCCTCAGCCCTCGTTGCTGTGTTCTGGCCAACATCCCCGGCACCGACTTGTACAAGGACAGGAAGGACTACCAACAGGCCAGTCTTTGGATACACACAGTCTGCTCATATAGGGCTGGGCACCGTTAAAGTTTTTTCGATACTGATACATGAACGATACTTTTTCGATACCTATACTAAAATATTTGTCGTCTAGAACAAGGAACAGAACAATAATGTGTGGAAGATCTGCACATTTACAATATCGGGTTCAACTCCAATGTCAAGAATTGTGGGGAAAATGGGGAATTAATTGTGTGAAAATGGCAACAAAAAAAAGTAGGGAATAAATTGGATAAAAAATTAGCAAAAATGAGGGGGAAATTGGGTAAAAATAAGATATTTTTTGTAAAAGTGGGGCAAAAATTGGGGGGGGAAAGGGAGGAGAAAAAAGGGAGGGGCGTGGGAATGGTACATTAATGGTCCTTTAATCCTGTCCCTGGACCAACAGCATCAAAACTTGGATAGAATATATTTTCTTGTTCCTGCTTTCTAACTGTTTTTCCGATACCAGACTGGTGTCGTTTAACAGTACCCAGCCCTCCTCATGTCTTTGCTTTTTAATCACTGGAGTAAATCCTTCCTCCTCTCAGATTCATGAACCGTCTGGAGTGAAGATCTTCCGCATTCCGTCACCCATTTTCTTCGCCAATGTCGACTTCTTCAGGAACAAGCTCATAGAAGCTGTGAGTTTGGATAGTTTTGTGACATTTTTTTTAATTCAAAACACTAACGAATGCTGATGGAAGGCTATAGCAGGTCAACGTTCCCACACTGTCTGAAACACTGTCTACTAAGTTAGCGCTCGTGCTTCACAGCTGGAAGGTCCCGGGTTCGATTCCAACATGGACAGCCTTTCTGTGTGGAGTTTGCATGTTCTCCCCATGTCTGTGAAGGTTTCCCCTAACACTAAAAACATGTACAATAGGTGAATCCTCCAGCCAGGTGTTTCTGACCATCAGCCTGGCTCCACATCTGGAGATGAGTCCCAGAGCGCTGGCCCACGCTGGAGCTCACTGCTCCTACAGGTCGCCTCAGGGGCGTTGAGGACGGGTTAAATGCAGAGAACGAATGACCCTAGAAGGATTAATAAAGTATAACTTAACGGTAACTCTTTAGATGACAGCCCACAGGTTCCACCTGTACTTACAGGTAACAAGAAAGTAAATACAAGCGTAACTAAGGTGCACAAGGCGTAACTACCAATGAAAATGCTGGGTGTCATGTCTTTAATCTGCACTGTGGTTACGCCTTGAACCAGTGGTTTCGCCAGGGATAATTTCATTTTGACGGACAGGGTTGTAAAAAATCCGTCATTAATTAATCTCTCATTATAAGCATTTTTTAAAGACATGTACCGTATATATAGGCTGCATATTATGTATAATAAAAAAATAAATATGATCTGAACACGAACGGAAATGTGTGAAAACTCGTGCGTAAAAGTCTCAGAGGATGACAACTCATCGGCACCTCAATATCAAGGCTCATATTACACCAATACACATGTAAAGTGGAGCTAATTATTTGCATTTTCTCAATCTTAACATAATGTTTAAGAAACAGCCGCTGAACGGGACAATATTTAGCAGTTTGCATTGTGCGTTTTTTAAACTGCTCCACGCGCCGACCGATCCGTCTGCTCTTACCTCCCGAGACACCTCTCCTCTCTCTCCATCGTGTGTGCATCCAAACCCATGCTCTCAGCTCCGATGTGAGTCCATCGCAGCACTAAAAGCTGTTTAGTCGTTTGCAAAACCACGCGGTGTTAAACAGTGAAGCTGCTTTTATAGAGAGAGCCCTGCGGTCAGAAAAAGAGCAGCGCTGCGTATTTATTTTAATTACAGCTTGATTTTCAACGGATGGCCTTCAACAGTCGTTTAATGTAACCTCTGCCTCATACTCCCTAGGTACGTCATGTAGTTGCAATTACTTTTAGTAGAGCAGTTAAACTACATTAAAAAATATATTATTTTGCGTTGACCAGTATCAACAATATGCTGTGCCATATATATATATATATATATATATATATATATATACAGTATATATATATATATATACTGTATATTACATAATAATAACAAAAACAAAAAGGGTACTACTTTCATTGTTTTTTTTTCTCCAAAACTGACATTAACTCACTGGAGAAATACAGTATAATCCCACTGATCAAATTTGCATTTTTGCTTACTATAAATCCTCAGTCCAATAATGACTTATAGAGGCAAAAACATTTAAATACAATACCATACAATACAATACAATAGAGCCCACCCCCGTATGCTAGCGAACTTCAAGGAGGACAAGCTAATGGTATGTGTTATTAAATTAGTGATGCACCGATCCAGATGTTTTGCTTAAATGCATTATAAATATGTTACATCAGTGACTCTGTAACAGTATTTCTCAAACTAAAATTCAAACACTAGTGGCCAATATGATGCAGTCATAATTTCTGTCTTAGCCTTGACTGATTGAAGTTAGCATTAGCATGCTACTGCTAAAGTATTTTCACTTTAAAAAACACATCTGTTTGAATTGGCTTTCAATCAGAGCAGAGCTGAGCTGAACTTTGAACTCTGCACTTAAACGTTTATCTGTTTATATCTGTTTACCTTGATGCCACAGAAAGGAATATTTATTGGTCTATATCTAATTTGCCATTCTTGGGAAAAATATTGGAGAAAGCTGTGTATGACCAGCTGACAGAATTTCTTCTTGTAAATACTGTTTTTGATGTGTTTCAGTCGGGCATGAGACCCTACCACAGTACTGAGATGGCCTTGATCAAGGTGACTAATGACATCAGGCTACATACAGATGCAGGCAAGGTCACAGTTTTAGTTCTGCTGGGCCATAGCGCTGCGTTTGACACAGTGCACCATGGGATCTTACTGGTGAAGTTGAAAACCTGGGTGGGAATCTCTGGAAAGGCTCTTGAGTGGTTTGTGTCCTACCTTCAAGACAGGTCATACTGTGTCGAGATTAATAGCTGTGTCTCGGACAGGATGGCATAGACCTGTGGGGTTCCCCAGGGGTCGATTCTGGGGCCCCTCTTGTTCAATCTGTACATGCTTCCGTTGGGTCAGTTAATATATAATAACAATGTGTCCCATCACAATTACGCAGACGATACTCAGATCTATGTTTCGCTGACAGCAGGTGAACATGAGCCTGTAGATACTCTGTGTCATTGTATCAAACAGATCAGTGTGTGGATGCAAAACAACTTCCTCCAGTTAAATACAGATAAAACTGAGATAATTGCCTTTGGCCCACAAAAACACAAAGAGCTTGTCATTGGTCGTCTTGCGGCTCTTTCACTAGAAGCAAAAAATCAAGTTAGAAATCGAGGTGTTATTATGGACTCAGACTTGAATTTGAACAGTCATGTTAAGTCCATTACATCAGCGGCCTATTACCATCTGAAAAACATTGCTGAAATAAAAAACATAGTGTTGGAGAGATTAATTCATGCATTTGTCTCTAGTCGGTTAAACTATTGTAACGGCCTGTTCACTGGCCTCTCTAAACGAGCTGTTAGAGCTGCAGAACATCCAGAACCAGGAAATACGACCACATTAGTCCAGTGCTCCGGTCTCTGCACTGGCTTCCTGTCGCTCAGAGAATAGAATTTAAAACAGCTCTGCTCGTGTATAAGTCCCTTCATGGTCGGGCACCAAAGTACATCTCTGACATGTTAAAGCCATATGAACCACCTCGGGCCCTGAGATCCTCAGGGAGAGGTCTCCTGGTGGTTCCTAGAGTCAGGACTAAACACGATGAGGCTGTGTTTCAGTTTCACTCAGCAAAGATGTGGAACAGCCTCCGGGAGGATGTGAAACAGGCCTCAACCCTGACCCAGGCTGAAAACATGCCTATTTACTGCTGCCTATGGCAACTGACTGTATTTTAACTCATTTTAATATATGATTTTAATAAATACATATTTATGTTTTTTATATATATTTTTTATGCGTTGTATTGATGGATTTGTTTTATTGTGTTTTTATTGTGTTGGTGTTGCTGTATAAATAAATTTGCATTAAAGTGTGCCATGACTGCCTAGTTGAACATCAGTAAAATTGTTAATTAAAGAGTAAAACAGCATTGTGATCAGGTCTAGCTTATTGTGGCCATTTTGAAAAATCCAAGATGGCTGCCCTCAGAGGTCAAATCCAGCTTATCTCCACATCTGAAATTAATGCCTATAATATGTAATAACACTGGTAGAAATGTTATGCTTTCTTCACAAAGTGGACAATTTTTATGCTTAACCGCTCTACTATTTCCTGTTACCAACACGAGGAACTTGTGGGCAGAGGAAATAAGATGCAGATTTCGGGTTTGGTCATGAAACCCGATAATGTTCCCAAACGTTTAATGTTTCGTACAGAATGATGTTTTCTTTACTTTTCAACCTTTTCCCCAACCTTTGTTTTGATATACGCTTGATGGGCTGAAGCTGTCTGTCTTTTACAGGTCGGTTTTAACCCAATGAGAGTTTTGAAGAAGAGAAACAAAGCTTTGAAGAAAATCAAGAAACTTTTACACCAACAAGATTTTCAAGTGACTGAGGTGAGCACATTTTTAGAGTCTTTCTTTATTTTTAAGTTTTATTTTTCTCTTTAGGTTAGGTTAGGTTTAGGTTAGATTATTTAATTCAACAAACAAAACCTGACCAAAGTTCAAAGTCCTCTCTTCCAGCTCATATCAACTATGGTAACATTATTTCCTCATAAAGGCGTCCAAAAGTGGAGACCATATTCACAAACATGACGGTGATGTTGGTCAGTAGAATAAGAATAATGTGAATACAATCACTGTCAAATAATGATCAGGGGAAACATTTGGACATTTTCTGTTTCTCTCCCGTAGAGTCGAATAGGCACCTGCTCCGACGCAAATAGATTTCTAAAACATGGACACAACCTATAGATACAATCTTCAATGTGTCATACAAGGGGCGTGGCCTGTATGTTTTGGGAAACACAAGTTTTAACTTTTTATCAGTTTTCTGTATTAATATAAACTTATTTATCACACACAATAAAGTCAAGTCTAAATCGGGCCTATATGGATGTTTTTTTCAGCAGATTGTTCAGTAGAAGCAAAAAAATGGCAGTTGAATAAAGTCGTCTGTAACAAAAACAATTAATGCTTCAACAAGTTACAAAGATGTTTACCTTCAGGGGAGAATAGCTCTCAATAGAGGTGAGGGACTAAGCCGAGCTGAACTCCTCCCTGTGGTCTATATCTGGCTGCGGGCTGAGCTAAACCTTATTGCGCTGACGAAGCCTTTTGGATGAGAGGCGAAACGTTCGACACTTCAACTACTGAGTACAGAAGATGACTCAAGAACCTTCATTGAAGATGGACAACACCTGTAGGACTGAGAGCCTACACAGACATGCTACAACAGTTAGCTCATGAGATGCTAACGTTTGTCCACAATCATAGCCTGTAATTATAAACATGCGACCAACGTTTTATTGAAGAATGTGACCAAAAGTAACGTTCACGTCACTGATGCATTTTGTTACAGTTTTATCATGATCTGCTCCTTACTGTCTTCATCTCTCTTTTACTTCCTGTCTCTGTCGAGTGCGGATGTGTTTTCTCACTTCTCCTGGCTTTGTGCTTTTTTCCTGCCTCTGCGAGTGTCTTGTCTGACTTTTATTTTTCCTCTTGAACCACCTGCTCGCTGTCCTCCTGAACCGCTAAACTATGGAATTGATTAACTGGAATCTCAGCGCAATTGATACGTTTTTTTTTTTTCACAAAGTGAGACCACGGAGGAGGTCGTCTTCCCTGACCGGATTTTCACAGCTCAGTTTGCGATGTGGATTGTCGTTTGCCTAGCAGTCCTGTTGGTCGGAGACATCAAAGATATTTACTTATTTGGACTCTTGATAACAGGGTACCTGCTTATTGGATGGACTGCCCTGGATTATCGGAAATGTGGAATGACAGCAGTTTGCAATCGCACCACGCTGCTGTCCGTTATAATTAACGAGCACTTTGGAGCAGGGAGTGACCGAGTGATGGAATTACACTGGAAAGTAACGCACAGAGATAAACTGTTATGTACGACCTGGCAGCTCGCGTGGAGACGGTCAATAGTAATTTAAATGATATATTTTGGGAGGAAAAGGGATGAACTGTGAAGGGAACTACCTGCTCTGGAGAACTGAACTAATGCTGAGATAAGTAAAAGCTAATTAATTATAAATTTATGAACTATTCTATAATAATTCTCTTCCTCCTGAGAGAGGAGGTTTGAGCTGGACAGCTTATCTCTCCTACGCCGTCAACACTTCCCTTCAAGGCCAAGCCACGGAGCTAAACCTGATAAGGACTGAGCTCTCTGGGTCATATTTTGCAAAACACTGACTTTCAGACTGTAAATAACCACACACACATACCCCCTCCCTAACCACGCCCCGTCGTTCTGCGTCTGCCTCAACACATTTCCTCAGCCCCACCCCCCAGTCAATGGTCGGTCGTCCTTCCTGTCCCCAAGAAAAATTCCGCATGTGACCTCGTGTCCTGTGTATTTCCCATGTCTTGATGTTTCCATATATGTGTTTTACCTTAACTTAACCTGATTGTAATTTCGCATATCTTCTTTTGTAAGGCGCATTGAGTTGCCTTGTGTATGAAATGTGTGGTATAAATAAAGTTGCCTTGCCTTGCCTCTCATCTGAACTCGGAGCTCTCCGGAGGTCTCTGAGTTTACAAGCTGTAATTACCAGTTCAAGCTGCTCCAAGGCTTTTTTCTAAGTGGGAGGTCGGAAATGTTCCAGTTACCAGTCGCCTGGAACGCAAATTTAATTTTGTTTACCAGAATAATCCCACTGAGATTAGGAATGTCATTTCTGGGGAGTCCTGGCCCCCTTTAATTTCCATAACCAGCCTCTGTGTGCATGTGCCTGTTTAGTTCAAGTATTCCATTTTTCATACTGTTGCATTTTCTCCTATTGCAATTACATGATCAACCCTACAATCAACATAAACCTTATATAATCACAAAATAATGATTTCCTGCCTGTTATGACTGTATTGGAACATGTTCTCCCTTAAAATGATTCTGTCTGCATCCTGGAACGTCCTGAGGTGTTAAGTTTATGGCAGATGGATAATGTAAAAGCAAAACTGCACCAAACTCTACAGAACACTGATATAGAGAGTACAGTTCAGGAATGTGAATAACTCGATGTCTCCCAAAGTTCCAGACAGAATCTTTCCATTCATAGGTGGAGAAGTGTGTTTGAAGTGTAGCAGCCGTTTTTCTCCCATAAGCGTCACTTTGTGGTATCACCTGTGTCTTCCATCCCCCGCAGAAAGGCCTCGTGGACCTGCCTGGCTCTGTAGATGAAGGCGCTTTCCACCTGCAGGAGCTGGACTCTCCAGTTAAGGTCGACTTACCGTTCAAGGTGGACTGGCGCTCCGAGCAGGCCGAGCGTCTGGGAGTGCCCAGAGTGGAGCTGCACAGTCTGCTGCTGGACTTCTCTGCCGTCTCCTTCCTCGACATCTCGCCCTAAAGGGGCTCAAAGCTGTAAGAGGTTTTTTATTGGAGCTGATGTTTACATTTGCAATTCGGGGTCTAATGTTGGAGTGCAAGACTTTTCACCCTTTGGGCCTGATTTACTAAACTGGGGGCTAAATTGCGAGTCGGACTTAGAATGAGCGAGTGCTATTGTGTGGCGTGTTGCACCTGAGTTACTGTTAGAAACTGCATATTTTTAATACTGTAAATGTGATGTATAACACGAGTTTACTGCACGAGCACAGTCTGCGCAAAACTGCTGCTGCTCTTCTTCATGACTGAGCTCCTTTGAGAGAACATGATAGTTATGAGGGATAAATGACAAATGTCCACATTTACTTCAATAAAATAAATTAAATTAATTATTATAGCAAATCGATCATCAACTCAAAAAATGCCAATAGTACTACATGTGATTTGTGTCTGTTGACTTCAATTATTTAATTGTCACTTTTATTAGGCCCGAGCGCCATCAGGGCTGGCGAAGGGGCTCTTGTAATCGTATAGAGTGCGCGGAGCGCACAAAACGAGCGCGAAGCGCTCACCTCCTCTCAAACATGCACTAACGCACTCCTCTTGTCGTGCACGTTCCGTGCACGTGCACATGTATCAGAAAACGAACATTGTAATTGGACGGACACTCCCCCAAAGTGCGAACAAAAACGCACAAAACAAGCGCGAAGCGCTCCCCTCCTCTCAAACACTCACTAACACACTCCTCTTGTCGTGCACGTCCCGTGCACATACATATATAATGCAAAAATCAACATTGTAATTGTACTGAGCCCATAAAAGTCAATGGGCGACTGAGGTCCTGGTCACTGACGGGCACTTCGTGCCCGTCAGTGACCTCTACCATGTGGTAGGAATGCGCGAGTGCTTTCCGAAAATATATAGTTTATGGTACCCGCGTAAGCGGGAACATTGTTTTCGTATGGGAATATTATTCTTTCTTTCTTTTTCTTTCTTTCTTTCTTTCTTTCTTTCTTTCTTTCGCACCGTCGCAATTTTCACCCAGTGAACATTGACGAAAAGTCACAGATTTTGGCCCAAAATTCAAACCCGATCCGACGCAACTTTTGACTATTTCCAAATTTTGAATTTCAAAATAGTGGCGCGATAGCGCCACCTCCGTTTTTTTTTACATTGCGAGATAGGACTTGGCCAAAAATGAAGTTTGTCGTAGAATCATAAAAATCGGTACAGACGTGCATCATGACAAGTTGAGCAAAAAATATTATTACGGCAACGCCGTCCGCCATATTGGGTGTCGGCCATTTTGGATGACAGCCCGCGAAGCGGGAATCCGCCTTTATTTTTCACTTTGTACAAAATCTATCTCCTCCTAGAGCGTTTATCGGAACGACCTAATTTTGGGTGGAAAATAATCTTGAGAAGTAGAACTTTAAAAGTTATCCAAATTATTTTTCTAAGTATTACGATTTTTATGCGGCGAAGCCGCAAACTGTACGAAGTATTTTGAGATTTTTCACAAACAAAAAATGGCTCCCATTCGCACATATGAAGCCCGATTTTGCTCATTTTGTTATCAGTTGTTAAAGTCACAGTCCTAAACACTTTCATTTGGCAAAATTCAAATTGGGCGCGATAGCGCCCCCTATAGGAATTATATGGAGAGTACAAATTTTAGTTTTACGAAAATTAAAATAATTTGGCACAAAATTCTATTTGGTCGTTCCGATCAGAAAAGTCAATTACACCCATGCCATATTTTTCACGGTGTTGCCGTAGCGATGACCAGAACGTCCCATTTTATTCTGATGGAAAAATGTTAAACTCTATAATTCAGCGAGAAGTGAGGAATCAAAGGTTATCAAAAGTACTTGGATAACCTTTGTGGATGTTCTGCGGCACAGCCGCAGCCCTAAGCAAAATGTAAAAATATGCTTCAGTTTGCAGATATAGTGTGATACAAATTCATACTAATTTTTCTCTGTATAATGGCAAAATTGAGTGCGGTGTGCGCGTTAGCGCATTCCAAAAATCCTAAAATAGTCCATGGGCCAGACCAAATATCGGTACCGGAAAGGTGACGAAGGTTATCGTTGATTTTTAAGTAGGTCCATGTCTGAGGTTTTTATTTTTGTATGATAGCCTTTTCAGAGTTACAGCTTTATCATAGTTTTCAGCTATTGAAGTGAACCATCCCCATGTCGAAAAAGTCGCTTTTGACACTGGTCCATATTTTGGTTTAGGCCATTTCTGGCCCATTAGATAAGGATTTACACCACTGTATTTGGTATCATTGTAAAGAAGATATTTTCATGTTTCATTTGAGCCCAAATGTACTACTCTGTGAAAAATTACCATGGTAACCATAGCTCCTCAAACTCAAGCCTGAGGACATTTTTTCACCATTTTCGCAAAAACAGTTTTACTACGTTTAACGTCGTTTCTTCCAGGAACATCACAGACACAAATGTCTGATACTGGGTAACTCTCTAGACTCTGAGGATTCAGGAAATGTAAAACATGTCAGTACTGTATCAACTTAGGGCCTCACAGTGAGCCACGAAGTAAAAGAATGTTCACCTCATAGAAGCATCTCCCATAGAATAAGCCTATATCTGTCATTCCAAGGTTGGAACAGCTGGTGGGACTTTCTGACTGTGACAGGCCCAATGCAACTTGAAATGACATTTATGGAGAAGAGCAGATCTGTATTTTCACAAAAAAGTTGTTCATATATTTTATATATTATAGCTATTTATCATTGCGCCTATATGTATGCCAAACACACAATGTCATTCTGTTCTTTCACTACTACAATATAGGTAGTGTTGGCTATTTCTATATATGTTTTTGTCATAATAGGCATCAATGATTATATATGAAACTGTGTTGATTGTAATCTGTGCTTTATGGTTCATTTTAAATTAGGCGGACATTTTGTTGTTTTTACTCTTGGAATCCACTGGGGGGCAGTGTGTTAGAATGAGGAGTCAGATCGCGCTGAAGAAACATCTTAGAGTACTGATTGGTTCGACAAGGACACGCCTACTTCATCATGTACTTTTGTTTGTGGTTTGGGGGAGGACTCTGCCTCTTCTCATCCTCCCTGCTGGTCGATCAACATGTGTCCCTGGGGACACCTGCATAACTTCTGTTTTAGATTGTAAATTTAGGGAATAAAACAATGAATTTGATTTTAATAGAACGAGCATCCGTATTCTTTTTCATCCTTATTTTTGAACACTTCTTTAGTAGCCCTCTAAATCTGTGTAAAATTTCTCAATAATCCAAGATAATTCCAACAGTTTTGCTTTGTAGACACCACATGGTTATGCCTAAAATACCTTATGTATTTGTTGTACACTACACACTAACTTAGTTGTATTTGCTGTAGAAAACTGTGCAATGTTCTGAAGGTGGAGTTACCATAAACCACACGTTTGCTACGAACTACACCCTTTTTTTACTGATTAATAAATTAATAAATAGTTTTAAAGTTGTTTTATTTCATAACTAATAAGTCAACTATAGTAGCATAAAGATGGTGAGGTGTGAGGTGCTACTTATAACCAGGACATGAAGAGTCAACACAAAACAACTACAGTTTAGCCTCGTCCAGGACTGAATCATAGAGGCAGTCGTCTAAGCAAGACAGTACATATTTTTACTTGATTAAACAATTTATCCAGCTTTTCTGAAGTTATTTTAAGATGAAACAATGTTCAAAGTAAGAATCTTCAAACTATAAAGTAAGTCGTACAACAAATTGGGTAAACTGTTCAAATCAAACAATGGTATCACTGGTAACAATAATATAGATTTACTCACAATTTAAAGTATGTGGTATGTGAATCCTGTTTAGTTGAAATTGAGGGTACACACTATGGGGTATAGGGTCAGGTTTAGAGGCTAAGAAACTAGAGCAAACCAACTTGATGTGAACAAAACAGCATACTCTGAATGCAGTTGCTTGCTTGCATTGTTTGGCTTGAGATGATGATCCAGTCAGAAAGCAGAACGAGCCACACACTTAGGGCTTCCAGATCCATTGGCTGAAAGTTGTTTGGACATAAAAAAGATCTCTCCTACATTGACAATCTCAGCACCTGTACCCTGATCACGTCTCCATTAGTGCCAGTGATGTCGGGTCTTCATATGCAGCAGTAGTGCTATAAGCCTTTATAAAAACCTTATTTGATTATTTTTTGTGTCATTTATCTGTTCCATTGTTATGTAATATTACAGGCCAATTATATTCCAGTAGTTAGTAGAAAAGCTGACATTTTTCCTTGCAAAATATGGATGCTATCACTACAATCTGTTCAACATTGTTGCAATGAGAATGTAGTCTATATATTGTCAAATCTATTCACTGTTCTTCTCACTATATCAGATCTTTTTCCCAGCTGCATAACGTGCTCCCTGAGGCACGGAGAGACCACTAAAGCAGTGCCACGGATGACTTCAAGCCCTTCGCCACACTCTCTCCCTCCTGTAGTTAGGGATACACTGCTCAGAGAGGCTACTCTTTCCAACTGTGATGTCAGACCTTTCAACTGAGGCTTTGGACACGGGTTGCTCCTTTTTTGCTGCTGCAAATCCTTCCCTTTGGTGGTGAAGTGTGGTGTGACTGTGCCTCTGAATGCAGTTTCCATTCCCCTGGGGAAGCAATGGGAGATAAGAGGTGAAAGAAGGGCAGATCTAATAATAAAGCCCAATAAGATAACAGCCAAGCAATAGGCCCCACATGGGATATCTCCTTTTATATCTCAGGAATCTTTTGCATTTGCCTATTGCAATATTTATTTACCTACTTTTTTAAAGAATTGCTTATTCACATTTTTAATCAGATACAAATTGTTGCATTTGAGAGGTTGGTTTCATTTTTTTTCATTTTTATTTTTCATTTTTTATTTATTTCATTCATTTAAAAACAAATGCAACAACAGCATTTAACATGAATGAAAAGGAGCAGAAAGAAGTAAAAACTTATAATGTCTGCCCCTATCAACACAAAATCATTTACAGTTCCAGTTCATTTAACTTTTAAGCTGTCTCATGCAGCCATCTTTTTTCTTTTCTCTTTTTTGTTTTTTGGTCCAAGACATCAAAACACAAAAATACATAAATAAAGTTGATCTGCTACTCCGCAGTATCATATTTCTGTAACATTGATAATTTAACATACTTCTTAAACACGTAAATGGACTTAGAAGTTTTAATTTTGCAATCAAGACTGTTCCACAGAGCGACACCATTAATTGATATACATCTTTCCTTTACAGTCGATTGAAACCTGGGTTTTGTAAAAGCTCAGTACCTTTTAGATCATATCTACTTTTTCTCTTAGTGAATCTGTTTTGCAAATTGTTTGGAAAATTTTCCAGATGAGCTTTATACATGACTTTTAGTAGATTAAACTCTACTAATTCGTTAAATTTAAGCGTTTTTAGTTGTATGAACAAAGGATTAGTATGGTCTCTGTATCCTTTTCCACTGACGACTCTAATCGCTCTTTTCTGTAAAAGAAAAATTGGATTAATGTATGTTTTGCAGGCACTTCCCCACACTTCAATGCAGTAGGTCAGATATGGAACAATCAATGAGTTATACAACAAAAACAATGCACTCTTGTTTAGAGAATCTTTGACTTTATGCACCACAGCTATTAATTGGGATACCTTTACTTTGACATTATCAATATGTGATTTCCATGTCAAATGTTCATCAATCATAATACCTAGAAACTTAATCTCATGTGCCCTTTCGATTTCTAATCCATTAATAAACAATGACGCTTCGACATATTTCCTTTTACTACAAAAAATCATAAACTTTGTCTTGCTAATATTTAGGGACAATTTGTTGGCACTGAACCACCTCATAATTTTTTGAAATTCATTCTCTACGATTTGTAAGACATCTTTTATATTTTTTCCTGAATAGAATAAAGTGGTGTCATCCGCAAATAGAATGCACCTAAGTAACTGAGACACAGACACAATGTCATTTACATATAGAAGAAAAAGTATAGGTCCTAGGACCGATCCTTGTGGTACCCCGCAAGTTATGTTACAATTTTTAGACTTTATGCTGTTAATTTCAACAAATTGACTTCTGTTTTTTAAGTAGCTGGTAATCCATTGGTGTGCCACACCTCTGATACCATATTTATTTAATTTATGCAACACTATCTTGTGGTCCAGCGTATCGAACGCTTTTTGAAGATCTACAAAGATGCTTACTAAATAGTGCTTTTTGTCTATAGCATTAGCAATTTCTTCAGTTAGTTCCATAATTGCTGTAGCAGTTGAGTGATTAGGACGAAACCCATATTGGCTGTTACTTAAAATCTTGAATTCAGTTAGAAATTTATTCAGTCTAATCACAAATAACTTCTCCAGAATTTTAGAGAACTGTGGAAGTAATGATATTGGTCTATAATTAGAAAATTCTGATTTATTTCCTTTTTTAAAGAGTGGAATTACTTTGGCTATTTTCATGCGGTCTGGAAATATCCCTGAGGTAAATGACAAATTACAGATATAGGTAAAAGGCTCAATAATTACATCTATGATTTGCTTTATCAATACCATATTCATATCAGTATAATCATTTGATTTTTTATTGGCACACTTCTGGACAATTGTCAATATGTCACTCGCTTGTACACTTTCAAGAAAAATACTGCTAACATTATCTGGTACTGTTCCACCATTGGTGTTTCCATCTGGGATTTGTTGTGACAAGGTAGGGCCAATATTTACAAAATAATCATTGAATTCATTCACAATTTCAGTTTTATTGTAAATGTTAACATTATTCTTTGTAAAATAATTTGGAAATTTTGTTTTTACTTTGCCTTTTTGCATGACAGTATTTATTACACTCCATGTGTCTTTGGTACTATTTTATTTTTGTCTAGCAATTTAGTATAGTAATCCTTTTTTTCCCTTCGTATGATTCCAACTAATTTGTTTTTATATTTTTTGTACCTATCTTCAGCATCTTTAGTTCTTGATCTTAGAAACAATCTATACAAATAGTTTTTTTTCTTGCAGGCATTTTTCAGTCATTTGTCATCCATGGATTGTTAACAGTATTTTTCCTGATGTAAGTGTTTATTTTGGTTATTTTACAATTTTTATCATATAAACTAATTAATGTCGACATAAAAGCTTCATAGGCAGAATTAACATCATCTGTGTATACTCTATCCCAGCTCTGTTTCTTCAGATCTTCTCTGAAGGTCTCTAAAGCCTTACTAGATTTATCGCGAATGAATGTTGTAGTTTCATCTTGTATAATATCATAACATGTTTTCTCATAAATTATAAATATAGGGAGATGATCACTCACGTCTGTCATAAGGATACCACTAATTAATTTACCACGTACATTTGTAAATATATTGTCAATGATGGTTGCACTATGTGTAGTCACCCTTGTTGGTTTGGTTATCATTGGGTATAGATCTGTGCTCTTCATATAATTCCTAAATTCACTTGATGCTATAGGGTTTCCCAGATCTATATTGAAGTCACCACACAACATTAATGATTTGTTATTAATTTGTTCAAACATCTCAAGGATTTTATCTGTAAATGATTCGACACAAGACCCTGGTGCTCTATACACACAACTGATCAACATATTTTTACCAATCTCATTTGTTATTTCCACAGTAAGCATTTCCATCAAATTTTTCACAGCAATTGTTTTTTGTTCAATAATTTTACATTTTAGATGAGAATCAATGTAGAGGGCCACACCCCCTCCCTTTTTACTTACTCTATTGACATAAAACATGTTGTATCCTTCAATCTGAACATCATTGATATCAGAGTCCTTCAACCAGCTTTCAGTTATAGCAATCACTTTAAAGGTTTTATCTAACTGACAGAGTAGCTCTTTTATTTTTACAAAGTTACACTTTAAACTTCGACTATTAAAGTGTATGATAGATAATGTTTCATTAAGCACCTTACTGATTTCAACATTATATTGTTGTACAGTATAGTAATCGCAAACATTTTCCTCAGGGGTTAGCATGTCATGTTCAATATAATTTTCCAGATCATAAATTTTATGATTATTAGTGTCTGTATGTGTGTCCATAGTTCAGTGTATGTCCAAGTGTATCCAACCTGGTGTCTCCGTTGTCAGTCCGCCCAAGCACGGGACTCCATCACTCTCACTGTGAATGTCCCGTCTTATACTTCTCAAGTTCCTTCAAAGTCTTGATGACTTTCGCTGAACCATCTTGTTCCCTGATCCACACGTTTCCATTCCATGTCCATGTCCCAGTAATTTTCTTCCATTTCCTTAGCATCCTCGCCTCCCTTGCGATACCTCCATTTTTCCTCGTAAGATGTTTGTTTATATACACCTTCGTCCCTTTCAGTTTCTTAGCTTGCATTAGTACATCGTTCCTATTTTTCCTGCTTATGAATCGAATTACTACAGCAGGTACAGAATTCTCGGACCTGCTGGGCAATGTGTGGCAAGCAGATATTGCCTCTTTGCGAATGTTTATGTTGTTCTTGTTAAGAAAATCCACCACCTGTTGTTCCAGTGACTGCAGCTCTTCCCTCGGAGCGTCCTCCGTCGTCTCCGCTCTAGCTGCCGCCCTGGCGTAGGTACGGTGTCGAGTCTTGATCCCGGTAATCACCAAATCGTCCCTCCGCGTATACTGTTCTAGTTCATCAATCCTCAGCTCCAGCGTAGAGATCCGTGTGTCCTTTTCTCTCATCATGATTTTCAATGTTGTTACTTCATCCACAAGTTTGAGCAGGCGCTCCTGTTGTGAAGTCACCTTTGCCAGCTCACTAGACATAAAGTTTAATGATCGCTTGATCTCCTCCATGTTGTCTGCCGCTGGCATGTTTTTTAGATTTGTGTTTAATGTCCGGTCGGTTTGCCAAAACTTTAGCTCAAAACCAATGGGCGCTGGCTGCTCTGCTTTGTGACCGCATACACTGGAGGCCGCCATTGCTCCTCCATTGCTGTAGTACCTCCATTTGGCCGCTAGGCCCCCATTGAAAAGCATTGGATTTTAGACACGTTAAAAACAACTTTAATGCCTGGTTTCAATTTTTTCAACACTTAATATGGCTACATATTCCTCCTGAGATAACGCTGGGTTAGTCAAAAAAATAGAAACCAGGCTGGTTTTCGAAATACAATTTTTTTAATCTCCTACTTAACGGAGGTCGGACTGTTGGCATTGGAGCTGCGCGAGCTACACGTCACGCAAGGGCCGAGTCTACAGTGAGATCCCGCCCTTTTGCCCTTATTAGGAACATGCTTCGTCAGAGCTGGGGAGGAGGAGTCTGTAAATCCGCCATGATTTCCCCCTCGAACGTGGTCATTTTGGTAAACGGGGAGGAGTGAGGAGGAGCTGTCTATTCTTTTTAACAGTCTATGCTCAAAACAGTTCGGGCTAGCAAGGGTTAGCACCGGCTCTTAGCCCGTACGTGGCTAAGCGCATGCCAACAGCTCCGCAGCGTAATCCAGGCCACCACAACTGGATATCTCCTGTCCCATTCAGCTTAATCCGTAAGGAATTTGAATCAGTTTGTTTACCAATAAAAAATCCAAACTTTTGGGCAAAAAAATGGAACAAAACAGTGCTGCGTTCTTACTCAGAGCTGCGCATCTCACACCGGAACCGGAAGATGACTCATAACATCTCCATGAGTTTTTTATTATTATTATTTACTGGTAACTTAATTTTTAAGTGATTAAAATAGTTATTATGGGACATTCAGCGTGGCGAAAGGGCATGTTGCTCTCACATTTATACATTTACCAAAAATGTTGTGCTTACAATTAAATAAAACAAGGCTAAACAAATGGCAAAGTCATGTTTTATTGTTTTTGTTCTCTCACGCAAGAAATAAACAGTGCATCAGAGTTATGCATCCCACTGTGAAAACCTATCTGGCTCTCAAGCTTCCCTTTGCACCTGCTGGGCTGCGCTACATGGACGGGATAGATAAACATGATAGGCCTTCAGAAACCAAGATTATCATAAGCCCCAGTGTGCCAATATGATCTAATTAGCCCACAGTGTGTTGGAAGGTCGTTTGTGCTAATCCATTTAACATGAAGCCATTAAAATAACCAACTTATTTTAGATAAGTGTTTCCATAGTATTATGCCTCCCCTCCTGGACATTTTAAAAATTACATTAGGGATAGTTTGTGCGCCATAAAAACTCTTGTCAATGAAAGCACATGTTTTTGTAACAATCTAATACTGGCATAATGTATTCTTGCTGTCATCCTTGCTTCATGATTAATTTATTCAAAGAGAGTTTGTTTGTGTTCATATGAGGACATTGCTATGCTCAGGAAAAGCCTGCTGCAATACTTGTGGTCATGTGGCAAAAGGTTTGAGACCCCTGGCTACTGGTGATGCAACAGTCTATGGGTGATGCATGATGTAGGTTACTTGTAGCAGTATGTTGTCTTCACTTCCTGGTCAGTGTCATAGTAACCAAACCACGATGAGTTGCAGAAGCCCCGCCCCCACAAAGTTGCTCAGTGAGTCTTTCTTGCACAGGAGTTTGAGTCGTGTAAACACAGAGTTATAAAGCGGATGGGTTATCGACCATGCTCACAGTCTGGAAGCACTTGCCTGGCCTGCCAAACGACATGCCTTTTCATAGGTATTTCAAAGACATATAGTCTGGGAGCGAGCATGATCTCAACAATTTCCCGGTGGGCGTGATTGACAGACGGCATCACCCAATTAGAGCAACGCTACATACGATGCAGTAACAAGCGGCAGAAAGCCTTTCCAAAAACGTCCTTTTTACGAGGAACGCTTCGAACGCTGTTCCTTGCTCCGGTTTTAGGGATTTCATATTTTCCAAATGATTTAAAACAGACAGTGTATCGGCCGCCATCTTTAATGTTTTGGAAGAGTGCGTGGTGGTGACAGGTGACGGCTTCCGTCTCTTGGTGCGTGATTGCCGATGTGGGTCAAATCGTGAAATGATTGGCTGCGAGCAGCCGCCCAGACGGTTCTTCTTTTGAACAGAAAAGGCTGTTTTATAGTCGAGCGGCCGGTCCCGCCCACCGCAGCCCCCTCTGCTTCACGCAAGCCAGAATCGTTCGAACTTCTGCGTACCTCCTCTGCCTTCACGTTGTGATGTATATTTAAACATTTTTTTTGAATAGCATAAAAAGTGAAAACACAAAAGCACTAAATCATAGGAACAATATATTCATGGAAAATAACTTCAAAGAGGGAGACTGAAGGAGTTTGTTGTGTGTTTCCTTGTTTTGCGAAAGGATCAACCAATCACCTCACTTGCGTTCTGCAGCACTGGCCGCGGAGTCACCTTGTGCGGCAGGTGCACGTCAGCGGCAGGCGCAGCTGTCGCGAATTCCCTGATTGGTTCTCACGTGCGTCCAACACGTAAACGCGGAGCTGACGCTGAAGTATAAACCAGCCTAAAGGAGCAGTGTCTGGCAGGCCAGGCAATGGAAGCACTGACTGATCAGCTGAACTGTTGGATACGTCACTATGTAAGTATTACACATTCTAGCATGACGATGTGTCAGTGTCAATTTGGCATCTGTCCATTACCGTACAGGTGTAGTGTGTGTGGACGGAGATTGGCTTGAAAGACTTGGCTGTGTAAAAATGACACTTCTATTTAAAAAGAGGAAGCTTTCAGCAAGGGTTATTTGCCTTCTTCGCGTCAAACAAAATCTGACGTTTGCTTCCGTATGACTGACTAACCCCTGTTTTAGGTACCTACAAAGTTTCTCTCCAGAAGAATTGTAGCAACCAAATGCTGTATTTACTCAACCAAGACCAACTTAACTTAAACTTGTTTTACACAAGTAGAAATACAAAGTAGCCATGTCCAAAATAATGAATCGAGTAAAAGTAATTCAAAAAAACTACAGGAGTTAAAATGAAGGTATGGCCATGTTGTTTTTTTTCCAGCAATCTTCTCTGTCAATCCTATAGACACATTATCAATCCTTTCTGCTTCTCTGTTCTGCCTGTCTCAACACAAACAAGCCAAGAAACTTTATTGGAACTTGGTCAACAGAGCCTAGGCTTCACGGCAGAGAACAACCAAACACGTCAGGATGGCTGTAGTTCTCCTCTTTCTGTATTATGTGTTGCTCTATCCTTGTGTATGTCATGCTTCTTGCACAATAACACAACAGAAATTCTGTGCATGGTGGTGGCGGGTTACCAAAAGTGTAGCTTCCATGTAGGGCTGGGCGATTTTGCCTGAAAAGAAAATCTTTTTTTTTTTTTCTTCAATGCACTTAAAAATGACTGCAGATCAGATATATTGTCAAAAGTGCCAGTTTATTGCTGTGATTGTCCTCAAGAGTTAAAATGCGTGAACAATCCCAAAATAAAAAGTAAATGAGTCTCTGGCATTAGGGCAGGGTGATATGACACCTGACAAAATACTTCAAAATCAAAACCTTTTATACAATGGGGTAAATTCATTATACAGCTATTTCATTCTCTTTATTCACTTAAATCTCTACCTTCACCTGGAAGAACACAGAAGATAAGATGAAGGTGCAGATAATTGTAACAATATTATTTCATCTCCATCACAGTAAAATGCTCCTGTAAGTTCACCTGCCTCTGTGCAGTTTACTTGTGTTTTATTGTCAGGCTGGGGATAGAGTTGTGGGTATTAAGTTAATTAACGTGTTTGGGGCATGTGCTTGCTTCTGCAACATGAGTCAAATTTATTGTAGTTTTCAAAGGATCCACTATATCCCTAGTTCTCGCGTCTGCACGTCTCTCTCCCGATCGGGGCAGGCGCACAGATACACACACGCAGGAGGGACAGAGAGAAGGGTCCGTGTACCTTTCGTTCAATCAATTTTCAATTTGAAAACTACAATGAAATTACACAGAAATGTGTGCTATCAGCATTTTTCATTTCATAAAATGAAACGAAATCACTTAAATTGGCACGTATTTTCATATTTCAATATCATACAAAAACGAAAAATGAAAATTTAAATCACTGCCTCACAGCGTCATTATTTCGTTTTATCGATTTGCGTATAGCCGGAAGTTCGGCTGTACGGTTCACATTAAGGTCCGACCTGAAACAAAAATGTAGATACAAACTAACGCGGAGATTGTATACATTGTTCAATTTTGAGTTCTTTGTCCTGGGGTATTAGCACTCCTTTATAATAATTCCTCAGAGATGGGATTGGTTATGCACGAAGCTAACTACAGCGCTATGCTAGGTGGCCAACTCGCCCGTAGCAGGCCGCAGATGGCACCTGGAGTGCGTAACTCGTGCGCTTCCCCGAGCTCCTTTCTCCTCCTCTAATGCACGAATCTTCTGTCCACCTAGATGCGGACTCTCTACATTTGTGTAGAATCTGACATTCTGCGAGATGGATTGGACCGAACGCTTTAGCTACAATTACGCACGGAGCTAAACATACTGTGTCCAGTGCGCCGTTCGCAGGCTGGGAAGGTGGCACAACCTGGGGCGCGTAGGTCGTGCCGTCCCTTGAGCGCATCTCTCCCCCAGTTCTATAGCCCAAGGAGGGCTTTAGTAAACAGCGGTTTATTGTAAAAACCTGGTTAAATTGTATTATTATTAGTGAAACATTATGGAGTCATCGATCACTTATGATTCTGATCCGGGTTGTCTGAATTAACATAGAGGCACTGCTCAAAAGGAGTGGGCTGAAGCAAAAGCTTATAAGCGCCCACCCCCAAAATCATTGCAATAAAACCATTTAATCACATCACAGTAGCACAGGGAGCATACTACAAAGTACAAGACACAAGAGCCTGGGAACATAGCATGCACACATACAAACACAACATACCCTTTTGTGATTTAACTTTACCTGTTATAATTATAAATCTTACATTAAGCAACATCAGATTTGATTTGCCTCATTGGCAAAAGGGAACCTATAACACATCAGAGCGGCTGTTTTAACACGGACCACACTTACAAAGCACTGTTTGAAATGTTCGTATAAATTGACAGAATTTAACGGAACGGAAAGCAACATTTTAATCGTGTTAAAGTATTTAAGATTCAAGGTACTTTGTTTGTCATTCAAACAAACAAAAACAAAAACACGACAGAATGGAATTTGTTCTCAAGGCACAGTGATGCTTAAAAGATATGAAATATAAATGGTAATACTTCACTACTTGCATAAACCTTTTTACTGATTGAGCACTTTATTTAACAGAAACCAATGAAAAGCTCCAGTCCAGTGCAATCTGCTGCTTTCGCTCCCATTTTGAAAGACTCGTCAGATGTCTTCCAAAGGTACCATTTTAATCATTTAAACTGTTTGAATTGATATCCCATACTGTATATGCACATTTTTACTAAGCCCATCGTGAATTTCAGTGAAGATGAGGTTGCCACATCTAGCGACTCCACACAGAGGAGCAGTGATCGTTCAGAAGTGCTTAGGGGACGTTTTCAGAGGATTATCTCCATAGAGCAAGACCACCTGCCACACCTGCTGCAGAGAGACTTCCAGGTGCACAGCCCTCTACGGGAGTGCAGTGAGAGCATGGACTTGGTCATGAGTGATATTGTTCCCCGATCAAACGGCAAAAAAGCCCCAATGTTTCCAAGAGGGCAGCCTGTTGGCAAGGAGATCCCCATGAATGTAAGCATGTCATTAGCTTGTGGGCAAGGAAGTTGTCAGTCCTCTTTTATTCGTATCACATTTCTTATGTAGCAGCATGTTCATTCCTGTCTTTGTTGGTAAAAAAAAAAGAGTCACGGCTCTTAGTTGTTGTGGCATTTTCAACGCATTCTTAAACTCTTAATGTGTGGTAAATTCAATACATTGACCATAATACATAAAGGCCTCAGTGTGTAGAAAAAACTATTTGAAGATTTTCAGTGCCAGACTTCAGCATAATATGAATAAATATTGGAATATGAATACTTCCTGATGCACTGTATACTAAAAGATAATTTCAAATCCCTTGGAAACATTTGCTTGTCTTTTTCAGGAGAAAGGCAGTCCTTCTCCACCAGATCGCCTTTTTAAAATTATAATGGTGGGAAACCCGCGCGTAGGAAAGACCTCACTACTTAAAAGGTTTTGTGATGACTGCTTCTATCCTGGGACCTCTGTCACAGTAGGTGTGTGGCTCTGAATGTAGAATCTAAGGCATTTTACAGAACTACAAAATTCTGAATATTCTTGGTGATACACCCAGGTATAGACTACCGTGTCAAGACCATTACAGTGGACACAACCAAATAGCACTGCAGATGTGGGATACAGCTGGACAAGAGAGGTCAGTAATATACAGTATAAATGGCTGCGAAAGTACTAATACACCTTGAACCTTTGCACATTTTGTCATGTTTACAACCCTAAATGTAAAGATTTTATTTTGAATTTTTTATTGACAGTTCACACACAAGTAACAGACAACTGAAGTGAAAGCAAAATTATACATGATTCTGTTATTTTTCAAAAAATAGAAAACCGAAAAGTTGGGCGTGCATAAGTATTCATACAGCATGAAATAATACTTTATATATGAAATAATACCCCCTTTTCTGCAATAACAGCAGCAAATCTTTTGGGGTGTGACTACAAGATTTGCACATCTAGAGACTGACATTTTAGCCCATTCCTCTTTACAAAACAACTCGAGCTCTGTCAAACAGCAGTTTTCAGGTCTTTCCCCGATTTTCAATAGGATTTAGGTCAGGACTTTGACTGGGCCATTCTAACACATTAATATGTTTGTTTTTAAACCATTCCATTATAGATTTAGCTTTGTGTTTAGGGTCATTGTCCTGCTGGAAGGTGAATCTCCGCCCCAGCCTCAATTCTCTTGCTGACTCCAGCAGGTTTTCCGCCAAAATGTCTCTATTTGGCTCCATCCATCTTCCCAACTATTCTTACAATCTTCTCGGTCCCCGCTGAGGAAAAGCAGCCCCATAGCATGATGCTTCCCCCACCATATTTGACACTGGGGATGGTGCACTCAAGACGATGAGCAGTGTTAGGTTTGTGCCATAATGTTTTGCATTTGGAGCAAAAAGTTCAATTTTTGTCTCATCTGACCAAAGCACCTTCTTCCACATGGTAGCTGTGTCCTCCATATGACTTCTAGCAAACTTCAAACTGAATTTCTTATGGCCTCCTTTCAATAATGGCTTTCTTCTTACCACTCGTCCATGAAGGCCAGATTTGTGTAGAGTGCGACTTATAGTTGTCCCATGTACAGATGTTATAAAGGCAGTTTAATGCACTCCAAAATGCTGTATGAATACTTATGCACGCCCCACTTTTCTATTTAAAAAAAACAAAACAGAATCATGTATCATTTTACTTTCACTTCACAGTTGTCTGTTGTGTGTGAACTTTCAGTAAAAAATTCAAAATGGAATCTTTATTTTTAGGGTTGTAAACATGACAAAATGTCAAAGTTCAAGGTGTATTAGTGCTTTCGCAAGGCACTGTATTTAACTACAATCACAGAAGGTAGAAGTCTGATTTTGTTGTTGTCCTGTAGGTATCACAGCATAACGAAACAGTTCTTTCGTCAAGCAGATGGAGTGATAGTAATGTACGACATCACAGAGAAGCAGAGCTTCACAGCTGTCAGACAGTGGCTCACCAGTATAAACGTAAGTCATCTGAAAATGCTAATTGGATCATACGGTCTATTTTTTGCTTTGTGTAAAAGCTGTGCATATAAGGCTACGGCTGCAACTAACGATTATTTTGTAATCGATTTAATCTACCGATTATTTTCACCATTAATCGCTTGGCTGTGAATAGTGTATGAAAATTGTATTTTATCACATACGCTTGAGGTCATGTTGATGGAGTAAACTTAAAGTGAATGTTTCTTGGAGGCTTTTGGCGCTAATTAAGCTTCTGATTGGATGAGACACAGACGGATATTTATGAATTTTCAACAGACCCTAACTATACACCATTTTCATGTCATTTTTGCTCAATTTTTATCAGTGTTTACTAGAACACGATTAATCGATTATCAAATAGTTGTCGACTATTTCGATAATCGATTAGTTGTCGATTAATCGATTAGTCGTTTCAGCCCTATATAAGGCTCATCAATGGGCCATTTGATTTGCCTTCCAAATAAAGTGTGCATGAATACATAATAACTCGTCTCTAACTTCATTAAGCATATTTTTATTGTAACATTCTAAGTATAACCTCTAACTCTAAATTAGTCATATTTTGTTTGCCTCTGCCTCCCTAAATGTATTTGTCTGTCCATCTTTACAGGAGGCTGCAGGTGATGACATAACCATTATGCTTTTAGGAAATAAAACAGACAAGGAAGCAGAGACAGGTCCAGAAGAACATGGGTGAACGACTTGCCAAGGTTTGTATGTTGTTACTGGCCATTTGTCAGTGAAGAATTGCTAATTTCTTTCTTTTTAGGATTGTTGCATGACGTTTTTTGAATGCAGTGCCTGCTCTGGACACAATGTATTGGACTCCATGGTCCAAATGGCCAGGTAAGAACATATCATTGTACAGACGGCTGCACTTTAAAAAAAAGCATAAATACTATTCTATAAACTGCTTCAATGGAACTTTTTGCTGTTAAGAATTTTAAAAGATCGAGGAGACGGAGAAAAAGAGAAGACTGTGAATTTGGTCAGTAGTCCTGAGAAGAAGCGATCCTGCTGCTGACCAACGAGTGACTTAAGTCAGAACACTGCTTTGGACTGCATGTAGCACTATGAAATGAAAAGCAACATGGAAATGCAGACTCTTTATCAAACTTTAAGGTTGTTTTTTCCAGAATACTTTTAACACTTTTGATATGATATATATTGCTCTCACTCTTGTGTTAATATATTAATTTATCTATAACCCATGATTCTGAATATGTATGTATTTATTGTAAAATATTGCACATGTTTAAAAGGTCAAAGTGATGTATTACCATTTCTAAATCAAATAGCTTTAAACCGTAAGGTTCTGGGCAAAACCTTACTGTTTAAGTGTCTCTGAATAATGTTTATATTAAATGATGTATTTTTGTAAGTGTACAACTGTGGTTATATGGATTTTCCCTTGTTGAATAAAGATACTGATAAAACGTTTCAAATGAGCACATGATTAAACCTTTTCACGGTCACTGGTGCTGAACAACATTGTTTGTTTTTTATGCGCACTTAAGTAAGGTGCACCCTAATGTTTGATTCTCATGGTAGGGTGCTGACAATCCTGTAATACGTCATGGTAGCGCAGCGATTAGAACTAGAAGGTCCCGGGTTCGATTCCCACCAGGCCTTTCTGTGTGGAGTTTGTGTAACAGTGTAAAGGTTACGTTAAATTCTGGTAATGGGATTAGAGCGCCACTGCGTGGTGCAGCGTGAGATAGCACGCAGAGTGTGGCAACAGTCGGGACTGTATGTATGTTGTCCCTATTTGTTGTCTTATTGTGATGTTAGTGTACCTGGCAGTGTGTGTAGCCCATGTATGTCTTTTGTTTTGGTAGTCCGTCCCAACGTTGGCACTTCCGGTTTGGCCGGTATAAATGGCTGACTCCGCCTCTTGCCCTTTCTCTGTTCCTGTACACATGAGAGAAAGGTCAGCGGGTTTTTGTATCCAGAGGCATCGGTTATTAAAACTAGCATCCATGTAGTTTTATCTTGTCTTTTATGTTATGTTGTTTTATTGTCATCCATGTTATTATTTTGTACTTACGTGTTTTTGTCCCCTTATGTTTTTAGGCCTCGTTGGGCACATGAGATTGGGCTAACGCCAATGTTTTATTTCCCTCTGCCAGGTACGGTTATTGTACATTTGTATGTTCTCTGTTCCTGTACACATGAGAGAAAGGCCTCGTTGGGCACATGAGATTGGGCTAACGCCAATGTTTTATTTCCCTCTGCCAGGGCAAATAAATGGGCCTTCGAGCGTTGCTCGCCCCAAATATAAAACGGCTTCTCTTCTATGGGTCAGAGCACAGTCAGCAAAACACAACGCAGAGATAGATACGCTAGGTCACATTTGCATGTTCTCCCCTTGTCTGCATAGGTTTCTTCCAGGTACTCCGGTTTCCTTTACCACTAAAAACATGTATAATAGGTGAATCCTCCAGCCAGGTGATTCTGACCATCAGCCTGGCCCTACATCTGGAGATGGGTCCCGCGCGCGGCACTGCAGTCGCCCACTGCTCCTTGCATGTTGTCCCAGTGGCATAGAAGGATGGGTCAAATGCAGAGGACAAATTTCCCTTCGGAGGCAATAAAGTATACAAACAAACAAACATACCACCCCTGGTGGCCACTGGCCAGGGGTGACTAGCTTTGGGCCTCCTTTAAACGGCTTAAAGGTCTGGCTCCAAAATTGTGGTCTGGGGCGGTCCTCCCCTGGAACGTTTGAATATCACAGATGTAATTTAGTGCAATCTGGTGTATTTTAGATGAGCATATTCTATTTTAATGTCTTATTATACAATGATAAATACACAACTTTAAAACACAATTTTAAGCTGGCAATACTTGTATTAATTTTTATTTTTATCAATTGCTTTATGTAAATCTTCAGTCTAAAGGAAAAATAACAAAGTCATCACACTTCATCACAAGGATTTATTTTTTTTTACCCAGGACTCACTCAGGACTCGGATCAGAGGAATTACATGCTTCAATAAACCTATGAAAACATGGACGCAATAAAGAACGCACTGGCTTACTAACCTGACATGAGGCTGTTAACAGAAAATGAAGTGACTTATCATTTTATTGATGTGGACTGTTTCATGCACTATTTGCTCATTGTCAAAATATGGCTCTGAGATGTTTAAAATCTCAACAGAAGTCTGACAGGAGACAGTACCTTGGAACGTGAATATGTATATAATACCGTCTGGCCTTGATGTTTATGTATTTCAAAATAGATCAACTGAGAATATAGCACATAATACAGCTGAAAAATACGATATTTGTGTTGATTTTATTTTAGTCCTCTTGGTTTGCAAGTATCCATTACCATTAACTTCTGGACCACAGTGGTAAATAACGATCACATCAATACAGTGCCCTGGTACAACAGTAACATACTTCTTTGATTCTTCAATTCACCCCATGCTAAATGTCCCTTTTGTTTGTAGCACTATAGGCTCCAAACAAAAGTATATATTTTTTAAATGGGAAAAGAACTATAGACTCTTGACAGCTCCCATGTTCATTTTACAATCTTGAGACCGGAGTACCCGGAGGAAACCTACGCAGACACGGGGAGAACATGCAAACTCCACACAGAAAGGCCCCGGCCTTGGTGGGAATCGAACCCAGACCTTCTTGCTGTGAAGCACAAGCGCTAACCACTGTACTACCGTGCCGCCAGCTGTGAGCGTCAGCGTCCATTTTGCTGAATCGATGTCAAGGTAAGGGTGCATTGGAGTGGTGAGCACTGAAGAGACAATCGGATATGGTTTTGAGACGGAATATAAGCTTTATTGAGTGTAGGTAGGTGACGTGGTGGCCCACATGGTCAACACAGCTGACGAGCCAGCTGTGCAACCAGATAAATCAGCACCAGACGATCTAAACAACGTTTCATCGTCCTGCCCTGCGGCTCCAATAAAGACACAAGTAAGTTTGACCATTTCCATCGGAGATTAGCGCTAATCTTAGCTTCGTAAATCTTTATCAAACGCCTTTAACCTCAGTTTATTAAAGCTGCAGTGATTCCAAAGCTAACGTTAGCTGCGCCCCAGTGTTTCTGAGACCGCTAGCTACAGGCTAAATGCTATGGTATGAGTTTTCAAACTCTGAAAGAGCTGCCATTGCATTTGTTGAGTTCTCCTGTATCCGAATGTCCACACTATTCCCTATCCAGTCACTCACTATATAGTCCCGGAGCACTATATAGTAGACTATATAGTCCACTGATTCTGTTAGCGATTCTAACAGAAGCCACTACTTTCGTGCAGATTTTATTTTTTTATCAGAATTGATTTATTGTTAATAGTGTTGCCACCTGTCCCGGTTTTACCTGATTGTCCTTCTTTTTAATGGTCTGTCCCGGGGAAATAAAATATTCTCCCGGGACACTACTACAGCGCAGTCCTCCACCGTCTCTCTCTCTCTTCTCCGCTGATCGCCCCACACAGAGCAGCTCCCTGCTCTGATTGGCCAGAGCTCAAAGAGAGCGAGGCTGACATTGGCTGTTCTGGCGCACGTCCCCGCCTCCTCCCCTCGCTCTTTGGCCGTGCGCACGTGCGTCCGCTTCTATGACTCAGCGTGGCTCTGTTTGTTTTTACCGCGGGGAAAGAGAGACTGTACTATCGAAAACGCGAGGAGACGGTCTTACAAACACTAGGACACATATGCGCCAGTAATCAGGCACAGAACATATATGGAGGAGTTTACAGGAGCTAGCTCTCCCCACGTGAGTAACATTAGCATCTCAATATAACAACGCATTTTCACCTCATTCTACAGTATGTATTTTGAATTAATCTGTGCAATGATATTCTTGTTAGAGATAAACAATTTAGAGCAGTTGAATGAAGAGTGAAGTTTCTAATACTTCACTCTTGTACTTGTAATTGAGTAAAATGTCAGCCATGTAATTGTACTTTTACGTAAGTACAAATTTTCTGGCCTCTTTCCACCACTGGACATTAACCACAAAGTAAATACTTAAAGCAAAACCAATATAGCTCCATCACAAGGTTATGTCCAATTTCGCTTTAGAAGGGTCATTTTTGTCTTGGGTTAGGTGTGAACATTGACTGTGAATTGATGGACTGCGTGTTAGCCTAGAATCCATGTAACCATATAGGAAGTGGGAGGCGGCTCCTACGGTCTTACGTCCTATGGACGTTCCATTGAAACTTTTCTACTCTCTCTAAGTCAATATTGAACAATGGCTTGTCATTTCCCCCCCACGTGTTTGTTTTAAAACGCCGCTACAATCGTCCGATTTTTTTTGTTTCGCTATTTTCGCCCTAAATCTAGATTTTAACAAAATAACTGGCCAATCAGGTGCCTTCTTTCATCGAGGTCTGCCGCGGCCGGGTTTGCTAACCCACGCGTTGCCATAGCGACCCCACCCTCCCTCCGTGCTGCTCCAGAGCCCAGGCGGCTGCTATTATTAGATCCACGCTGGGAATGGCGGACACGAGAGAAGAGCGGCTGAAGGCAAAAGCAACTTTTAAGAAGAACCTGGACACTTAACATGCACACTTTCTCAAAGCTAGGGATGTTATGACTCGTGACAGTTATAAAGTTTGTAATTATGTCACGTCTGTCGTATTTGACCGCAAAAAAAGTACTTTTTGCTCGTAGCTAGTTTTGCACAATGGGATTTTCAGCCGTTCCTGGATCTAACCCCACGACCAAAAAGGTGACTCTGCGTTCTTCCTGCTTGTAAGAAACTACGAGTTAGGTGAGTAAAATAACAATCTTGGCTATTACTTTAGTGGGATATATTCCTAAAAACAGTTGATAAGTTAAACGTAACCATATGTGTTAATTACTTCGAAAAGCTAAGCTTGTGAAATGAACGTGTATTGTCCTACAGAGGAAGGAACTACAGGCCAAAAGTTTCCTTTGGTATTTGTTTTTGACACTCAGTCAGTGCAGAGTTCTGTTTCAAATTAAAGTTGCTAAGCATCATTAAACAGTGTGTAGGGAAGTACATTGTTTAACACTTATGTAACACATGGTAAAGTCAGTAAAATGTCCACACCACCATTGCAATGTTTATTGATTTAGAAACTTGTACATGGATTACATTAAAACACTTGACTTTACTCCTTCAGGAGGAAGCGTCTGGGGAGAGCAAGAGACCTGGAGGCGGATGTGTTCTGAGGATACAACAGGATGTGAGTTGAACCTTTTGTGCACCTCTTAACCCCCACCTTAACTGAGGGCATTTTCTCCAGTTCAGCTTCACCCAAATCTAAAAGCTTGTCGACTGGAGAGCAACAGTGTAATGCCCAATTTGAAAGCTCAGATCTACAACAGTGATCGTAACTTTTATGTCACATTTTTGAAGCTTGTTTGTCTTGTTTTAGAGGCTTTTTTTCATTGCTTTTTTGTCTTGTTTTCATCATGTTTTTGTTACTTTTTGTCACAATTTTGTTGCGTTTTCATCCTCATTGTTGTCGCCATTTTTAAGCTTTTAGATTTGGATAATGCACAACTGGAGAAAAAGTGCTTGGTTAAAGTGGGAGTTAAAGGAATAGGCCACCGTTTTTCCATACTGAGATATGTTCTTACCTTAGCTTTGACAAGTTCATTTGTACCTGTCTGGTCTTCACGTGTGCCTTCAGTCACGTAAACACAGCACAGACGGCGTTAGCATTTAGCCTCTCTCTCTCCTCTATAGCTCCAAACGAGGTGAAGATAGAAGCTACCAAGCTCTTCCACGTTTTCCCTATTTAAATATGGTTACGTGAAGTGTTATATTATTACGCCTTACAATATAGTTCCCTTTTTATCCGCTTAGAAAATCCACATTGTTTTGTGTAATTATACTTTGTAGTGTAACACTTCATGTAATCATTTAAATAGGGAAAACGTGGAAGAGCTTGGTAGCTTCTATCTTCACCTCGTTTGGAGCGATAGAGGCCAGACAGGTACAAATTAACTCGTCAAAGCTCAGGTAAGAACATATCTCAGTATGTAAAAATGGTGGCCTATGCCTTTAAGAGAAACTACATTTGCATGTTCCTATTAAATGGTAAATGGTCTCAACTTATATAGCACTTTTCCACCTACGTTAGGCACTCAAAGCGCTTTACAGCAAGGATCCACTCACCCATTCACACACCAATGTACGCAGACACTGGAGGCATGCTGGGTGAAGTGTCTTGCCAAAGGACACAACGACAGTGCACCTTCAGGAGGCGGGATAATAAACTGCATCTCATGGGTTAAGCTTTTTTTTTTAATCTTCGGAGGGGATTTGTCTTGCTTCGTGTTTCTCACTTCATATTGAGATTAATCATTAATTTACTTTACACATGTGCCTGTGCTGTCATTCATATTGAGATTAATCATTCATTTACTTTACACATGTGCCTGTGCTGTCATTCATATTGGCGCAGGTTCTCCGTGTTTGGGGCCTTATTTAGTTTTACGTTTTTAAAAGCACATCATGGCTGCATATCACTTTAAGTGTTTGTTTTTAAATCTTTCTACAGGTCATGATTATGATACAGCTCTGATCTCCTTCGGACTCCTCTCCTACAGAAAGTGTGGTTCCTCGCTCTCCTCCTCTTCTGCGGACAGCCTGATCCTGAGCCGCTGACGAACCATCTCCTTCATCCTCCTGCTTGGCCTGATATCACAACATTCAGTCTTTATAATAAAGTTTTACAAACCATGTTTGTGCCATTTCTTTCTGCTGTTAGTAATTATGGGTACTGAAGATGAATGAATTTGATAAGATACTAAAGGGGTAGTATAACCTAAACTTTGCCAAACAGTTTAACTCGTCTCAATAGTGTGCACTTGGTTTAATCAGTCTTGTATCTGCTGAAGCTTGTTTCTTGGATGAGTATGTTCATCTCTTCTATAGGGCATCCTGACAGCAGCTGTGGACACAAACAACAGTAATAGTAAAAGTAAACATGCCAAAGATTACACGTGTATTACACATACATCCTTTCTAAGACTAATATTCATGGAAGTAGTGTTTGGATACAGCGAGGTTATGATATGAAGGCCTACAAAAGATAACAAAACAAACTCATAGACTGCAACCAAAAAGAGTGTATGTACATAACTCACTTTATTGTGTAATGTGTTTAAGTATTATGTTTGTATTTATTTTCACTACATGACCTGAGCATTAGGCTATTACAATTTGAATGTACTAAAGTCTGTGTTCATTGTTGATTTGGCTAAACCTTCCACCTGCTGAAAGACGTTTAACACTTAAACACTGATAATGACACATACATTAAAAATAAAATAAAAATGTGTGTTTATCATTGTTTAACTATTACAGAACATCCACAGAAGTAACTTTGGGCGATAGCGTTAGCCACGTTATGCTAACATTATTACTGCTTTTATCAGTTTACAAAAGTATTTAAAAAAGACATGGACAATGAAAACTTAACCCAATATTGTAAACTGAAAAACAGTGTAGCTCTCACCTGCAGCAAAGCTCCGTTTGCCCGAATGAGGAGCAGGCAGCCTCGTCTGACACGTTGACAGTGAGTCTGACGACGCCGAAGGAACAAACCGGTGCGGGAGGGGGAGGGGGCGCGTACGCTCAACAACCTCGTCACTGATTGGCTCTGTGGTGTCCTTGGAAACGTGACTCGGAAATTCCAAATATGGAAGCTGGCTCCACCAAATACAACAGGGCCGCGCCCATAACGGCTATACTGCTAGCCTCAAAGAGCTACATTCTACTCGCACTGAATGCTATGGGGCGGCCATTGCTCCCGCTGTCCATTCTAAATTTACAGTCAATGGGTGTGAAGGGCGCCACTGCTTGTAAGCAAAATGGTTGATTGGGTTGCCGAAATGTACCCCAGTTACCTAACGTAACTACGGTTCTATGAATATGTTGCGAAGCCCTTTAGGCTTTCGCTGATGCATAGTCTCTCGGAAGCTCCGCCTCGGAAGCTCCGCTTCCCGCCCTGAGAAGATCAAACGATCTACCGCTCCAATCACCGTCAGAGCCTAGCACAGCCCTAGCCCTATAAAAAGGGCCCTAGCCCACTGCTCTTCTCCTTTGAACTCAGCCGTCGGAGGAGAGGACTTGCCTGCTGGGCCTGAAGCTAAAGGGCTTCGCAACATATTCATAGAACCGTAGTTACGTTAGGTAACTGGGGTTTCTATTTCATATGTTGCTTCAGCCCTTTAGGCTTTCGCTGATGCATAAGCCATCGCGAAGCCGAGGAGACCAATGTACTCCCAGCAGGCATGGACTCAAGTGATTGGAGCGAGCCCGGGGCTGACGTGCACACCGACAACCCATGTGTCGGCAAGGCACAGGCCCACAGGCCGGGTGAGGAGTGCAGTCACCATACAAGGTACCACAGATTCTCACCACAGAGAAAAACGGGGACGCCCCCCCAGCCGCCAACAGCGGGGGCTGGGACGTCCAGTTTAAAGTACGTGGGGGGTAAGGCCGCCTCTCCCAAGAGCGCCAGCACCCCCCGGAAGGAATAATGGTCAGTTCTAGACAGGCAGCCTCTCTCAAGAGCGCCCGAGGAACCCAAACCGACCATGCCAATAGTGGGTGTATCCCAGGCCGCCTCTCTCAAGAGCACCGGACACACCCAACACGCCCCAGCCAGGCCGCCAGTCTCAAGTGCGCCGCTGGGAGCTAAGGTCGCCACCACTCAAAACAGAATGGGCGACAGAGTCGGAGGCGACATCTAGCAGGTAAAACTGCACAAAAGTTGAAGAAGAGGACCAAGAGGCCGCTCGGCAGATTTCCTCCACCGACGTGCCTCGAAACAGCGCCACGGAGGCCGCCACTCCACGTGTGGAGTGAGCCCTAACCACCGCCGGCGGCGGCAGCCCCTGCGCCTCGTAAGCCATGCGAATAGCGAGGCAAACCCAGTGGCCAAACGCTGGGGGGACAAGGGGGCACCTCGATTTCTGGCTCCTAGTCCAACAAACAATTGGTCTGACCGTCTGAAGCCAGACGTCCGATCCAAATAACAGTGCACAGCCTCACCGGGCAAAGGCTGTGACGACGCTCATCCTCCGCAGAAGCATGCGGAGGAGGGAAAAAGGGTCTCACCCTGATCACTCTGGACCTGAAGGAGGACGTGATGACTTTGGGCTGGAAGGCCGGGTTGGGCCATAGTTCCATTAGACCATCGTCGTCGGCAGGGAGAGACAAGCAGGACGGATGCACGGAAAGTGCGCACAAATCGCCCGATCTCTTGGCCGAGGCCAGAGCTAAGAGCAACGCTGTCTTGTAGGACAGCCAGGTAATGTCGGCCCTGCCCAGGGGTTCGAAGGGGGGCCCGGACAGGCCCTGAGAACCACCCGAAGATCCCTGATGGGGCGGTTCGGCGCAACGGCGGTCTGAGCCGGCGCGCCCCCGCAAGAAACGCTTCACCAGGGGGTGACTACGGGCCGTAAGGCTGCCAAACCCCATGTGACCCGTAGTGATGGCCGCCGCAAAAACTCCCAGAGTAGCGGCCGCCCTGCCCCTGTCCAGTAGGTCCTGGAGGAAACTCAACACATCCTCAATGGAGCAAGATGTGGGGTCCAACGACCTACCAGAGCACCATTCGGCAAAAGCCGCCAACGGACCTCGTAGGCCTTGGTTGTGGATGCGGCCCGACCTCCCTGGATCGTAGCCACCACTGAGGGGGGAAGGCCTAAATGGAGTAGCTTCCCCCTTTCAGCTTCCAAACCACGAGCCGGTGTCCCAGAACCGGGCGTGATCGGAGGGCTCCCTCGGCCTGGACTAACGCGTCGGGCCGGTCTGGGAGGGGCCATGGTTGGGCGAGGGCCATTTCCACCAAGTCCGAGTACCACCTGGCACTCGGGCTGTCCGGGGCCACCACGAGAATGAGGGCCTGTTCTGCCCTCACCCTGTGAAGTAGAGACGCCATAAGCCGGAGAGGGGGAAAGGCGTACAGGAGGCCTACTGGCCATGGCTGATGAGCCAGAGCGTCCACCCCGAGAGGAGGCTCGTCTGTTGACCTGAGCGAGAACCAGAGTGGGCACTGTGTGTTCTCTGCACTTGCGAAAAGGTCGGCTATCGGTCTGCCGAACCGGAGCCAAACCTCCTCCGCGATGACTGGAGCCAGGCTCCACTCGTCCCGCAGGGCGCCTCCCCTGGACATTCTGTCGGCGCCCACGTTGCGTTCGCCGGGGATGTGGCGGGCCGTCAGCGAGGCTAGGTGAGTGTCTGCCCACAGTAGGATTTCCACCGTTAGCTGTGGAGAGGGGGAGACCTGGTCCCCCCCTGCCTGTTCAGATATGCAGCTACTGTGGTGTTGTCTGTCCGGACCAGCACATGCTGACCCTTCAGACTGGCTGCGAAGTGCAGGAGCACCTTCTGCACCGCCTCCATCTCCAGGAGGTTGATGTGTCTCAAAGGTAGGGACCAAACGCCGCCTACAGAGTAAGGACCCAGCACGCCGCCCCAACCGGTCAGGGAGGCGTCTGTGAACACTTCCACATGGCGGTCCGCTAGACCCAGTCGTACTCCCTCTCGGAGCCGACTGCGGACCAACCAGAAGGCAATGTCGTGTCGAGCCGCCGGGGAAACCCGCACCGGCCTCGACATCCTTCTGAGACGGGAAAACCCCTCTGGAGGTTCCTCATATGCAACAGGCCCAGCTTCACCACCGGGTGAGCTGCCGCCATCATGCCCAGTAGAGAGCGGATCCGCTGAGGGCGAATCTGAGGCCCTTCCAGTGCGGCCCGACCTAAGTCCACAATCGCCGCCTGTCTCTCCAGTGAGAGCGAGGCTCTCATGTGTCTGGAGTCCAGGACTAGCCCCAAATATTGGAGCCGTTGGGTCGGTTGTAGTTGGCTCTTGTCGCGGTTGACTACAAAGCCCAGGCGGGAGATGTGCTCTAGCACTCTGGCTGTATGGTCCTTCGCCTCCCCCGGAGAGGGGGCCAGGATCAGCCAATCGTCGAGGTAGGTCAATATACGGAGACCCTGACGACGGAGCGGGTCCAGAGCCGCCTCCACGCACTTGGAGAAGGTGCGTGGGGCCAGCGAGTAGCCGAACGGAAGGCGGCAATACTCGAAGCATCTCCCCTGTACTGAAAACCGGAGGAATTTCCTGTGCTCCGGGACAATGGGAATATGGAAGTAAGCGTCCATAAGATCCACGGACGTCATCCAATCCCCGGGCCTGACGCACTGCAGCAGTAGCCTGACTGTGAGCATGCGAAACGGCCGTTTGGCGATACAGCCATTGAGGACGCGCAGGTCCAAAATTGGCGGACGCCCCACTCTTCTTGGGGACGAGGAAGTATGGAGAGTAAAATCCCGTTCCTGCCCTGAGTGGATCTACCTCTGCTATAGCTTCGCGCTGAAGCAGAGAGCTCACCTCCCCCTGGAGGGCCGTCGTATCGACGGGGCCTCGCAGTCTTGTCTCGAGCACACCACAGAAGGGTGGGGGCCTTCGTGAGAACTGGAGAGCGTAACCCTCCGCAGCGTCTTGTTTAGCCACGGCGCTGACAGGAGCCCTGCGCCCTTCCAAACCTGGTAAAACTCTGTTAGAAGCAGAACTCCAGGTCCGCGGGAGAGAGGAGACGTGGGCCCGCCCACAGACTCCCCTCCGGGGGTGAGTCGTGACGTGGGGGGCCCTCGCGGAAAGGGCTGCGAAGGAATTATCCTTTTTGCTGCCGTCTCTAGTAGAGGAGAAGGGGAAAGCGTTGCCTTGCGTTTTCCCCGAGTATAAGCAGGTACATAGGCCCGAGAACGAGTCTCGTCAGCGCGGCCAATGAGAAGCCCGACCGCCGACGCCGTTCCGTGACGTGGCTGAGGGAATAATACATCGCGGCTGACTTCTCCTAGGTCCGCAGACCGATGGCAAGGAGGGGGCGTGGCCGCGGGGTGTGCTGTGACGCCGGGCCAATCATCGTTCAGGCCGGCGTGTGAGCGTGAACGAGAGGCAAGGCCGAGCTCGAGGCCGCAGAAGGCCTTAGAAGGCCCACTGTGCGAGCAGAAGGGCGGGCTTTATTAACAAGCGAGGCCACCCGAGCCCCGCTGTCAGCCGGCCTTAGGCCGAACTCGAGGCCGCTAAAAGCCTCAGGCCGTGAAAGGCCGCGGAAGGCCCCAGAAGGCCTCACCGTGCGAGCAGAAGGGCGGGCTTTATTAACAAGCGAGGCCGCCAGAGCCTCGCTGTCAGCCGGCTTCAAAGCACTGAAAATCAGCGATCTCTTCACGCTGTCGTCAGAGAAATAAACAGAAGCGTGCTCTTTAGTGATGTAACGGGCCTGACGGCCTTTATTAAAATACTTCCCCCCTCTCCCTCTGGACCCGTAGGACGGACCCTGGTCCGTCTCGGTTCCTCTCTCCGCTGCAGGTCTGGTCTCGGTCCGGAAGCCCTGCTGGGCCTGGACGCGCTCTAGACGCGGAGGAGCGGCGAGGGGAGGGCTTCCTCCTCTGTTCATACAGCGGCCGTCGGGACGTCGATTCCCGGGGTCTCTGCTGCTGGAGGAGATGTGGAGCTAGCTGGGCCGACGTCTTGGACGCAGCCTCCATGCGTTCCACCAGCGTTTGGATATCCGGACCAAACAGGGACGTGGTGGACAGCGGCAGGTCCAAAAGGCGCCGCTTGTCCGTGTCCTTGAGCGAGGACAACCCGAGCCACAAATGACGGCTGGCCACCTGTGCAGCGCACATGCTGCGGCCGCCGTCAACCGCGAGCCCCTGGGCCATGCGGAGAAAGGTGGCCGTGGTGTCCTCCGCCTCCTCTATGTCCGTCCGGGACAATTGCTCCTGACCTCGAAGCAGCCTGTCCAAGGAGGCGGCGAGGAGGATCATGTTGTTTGCCAACGCCACTACCTGAGCAGCGTTGGCATAACATCTATTGAGCGCAGTCATGGTCAGCTTATCCCGCTCGGAGGGAAAAGCAGCACCGGACCACGGGGAGGACGAGGGCATCAGAGACAGCCGGACGCCGTCCTCAATGGGCGGGACACCGGCAAACTTGGGCCACCCGTTAACGCCAGCGTAAACCCCGTATGCCAGGGCCGGGGCTTTAGCGGCCATGGGCTGGGCCCACTCGCGCTGTGCGTAGTGCAGCAGCGGCTCCATCCGCGGGGCAACGACATCAGGTCGAGGCCGCCGGGACGGGGAGACGAGGGTCTGGAGGTAATCCGCCACCGGAGCCAAGGGCTGAGGGGGAAGCTCCACCTCCATCCTGACCGCAGCGGACTCAACTAGGTGAGGAAAGCGATCTAGCGGATAGCGTTCCCGCCTCTCCTCCTCCCGGGGGAAGAGAGACAGTACGTCCTCCTCGTAACACCGCTGATCATCTTCCTCGTCGTAGTCCGCCCAGGCTTTACCTGCCGCGGCGGCGGCCGGAGCCGCTGTGACAGGTGCTGGGAGTGGCAGGCCCCGCCCGGGTGAGACCGAGTCCTGCTCGTCACACACCGGGGGGCCTCTCCGTAGGAAGCTGCAGCGGCGCTCGCGCTCCTCCTGGGGAGCGCGAGGCAGGCAGCGCACGAATCCCCTTCTTCCGCGACGTGCCGCCAGCCGAGGCAAAAGAAACAGGACTCGTGCGTGTCCTTCTGGGAGAGGGACGCCGGACAGGAGTCGCAGGCTCGCACCTCGACACCGGAGGGTGACTTTATCGCAGGTACGATTTTCTTGGTAGAAGACATCTTGTACAAAGTTTTCTCAAAGGCGAGCTGAGAGAAAAAGGAGAAGAGCAGTGGGCTAGGGCCCTTTTTATAGGGCTAGGGCTGTGCTAGGCTCTGACGGTGATTGGACCGGTAGATCGTTTGATCTTCTCAGGGCGGGAAGCGGAGCTTCCGAGGCGGAGCTTCCGAGAGACTATGCATCAGCGAAAGCCTAAAGGGCTGAAGCAACATATGAAATAGAACCAGGTTTTCTGTCAGACATAGGTGGCAACCCTAATTGTTAAACATTTATTTTATGAAACAGAACGACTGTTTTGGCACTTTTACAGTTGTTTTATTTTACTTTCAAGATTAAAACTATCATCACAGAAAAAAATTAAATAAAATCACTCCAGCGTTAGCTCAAAGACGTGCAGAAAGTAGGTCAGAGCCCGGTGTCCGAAGCGCTAGCAGAATGAGAGACTACATCTGCTAAAAGTTCGCTAAACTCCGGGAATAATGTATTTGTGTGATAAAGACCAACCAAACTCATGAGATAGTGGAATATTTATGGATAAATACGAGTTAGATACGTTTTATTTCACATCGATTTTACATAAATGAAGCCTTTTTGTCCAAGAGAGGAAGCTATCTGTTATTTAACAGCTCAAGCTAAAGGTTAGCAGCTAACACTAGCATTTTTTCACCGTAACCGTTTATATTCAAGTCATTTATTTATGAGAAATACACTCAAAAAAGTCATTCTTGGCTCTTGTAAAAGATAAGAAATGCAAAAAGTGAACTATTAACTAATTCTTTAAAAAACAGCATTTTATTTACTTGACAGAAGTAAAGTCTATGTGAATGTGTATTTTTAACAAAAAGTTCAATAAAACATAAACTTTAATTGAGTTAATCACTTAAGAAGACTCTAACCATTTTCTCCAGAAGTAAAGTCTATGTGAATGTGTATTTTTCAGACAAAGTTCAATAAAACATATACACTTTAATTGAATTAATCCCATAAGAAGACTCAAACCATTTTTCTCCAGGACGATAGAGGGCAGCAGGGAGTTGTACTTTGCACTCATGCATGCAGAGTAAGGAATTCAAAAATGTGAGCCCATTTTCTTATGTCAGGTAAGCTTTTTTTCTTTACTGTTTTTTATCATATAATTAAGTAACAAGAAAATATGTATATGTTATGGTAAATGACGACTCTGTTTTAGCTGCTGTGACTTGCAAGTGAGTGTTGTTGAGAGTTGATTTAGCTAAATGTCAAGGCTTCACCAGGTTTGCTGATGTTTTGTTAAGATGAACGTCAGAGGTTTGTAGAAATGTTTAAAGTGATGATTGTGGCGTAATCTCAACATTTAGCCTTATATATTGTTGACTTCTGCCATGTTTCAATACATCAAACTTGGGGAGTTGGAGAAATGGTGACAACAGTAAGAGGCTAGACAAGCTGGCACCGAACATGCATCATCATGCCCAGACATATGTCCCAGCAACGTCTTCCTTTAAGTGCCCATTTTACTCATTGCCTGCTGCAAATGAATTTGCAAAAATTTGCCGTATAACTCAAATGTTGCCTGTTTAGATGGCAATTGCCGCGTTTTTTTTATTTGTATTTTATTTTGTTATTTGTTTTACTTGGGTAATGTGGTTAAACACGTGTGGGATCATGTGTATGTGTAATGAATGAATTATTTTATTTTTGCTTTTAAAGGAGGGCCAGTTTCTCCCAGCTTCGCTTCAGGCCTGACCGCAGCAGCCTGTTATCCACACACGAGCACAGTGCAGAGAGGACAAGGATTGGAGCCTAAACGCAGCGACTCACGGAGGAGGAGACAGGTGCAGAAAACAGTTTAACAATGTTTGTTTCTACCTCAGTTTGCTTTGATTTCCTTGTTGTTAATAAGTCACATGTTTTAGCAGAGAGCTCCCCTCAGCAGCAGCATCACTTTAATATTTTGTTTAGGCGTCTTTGTTATAGCCAATAAGTAGTTATATAGCCAATGTTAGGCTTAATTACAATATGTTTTAGTGAATCCAGAAGTGTGCAGCACATTTAAAACCAGGATAAGTGACAAAATATAAAAATACACCATGTTGAGGGCAGAAAATATAATGGCACTACTTTAAACATGTGAGAACAGTGGGGTTGGTCTCCCTTTTTTAGCCAATTTGATCAGTCTAATGTCAGTTTTGTGATGGTTATTCTCATCATATGTTTGTGAAGGCTCTGTCGTCCAGGACTTTCATTCTAGTAGATCTATTGAATATTGTCGATCAGGTTAGGTTAGTTGATTTTTGTGTTTTTATTGAGTTCTTATTCTCAGTACTGATCCAAGTTGTGGGTCAGGAGGATTAAAAAGCTAAGCAGGATGTGCATGTGTCCCTTAAAGCACAGTATGCCCACATTTGGGCTAATGCATCATTTAACCATGTCATTAAAGCCATGTTTGCTTGCAGAGTATTGCTAGCATTGAAACCTGGAGAGACTGTGTCATCAAAGCCTATGGACCTACCTTAATGAGGACTCCGCTTTGCTTGTTAAAGAGTGTTTGGTAAGTAGCTTTGTCAGTCCTACTATCATAGCTTAGCAGTCTTGTTTTTTTTAGGATGCAAACTCCTCTTAAACTGAGACTCAGATTCACAGAGCCTAGAGATGGGTATTGAAGTCTGGTATCATTGCGACACCTTTGCCATGTCTGACTAGATACAGGCTGTGTGTGACCATGTGGAAACAATGACTGTGGTTCTATTTCATTTTTCTAGCACCAATGAGATTATTTATTAAGACATTTAGTAATGGCGTATTTCTATTTGTGGGTGTGTTGTAGCTAATTTACCATTTGAAATGTTTATTACAGTTTTAACTTTAACTCCACTTTACAACTCATGAAACGCTTGGTAAATATCCCCCTGTTCATTGAGGCTAGAGGTTTGAAACATTTTGTATTAAAATATTACAGACAAAATGTCTGTAATATAAACCAGAATGACATTAGGTCTAAGTGAGGACTAACTCCAGATTAGACCAGGAGGAAACTTTTCTCACACAAGAGAGGCACAAGAGCATGATAAGATGATATGGTGGTTCTAAATCATTGGTTGCAGTTGCCTGTTTTTAGGCAAATATCTCCACACTCAGTTTGTGAAGAAAAGGCTCACACCTGTGAAGCCTAAACTTTAATTTTGTTGTAATATTGGTAAATCCTTTATACCTATCTCTTTTTAGTGCTCTCTTTATTGTAATAATGAACCCAGTCTATTTATTTGTACTAATTAATTTTTAAGTGAAATACTGTGAAATTAGGCCTTTCTTTTTGTATGCAAGTGTTATAAAATTAACCTAATTAATTTTCATTGTTTTTTGTTTTTTGTTTTGCTTTTGAGCATCGATTTTTTTTTTTTTATTATTAAGTATTATCAGGTCCATAAGAGAACCTCACTGAATTTCATTGAGTCCTGAAGAAATAAAGGTTAAAAAAATGTGTGAAAAAGAGACAGATGAGTCTTATTTTCAACTAATTTAATCAGTACTGGTCTACTGTTGGCTTAAGTCTACACGATTATACGTAATTCACACCTGGCTCTCAGAAGTAATCTTATTGTTTAAAATAATATCATCAATTTTCCTAACCTATTTTTCCATTATATTCAGGACACTGATGCTGGAAGTGCAAACAACATGGCACCGATCATGATGGGAGTGGACGTGATTCTACATGAAGAAAGAGACGAAGATGATGACCCAGAGGATGTTGGTGTGATGGACATAACACAGATTAAGCTCTTCCCAGAAGATGGAGAAAGACTGTTGTGGAGCAGAGGGAGCTGCGCAGGAGGAAGATGAAGGAGGAGGTGGAGCTGACCAGTGCAGGACACCATGCTCTGAAACAGGGACAAACCCAGGAGGCGCTGCACTGTTTCATAGGATCAGAGGAGACAGAAGGCAGCTAGGTTTCATCTGGGTGCTACAGTTTCCCCGACCTCCAGGTTAGGTTGACCCACAGTGGCAGCACGGCTCAGTCGCTATGGCTCAGGACTAACACCTGAACACTATTTTGTACGCTTGTACAATGACAAATAAAGCACTTACTTACTTAAAACGATTTAAACTTTACACAGTTATCGAACTTTACTCCATGGTAGTATGTTCCCTCTTCAAAATCAGAACTGTAGTAGTATCTCACTTCATTCATAAAGTATCCCGGGTTCTTATGCTGTATTCACGTGAACTGGGGTGCTTGTTTTCCCGAGATGGGACCAATGGCCGCTGGCTGCTCTGCTTTGTGACCGCAACACTGGAGGCCGCCATTGCTCCTCCATTGCTGTAGTACCTCCATTTGGCCGCTAGGCCCCCATTGAAAAGCATTGGACTTTAGACACGTTAAAAACAACTTTAATGCCTGGTTTCAATTTTTTCAACACTTAATATGGCTACATATTCCTCCTGAGATAACGCTGGGTTAGTCAAAAAAATAGAAACCAGGCTGGTTTTCGAAATACAATTTTTTTTAATCTCCTACTTAACGGAGGTCGGACTGTTGGCATTGGAGCTGCGCGAGCTACACGTCACGCAAGGGCCGAGTCTACAGTGAGATCCCCCCAGTCTGTAAATCCGCCATGATTTCCCCTCGAACGTGGTCATTATGGTAAACGAGGAGGAGTGAGGAGGAGCTGTCTATTCTTTTTAACAGTCTATGGATGGGACGCCATTGTCCCCAGTTGGTTTGTGTTAACCTCTCCTTAACCGAGTGCATTTTGTCCAGTTCGGCTTTATTCCAAATCTAAAAGGTTACAGCCTACTGTATGTAATGCCTCATTTGAAAGTAAAGGCCAACAAAACTGATCTAAAGGGGTCTTTTTGCCTTGCATTGTTGCCGTGTTGTCATTTTTGCCACTTTTTCAGAGCTTTTTGTCACTTTTTTATGTTTTTCAACTTGCTGTCAGTATTTTCAAAAGCTGGACTTTTGTTGTTGTTTTTTTGTATCACGTAATTGTTCATTTTGCTAGCATAAATGTTGGACATTTCTCTCGCAGTATGTTACCCTGAGGACGACAACAGCTTAAGCTAAAGTGGAGAAAGTAGCAGAGTTTAACAAAAAAGCTCAAATCAGCGAATATCCGCATCAGACACGGAAGTCGGGAAGTTCTTTTTAACCTGAGTTCCCCAGTTGAGTAAGTTTTCATGTACTTTATCCAACTGGGGAAAGGGACATTATTCTTCTGTTAAAATGCCAAGATCTGTACTACCGGGTTGTATTGAGAATGAAAGATGAAAAACAAATTGCTCAAATTTAGAATCAATGTTGATTGTTGTTGTTGTTTTAAGTTTTAGCATGTTTTAAAGTGCTTTTATAGTTTTCTAATAAAAGTAAAAATTTTACACCATTTTGTAATTTCTTCCATTTTAGTATAGAATTACATGTAACATTTACATAAACTTTAGTTAAAAATAATGAATCAATACTACTGTTTATGTGAATATTCCCTTAAAGGTTAACTCTTTATATCACATAGATTTATAAAGATTAAGTGATTTGAAAATGTAAAGTTTAAGTGAACCTTTACTTGAGAAACATGATGTTTATGTGATTTAACTGGCTAAAGTGTACTTATAGAAAGTCTTTAAGTTTTACGCCATCCTTTAGATAGCATGTATGTGATAAATTCACATGGAAAATCTGCACCCAATTCAATCACTTAAAGTCTGCTGTTTTGGGTCAATTAATTTTTTGAGTGTACGCAACACACGATTGAAACAGCTGATTTCATTTAGTCGTGTTTAGTTCAAAGACCTGTCGCTGTCGGCCGTTCTTCTCCGACTCTCGCAATGCATTGTGGTCTATATTGACCCGTGTAGTGACCACCACTGCTCACTTTTCAGAATGCATTGTGGGAAATTTTGAGTGCACTACTTTTTTCTCTCTGGACATTTTTTTTTACTGTTGGCCAATTTGGCCGATGGAAATTATTTATACCGGCCATTTGCTTTTCAAACCGTCTACAGCCGGCTAACGGAAACCCTGGGCAACAGTCTACTATAGTCATTCAAACTACCACTGGATTTCTTCGGGAACAGGAACAATAACGGCAGATTTAAAGCATGGAACAGTGCAGGAGGACGGGGAGAGGTTAAAGATATTGCGAAATACCCCTGCTAGTTGGTCTGTGCAGTCCTTGAGTACTCTCCCTAGAAAACGTCCCTCACATCCTCTGTGGTCACCTTTTAGAGGCAGATGATCCATAGAAGGAGTTGGTGCAGCTGATGGGTGGGGAGGGGAGGGGAGGAGAGCTTCAGCTCTGCTTCCATGTGTCCAAAAAATACGTTATGTTCCAGATGCGATGTTTCTCACACTGGGCGTTGATCTCTGGTTGACGGGTCTGAGGAACAGAGACGGGTGGTCAGACAGGCCGAGATGTAGACGAGTGGAGACTTTATATCCTTCCCTGATGTTAAACATGGTCCAATGTGCTACGGCCTCTGGTAGCACATGTGATATACTGATAAATTTGGGGAGAACAGATTTTAGATTAAAATCATTAAAATCCCCAGCCACAATAAAAACACCATCAGTTATGAGGTAACGTGCTGAATGAAAAAGAAAACTGAGCAGTCAAATATGAAGAGACATAAGCGCTCTGTCATAGTTTTTGCGCTCACTTTGAGTGCATGTGCCCTCGATCACTCTGTTTATGTTGTTGCGCCCTCAACTTAAAGGTATCTGACGCCATATCTCCTTTCTCTTTTCCACAGCGGACACAGCTTTGAGTTGGACGACAAACAATTTACAAACTGGTTAAAATGGTAAGACTTGTTTTGTTTTTTTATGTGTGTAACTGACCAGAAGTTGACTCTCAAACATTGTGATAATGGCAATGTAATATGACTTATTCTAAAAGAGTAAATCAGATTGTCGTGTAGAAAGTTGGAGTGAGGGCTGCTACAGCTGACCAGAAGTTGCATGGCTTTTTGTTGTTAGAACTAGAACTAGAATGACAAACATAGAATACAACTGTAATGCAACAACAGGATGCTATTTCTCAGTAAATATGTGCATATATGGTAAAGTTCTCCCAAATCCAGTCAGAGCTGGTTTGACTGCGGTCTCTCTCTCCACATTAAAACAGGAGCCTTAGCCGTAGTTTACCTGACTATGGTCTCCTCTAGTGAAGTATTTACATCCTGAGGAAAGTGATTATCGATTATCATTTGACTAAATCTAAATGTGTGAAGCCTTAAATAAGAAATAAATCAATAAAAGTAATGTCGGGAGATTGCATTCAGCTACACTTCCGCGGTGAGTAAGTTGGAGCAGGGCTATCAGCCAAATCAGAAGTGAGTTGGTGTGAAGGGGGGGGCATTGGTGGCATCCAGTGTCAGCGTGGACTGGATCCTGTTTTGATGGAGGGGGTGGTGCTACAGACTGCGCTCCGTGAGTAACTTTTTAAGTTAAGCTCGGGCACAGTGATGGATGAGAGGAGGAAGCCATACGCCCGCGGTCAGAGCAGGGATTGAGGTGACACACACAAGTCCCTCTCTGAACCTATTGCTTGCTTCAACAATCTGGTTATACAGGTTAAAGCGGTAGTGTTTGAATGTTAATGTTATTAGTTTATTATTGACTATCAAAGTCTGGCTACAGTACAGTCGCCTCACTAAGTAAAGAACTAACTAGGCGTCCTACAGAATAGTCATTTTAACATGAGCAGTGGGGGAGCAGTGTGTCTCTTTAGGCGTGCTGGGTATGGTTCATGTAACTGTCTCCTGAGGTTCAGTCCACCTAAAGTACTGTGATACTGCAGCTTCTGAAAGTTTGGAAATCTCCTTGATAATTTGTTTTATTACAGCAGTCTGATACTAAAATAATGCATTATATTTTCTGTTGGTACAAACTATAGTCATTTCCCTTCAGTTATAAACCTGTAAATGTGAACACCCATGAAACAGAGCATTCCAGTGTTTAGATAAGCCCCCTGAGTGTAGATTATGTAAGATTAAAATTGACATTTTCATCAGCAGATTTCAACATTAGAATAAATGGATGGTGAAATTGTGTTGCTTTAACCCCTGCTCTAATCATTGTTTGTTTTTTAACAGGAAGACGCTGTCCCCAAAGCTAGAGGAGCCTCAGCAGAGAAACGCCACCACTGTGACGACTGTGGGAAGAAGTTTCATACAAAACAACAGCTCACTGACCACATGAGGATTCACACAGGAGAGAGGCCATTTTCGTGTGACCAGTGTGGGAAGTCATTTACAAAAAAAGCATTAAAACAACACTCTATTGTTCACACTAAAGAACGAAACCACAGCTGTGACCAGTGTGGGAAAACATTTGGACAGTTATCAAATTTAAAAACACACAAACTCACACACAGTGAACAGAGATTCCCCTGTGATGTGTGTGAGAAAAGCTTCCATCGTAAAACCTATTTACAGCAACACAAACGTCTGCACTCGGGACACGAGCTGTGCTATTGTGAAACATGTGGGAAAAGATTTACAACTCGAAGTCAGTTAAAACAACATGAAATCTCCCACTCGACGGATCGTCTGCATCGCTGTAACCAGTTTGGGAAGAAAATACAAAATCTCACTGCCCACATGAGAGTTCACACAGGAGAGAGGCCATTTTCATGTGACCAGTGTGGGATGTCATTTAGACTAAAAGCAGACCTAAAACGACACTCTATTGTTCACACAGGAAAAAGAGACCACAGCTGTGACGAGTGTGGGAAAATATTTGGACAGAAGTCAGGTTTAAAAACACACACTCATTCACAAGGGCGAGAAGAACCATCACTGTGACCAGTGTGGGAAGGCCTTTATAAATCAGGACAGATTAAATCAACACAAACTCACACACAGTGAAAGGAGATTCCCCTGTGACGAGTGTGAGAAAAGCTTCAGCCATAAATCCACTTTACAGCAACACAAACGTCTGCACTCGGGACACGAGCTGTGCTATTTTGAAACATGTGGGAAAAGTTTTACGACTCGAAGTAAGTTACAACAACATGAAATGTATCATTCAACAGAATGTCCTCACGTCTGCGGTGAGTGTGGGACAACATTCAAAAGTTTAAGTAATCTCAAAAAGCACATTCAAGTCAGGCATGAGAATTAGAGGTACAATTGTGAGTAGTGTGGGATATGTCCTACATTAAAGCGTAATCTGAAACTCCACCAGAACCTCCATACTAAGGATTGGAATTGATCATTTGTGAGGGAGTGCACTTTAAATATGTAGAAATGGAGCGTCTAGTTTTTGTAAAGAGACTTAAGCTTTAAGGACACACATACTGGATTGTATTTATGCAGGAGCCTGGATAAGGATCTGGGTCAAAGTGTTCCAGCTCTCTCATACTCTTATATTGTGTAGTGTAAAGATTATTTACTCTATAATGTACTCTTGCATGTAAACTATTGTTTTGATCTTAATTGTGCTCTTTTAAAAAAAAGCTTGTACTTTTATGAAACTACTGTATATTATAGTTAGGAGGAATGAAGGGGAATTGGGGGGAAAGGTGACCAGTCCCTTATGGCTTGTGTTTATAAAGATGCATAATCTTCATTTGTTATCTCTTTGCCGGTAAAAGCTGGAGAAGAAAGAAATCTTATTTATTCAGTTTAAACACAAGACATTCTGTAAATGTGCACATTTTGATGGCACACTTTTCTCCGCTGTTTGACAATTACTACTCATGTAGCTGCTTTTGCCTTTGTTTGATTAGATTTTTAGATATAATCTAAGGTTAGAAATTTGCATATGTAGCACAATAAAAAAAAACTTGCACATTCCTTGTCTTGATGAAGGGCGCTTAGCCCGAAACGTCACATTTTTGGTGTGAGTAAACATAATTATGCAGTTGTGCAGACTTTCTTTCTCTGCATCTGCTGAAGGTTTGCATATGGAAAAACCAAGATGTCCAGTTGTTTCTACTATTAAGTTCTGGCTCAAAACATGCAGATGATGAACTCTGAACTATAGACCATGTGAAGATAATAACATACGTTTCATATTCTGACAGAACGCACAGGCAGGATGTCAGTCCCCGATCTTCTGTAAATGTCTTGATCTGTGAAAAACAAAACAAAAAGTCATTTTTAGCACTTAATTAATCGGAAAAAAAAGAGAAGCACTTATGCAAATACAAACGTCATTACTAACATATGAAGAAAATTTCATATGATGTTATAGAATTCTAGCCTGGCTAACGCCAGACTGCTGTGTGCGTTTGAATCTGTTCGAACTTCACAGCAGTCTGGGGACCATGGCCGACATTTTCGCATGGATTTGGGACCAATCACACAACGAGCTTGTAGTTTGTTTAGGGATAAAAAAAATTGTGGATCCAACATGACAGCAGCAGATGCGACGCCATCTTTCGATCAAGCTTTAGACTGTGTTCTAAATAGTTTAGCTCAAAAGTTTACAGCGGGTACGTCACACGTCATCTGATACGATTGGCTATGGCTACGTGCAGACGCATGAGAGACATTCGTAGCGCCCAATAAACGGCTATGGACAATCGTAAACCACACCTCTCCTACGAGAAAATGAATTGGTGGTCCCCAGACTAAATATCACTTGTGATTTTAGTCTGGCGTTAGCCAGGCTAATATAATTCTGAGATTTGGAGCAAATATTAATTTCAATGTTACTTTGTGACAACAGATTTAGACTATTTAGCCACCTGGTGGAAAATCCAAATGTGTATCTTGCCTAGAGGTGGGAGATATATCGTTTAGACGATAATATCGAAATTGTTGTCTGGAGGATATGCAAAATTGGATATCGAGATATTTCATAATTTGTACAATCCGACCCCCCAAACATGTTTTTTTTGGTTTTTTTCGGACTTTGTCTCGTTTTCCTTGTGGGTTACTGTAGCGCGCCAGCCGCCCCCTCAGCTGCGTAACACATTCAAAACAACAACATGGCAGCGTGGAGCGATTACAGAGATGAATAATCTAATGATATGAATGAAGTTTGTCACTTGAGTCGCTCATATTTGCGAGGAAAGGGCTCAGGACAAGTTGTAGCACTGGCTTTCTAGCTAGCTAACTTTCCTAACTTTTAGCCTCGCGCTAACTAACAAAACGGTGAAGAAAACCACAATGCAAACGCGGTTAAAGGCTAATAATATCCTCCTCACCTGTTTTCTTCAGATCACGTAAGTTCCAGGACAAACGTGTCTCCCTCTCTGTCCCTTTCCCTCCTGTCCTGTGTGTCTGTGCGTTGATTTTGAAGTATTTTGTCAGGTGTAAATTATATCGCCAAATACATCGTTATTGTGATATTTCTTTTTCATACCGTGATATACATTTTTGTTCCCCCTGCCCTAATGTTTAAATCAATAATGTGTCATATCTTTATGTACTAGTAATTTTATACAATAAGATACAGATACAGCAAGTCAAAAGACCAACTGAACCTTCTTTGCCAGTTTGCACACATTTCTGTGAAGGATTGCAAAAATATCGTCTGAATATCGATATCGAGATATTGGGGAAAAAAATCGAGATATTCATTTTTGTCAATATCGCCCACCCCTAATCCTGCCTTGTACCAAAATAAAGGGAATGCGTCATATCACTCTAAGCATTTGTCAGAACTGGGAGGCAAAAAAAAAAAAAACATAACATGCGTTTTACTGCCACTCATTTGGCTTCTGTTGCTATTCTGTTTCAATGCTGTGACATCACTTGCATACCATCTACAATCACTTCATTCTTGGAGGTGGGGCTCTTCTGTGTGGAGTTGAGTGACTGTTTGTGAAATAAGCTTCAATTGTGTATGAATTGTGCTCAGAACCTGATATGCTCGATATGCTTTTGGACGCTCTGGTTTGCCGTATAAATATAACACCACACCAGCTAATTCAGAGGCTAATTCTTCTGTATAACGTGATCTTACCTGCTGTGCTCGATGGTCATAACACTTCAAGAGATGTCATCAGAACTGCACAAGTGACTATTCCAGGATATTCAAGGGTGCAGATCAGTAATGCTGGGACATAAACATAAAATGATTATTAAAAACAAAAGGTAAAGAAAGGACCGATCCTCATCTAGTGAACACAAGCTTGGTCAGTCATATTATCCCCTTAAAGGGATATTTCAGGATTTTGACATAGGGCCTCATTTCCTAGTTATCCAGAGTGTTGTTGATGTCTGGAGATATTTTTTTCTTAAATTCATGCAGTTCGTATATTTGAAGAGTATAGTGGCGCTAGGCTAGGGCAAGGCTAAAGCATTTCTATGGTATCAGTTAGCCTGCATTAAAAACAGTCTGACCCACTCCACAGTGCACCTGAGGTAAATCACTTATAACACCAGACTAACCATATAAATGTCTGTGTTAATAGAATAACTTTTGAAATATAACTGACCTTGTATCACATGAATTACTGCATTTTGAGGGACTATTTTCTCGCAGATCACTCCGCCGCTGCGTTAGCTTACAGCCACGAAGCTGATGCTGCTCAAATATAAGTTATTTTAAATGCAAAATGGTTAAAATTATTCTATCGACACAGACATTTATATCTGTTGTTTTGCTTGTTTGTTTTGTTTTTTTTAACTTCCAATTTTAAAATGGCTACCAAGCTCCGGTTTTATGGAATAAACTCCCAGCTCACGTTAAAGAAGCAGACACAGTCCCTACATTTAAGACTAGGCTCAAAACATACGTCTTCGAAATAAGCTTATGATCAGGTCAGTTAGGTAAAGCTCTAACCCACAGCCTGAAGTAAAGCTGCCTCAGAAGAAACACTGCTGTGGGAAGTACGGTACACTGAGCACTATCCTCTTCTTCTTACTGCAAACTTCGTCTTATTATGATACAATATTTATTTTATCTGTAGTCTGTTCATTACTATTCACCTGGTGTCTCCTGTCCCACTTCCCCTCGTCCGAATTGGGCTGTCTGTTAGGAAGGAGTTAGGGAAAGTGTCCTGTATGCTAAAAAAAAGAAACATCCAAATGATCCTTCACATTTCCCTTTATTTTATCTCAACAGCGGTGTCATAAAGCTACAGTATGCAAATTAGCCATGTGGCTTAAGTTTCTACTAAATGAAAACAAAAGCACAAACTGCTTCATTTAAGCCATTTACTGAGGAGGCTCTTTAAAACCATGTGACTGAGCTGTGGTGACGACAACATGTATTTTGTCACTTTTATAAAGTTTGGCTTGTGCAGAATCTTATCTTTTTTAAATTATTTTTATTATTAAATCTGCACTTGTCAATCAACAGTGGTTGCGCATGAATCACTCGAGGGTGGGGGCGAGGGGGGTAGGGAGATTGGCGCAGTGGCTTATGGGATGGCACATAGCTCCTAATAGCCAGTGAGTTAGCATCAGAGGTCCGTATGCTAATAGTGGCTATGATAGTTAGCATAACCAGTTAACAAACCAGTAAATTGGTAAGTGGTCTTACGCCAAACCGGATGTGCGTCAGGGTCCGCCATGATAAGAAGCGTCCGAATTGGGTTGTCGGTTAGAAAGGAGTTAGGGAAAGTGGCCTGTATGCTAACTATCATAGCCACTTTAGCATAGGGACCTCTGATGCTAACTCACTGACGATTAGGAGCTATGTGCCATCCCATAAGCCACTGCGCCATGCACATGTGTGGGTTCACCAAGAATTTGTGGGGACAGTGCAACAACTGCTGTGATGTTGTGGACTGCAAGGTGGAGGTCATTTGTGGGCAGTGCGTCCTTGGATGGGCTCTTTTCCACATGCAGGCGCGTGTCAGCCGAATGGCTCTTTCACCCGCTTTGTTGAGCTTTTCCATAACAAAGGCCAGTGCCAAACCGGTCTGACCAGGTATAGGTTTTGGGCCCGACCTCTGGCTGTGGCCAAAGCGGGCTACCCCATGTCTGATGTGACGTGAACAGACTGCTGGCCTCTGATCTGATACTTAATATTTCACAAGATCATACCGCTGTGCTAAAAGGGGATTTTGCCGATAATAGCATTTAGCCGCTGTTAGCGCAGCTTTAGCTGGTGTTAGCATAACATTTACCTGTAGCTTACCTTCATAGTTCGTAGTTTAGCCGTTTATTTTCTGTTTTAATACAGCTTGGCTCCTCTGAATGATTCCCTAACTCCCACCAGAGGGCAGCATTTGTCCACATTTGTTCTCATCGCGGCTCTAAAAACTTTTAATGACGATCTGTACAGCGTGCTCCTCTGTGTGGCTCTGCCCACAACAAATGGATGTGTGTGTGTGTGGTGGAAACAGAAAGGTCTGCGGGCTAGTGTCGATACGTGCACGTAGATCGAGGCGTGCGCGGCCGGTTCGCGCTATGTGGAACGACGCCTTAACCAGCCCAAGCGGCGGCCTTTTTGGAACTGGCCTGCGCTCAGACCAAACGTGAGTACACGCCCCATCCACCTCTAGTTGGACGCCAAACATTACCGCTTCACACTTGGGAGAAACGCCTGTTTGCTGGCGCGTTAAGTTTTGCAAGCGTCATAATTAGGAGGCGTGTCATACAACTCAGGCCGAGCGCAAACCGCGATGATCAACTTGTCCTCCATGCTGCAGGTAACAGGTGATGCTTGTGCTCACTATTTGAGCCCAGTCCCTGATTGGTTAACAAGGCGTAAATGAACACACGTGTAGATTGGATTACTTGAGTGCATGAAGCAGTGGGCGGGGCATCCCTGATCGTGTACCGCGCTGTTCTCCCTGGCTTTGACGCGCGTTTATCCTCATCCGCTCACATTTGCTACGCTTCATATGCACGGACGGCTTTGCTTACATTTCGAAGCACGTCTACATAGGGTTAACATGGAAGTTTGTGGTGTGGTCGCGTTTGGTCTGTACGCACCTTTAGAAGAGTGCATTTCAGTGGGGTTACCGGAACCACCACTGGGACGTAGCTCTCTGGTCCCTCCCAGTCAATTTCTTCAAATTTGTCACCGGCCCCTGTTCCACCTGCAACACCTTTTGCTAACGGGGAGGCTTGAGTGTCATTTGGTTTAGGCTGGAATTTCTCTGGAAGGAGTTAGGGAAAGTGGCCTGTATGCTAACTATCATAGCCACTTTAGCATAGGGACCTCTGATGCTACCTCACTGGCGATTAGGAGCTATGTGCCATCCCATAAGCCACTGCGCCAATCTCCCCACCCTCGAGTGATTCATGCGCAACTACTGTTGATTGACAGGTGCACATTTAATGCGACAGTAATGTGAATGTGACAATAGTGTGACTAAAATGTGACCAAAATGAGACAGATGTGATGTGGCATAGTCGTGACAAGAAAGGTGACAGTAACGTGACAATAATAACAATGAAAAAGAATAAATAAAAAAAAAAGAATTATGAAAAATATAACCCCCCCCCTTTTTTTTGTTCTTTTTTGTAATGATTGTATATACGATTTGCAATAATAATAATAATAATAATAATAATAATAATAAAGGGAAAAAAGGTGCACATTTAATAATAAAATTAAAATAAAGACTCTGCACAAGCCAAACTTTATAAAAGTGACAAAATACATGTTAGAGTCACCACAGCACAGTCACATGGTTTTAAAGAGCCTCCTCAGTGAATGGCCTAAATGAAGGCAGTTTGTGCTTTAAAATGTAATAAAAAATTGTGTTTACATCATTTCAATCATAGTTTCAATCATTTCACATCATGTAGGTAGAGTTGTCGAATTCGCTGAGGGAGGCACTTCTCGACAGGGGGGGCGATTCCGACAGAACACCGGAAATCACCTGAAGAAGAAGAAGAAGAAGAGATCAGAGTTCAGCCACTTGACAGTAATCTCGTGAACAGCAGCAACACGTTTCATCAACAAAGACCCAAGTAGAAAATACTGAAGAAGACACAAGTAATTTGATCATTTTAATTGGAGATTAGCGCTAATCTCACCTTCGTAAATCTCTATATATGTTTAACCTCAGTTTATTTTTCCTGCAGTGAATCTAAAACTGACGTTAGCTGCGCCCCAGTGTTTCCATAGGAACCTGTTTTCTGCGGTAGCTAGCTACAGGCTAAATGGGCTAAATGCTATGATTTAAGTTTATTTTTATCCTGGTGCGTCTAGTCAGTGGCCTCGAAACATTAATCGTTTCATGTGTTTCAGCTCCAGTTGAATAAACTCGTATGTAAACAAAACGGCTAATGCTACAACAGTTAGCTCACTGTTCTAGTTGCTAAAGTTAGCACGATATTCACAGACTCGGACTTCCGTGGTCAATAGCTCCTAAACAAAGCTATTTTAAATTATAAAGAGCCTGTTATGTTTCTCACAGTCACGAAGGGAAACCACTACAACGCTGGGTTTGATTAAATGAAGTGCATTTTTGCAAACAAAGGTTCAAATCCGCAGCTCGGACGGAGAGACAAGCATTTGTTATGCAGAGCTAATGAGCATTAATCCTGATTGTTAAAACCAGCATCTTTATAGAATAGATGAGAAAAATCCATTGGTTTAAAGTAATAGTGTATCACATAATGGCAGATCTTCTGTAAGAACAAGGACTCGTAGGTCGTAGCATGTCAATATAACAAGATCATCCTTTATTGATTTCACAATGGAGAAATTCACTTGTTACGTTAGGCTCTCAATAAGATCGATCAGGGTGTGCAAAATAGACAGGAAATGTGCCAATAGTTAAATAGTAAAAGATTCATTTACAATGAGTAAAAGCACAAATCTTAAGCGACAGAAATATAAACAGTAAGAAAATAAAAATGCAATAAAAATTTGAATAGACTATAAAAAGTAGAATATCAAGGTCAGCGTTAATGAGTCACACTGTAGCATCAATCATTCATAAAAAGTAGACTGCACTGCCCCCTTTTAAGTAAACTAATCTTATCTGATTGATATTTTGCAGGTTGTAGTAGGTTCATAATCCAGTAATTTATGACTGGTGTCACTACAGCAGGAAATGTTCAAGCTAATATGTCTTATTATTTCTTAAGTTAGTTAGTTTGGTTTATTGTCCCAAAGGGGAAATTCATTTTTACAGTATCACAGGCATGGAAAGCACCCGGACACACAGCTACATACATTACAAACAGACAACGGATACAAATATGAAATTATGACAGCTGTTGATGACAAACATATATTATATAGCATATTAGTTATATTCATGATTTAATTTACAGTGCAATCCCAGCAACGTTTGTAGGTTTACAAGGCCCACAGAAGATCAGTGCGTGTTTCTGACAGGAGGGGGCGTGGCATCACAATGGTGGCTCTACATTGTGATGTTGCTCATCCATCACGATGGACGGAACAACCCTAAAACCAATAGCCTACAGCATAATAAATAATAATGAAGTTGGAGGTTTAACAGGACAATGTAGATTTGTAGACAGTACACAATATTCAAATATAAATATTTAAAAATAAATTCACCCAGTAAAACACTTCACATTTAGAAAGCCCAGTATTTGTCGATTTTAAATTATGAATCATAAATCAATTACAACCATGTGATCGGATCGGCAATGATCAGTATCGGCCTATCAAAGGTTCAGTGATCGGTTCCAAAAATCCTGATTGGTGCACCTCTAGTTTCAACTGGTCCTGCACATCATCTACTGTGAAAGGGGTGCAGGGCTCCACTGGATGTAGATCCGTCAGTTCTCTAAGACACTTCAGTCTGAAATCTTGAATGTCGAATCTGTTGAATGTATTAAGGTAATTCCCCAGCGCTGTTGGTATTATTTGTTTGGACTTAGGGTTACTTCCTGTTAGTGTAAGAGTAATTTTTGTTGGTCCACTGAGCCATATTCAATGTGGGATTTGAGTTTTCAAATTCTGAAAGAGCTGCCATTGCATTTGTTGAAGTCTCCAATTGTTTATTATTCAAAATGGCTTTGTTTAGGAGCTATTGACCTGGGAAATCCCAATCTGTGAATATGGTACTAACTTTACCACACTAATGCTTCTTCACAGCAGATATACAGTACATAAAACATATAAAGAAACGTTATCTTGAAGACTGTGACCAAAAGTAAAGTTCATGTCACTGGTGGTTTTAAAGTTTCTCATTAGTTGCACTTCTCCACTGGGGCCAGTCTAAGCATCGGTCAGGTTCTACTGCGGTCACCTTATGATGACAGAGCAAACTTTATTTGATCCTTTATCTTTGAAAAATGTGTTTAATGAGTGTTTATTGTTTCTTATTACACTGTAATTCTCACGCAAAGGTGTTCAGCATTTTTAGTCCGTTTAATATTGAAACAGAAGATAAAAATAATAGATACATCTTTTAGCTCTATTTACTATTAATATATACAGCAGCTTTCCAGAGAAAAAACTAAAAAGGAATAGTTAACAATGAAAGACCCTCAGTAATCATGGACGAAACTAGGGCTGAACGATTAATTGCATTTGCAATTTTATCGCGATATGACACAACGCGATTTCGTAATCGCAGGGCACGCGATTTTGGAAGTGAATGAAGCAGCGAGATATGGCAGCAAAGTCCGCTCCTCTGCGTGCTTTTGTTTACGTCTCAGTCTAGTTAAGGTGCACGGTAGATTGTGGATGTACAGTGAAATTATCAGCGTTTATCATGCAGCCACCGCGAAGGACTATTGCTTTCTTCTCGTTAGCATTGTGTTAGCGGCAGCGCTCATCACGCCATTCTCTCGCTGCTACTCATGCTGCTACTACACGCTCTGATGATCACAGAAACTCCCTCACCTCCGGATTCACACGTCTCTGCCTCCACAGGTGAGCCTGTGTTGCTTGTAAAGAGTAAAGAGTCGTTTGTGGCTCAGTTTAGGAGGCTTATGTTTGGGAATGTTGTGGATAAAGAACTTATCTCAAAAGCATAATGACGGTTCATGACCGTAAAGTATCCGCGGAGGCGATGTGCCATGTGCCTCTATTTACCTTTGCATCTACCGCATATGCGCTCCGTAGGTAGTACAGACGCTAGATATAAACACTAAACTGCTGTATGAAAAGTGTTGGAAACTACGATCCGAGGCAGGAGTCCGTGCCATGTCTTATTTTGCTGAGTAAATGCAATGCGCTGTTTAAGCTGAAATGTCACTAAATGCCTGCGAGTCAAAGAGACGTGTCTGTGTTTGGCACCTCATGTCTCCTTGCGTCTCTGTGCTTCTTTCTTCATATTGTCCAAAGTTACATCCCAAAACCAAAATGCTGCTCCTAATCCACTGTCTTTTGGCGTGTGCTCCATCTGGCCTCTCCGTGTCCATCAATAACTCGCATCTGAAGCAACTACGAGTTGCAGCTCAGACCGGGATTTGACTGGCCGAAATAATAATCAATAGTTTATTTTGTATTAATTGGGAGTTTGATTTCCTAAAACTTTTCCAACTAAAGTCAAACGTCTGTTAAAACAGACGTTTGTTCTTACTTTCCTGCACCTTAGTATGGGTGATGTTACTGACTGGCTCAGTGAGTTTTATCTTTTTTTTTTTTTTTTTAAATATCAATAAATATATATAATTTATCTTTATTTATAGACTGTACTGTTAAGTTCAGACAGTTTTTAAGAAGTGCAGTCCACATATTCACAAATTTTGAATAGGTCAAACAACAATTTTGTTGCAATTTTCACTTCAAATTAATCTAATATTGTTTGTTATGAAATAGACTGATTTATTGCTTGTGTTAGGTGAAAAATACATGAGAAGAGGACCTTGCAACAATAATCGCATATTTAATCGCAATCGCAATATTGAAGAAAAAAATCGCAATTAGATTATTTTCCAAAATCGTTCAGCCCTATACGAAACACAGTCAACATTTTATTCCAACCATTCAACATTTATAATAGTGGAATATGATACAGCGGAGAGACAGCCTGTGGCTAAATCCTCACCAAACGGACTCCAGAGGAAAATATGCAAATAAAACACAGTAAAAAAATTATTAGATTGTCCATTGCTGGTTAAGAACAAATTCTTATTAACAGAGTTGTCCTAATACAGCAGTTGCCTTGAACGCAGCATTAGTCCATGAGTGACCACATGATATAAAGTCATCATGTGCCTTCATAGATCTGCATGGTGTTGTGCTGGCCTGATGGAACTGCATGTAATGTCCTGTGATTCTTGTATTAGTTCAGCTCATCACCAACGCTCTGCTCCTCTCTTACTTCTCCTTTCTCTTCCACAGCGGACACAGCTTTGAGTCGGACAAGACACAAGTTACAAACTGGTTAAAATGGTAAGACGTTTTTCCTTGTGTGTAACTGACCAGAAGTTGGATCAGGGCTGCCAAAATTATATATAGATATTTTTCTTCTTCTTTTTGATAGGCTGCAATTTAGATGGACCTCCTGTAGGTCTAATAGTGTGTACTTAATACATTTATTGGCACTTTAAAAAGAAACAATAACTTTGATAGGTCATGTTAATCATGTTAAGGTGTTTTCATGTTTAAACCTGCAGACTGGAGCCACTGCAGATTCACGCCCGCAGATACACACCTGCACCGCGTTACTTTCTCTTTTGTTTACGAACTAAAGGCTCTGCTGTTAGACTGTGACGAGTCCGGGTCGATCCCTGTTTTAATTGTACACGCGGACAGCATGGGAAAGGCCAAAAGTTTACATTTGTTTATACATTTTTAAATTATTTCCTCACCTTCCGCGGGCGGTCTCTTTTTCCTCCAAGCTCGGGTCCTCTACCAGAGGCCTGGGAGCTTGAGGGTTCTGCGCAGTATCTTTGCTGTTCCTAGAACTGCACTTTTCTGGACCGAGATGTCTGATGTATTTCCTGGGATCTGCTGGAGCCACTCCTCCAGTTTGGGGGTCACTGCCCGAGTGCCCCAATGACCACGGGCACCACTGATGCCTTCACTCTCCAGGCCTTCTCTAGCTCTTCTCTGAGCCCCTGGTATTTCTCTAGTTTCTCGTTTTCCTTTTTCCTGATGTTAAAGTCGCTTGGTATTGCTATGTCAACCACCACGGCTTTCCTCCCGGATCTTGGCTCGGTCATTCTCTACTACGGCTGAACGATTAATTGCATTTGCAATTTTATCGCGATATGACACAACGCGATTTCGTAATCGCAGGGCACGCGATTTTTGAAGTGAATGGAGCAGCGAGATATGGCAGCAAAGTCCGCTCCGCGGCGTGCTTTTGTTTACGTCTCAGTCTAGTTAAGGTGCGGTAGATTGTGGATGTACAGTGAAAATATCAGCGTTTATCATGCAGCCACCGCGAAGGACTATTGCTTTCTTCTCCGTTAGCATTGCGTTAGCCGCAGCGCTCATCACGCCATTCTCTCGCTGCTGCTACACGCTCTGACGATCACAGAAACTCCCTCACCTCCGGATTCACACGTCTCTGCCTCCACAGAGATATAGGTGAGCCTGTGCTGCTTGTAAAGAGTAAAGAGTTGTTTGTGGCTCAGTTTAGGAGGCTTATGTTTGGGAATGTTGTGGATAAAGAACTTATCTCAAAAGCATAATGACGGTTCATGACCATAAGTGTTCGTGGAGACGATGTGCCTTTATTTACCTTTGTATCTACCGCATATGCGCTCCGTAGGTAGTACGTATTAATTGGGAGTTTGATTTCCTAAAACTTTTCCAACTAGTTAAAGCAGACGTTTGTTCTTACTTTTCCTGCACTTTAGTATGGGTGATGTTACTGACTGGATCAGTGAGTTTTATCTTTTTTTAAAATATCTATATAATTTATCTTTTTCATTTATTCATAGAATGTACTGTTAAGTTCAGACAGTTTTCAGGCAACAATTTTGTTTGCTTTATTGTTGCAATTTTCACTTCAAATGAACCTAATATTGTTTATTATGAAACAGTCTGATTCATTGCTTGTGTTAGGTGAAAAATACATGAGAAGAGGACCTTGCAACAATAATCACATATTTAATCGCAATTGCAATATTGAAGAAAAAAAAATCGCAATTAGATTATTTTCCAAAATCGTTCAGCCCTATACGTAACTCTAGCTCTGACTTTCCCTATTATCTCCTGGGGACGTTTGAGGGCATCACGGACAATAAGGTTGATGGGTGGGCCAGGCAGGGAAGATGGTTCCACTCAGTTTCTGTATTGCCTTCACAATGTTAGCTGCATTGTCAGTGACACAACACACAACTTTCCCTTCCTCTCCCCACTCAGCTGCCACATCGAGGAGCTTGGCTGCCAGATTGTCTGCTGTGTGCCTTTCTGTAAATTCAAACAGTCCAACAGATAGGAGGACATTTCAAATTGAAATGACAAGTGGCAGACATAAGATCCAGCAATCTGTTGTTAAGCAAACTGCTGATGCTTTGGACACCTTTTCTTTTAGTGCAATTACCTCTCTGTCGTACAGCTGCATAACCATCCCAGTGGTATGCTTTCTACTAGGGAGAGCATAGGAGGGGTTGAGAGCTTTGCAGACTCTCTTAAATCCTCTGTGCTCAACTATATGGAATGTTTGGAAATCTGTAGCTATCATTCTAGCTATTTCCATATCATTTTTTCCTTGTTTGAGGGAGGTCAGTGCAGGTGAAAAATGGTGGCGGGCCGTGGGGTTTCAGTCAGGGCCTTCAATAGCAACCTGGGTTCACGTAGTCAAACGCATATAAACTGATCGACAATAGGCATATGGATAAAACTGCCTTTTTGCGTGGCATTTGTTCGCCAAAGGATGTATCAACAACGCAAACCAAAGCAGCGGTGCCTCCGACTCCAAACAAAAACCTCCGGGAACACTCGTACTAGAATACGGAAACACGCGACATGACAGGTGGAGATGAGCGCGTTATAAACGTGGAAACAGGAGATGTTTTTGTTGACAGAGCGAGACATCAGAGATCAACTCAAACGCAAAATCCACCGTAATAAAAAGATACTAAATTTACAGTTTGGTGCAATGTGAGATGCTTTTTAGCGCTCGTAGTCCCGTACCTGTTGCCTGCCCGAGTCCCAGCGTGGGGAAACTCTTCTCCTGTCCGGGGAGCCAAGCGTCTACGTCCTGCTGTCGTTCCCGCTGCTTTGCTCTAGAGGCTCTTCATAAGGGAGGGGCGCCAAATATCCGTGATAAAAAATCCACTTAATTTTGCCTCGTTCTGACATTTCCAAGAGGAATATCGGTTTATCCGGGTCACTTCTGATTGGCTGGAACATCTTGCCAATGCGCAGGTACATTAGCTGTTTTCCCAGGCGACGAAAACATAGGGGAAGCTACAGAGCTACTGAAGGCCCTGGGGGATGTACTGTCAAGGTGTCTTTCTGGGGCTGATCTGATGTTGCATGCTTCGTTATTTGACTAAATCTAAGTGAAGCCTTAAAACCTGGGAGGGTGGGTTTAGGATCCCGGTCCTGGAGCAGACCGAGACCTGGAGAAACTAAACACTCTGAGATTTCCCTGGAAGGGAAGCATCTGGAGAGAGGGAGAGCATCTGTGCTTGGACTGCTGCCATGGATGGACCCGTCATTGACTCTAATCATTGTTTGTTTAAACAGGAAGACGCTGTCCCTGAAGCTAAAGGAGCCTCTGCAGAGAAACGCCACCACTGTGACCAGTGGGAAGGAGTTTAATACAAAACATCGCACTCGCCACATGAGGGTTCACACAGGAGAAAGGCAATTTTCTTGTGACCAGTGTGGGAAGTCATTTAAAGGCAAAGATGCACTAACTTTGCACCAGAGACGTCACACCGGGGAAAACCTCTTCTGTTGTGACCAGTGTGGGAAGAGGTTCACTACAAAACAACAGCTCAGTCGCCACATGAGAGTTCACACAGGAGAAAGCCTGTTTTCATGTGACCAGTGTGGGGTGTCATTTAAACAAAAAGGAGCATTAAAACTACACTCTGTCATTCACACAGGAAAACGAGATCACAGGTGTGAGAAAACATTTGGACAGTTGTCACATTTAAAAACACATAAACTCATTCACAAGGGCGAGAAGAACCATCACTGTGACCAGTGTGGGAAGTCTTGTATTCTTATGAGGAATTTAAAACGACACAAACTCACTCACAGTGAAAGGAGATTCCCCTGTGACGAGTGTGAGAAAAGCTTCCGTCTTAAATACAACTTAAACCTACACAAACGCTTGCACTCGGGACACGATCTGTGCTATTGTGAAACATGTGGGAAAAGGTTTACAACTCAAAATCAGTTACACGAACATGAACTCTCCCACTCGACGGATCGTCCTCATGGCTGTGACCAGTGTGGGAAGTCATTTAAAAGTATATACAAGCTAACTCTGCACCAGAGACTGCACACCGGGAATAAACTCTTCTGCTGTGACCAGTGTGGGAAGAGGTTCCCTACGAAACAACGGCTCAGTCGCCACATGATAGTTCACACAGGAGAGAGGCCGTTTTCATGTGATCAGTGTGGGGTGTCATTTAAAAATAAAGTAGCACTGAAAGTACACACTATCATTCACACAGGAAAACGAGACCACAAGTGTGACGAGTGTGGGAAAACATTTGGACATTTGTCAAGTTTAAGATCACACAAACTAATTCACAAGGGCGAGAAGAACTATTGCTGTGACCAGTGTGGGAAGACCTTTGTGAATCGTAATAGTTTAAATCAACACAAACTCACACATAGTGATAGGAGATTCCCCTGTGACGAGTGTGAGAAAAGCTTCAGTCTTAAATCCAGCTTGGAACTACACAAACGTCTGCACTCAGGACATGATCTGTGCTATTGTGAAACATGTGGGAAAAGATTTACAACTCGAAGTCGGTTAGAACAACATGAAATCTCTCATTCAACAGAACGTCCTCACGTCTGTGGTGAGTGTGGGACAACATTCAAAAGGATAAATCATCTCAAAAGGCACATTGAAGTCATCCATGAGAATTAGAGGTACAGCTGGAGGCTTGTTGTGGCATGAAAGCTGCCTAAATGTTGTCATTAACTGTAGGGAACTGGTAGGCACCATATAAGCCTGTATAATTATTCTTTAACTCTGTTTTATAATCACTGGTAAAGGGATAAATAATGCATGGGATGGCTGCAGAGAGAGACTGGGAGAAAATCACGCCCCCTTCTTGAGGCGTGTCCAAGAAAAAACTGAAGTCAGCAACATAAACGTTATAGGAGCATACAGAAGAGGGGCGTGTCCTCTGTCAAGAGTAATTATAAGAATGTCCATGTACCAGATTAAGGTAACTGTTTTCTTTTTGAATTTGCTCATGGATATGTATCGATCTGACAAAATGATGCTTTAACAACTTAAAGGGTGCTATGAAGAGTGCACTAGGTGATACGGAATGGATTATGTTTTTGACAAAATAAGGATTATGCTCTGACCTTTTGAGGAATTATGTTTTGACCAATAAAGGATTATGCATTGGATCTTCGACTGGACTGTCGTGTTTCTTTTGATTAAAGTGTAATCTGAAACGCCACCAGAACCTCCACACTAAGGATAGGAATTGATAAGTTGTGAGGGGGCCTGACACTAGTTTGTGTAAAGTAAAGAGACTGCTTTAAGGACGCACATACTGGATTGTATCTTTGCAGAAGCCTGGATAAGTATCAGGGTCAAAGTGTTCCAACGCTCTCATACTCCACACAAACCTTTTTTGTAATGATCATTTACTCTAAATGTACTCTTGCATGTAAACTATTGTTTTGATCTTAATTGGGATGGTGAGCTGCAGCTGGTACTGTTGGTGTTTAGCGAGTGTGGATTGGATTGTAACCACCTCGTCCAGTGAAGAAGAGGCATTGGCCCTCATTTATCAAACTTGCGTATGGCCAAATCAGGGTGTAAATGAGGTGCACGGAAAAAATGTACATTTTTCGGCATTTATCAATCTGGACATGGGCGTATGGTGCGCACAAAATATACACCGAGTCAGGAGGAGGTGTACATGATACAGCAGTTTTAACTTAACACTGAACAGCGCTGGAAAACAGTTTTTAACAGCATGAATTAAATTGCCGCATATCGTTCGTGATTTAAACATGAAACAAGGCTACAGCTTTAATGTTTATGGACAGACTTTGATTCAATGTTGCTCTGCATCAACATACTCCTCCACGCCACAGGTCCGAGTGCAGAGGCTCAGTGCGGACCAGAGACTCTAGAACCTGGACTACAAGCCACAGAAACGCTCATGGTGTTTTTTGTATTTATTTGTATTTATTTATTTATTTTTGGCTTCCCCGCCTCACACCCTGCTATGTACTGGGACACCGGGGCTCACCTGGGTCTGCGCAAGGCCATGCTCCGTGTTCTGGCTGGTTTGAGCGCTGAGTCTGGACAGTGACACAAGTAGCCCGGACGTTCCTAATGACAAGACTCTAATTATGACTCTGGCTGCTAATAATAATAACTCCTATCCCCTTGTCACTGTTAGATCCCTATGCATTTAGGAACTAGGGGTACATCTGAATCGAGCAAATTGGTTAGAGGTCTAAGCCCAAACCGGATGTGCATCAGCGTCTGAATAGTGCTGTCAGTGAGGAGGTAAGGAAAGGAGCCTCAATGCTTCCTCTCATATCTCCTTTAGCATAGGGACCACTGGTGGTTCCTCACCAGCGGTTAGGAATTATGTGCCATCCCATAATTATCCTCCTGGGAACTGGAGAAAAACAGGTTTATATATTTTGATTTCTTTGACTTAATTCTAGTGAAAGGGTTAAAGTAAACATTTTACAATTTAGTTTTTATCTTATTTTTAATTGATCTTTTATGACATGTCCATTGTAGAGGACACTGGACCGATTCAGGTGAAATATGTTTATCATAAATGATGATTTAAAAGAAGATAATATATTAATTTAGGGTACATCAAGATTTCATTTCTAGTTAAAATCACCTTTATAGTGATTATGATAATGGTTTGGAGTTTCTTTAATGAATGTAAAGTAAGGCTGACCCCTCACACATAGTGTTTGTGATGTGAATGTGTTACAGATCAATGATGGGATCTGTTTTAGAAAACAGAACCACACAAAGGGCTCACACAGAACCCCTTTTCTAAGTAACCCTTGAGTTCTTCCCCCTTAATGGACACTAGTGCTACAGCTCAGACCCAGACCTGCTGTGTTCTCAGCTGATGCTTCCTCTTCTGAACCTCCACTGTTATGTTCTAATGCTTGACCTTCAGCTCATCTTCTCACAGCTTCAAGTCTGATTATCCTCTCACTAATTAATTCATAATGTTCTCATTTTTATTTAACCCCAAGTTTCTCATAGAGATTTAGATTTCACTTGAAGACAGATTTAGCCCTGATGTCCAATACAAAGGACATGGAAGGAAAACATTTTATTAACAAAACTAAAAAAGACCCTTTGTTACAAGAATGAATAAGACTGATGTGGTTCTTGATCTGATTTTGCAACAAAAAAAAACTAGCCTCTTAGTAAATTTGAGTCCATACAATTTGACTGATGAAAATTCGGCCATTTTGAAGCTGAAGTCTCAAACGCACTGTTAGAGCCGCCCACACACATGATATATCGTTAGAAAGCTCTGAATGTCCTCAGTATGTGACAATAAGATTCAGATAGACCGCATGTAAACAGCCTGACTTAAAGACTCAAGACCAAGGCTTGGGGTTTGGGGTGGTGTAGCTCCTGGAGCGAGGGAGGCTGTGGGTGAGTGTATTCATATAGACGTTTCTTTTGTTTTTATGAATATACTGTTAAAGGTCCTATATCATGCAAAATCGACTTTTTGGAGCTTTTAGCCATGTTGTTATGCTATTTCCTTATCAAAACACCCCCAGAGCGGTTTTTGGCTTCATTCACGCAGTTCTAAGTAAAACAAATTAAAACATTTAAAAAAAAGGAACTCTCCGACGCGTCTGTGCTGTCCCAGGAAGTTAATCAAACGCACCCCGGCCGGAGGAGCCATGGATCCGAACAGAAGTCATGTTTTTGAAGACTGAGCTCTTTCTAACATACTCTGGACACGCCTGTTCTTTTTTCTTACCCAACGATAATGTCACGGGTTTGCGTTTGGCTCCGAGAGGAACAGGACTATTCAACCTTCCTAAAGAAGAGTGCACTCGCCAGAAGTTGGAATTTCTTTCCGGGATTCAGCGACTTCATCAACCAACCTGATGGATGCTTGGTGAACCTTGGCCAGAATCAAAGTGGATTAACTTTGAGATGAATGAGATGAAGAAAGTCTCTTTGTGGCTGAAAAACTCATGCCTCACCTTAAATTTAGATAAGACTGTTTCGATGTTTTTTACAAATCGTCATAAAATACAAAATTGCCCTAAGATCTTAATTAATGGACAAATCATTACAAATCCAGAGCAGGTAAAATATTTAGGCGTCATATTGGAACCAAATCTAGGCTTTAAAAAGCACATAAAAAGCTATCAAATACAATCAAATTTAATATGGCACAATTCAGACACATTCGAAATTCCCTTACAATCGAGGCCTCAGGAGCCTACCTAAATGCAATGATTGTTCCACATTTTCTTTATTGTATGACAAGTTGGTCACAGGCTTGTAAATCTGCCTCAGGCCACTTGAGTCATTATATAAAAGTTCTCTAAAGATACACGATAAAAAAGGCAGACGATTCCATCACTGTCATATCCTTGTAAAACACAAATTACTCAGCTTTGAAAATCTGATAAATCATACAAATCTGTGTCTGATGTATAAGATCCTCCATGACACCGCTGCTCCTCCACTAAAAGAGTTCATCTCTCTGGGCTCTGAAATAACAACTCGAGCCACTAGATCTACAGTGCGAGGCGAATGCAGGATCCCAAAGCGCAAGACAGCATTTGGAAACTCTGCTTTTTCTTGTGTGGCCGCTCGTCAGTGGAATATGTTGCCTACAGAGCTGATAACAAGCACAAACCTTTACACGTTCTCACGCCTGGCAAAGAAATGGCTTTTGTCAATTCAAACTTGCACCCACATGTGACCAGATGTTCAGTATGTATATGTATGTTGTGTGTGTTCTGAGGTCTATAAGGGTAGACCTGAGTAAATGAAAGGTGTGTATAAGAGTTTTTATCTGATTGTTCTGCATGTGAAGATTTGCTTTTACTATTATGAACTTGGTCAATGTAAATACCATTATCCATGTATGCGTGATGTTTTTATGTATTTAACTATAACATCAGCCTGCCCAGGGACTACGGGTGGAAATTAGCACTTGAGCTATAACCTGGTACGATGCATCTCTCCCTTTGAGGTTAATGTTTATTGTACACTGTCCCTGTTTCTCTAAATAAATAAACTAAACTAAAAAAAAAAAAACTTTTATAACCAACGCGATCCCATAACGTAAACACCCGATGATGGGAGGCCAGGCTGAGCGGTGAGTCAATCAAAACGCGTGTTAGCGTGTGTGTTAGCGTGTGTGTTAGCGTGTGTGTTAGCGTGTGTGTTAGCGTGTGTGTTAGCGTGTGTGTTAGCGTGTGTGTTAGCGTGTGTGTGTGTTAGCGTGTGTGTTAGCCTGTGTGTTAGCGTGTGTGTGTGTTAGCGTGTGTGTTAGCGTGTGTGTTAGCGTGTGTGTTAGCGTGTGTGTTAGCATGTGTTAGCGTGTGTGTTAGCGTGTGTGTTAGCATGTGTGTTAGCGTGTGTGTTAGCGTGTGTGTTAGCCATTTATGAAACTGTGTTGCACATGTCAACTCCTTATAACTGCATTATGTGAAGTAACTTCACTTTTTGCAGCGATATTTATATTTATAATACTGCAAATGTGAAATGAGCGGAGAGAGGGGCGGAGTTAACTGAATCGAAGCGTCTCGTCTTCCGGGTTTGGAAAATACCCCCAGAAAATACTTATATTTCTCTCAAAAATGAGTACTCCATAGTGATAGAGGTACAATATATCATATAAATGCCTATACTTTACTTTGGAATGGCTAAAATAGCATGATACAGATCCTTTAAAATGTATGTTTATTCTTAACAATAACAATGTATACACCCCCAAACTTAAAGAAAAAATCCTAATAAAAAGTTAATCACAAAAAAAAAACATAAGCCACATGGACTATTTGGAGGAGCAGACCTCACTGTGTGTTAATGTGGCATCTTCCTCTGAGGGTGAAGCAAAGCACAGGACTTTGGTGGAATATTTAACCAGAGCATGTTTTATTTTTGCGTTTTGTAGCTGTGGAAGGTAAATCTGAAACAAGCTTTTTATCATCGTCTGTTTTCTGTGTGGCTTCATATCGTCATTGGGTTCAATTCTATATGGGTGATATCATTTTTATGAAACAGCTGTTGCTTCTGCCGCTGGGTGAGGACGGTTGGATTGTGCAAACGCAGCTCTAACTGCATATTGTTGGAGGAATTCAGAAGCGGCCAATGTCAAAGGCAGAATGTAATGACAGCCTGGTTACAGTAGGTGGCAGCATTGGCTCATGGTCCGCTTAAGCTGAAAGAGAAAACGTATGCAAAAAAAAAAAAGTGTCACAGTCGTCTTCACACTTGCTATTTTCTGCAGTGGAATGCTTGGTAGCTGTTATAAACGCCCGCCTCTCTTTGTTTGTGACAAAATCACCCTTTATTATCCTTATTTTCATTTATGAGCTTTGCATTTTACTGCCTGAAGGACCCAAAAAGGGCGTTACTATGTGCTATCTAGCTTTTATTCATTATGTAATCATTTATTCCTATATACTGAACGTATTATAACCTTGTGAGTTGTATTAACCTGTGTTTGATTATTAGAGGCATATTAGCGTCTGGCCTGTGCCTTATTTGGAGCTGACCTGCATTGAAGCATAACAGGCCGCGCGTGTGTATAAGGCTGCATACCATATATGGAGCTGTACATTGCTGGAGAAGTGGCCGGCCGTGTCTACGTGTGCCTCCATGACAACGGGACTGCCCGCTGACTGCGACCTCCGCCTGCGGCCGGACATTGGTTTCAGTCTGACTGCAGTTCCTGATCTCAGTTTTAGTCAAGCGGACACTAGTTCCTTATCTAAATATCCGCAGAAGGCCCCTCGGGGTTTTACGTGTGCGACGTATAGAAACCATGATAACCGCTGATGTAAGGATATATAATGTGAGCGTTGTACAGGCTGGCTGCTCGCCTCTCTGCCAGCGTGCGGCTGCCGAGTCGGACAACTCAGAGCAACCGTCTTCCTTCGCCCAATCTTCATGTGGTGGCCACCCCTAAATCTTGAGCCGATCGAGAACCAATTGCCGTCACACTTAGCAGCTGCGGCCTCCTAAGACCATACAGTGCTTGATCGTGAGGCCCAACACTCGCCTCCAAAACCGAAGCCTGTAGATCGGGAACAGCACGACCGTGACCTTTTGGTAAACTCACCACCCAGGCAAGAGATTGATCAAGGGGGCTTTTCCTTTCACACATCTATCCATAAAAAGACCCACGAAAGACATCTTCTGGTTAAGACTCTTCTTTAATTTAACTGAATAGAAACTTGGTGGTGCATGCAGGTTTAACATGAGGAACTTCCCCAGAGTGTGGGGCTGACCGGGCACAGCTTTACTAATACTACAATAGAAAATAGTAAACCAGGAACTAAAAGACAGAAATCTTAACAGGCAGGAATCAATTGGGGAAATATTAACAGTAGCAAATGGGTACTCAAGAGGTTTATTTCCAAATTAGAAAGCAAAGGCGTCAGGTGCCTGTAGAAGTGCTGTGTAGTGGAGAATTACGCCTTTAACTCCAGCGCGCAGCAGGGTCCCGATTAGTCATAACTCGGCCCCTGATGACATTGAAAGACGCTTCACTGTCATCACACTGAAATTTTGTGTTTTCCCATTTAGGTTAGTACTTTTGGTATTTTTCTTCACTTACTTTGTCCCATAATTCAGTCTCCATTACCTCCACAACTCTTTCAGACCTGGTTCTGAAAACACTGACGAAGTCCATAAATAACGGCCAATGAGTCAAGATCAAAGTGAGGTTTCAATGCCTCTTCTTCACTGGACGAGGTGGTTACAATCCAATACACACTCGCTAAACACCAACTGTACCCCTAATTCCCTTTTGTTCTTCCTGTTCTGAAGAGGATTGTACTAAAGTATATTATAGTTTCATAAAAATATAGACTATTATTTTGTAAAAAGAGCACAATTAAGACCAAAACAATAGTTCACATGCAAGAGTACATTTTAGAGTAAATGATCTTTACACTAGGCAATAAAAAAAACATCCATCGTCTCATGGTGTGTGTGGAGAATGAGAGAGCTGGAACACTTTGACCCTGATCCTTATCCAGGCTCCTGGACAGATACAATCCCGTTAGGGCTGCATAATATTGGAAATAAGCGCGATATGTGATATGGGTGTTTCATATTGCGATACCGATAATATTGCGATATTTTTTTATTTCACCAAATTGCGTGAACCATAAGAAAAAATCGATTAAAAAAGAATGAAACATTGTTATTTAGTGCGTGCTCTGGGAGGTTGTGTTGTCTTTGTGCTTTTTTCAGGGCAGTCTTCTCCCTCCAACTAAGGGAGACGTGCCCCACTAACTGCTTGCGGAGTCCAACAGCTCTTGTAATGTGATCATCACCTTTCACCGCATTCTCTGAAACTTCATCATGTTGTTTAGTGACCAATACACTCTGACCATAGCTCTGAGGCCCTCACAGAACAGCTTAATTATACTGAGAGTAGATTACACACAGGTGGCCTCTATTTAATGGTTAGGGCAAGGTGTGAACATTCTGCAGTCATTAGGAATGTTATAAAGGCAATTTAATGCACTCCGGAAATGCTGTATGAATACTTATGCACACCCCACTTTTCACTTTTCTATTTTTTGAAAAATAACAGAATCATGTATCATTTTGCTTTCACTTCACAGTTGTCTGTTACTTGTGTGTGAACTTTCAGTAAAAAAAATCCAAATAAAATCTTATGTTATGTTGTAAACATGACAAATGTGCAAAAGTTCAAGGTGTATTAGTACTTTTGAGAGGCACTGTAAATGAAACATTTAAGGCCCTACACCAGATTTGTATTTCTCCTAGTAGTTACACAAAATGTGTTATATCTTTCAGTATAATGTAAAAAATGACTTTTGCCTTTTAAACCCTTATGTCATCCTGTGTACATCTTTGCACATTTTGCAAGATCTCTTTTTCATTTGATGACCATTTTGTTGCAGCTTGGGACATGGATCTCTGCAAAAAATGTTCTTTTGAGCCAGATTTTCAGAAGCCAGTGTTTGTTTTTCTCTCATGTCTTTTATTTTGTAGATCTGCATTTTTCACCCTTTCACCAACCTAGTGTACAAAAATGTACACACTTTTCAAACTGCTATAAAATAAATGCTGACACAGATCTTATTGTTCTTGTTCAAATAACGATATAGAAAGCCCTTAGAGTTGTGTAAATATGGGGGGAAATCCGAGGCACTAAATAAAAAGTCTTTATTCAAGAGTATGTTTCGATCCCACAGCAGGATCTTCGTCAGGGCATAGAGAATCAATTCCACCCAGGTGTGTTTAAATATACACAAGTCACGTGAACAGACCACATGATTTAAAAAAAAACAAGATATATACACCATATATACACACACACACACACAGGTCGACAACAGAGGATGTGTCGACATGAGATAAGTTGACACTCTGTAGGTTTGATTAAGAGCAATGTTGGTAAAAGGTAGGCAAGTATATCACATATAAAAGTTCAATATTTACAGAAAATATTCGTATAAGTGTGCTAAAAATGTAAGCACAAAAGAGACGTGTCCTTGCTTTTGTACACGTCTCTTTTGTACTTACATTTACACTTTCAAAACCTGTTCAAGTTGCCTGTATTTTTCCTTACGTTTGGCCATTCTCTCTGGATCTTCTCCTACTCTCGTTGCCATAGTCCTTCCCTCATCGGAGACCACGGTATATCAAAACAAGTAGCCGCGGTTACGCATCCAAAGAGCACTGCTGCCCCCTGCTGACTCAATAAAATAGTGTCTACAATTAAGATCTTTACATGGAAGGTAAAGATGTCCTAAACATTCACCAATTGCCAGATGTAAGCGATGGCCAAAGCACTGCAGTCTGACCCAGTTGTTGACCCCGGCAGCCTTCACCACATTCGCTCCATTGTCTGTTGTGATTGCCACTTGTTTGTGTTCTGGCAAGTTCCATTTGGTCCAAACATCCCGCAGGGCAGCAGTGATGTTTTCATGTGTGTGAGTCGGGGAATAAGCAGTTTCCAGCTTACCATGCTTTGTGTCGCGTCAAAGTTTTTTCATACGGAGCGACAAAGCGAAACACTATATAAATAAAGATCTTCTTCTTACCGGAGCTTTGTTGTGGAGTTTTATTTACAGCATAAAGTTTCTTGTGGTTGTGGAGATTTGTAGAGTTTCCTCTAGACGTAGCCAGTACTTTTCGGCAAGACTTGCAAATAACTTGTGTCTGATTCGTCCTGTGCTGCAAAACCGAAGTAGTTCCAAATTCCGGCAGTGACTTTTAGGAACAAGTTGCTCTCTGCTTTCATCCTCACTTTTTCTGCATCCCCCGCCATGCTTGGTTTTGTTATTGTTATTACTGAGGCAGAACATGTGGACGCTCTGGCCAATAGCGAAGCAGCACCTTGGGAGTTGGGACCCATTTAAGGTCGAGCAGATTCGTCAAAGTGCGCATGTAAGAAAATGCCTGATTTATACATTAACAAGAAATTATCGAGCATCTTTCTGATATGCATATCGCATGTGCCATGTGATGGCGATATTTTTTCGATCTATCGTGCAGCCCTACAATCTAGTATGTGTGTCCTTAAAGCAGTCTCTTTACAAAAACTAGACGCTACATTTCTATTGAGAATGAGGACTCACGTGCTGAGTTGAGGTGATTTGGGGGGGGCTCTGAGCCTGTCGGCCATGTTGGAAGCCGATTAGGGGCACATCCCCAGAATTTCACTTATTCCTCATATTCCAGAGCACTTTAAATTTTGCGCATTTACGTTTTCGGCGAGACAGAGACGATCTACGAATACGACAACGAAAAGGAAGAAAGTAAAGCAATGCAAAGAGATAAGGCCAAAGAAAAGGGACTTTACAGGAACAAGCTCATACCAAGCGCAAAACAGCGGTATTTGGAGAAGCTTGCGGACATTCAAAACATCAACACACGAGCTCCCTGCAGCGGAGACCTGGACCATTTACCTCCGTGCACAAACATGGACATCGTAAACTACCTTGTATTTGGTGTAAGTTACTACACGATGCAGGAGTTTACAGGAGTCTGTGCTGTGTGTATCCCCTCACAACTGATTCCTATCCTTAGTGTGGAGGTTCTGGTGGCATTTCAGATTACACTTCTACACTGCTCACAGCTGAACCTCTAATTCTCATGGATGACTTCAATGTGCCTTTTGAGATGATTTATCCTTTTGAATGTTGTCCCACACTCACCACAGACGTGAGGACGTTCTGTTGAATGAGAGATTTCATGTTTTTCTAACCGACTTCGAGTTGTAAATGTTTTCCCACATGTTTCACAATAGCACAGATCATGACCTGAGTGCAGACGTTTGTGTTGCACTAAACTGGATTTAAGACTGAAGCTTTTCTCACACTCGTCACAGGGGAATCTCCTGTCACTGTGTGTGAGTTTGTGTTGCTTTAATCTGCTCTGGTTCACAAAGGCCATCCCACACTGGTCACAGCGATGGTTCTTCTCGCCCTTGTGAATTAGTGTGTGTGCTTTTAAATTTGAAAAGTGGCCAAATGTTTTCCCACATTCGTCACACCGGTGGTCTCGTTTTCTTGTGTGGACGACAGAGTGTAGTTTCAGTGCTACTTTTTGTGTAAATGACTTCCCACACTGGTCACATGCAAATGGCCTTTCTCCTGTGTGAACCATCATGTGGCGACTATGCCGTTGTTTTGTGGTGAACCTTTTCCCACACTGGTCACAGCAGAAGAGCTTTTCCTCAAGCTTTTCCCCGGTGTGGAGTTTCTGGTGCAGAGTTAGTGTGTCTTTGCGTGAAAATGACTTCCCACACTGGTCACAGCGATGACGATCTGACGAATGGGAGATTTCATGTTTTTCTAACCGACTTCGAGTTGTAAATCTTTTCCCACATGTTTCACAACAGCACAGATTGTGTCCCGAGTGCAGACGTTTGTGTTGCTGTAAGCTGGATTTAAGATGGAAGCTTTTCTCACACTTGTCACAGGGGAATCTACTTTCACTGTGTGTGAGTTTGTGTATTTTTAAACGTGAAAAATGTCCAAATGTTTTCCCACACTTGTCACAGCTGTGGTTTCGTTCTTTTGTGTGAACAACAGAGTTAAATGATTTCCCACACTGGTCACATGAAAACGGCCTCTCTCCTGTGTGAACCCTCATGTGGACTTTGAGATGATGTTTTGTATTAAACTCCTTCCCACAGTCGTCACAGTGGTGGCATTTCTCTGCAGAGGCTCCTTTAGTTTTGGGGACAGCATCTTCCTGTTAAAACAGAATGATTAGAGTCAATGACAGGTCCATCCATGGCAGCAGTCTAAACAGACGCTCTCCAGGTCAGAGTGTTCAGTTTCTCCAGGTCTCTGTCTGCTCCAGGACCTGGATCCTAAACCCACCCTCGCAAAACACCAGATTTGAAGGCTTCACACATTTAGATTTAGTCAAATAACGGAGCATAAAACGCTCATCAGATCTGCCCCAGAAAGACACAACTGAGCACTTTGAAGCAGGGAGTGACTGAGTGATGCAATTACACCAGAAAGTAAAGCACAGTTATGAACTGTTAAATGTGACCTGGTCACTCGCTGTGGAAACGGACAAAAGGTGGACTATATTTTGTCAGGAAAAGGGATGAACTGTGGGGGAACTACCTGCTCTGGAGAACTGAAGTAATGCTGAGACCAAGTAAAAGATAATTATAGATTTATGAACTAGAGCTGGGGGATAAATCAAATTACTGCGATTAATTCATGCTTTTAAAAACAGACGATGTGGAAATAAATCGTAAAATCTCGTCCGCCGCTCCATGTTCCCCTCACACATGGGCGTCGGAACCATTCATTGTGAGGGGGACGTGTGGGGGGGACATTTTGACTGGGGGCCGCTTGTGCTTTCTCTTCTGTGTTGATAAAGTCTCTTCTGTAGAACGGGTTTCGTTTCTCCAATATGTTCTTTGCATTCTTCTTCATCGAATAGAATAAACCACATTGCTTTGTTTGTGGCAAGTATCTTTATATTATTATTATTATTTGGCCATATCACCCAGCCCTATTATGAACTATTACCGGAATAATTATCTTCCTCCTGAGAGAGGAGGTTTGAAGCAGCTGGACCGCATATCTCTCCAAAGCCGTCAACACTTTCCTTTCAAGGCCGAGCCATGGAGCTAAACCAGATACAGACTGAGCTCTTTGGCTCATATTTTGGAAAACACTGACTTCACCAAGGTCTCTGCGAAGGACCTCCTACAGCATAACACGACATGACCCACCTCTAACCCTCCCTTTTGCAGCAAAGAAAAATTTCCACCACGTGTATTATATATAGATATATAGTATATCTAACACTGTGTATATAATGTGTGTGTATGTATGTGCTTTGCTTTATTGTAATTTCTCATTTCAGCAAAAAAATAGCACTTGCTGCGTTTCGCGTGCTCATGCTGCGCAAACGTACCAAAGAAAATTCCTAGTTGTGAACCTGTTCACTAACAATGGCAATAAAACTTATTCCGATTCTGATTCACAAAAGGAAAAACAAGTCTTACCATTTTAACCAGTTTGTAACTTGAGTCTCGTCCAACTCAAAGCTGTGTCCGCTGTGGAAAAGAGAAAGGAGAAGTAAGAGAGGAGCAGAGCGTTGAAGAGCTGAACTAATACAAGAATCACAGGCATCTCACTGTGGAGGACATTACATGCAGTTCCATCAGGCCAACACAACATCATGCAGATCTATGAAGCCACATGATGACATTATATCATGTGATCACTCATGGACTTCCGCGCATCATTGAGTGCCTCAAAAAATAATTGAGAATCACTGATCTATATAGCTTATACTAGCATTGCCAGATGAACATTTGAAATACAGTAGATAGTATTCATGATACCATAGGGTGGCAGAGGTCAGCAAGACGGTGAAAAGGCTTTTTGAATTTTTGAAAGACATCAAGTACTTCCAAAGTTATGATCATTTCAGTTTTCATTTTTGGCCACTTTTGGTGAAAAAATCTTTATTAAAACAATAGGATATGGTATGGACCAAATTAACACACAAAAATGCTACCATTCTCAGCTTCTTTGTTCTCAACTTTCCCATGCCACTAAATATCATTCTTAAAATTAACTTCCAAGAAATTAAATTGTCAAGGATTTCAAATATTATGTCAGATTTTAATTGTGGGCCAAGACAATTCAACTAATTTGCATATTTTAATAAATAATTAAGGCAAGACACTGCAGGTGAATAGGGAAAACTAATATCAAGCTCGCTTGATATTAGGGCTGGGCGATATGGACCAAAAGTCATATCCCGATATATTTAGGTTGAATATCGATATACGATATATATCCCGATATTTTTTCCACAAAGTGAGAGTGTGAAATGAAATGTTAAGTCAAAGCCAAATACAAGTAGTTTTAATATTTAATATTGTGATTTTACCCCATTTACTGTTAATAACTTTATATTGCATATAACTAAACTATAGCAGAGACAATGAAATAGGACTTATTAAAGTATTACTTACTTTTTAATCATATGAAATATAATTCAAAATAGTCCACATGGCCATTTACATAATTTACAATAAGCTTATACTGATTTATTTATTTTTTTTCAAAATTATGCCTTTGCGATCTAAAAATAGAATCACTTGCATGTTTGCGACTGCAAACAAATGCGCCGGTCCACCTTAAAGAGGGGTATTATGCTTTTTTCAATCACATAGCACCAGTCTATAGCATACTACAATGATGACGTAACCTTCTGTTGGTCTGTATATGCAGTAAATTAAAATAACTGCCTTGAATAAAATTGCTCTCTCAAAATGGCTGTACTGAACGTCTTGAAATAGGCCTCTGTCTCTTTAAGAAGCTTTCCGACACGCCCCCTTCAGCACACTGCTGTGGCATCTAAACAACACTACTGTGCGGGGAGGGGGCTCTGCTGAGCTGAGGAGCAGTGGTTGGTGGCTTGGTTGGTGACAAAAGGTCCAGAGGCGTCTCCAGGAGGTGGGGGCGTTCCTAGGAGGACTGAGGCATAGCTACACCTAAAATGGCTGCCGTCTAAGTTTTTACTGATTACTCAAAAATATGTGAATGAGCCAAGGCAACACTCCAGGCATGTGTTTAATGAGGGAATGACATAATAACATGATATAAAGCTTGAAAAAGTCCATTTACATAATACCCCCCCTTTAAAAGAAAACCTTCTCGTGCTACCTTAAAAAGGCTTGTGTCATTGTTTTCACAAACGCTGCCTGTCAGCAACAGCAAACTTTCTGTTCTAAAATAGTTCGAGAGCATATAAACAACGATCTGTCCTCTGTTGTGGCTCAGCGCCGCTGTCATTCCTCCCGGTCACACGCGCTGGGCCAACCTGCACCAGCCCAGCCCGTGTTCTCTGCGTGTGCCTGTGCACCGCTCTCATTCCTCTGTCCGCTTTCATTGAATGAGCCACTGTATTTACGCAACTGCAGTCTCTTTATGAGAAAACGAGGAATATATATGTCATTCATAAACTCATTGGGACTATCTCTCAAATGTCGCCCGAATCGATGTCGGGCAGAGAAGCAGCGCAAACTTCAATCCAACCCGCTCGCCACCTCGTGCAGCGCTGAAAGCGAATCATCGCAGCTCTTGCAAAATACAAAACGTAACACGTCTTCTAAGGTTCTGGCAAGGGAGTTTGCCGCGTGTAACGCGATCTATGAAGCTTTCTCCCACAGCACAGAGTGAGGAGAGTGTAGGTGCAGAGAGAGGAGACATGAAGTGTGGTGAAGCAGGGGCGGAGCAAGTCGGGGTTGGGGGCAATTGGAAGGCACAAAATCTGGTGTCCCATTTATAATGTTAAAATTTAGCCTAATGAGTTTTGTAGATTGCTGAATCATTGCAAACAGCTAAAATAATGCATCTAAAATGCAACAGAAGGCTGGAAGTGGCATGTGATATGTTTAAATTCCCTTCATCCCTGTTAAAAGCTTCCCTGTTTTTTTTTGACTGTGCTCCTAAATTTCAGAATTAGGAGCACGAGCGCTACCAAGAAAAAAAGTTAATTTCGAGCCCTGTATGGGCCGTGGCCATCAGCGGCATGGGCCAAAATCGCGTGCCTCCCTACATATACAAGCGTGGTTTAGTTGCTATCTGATCATTTGTATCCGAACCATCTCCAAATGATTGAGCCACTGGTTTTGTTTCACCAACCAAGGGGCTCTCCTCCGCATGCTTCACAGATGTTGTTGCTTTCTCCATGTTTGTTGAAGAGTGCCTGAGTGTCTGAGGAGGGGCAGGGCCAGGGCGCTGGGAGCAGTGCAGAGCTCCGATCAGCAGCTTGCCTGAAGCAAGTATTACAGCGCAAATTTGGACTATATCGATGTATACCATATGGTCTAATTCCATATCTCTTTTAAAAATATATCGATATATCTTAAATATCGATTTATCACCCATCCCTATCCTAAACACGTTAATACATGTCCTAAACACGTTAATACATGTCCTAAACACGTTAATACATGTCCTAAACACGTTAACCCCCGGCTCACATTAAATCCGGTTAAGGTCCGGTGCGGCGTCCGCGAACTTAGAAAGTCATTAAAACCAATGTTGCACACTCACACTGCTCCGCGAAGTCCGGGTCCGGCTACCGAGGCCATCCGGCGTCATCCAGAGTCATGATATCCTCATGCATGAATACATCATGAAATCATGCATTAATTCATGTATAATGTCATGTTATTCATGCATGACTTCATGTAACCTTATTATAAAGTGTTACCTCTAACCCTTATCCTGCAGTGACGACTAGAGGGTAAAGAATAATCATGTTATCTGCCTATGCGATGCATCAGATTATTGTTTGGGGAGAATTTAGTGGAGTAGTGCGTAGGTTTGTTTACATCACGCAGCTAGTAGTATTAGCCCTGGCGGCGTGTGACAGCGAGCGGAGTTTGTAGCTAAATGAACATCAGTGCATCTTTGATGAGCATTTGGCAAAGGAAGGCTGAGCGTCTTCTGAAAAATAACACGTAAAACAGTGTTGTCTAAAGCGCGTCTGATGAACGATGGACTGGATAATGAACAATCCAAACCACAAAGCTAACAGGTTAGCGTAACGCGAGCTACAGAGCTAAAGCGCTAAACAGCTGCTTCTAGGCCGCACTTGGCAGCTTTTAACGTGACAGATCCAAACAAAGCTTCATCTCAGAGGCAGTGTTCATGTTCATGAGGACACTGACTTTTTACTCTGCTGCTACGGGCCGTGTTCAACAGGCTGACGGCCGAGAGAGAGAGAGAGAGGGACTGCACCGCGGGGTCAGGCGAGGAGCAGAAGGGGAGAGCGGGGGTTTGCACGAAGCGCAACTTTTTTTGACAAGAATAGCAAATAAACAAGCATTTTAATACCGTCAGACAGGGAATCTTCACGGTAGTGATACCGTAGCATTTTAATACCACGGTATACCTTGAAACCGGTTATCGTCCCATTCCTAATTACACCATGGACTAACCCAAGTTTAGAGCAGCCGCGGGTAAACTCTTGACGGCGAGGTTTTATAATTTCAGTCAAAAAGCCGCAGAATAAAATCACAGATATAGCGAACACCAAAGCGCAAATAAGAAGGAATACTTCTTATATTTTATGATAATGATGGTGACATTTCGAAAAATGTCCTCACTTTTGGCGACTCCTCCATAATATCTCAGGATCTATAGCAGCTATGAAGATGTCACCTGCACCATTGGCTGTGCTACACGCATTCTGATTGACTGGGAAATATCACGGTGCAGTAACGTGGTTTAGTGCCGCGGAAAAAGAGAGCAAAAAAAGTGTTCAAAATTGAGCGAGTTCCAGACCACTGATCGAAGATTGATACATCGAAGAATGATACTAGATTCATAAATATCTGCAGAATATTGTAACCGCTAGATGGCGCTAATGGAATGCTCATTCAGGTCATTTTTCACCACTCAGTGACGGCTGCATTTTGCGTTGCTACTTGTACGTGTAATGTCAGAAAATCGTCTATCTCTGCAATGTTATTCTTGTGTTTTCATTGAATTTTCCCTCAATTTGACTTTCCGTCTTAAGTTCTTGTTTGTTTTGTTCATTTGAGGTTCCATTTCTGTTTCGATTTGATTGAAAAAAGAATCTGAATATCCTCCATTTGATACCACAGCAGATAACATAGAAGCTATTAAAGATTGATATTTATAATTTTGCATAAATGCCATTAAAAGGTTCCTATTAAAATGTTTAAGGCTGTAGTAGGTGCATAATCCAGTAATTGATGACTGGTGTCAATTTGGTGTCACTACAGCAAGAAATGTTCAAACTATTAAATATTTATCATTTTTCATAATTTGCCCATTTATCAAAACAAAATACCCTAGAATAGTGTATCTTTTTTGTTTATCCACTGTGCCATATTCAATGTGGTATTTGAGTTTTCAAACTCTGAAAGTGATGCCAATGCATTTGTTAAAGGGATATTTCAGGATTTTTGACATAGGGCCTCATTTCCTAGTTATCCAGAGTGTTGTTGATGTCTGGAGATATTTTTTTCTTAAATGTGATTTACCTCAGGTGCACTGTGGAGTGGGTCACACTGTTTTTTAATGCAGGCTAGACTTTACCATAGAAATGCTTTAGCCTTGCCCTAGCCTAGCGCCACTAGACTCTTCAAATATAAGAACTGCATGAATTTAAGAAAAAATATCTCCAGACATCAACATAGGAAATGAGGCCCAATGTCAAAAATCCTGAAATATCCCTTTAAGTTCTCAAAATGTTGGTATTGGCATTTGTTTACGGTCCCTAAATGTACGTCCGAGCAGTAAGACAAGGCACCAAAAGCAACTCATGGTAACTTACAGTGACTCAGCGGCTTACAAGCGACTCCTTGTGGGGGTCACGGCTTCCCAGGTATGAGCCCTGGCTCGTGGTGAAGTTTAAGCACGTGTTCCACACTTAGCAGCTGGAGACAGTGTGTCTTTTGATGGTTTTATTTCCTGCAAACACAACATGTATAAATATAAATGTTGCACATGTTGCCTGCCGTTTTACAGTAGCAGAGCTTCTGTTTATTGTACGCAGACACACGCAGTTCAACATTAAATCAAAGTCTGTTCATAAACATTAAAGCTGTAGCCTTGTTTCATGTTTAAATCACTAATGAGGATTATATGCAAGGTGGCAATGCAATTCATGCTGTACACCACCTCCTGACTTGGTGTAGAATAAATTGATAAATGCCCCACATACGCTGTGATTTCACTGTAAGCAAGTTTGATAAATGAGGGCCAATAAGTATACTTGTCAGAAAAAGAGGACAGAGTTGATGAATGTACGTCACAATGCCTCTACTGACTGCCTCTAAATTGCCTGTTTGAACTTCTGGTTACTGACATCAATAAATCTGGCTCTAGACTGATTACTGCTGCCTCTCTTGGTTTGATTTTTCAAACTTCGACAGCTGATAGACAATGAATGGTCATCACCATGATCATTCTGAACATGACGTGAAGTACAGTTAAAATACAAACACATAGCCACAAACAACTGAATCATTGGCATGTCCTCCTGGTTATACCTCTTTGAAACTAGGAACAATGGCAATAAACGCCTTAACTTGGAGACGACTTCTATCTCTATCTCCTTGATGTACTTTAAACCAATGGCTCACGAGCCGTGCCCAACCTTTTTCGTCTATTCTATAAAGATGCTATTCTTAACCATCGTGCTAACTTTAGACACTAGAAAAGTGAGCCAACTGTTGTAGCATTAGACGTTTTGTTTACATACGAGTTTATTTCACTGGAGCTAAAACACGAGGCCACTAGACGCACCAGAGCAAAAAGAAACGTAACCATAGCATTTAGCCCATTAGCCTGATGCTAGCGGCCTCAGGCAACAGGTTCCTATGGAAACACTGGGGCGCAGCTAACGTTAGCTTTGAATTCATTGCAGAAAAAAAACAAGTTGAACCGCTTTAATAAACTGAGGTTAAAGGCGTTTGATACAGATTTACAAAGCTAAGATTAGCGCTAATCTCCGATGAAAATGATCAATCTTACTTGTGTCTTTATTGATGAAACGTGTTGCTGCTGTTCACGAGTTTACTGTGAAGTGGCTTCTTCTTGTTTTTGTGATTTCCGGCAGACTCACGCCAGAAGGCGCATTGCTGCCTTTCACTGGTGACTCGGGGTTACTACACCCCTACCTCACACTCGATCACACAGTCCGGTTAGAATAATAAAATCCATAAGGGCCTCATAGATCTCCCGATGGTTGGCATCAGGGCCAAGCAACGTCATGATAGACACAGCATCAAATCCTAATCCAAACATTTGCGAAAAAGGGGGCTCTTCCTTGGATGTTGAACCTGTGACATTCCATTAGAATGTGAAACACAGCTCTCACACAGGCTGTCCGTGTGCTTCCCAATCAAATGAAGGTCAGACACTAGTCCACAGTGCTCAAGCCACAGTCTTGTTATTAGGACCTGCTCTCTTCTATTGTTTCCGCAGGTCGCAGTGCTCCCAACAGCCTCTGCTCTGGAATGAGGAGTTGTCGTCACGGCACAGAGCGCCATATTCATATTCAAAAATCTTTTCGCTGCATTCAGAATCACCTTCACACGCTCTGACTTTTCCTGCAAATCCACACAGTTTACTAGCCTGGCTAACACCAGACTGCTGTGTGCGCTCGAATCATTTTGAACTGCACAGCAGCCTGGGGACCATGGTTGAAATGTTCGCATGGATTTGGGGACCAATCACAGAACGATGAGGGACGACAAGACGATCACGCGCTATTCGACATGCTGGTCTTCATCAGAGCAGCGCTCTGCTCTGATGAAGACCAGTTGAATGCTCGAAACGCGTTAGCGCGTCCCGTTGTCAATAAAGGACTTTTGACTGCATCAGAGTGCCTCGGATACCTTTTGCCACACTCACCTACAACCCAAGGCAAGTGTTATAACTCCATGTTCCACTTCATCCTGGAAGAGTACCTGATTTTTAAACTTTTTAAACAATTTAGAACATTTGCTGAGACTTGTTTTTTGACCCAGTGCAGCACGCCCTACCCACCCTCCTCTTTAGTTAAATTAATGTGTATTTCCCCTCTGTTTGTGTTGTGGACGGAGAGGACATACTGGCCTGTGACATATCTTGTGTGTGCCTATGGGCGCCGTCGCATACCCCATGCCGGGACCCATGGGTGTGCACTGTGCATAAACAGCTATGATGTAGAACTATGTATGCATCCGGTTCCTTATATTCTTGTTGACACTTTTACCGCACTCCTATGCGGTAACGTGATCTCTTTGTAGTTGAACCTTTGTAAACGAATTACTGTTATCTCTACCTCTGTACTGTAATGTAATGCAGAATGTAAACCAATTTTCAGCATGTATGCCTTAAAGGGGCTCTGTGGAGTTTGGCAGTTTTGTACTCGCAATTGCCCCCTCAGGCCAAACGCGTAACTCGATGATAAGCTCGTGCATGAGGCGCTCAGGCTTTACGAGCACCAGAAATAACAGTCCCGTCCTGGTCAATTTACAGATTTGACTTCAACTGAGGTAAGAAACGTTACTGTTTTGTAAAGATATTTAGACCAAATCAGTTTGAGTGAATGTTTTCCAAGATAAAATACTTGAGCAAATGCAGCAAAGTGAATCGAGTGAAGAAGCCAAGTAATACATATAAACGAATAATTGACGTTTGAAGGAGGAAAAAAAATACTTGTATACTTTGTATGCATAAACATAGGCCTAATTGAAATAATAAAATAATTCCACTGGTAGAAATGCTACTAGGAAAAGCCAAAATCGTCTCTTCAATTTCCTGGGCCCAAAGTTAGCGTAGCTAACTCGTAAACTATATTGTAAACGGCACATGTTCACTTTTTGTAGTCGTTTCACTACTTATAAATCCGTGAACAGTCATGCTTATTTTGCGGCCAAGAAAAGCTAACATTAGCAGCATTATTGTTGCCATTGTAAATACAGCACCATTACCAATGTTACTACTCAAATGTTTTGTAGGTACAGCCATGGGCGTCGGACTGGGGGGGTAAAGGATACTGAGTACCCAGGGCCCAGAGCAGGGTAGGGGCCCTCAAAAATGCTGCAAAAAGCGTTTTGTATTGGACTTTCTAAATTTACTCATAATTGATATAAGAATTGAACACAACCTGGCTGAAATACAATGGTTGCTATAGGAAGAATTTTCCACAAACAATAATATTGCATTATATCTCAGGGCCCTGACACCCCTTTAAAATGTGCCAAATGGTTGAGCCCACACACCGGTGTTGAGCACGCGCGCTTCAACTCAACAGTCACTTTGATGAGGTGGCTCTGCAATGCAATGACACTAAGCTAGGAAAGAGAAATATTAGTCTTGCCTCGCTCTTATGTGCTTTTATTTAACACTTGCCTGTTCTAACGGGCCTTAAATGCAACTGTCTTATCATAAATGACAGTTAAACATGAGGTGAGGCGAGTCCCTGCCTCTGACTGCTGAGAAGTGGAAGGTGCAGAGTCAGAGAAAGAGCCACAGACAGAGCTCCTTCTCTCCTCGTTTTAACCTCTAAAGTTTCTCTTTCCTTATATTTATTGTAATTGACTGCCATCAGGCCAATACAGTGACAAAAGCCACAGGTCGCTCACACTATTTTCGCCGAATTAATTATGCTAATTAGCCGCGCGCATTTGGAGACTCGCATTATAAATGCGCAGCTTTGGAGACGAGTCAACGTGGTTCCAGTGAAAAGGTGGAGGGCTCGTGCCATTTAGCTTATTCCAGCGTAACTTTGTAGAACAAGAATTTACTGACAATACACTTAAAAGTAGGTTTCAAATATGGAGAGAGACAAAATCAGGTTGAAGCCTTGGCTTCATTGTTCATGCCTGTGGGCAACAGAGACAACATATAGTATTATTATTATTTTTTTATAAAATAGCATTTTAATGGATATTTTAAAGTCACAAATTTGTTATTCCCAGCACAAATATCCTATGTCCCTGGTGCAGCCCTACTGTTTAATGTGGTATGCTAATAATCATTATGTTCTATCAAAAACTAGCAATTTCAATTGGCCCAATGAAAGTAGAATGTTCCACCATCAATTTAATTATCTATATCACTACAGGATTAAAGGTTATTCAATTTGTACAAACAAACAAACAAACAAACAAACAAACAAACCATGAGCTCAGTTTCAGGACAAATCTGTATTGGATATGTGTTTGTATATGAATTAGTTTTTTAGGCCAACCTATTTTTTTCATCTGGTTAGGCTATATATAATAAAGTTATAATAGAATTAACTGCACTGTCAAGGTAAACCACTGTTATGTGGTTAAAAAACATGAAATATAAAATGTGTATTAACTGGGGGGGTCCAACAAGATAGTTTGTACCCAGGGCCCAGAATTTGGTGCTACGCCCCTGCAGCACAATTACTGTTATTACTGACACTACTAGTCTGCTACTAATACTACACAACTTCTCTGTAGGTATAAAACTATTAGATCAACTATTTTGGTAACTTCCAAATATGATTATTTTATGTCTTGTTTCAGTGAAGTTTGTACAACATGCACGGACAGTCGGACACCGTTGTTTTGAAGCATCAACAACACTTTTCCCCCACGTATTTAGTAATAATTTCTTACCTTTCAAGCAAAAATAAGCTGCGGGTCTTTTGAGAGATTCTCTCAACATTTTCCGATGTTTACTCTGGTTCTTTGCCTACGCCGATCAGACTCGACTTTCGCCTTTTTTGTCACACTCGAATAAACTCTTTGTTTCTTTTTGTTATTTGGGGTCTGGGCTGGAGTTTCGATGGTGCTTGAAGCCGGTCTCCTCTTATTCTCCGCTAAATCCATCCTTCTGAAGTTACCACTCGCACTGCAGCGTCAGTATAGAGGAGATACAGCTAAAGCTACAGCTAAAGCTACAGCTAAAGCTACAGCTAACGCTACAGCTAAAGCTACAGCTAACGCTACAGCTGAGCGTGAACACGCATTACGCATTACGCTGTTTGCTTGTTCGACCCGAGCATAAACTATTTAAGTGACTTTACAGGCATATAGAGGCAATCGCGGTGAAAAGGCCAGGGCTCATTCTACTCACCAGGGCATTGCTGGAGCATGTATGAGAAAGAAATTTTAAATTTGTATACATTTATTTGTGGTTAAACTTATGTATAGTCCCTTTAAGGACTGTTTTTAATTTGGAAAAAGCTATTTCTGTTGTAAATATGAACGAAGGAATGAAAAAAAAGACTTGCTGGTACAGTGGTGAGTCAAAAAAAAGAAAGAAAAAGAAAAGGAGCCTCATTTCTAACTACTAAACTAAATGGCTAAACCACTTTAGTATAGGGACCTCTGGTGGTTCCTCACCGGCGATTAGGAGCTATGTACCATCCCATAAGACACCGCACCGCAAATCCCCCAAACCCACCCTCGAGTGATTCTTCATGCGCAACCACTGTTGATTGACAGGCACGCATTTAATAATAATAATAATAATAATTCTGCACGAGCCACCCTTTATAAAAGTGACAAAATACATGTTAGAGTCTGTGATATTCACAGGAACATGAATACTATACAGAGGAACCGGATGGGTGTGTATGAGTTGTTGATTATGCACACTGCCAGTTGCAAGGGGGCAGTGCACGCACGGTTTTAGAAGGTTGTGGACTACATAAATACAAAATATACACTAGTTCGATCAAACCCATAGATATAATATAATAAAGATGAGCGGGTCTCATTCAGCCCCATTCGTTGTAAAGGTCCAGAGTCATGAGTGAACCTTAATGGCCGCTCTGTCTCCTCCTACGCAGCCTGTTCCTTAAAAGGGCAAAAAGACGGGAAGCCCTGCGCTCGCGGGGCGGGCGGAGCCTCCACAGTCAATGCACTGAAAATGCTTCCAATTTTTGGGCTGATAAACAAAAACCAGTGTGGTTAAAATATTTCACCTACCCCAGCGTTGTCACATGGGTCATAGCAATTTTAGAAAAAGAAAAACTCTTTAGAGCCAGCCTTTTAAGCCGTTCCTGGGACATTCAATGCTCCTAAGTGTCTCTTGGAGTCGCCCCTGGCCACAAGGGGGTGGTATTAAAGCGATGTCAGCTCCCCACCATAAGGACCATAGAGAAGCATGTTCCTCACCCATTGATCAAACCACACAATCTTGCGGCTGGAGCTATAACCAACTTTGTCCAAATAAACGAATCCCCTAACTGTGCTTTCTCTTACACACCACAACATTGTTCTATATAATGAATCTTTACTCCAAATTTCTCTATCATCTCCCCCCCGTCTGTTTCCCTGCGGCCTCTGCTGAAAAGCCACACACTCCATACATCACAATGGCCGCTTCACACTGACAGATTTGTAATTGCCTGCGGTGGATCATAAATTGCAGGGGTTGCGTCATCCTTGCCCCCAGCACGGTAAAGCGGGAGGAGGGTGCGTTTCTCTGTGCGTGTTTGAATGCACTGCGCGTCCCTTTGCAGTCCCAGTTAATTAAAACCCGTCAGGCGCTGCGTGCAAACTTAATAATAATTGTCAGAGGCGATTACCCCGTGCAATAAGTCTACACTGGGTCGGCGTATGGCTATTTTTCACTCTTATTAGCCATTTTCTGGCGGACTAACATAATTATCAAACATCAATAAAGTCAAGCCAAAATCACAGATGTTGTTATACAGCAAATAGTTCTGTAGAGGCAAAAAACGGCATTCGTTGCTCACATTAGTATATGTAGCATGAAGCTAACATGAGCTTCCTGCTTAGCATTGTTCGATTTTAGAAGTATTTATGGGCTGTTGAACCACTTTGCTCCCCTCCATGTCTCTGTATCTTTATGTAGTATAAATATATCCATAATTCAACATTTGTTAAAGCTGCACTAAACTGTGTCTTTTTGATTTTTTTTTCGTCAGTAGGTGGAGTAGTGAACCCTGCTCTGCTGCCCCTCCCCTCCTCACCTGGCTTTCCCCCGTCACCCACGCCCCTCACTCCCCTCCACCATACACCAACCACACAGTTTTCAGTCATTCCACACTCAGTAATCCAATCCAGTCAGTCTTCCCATATACCCACTACATCTTCACAGTCATTATCAAATCCAACCCCAGCCTCCACCTCCACTCGCAACATCATCCCAACAATCCTCCTCATCAACTTCACCATCCCGCCGGTCATCCTCACCTTCTGCCTCAGCATCCTCCCAGCCACCCTCACAGACCACTACAGCCCAGCGAAAGAAAAGACGGCCAGAACAGGATGATACCCTGATGCAGCGCACTGCTGATGAAAATGAGAAAAGGCTGAGAATACAGGAGAGGCTGGCTGCTAGCCAAGACGATGAATGCTCAAGGTTCGGCCAAACGGTGGCAGACCTTTTTAAGGAGAGTGCCTGACAACCAGAGGGCCCAAGCTATGATGGACATTATTCAAACTGTAAATAGGCACATTAATAACTAAAGTAATTCTTGTGACCATTTTTCTTTTTCAAATATGGCCTACTATTTGATTTCCGTGCATCTTGGTTAATGTATTGAGATTGTTGGAGCTATTTTGCACTTTGTTTATTTTAGGCTTAAGTTAAGTTATAGCCTAATTTATTTCCTTTCTTTTCTTGCTAAAGTTAATTTGCTTTATTTTGCATTTATGCTTATTTCTTGTTTGTTTACATTTTTGTTTATTGGTCACATGGTGCTATGTTTTTTGCATAAGTAGGTCAAGGTGGGAGGGACCTCAGGCGGCGAGGGCATCTGATTTTTTACCAGCGTAAGAGAGGCAGCAGATAATGTCTGTGAGCTTGCTTTATATGTGTGAATAAACCTCCTCAAACGCATCTTTTTGGTATGGACATTAGTTCATTTTGGTACCTCTAAACCTGCGTAAAGCCTAACCTATGACGTAGCCTCAGTGGCCATTTGAGAAGTATGGTATTATTTGTTTTGTTTAAGTTTATGGACAAATAGCCACTACAGAGATAGTATTAGGAATGTATCCTATTTATTTTGTACTTGTCACTAAATGTCATGTTTAACATGGCTCCAAAGGTATTTCAGCTGTATCTAATGATCGCCTCAGTTTTTGGATGCTTATTGTACTTGGTCTATTTTTCATACAGAGTATTTTATGATAATTTTGTGTTTGCTGCTGTTTACTTGACAACATGTTGTGTCTTATGCATTTCCATTATGCAGCACAACATAAGCCTTTGTACACTTCAGCTGTCAAACAATGTGTGGTAAATGACAGAACTACATTTCTGACGTTACACCTTGTAGCTTTACAGCTTCTTATGAAGGTGTTAATATTCCTCCAATTGATTCTTGCTCTGTTAAGATTTCTGCCTTTTAGTTCCTGATTTACTATTTTCTATTGAAGTATTATCCTCCTTACTTAGGCTGATTACCTCAGAAAAAACCTGTGCCCGGTCAGCCCCACACTCTGGGGAAGTTCCACATGTTAAACCTGCATGCACCACCAAGTTTCTATTCAGTTAAATTAAAGAAGAGTCTTACTCACCCAAAAATGTTTTTCGTGGGTCTTTTTTTTTCAAGATCTGAGGGTGATCACCACATGGAGGTCTGTGACCGATACAGAAAGAGGTTTCAGAATGCAAACAGGTCGCGCTGAGCCGTCCAAAAAGACAAGCCAGTCTTGCCAAGCACACATTAGAAAATCATTGCAGTTTCTATACGTCACACATGTACATCCCCCAGGGGCCATCTGCAGATGTCTAGATAAGGAACTGGCATTTGTTTAACAGAATTAGGATATGAGACTGCGGTTATTCTGAACTAATGTCCATCTGCCGGAGGTGGAAGTGGTCTGGCGGAAAGTCCCGTTGTCACAGGATATGTAGACACCGGCCGCTTCTCCAGTAATGTATAGCTCTTTTTATGGTAAGCAAACACACACACACCTGTTACGCTTCAATGCAGGTCAGCTCCAAATGAGGCACAAGCCAGACGCTAAGATGCCTTTAATGATCAAACACAGGTTAATACAGCTCACAAGGCTATAATGCATTTAACATGTAATACTTTTAACATAGTTTAATAGGTATACAAGAATAAATGATTATATAGTGAATACAAACTAAACAGCACATATAACATCCCTTTGGGTCTTACCACTCAGTAAAATGCAAAGCTCATAAAGAAAATGAGGATAAGAAAAGGTGATTTGAAATAAATAAGTTAAAACAATGGTTCGATAATAACAAATTGTCAATGAATATTATGAAAACAAAAATGATTTTTGGTAAACGAATCAAAGATACTGAAGTAAAACTTAAAATCAATAATATGGAAGTAGAGAGAGTTTATGAATGCAAATTTCTGGGTGTGATTTTAAGTCATAATGTAACAAGCATACAATCAAAAATGGCAAAGAGTATATCAGTAAGGTAAATAAAACAAAGGTAATGTTTTTCGGTAATTATAATGGAAAACCAGACCAGTAATTATAGACGGTGTAGTCTTAGATACAGTATCAGAAATTAATTCTTAGGAGTCACCATTGACAGTAAATTAAGCTGGAAACCACACATAAGACACATACAAGGTAAAGTCTCCAAAAGTATCTCAATCATTAATAAAGCAAAGTTTTCTTAAATTACAATGCATTATTTTGTTATATAGTTCATTAGTTTTGCCATATCTAAATTACTGTGTAGAAGTTTGGGGCAATAACTATAAAGCTCATTACACCCCTTGTTATACTCCAAAAACGGGCTGTAAGAATTATACATAAAGTAGGATATTGTGATCACACTAATATATTATTTCTGCAGTCTAAACTGTTAAAAATGCATGATTTAGTTGATTTCTCTACTGCCCAACTTCTGTTTAAAGCCAACAAAATGTGCTACCTGCAAGGATACAAATGCTTTTTGCACGCACAGAACGGAGATATAACCTGAGGGGTGTGACAACTTTAAGGTTCAAGCAGTGTCTTCCACTAGGAAAAGTATGTTTGTGTCTGTATGTGGAGTTAAACTCTGGAACAAATTGGGGGCAGAATTTAAACAATGTCCAAATATTCATCATTTCAAATCAAGATATAAAAAAATGGTATGGTCAAAGTACCAGAAGGAGGAAATGGGTACTTGATTGCTAATGAGTGTCACAAAGTGCTGTATACTTTAAAGGTCAGATCTAATTAATAATGAAGTATATTGTGGTTGTTACTATTACACTATTGCAGTTGTTACTGCTATTGTTATTGTTGTTGCTGCTGTTGTGTGTTATCACTATTTTAACTTTAAACTTTAAATGTAACAGTCTAGGATTAATACCTAAGAATCTATAGATTATTCTTAGAATCAAAAAACTTAATCGATTCAGACAGCAGTACTGCTATTGATGCTGATGGTAATATAAAGGAACTAAATTCTTAAGTAAATCATGCACATATCTATGTACTCCGCATTCAACATAACCCGTAGTATAGGGCAGACATGTGGGGGCCGGCAGCTCGAGGAAACTCTCTTCTGGCAGCAGACTCCTAACATTTGTCTCTTTTAATGCATAGTATAGGACACTTAACAAAGGATGGTCCGGTTGCTCGGGGGCTGCTCCCCTCTGGCAGCTGGTCCAGTCACAGAAAAGAAGAAAAAAAAGAAAAAAAAAAAAAAACGAATCCCTTGTAACACACATCATTATGGTTATTCTTGTTATCATGAGCATCAATCGGTCTGCGATTACTGTACCTTTCATGAATAAATGTGGAGTATTTTATGTATCAAACACTTTGATACAGAGTAATGTTATATGGGTTGTAATGGTGATGATGAATAACGATAATGCCAACATGGTAATGAATTCGGTATGGGAAACAGAAATAATACAATGGTTGTAGCGTGTGACATACTGTGAGTGTTGACCTGGTATAATGCAGTATGGCATCTGTTATGTAACCAACTCGGTTGATAGTTGTCTTGTAAAATGGTAAGAAATATGAAGTGTTATTTATTTATTGTTCTTTAAGTTTATGAACAGGGGTGGGAGTCAATAAGCTTGTCTTCTTCCCACTCCTTTTCGAGCCAGAATGTAAATTATTTTTTTCTTTCTTTTTTTAAATTCTTTATTGTGTATATATATATTTTTCGGCTTTTTTTTTCTTCTTGGCTTTTGTGCCTTAGCTCAAAATAAAACTCTAAATAATAAATAATAATAAAAGGTACAGAGCTAGACATCTGCTAAATATAGAGCCTTACATATTATATATAGTTCATTAATTCTCCCATATATCAGCTACTGTGCGGAGGTTGGGGTAACACTTATAAAACTCATTTAGATCCACTCTACAAAGTCAGAAAAAAGCCATAAGAATCGTTCATAACGTTGGTTATAGGGACCATACAAATGTGTTGTTTTTAGCATCTCATATAATGAAAATTGAACAAACTCTTGTTGTAATGTACAAAGCAAGTCGAGACCTTCTCCCCAGAAACACCCAAAAATTGTTCGCTGTAGAGAAGGAAATTATAATTTAAGAGGAGAATTTGTGATGAGAAAAATTGTGTTCACACCACACTTAATTATGTGTATCTCCCAAGCAGGAATAACATTGTGGAATGAGATAAAGAGACAAAACGGAACAAAACACTAGTACACTTTAAAAGAACATGTAAAGACATTATCTTTAATAAGTATGCTAGTGAAATATCATAATTACTATTACTTTCACAGACAGGCACACACTCCCGTTTTTGTGTGGGTTGCCTGGATATGAATATCGAAGTATTATAAAGAAAGTTAAGACTAATGTATCATTGAGCATTGACTACAGTAAGGTGAGGCGAGTCCCTGCCTCTGCTGCTGAGAAGTGGAAGGTGCAGAGTCACAGACAGAGCTCCTTCTCTCCTCGTTTTAACCCCTAAAGTTTCTCTTTCCTTATATTTATTGTAATTGACTGCCATCAGGCCATACAGTGACAAAAGCCACAGGTCGCTCACGCAGAATTAATTATGCTAATTAGGCGCGCGCATGCGCAGCTTTGGAGACGAGTCAACGTGGTTCCAGTGAAAAGGTGGAGGCTCGTGCCATTTAGCCTATTCCAGGGTCACTTTGTAGAAAAATAATGTACTGACAATACACTTAAAGGTAGGCTTCAATGTGAGAGACTAAATCAGGCTGAAGCCCTTGGCTTTATTGCTCATGCCTGTGGGTCACAGACACCATACAGTATCATTATTTTTTGTAAAATAGCATTTTAATGTCTATTTTAAAGTCACAAATGTGTTATTCCCAGCACACATATCCAATGTCACTGGTGCAGCCCTCCTGTTTAATGTGGTATGCTAATCATTATGTTCCATCTAAAACTAGCAATTCAATTGGCCCAATGAAAGTTGAATATTACACCACCAGTTTAAATATCTATAGGCCTATCACTACCAGGATTAAAGGTTATTCCATTTCTGTAACTGAAGCCAAATCAGATGAAATTTCTAGTCAAACATTGAATACACAACAAACAAACAATGATCTAAGTATGTATATTATATATCAGAATTTTTACACCGACCAATTTTTCCACCTGGTTAGGCTGTATATAATAAAGTTATAATGGGGGTGGTGTGGGGGGGGTTGGGGTGGAGTCCACCAAGATAGTCTGTACCCATGGCTCAGAATTTGGTGCTATGCCCTGTGTATAACCATGTAGAAATAGAAACTTCTGCCTATAGTCATACACTTAAGATTGACAGGAAAAAGGAAAGTTAAAGTAAAAAAATGACATGTATACATATGTACAGTATGCATACTATATGTAATCCATGAACAATTAACATTGGAAACATGTGTTATTTTTGTCCATAGTCATGAAAAACATGAACTGACCTCACTTTAAAGTCACACAAAATTAAATCCAAACACTGTCATTTATGGTTGTTATGTCCTACCCCGGGGTATCTCTAAATGCTTGTAAATATTTGTAAATATTCTTTACATGTGTGTATATATGTAAATATTATTGTTCTTTGTACTATGTTGTGGTTGTACTGGTCCACCGTCTGTTTTAGCTGCGCCTGTACACACCTCCATATGTATATGTGTATGTGTGTATGTGTATATATATATGTTCATGTGATTTATTGGGAAAGGAAAAGTTCTCACTTGTGAGTTTGAAGAAGCTAAATTATATAATGTAAATACGACACATTTGAATCTGAATTATTTGTAAATTCATAAGTGAACTTTTTTTTTCATTTAAAAGTATGATCAGTCAAACTAATTCGAGTAATTTTTGCAACATTATGGGCTGTGCAGTCCGTGGGGAGAGGGAGAGTGCGTCTGAAAGTCACAGCTCGAATTTCTGTGATGAGTGAACCTCTGAAGGTGCCCTCACTGAGGCCTGAGTGGAAGGGTGTAGGGAAGGGAACGGTTTCGGAAAGGCCCCAACATGTAAAAATGTTCTAAATATCCACCCATACTCATGTGACCTCTCAAACACATGACACAATCAGCCCATGTGTATATAACAGGCGTGTCAGAGCTGTTTAAGTCTGATGAAAGGCTAGGACCCGAAACGCCACTCTGCCGGTGTGAACAATAAAACTAGTGAGCATCTACAGTTTTCCTTTTTTTTCTACAGTATTTTTTGGATCCAGCACTCTGGCTTAGTATTTTGGATGTGCGTGTCTCTCCTCCTTAATTGTTGACTCTTCTGGACGCAGCACTCCTACATTGACTCACTTTTTAACCACAACGTTTAACTACAGTCGCGTGCTGTCATTAACATGACATCCTCCACAGTTTTTGAATTTACACAAGAAGATTACTCGCGCATAATTCTGAAAGACTCTTTATTTGGCAACGCTGAGACTCCTCCTACTTCCTCCATCGACTTGTCGCAAACTCTAGAGAGGCTCCAGTCCAAAGAAACGCACCTGTACCTGCATGCTGTAACCCTGAGCGACTACATGCGGGCCAAAAGAATCCCTCGTGGCCTGAGAATAAACAAAGGGCCAATAATCGGCAGGGAAAACGAAGATTTTTGTGATCGCTGGAGTGAAATATTAAAGAAATGCTCTTTTGACCTGATGGCCCTTACAATACAAGAGGGGGAAGGCCAAACGGACCAAGAGAACCCTACCTGACACGACAGAACAAGTACACAACGTGATAAACTTGTCTAGATACGTGCATTGAGTAGAGGTTTATCGTTTGTCCCTACAACTTACTGTAAAGACTTTGATGTGATTGTAGATGTGAAGCACTTTGAATTGCCTTGTGTATGAATTGTGCTCTACAAATAAACTTGCCTTGCCTTGCCTAGATATCCATACATTTTTTCGAACTTTGAGAATCAAAGAATTTTATGGTGACAAACAAAGTGCTCTTTACTGCCCCTGTGTCCGAAGGAACTGACAGCAGAGACGACACACAAGAGACCTTGGGGGACACCAATGAACATGATACGCACTCATTGAAAATTGGTCTACACACCTCCTTTTCGAGGTAAAAGCACCTTTATCCCACCAACTAAGAGGAATGCCTCGATGGATACTTACTGTAGACTCGCGAACGGGAAGTCTCATTGCTTTTACACAATAAAAGACAATATAAAGTAGCGGACAACCTCACAAAAGAGGAAAGAGCCGCTTTGGACTCTTTCAAAAAAGACAATTCTGTAGTTGTAAAAAGTGCAGACAAAGGTGGCACTATTGTCATTTTGGATCGTGTGGCATATACAAACAGAGCTTACAGGCAACTCAATAACCCCAACTTCTACAGAAAGTTGAGCCACAATTCGACCTCAGAATTTAAACACAAAATCCAGAACAAACTGGACCAACTCCTTGAGGATGGAGACATTACCAAACCTGAGCATACCTATATGGTGGTAGAACATCCTGTCACACCTGTCTTCTACATGCTCCCTAAAATACATAAAAAATACACTGAGGTACCACCCGGCCGACCTATTGTTGCAGCTATAGGCTCTGTCACAGTGAAAATGTCTGCCTTTGTAGACCATGCTCTCCAGCCACTGGTCATTACACTTCCTTCTTACATTAATGACTCCATGGATTAAAAAAAAAAATGTTACAGTCTATCGAACTTCCTGAGGCATGTTTCCTCGTTACCATGGACATAGAATCTTTATATACATATGTTCCGTTCGAAGGGGTCCTACAGGCTACAGAATTCTTCTTGAACCAAAGATCAGATCAAATGCCCAGTACCAAGTGTATAATCGAACTACTAGATATTGCTCTGTCTTCCAATTTTTCATGTTTGAATCCAATATGTATCTACAGATCGCAGGCACAAGCATGGACTCTAAAATGGCTCCCAGCTTCGCATCCCTTTACATCGGATACATCGAGCAAGACATCATCTTCAACCAAGAGCGTAACCCATACTTACACCACCTACTGAACTGGAAAAGGTACATTGATGACATATTTTTCATATGGAAAGGGACAGAAGGACACCTCAAGGACTTTCACAATTTTATGAACTCTATTAACTCTAATTTGAAATTCACAATGGAATATGACCCCTGCCAAATGAATTTCTCGGACATTTTAATGCACAGAGACTCTAACAAACTTGGTTCAACACTATATCGAAAAAGCACTGACTGAAACTCTATTTTACATGGTAAATCTTTTCACCCTGTGCCACTTAAAAAGGAGCCTACCCATCTCTCAATTCAACAGGATCCGCCGCATCTGTAGCTCTGATAGACTATAAAGCCCAAGCTGATGACTTGGTAAAACGCTTTACACAGAGACAATACAATGACAAATGGATTTCCACAGCACGAGACCGCTTCGATACTGCTACACGAAAACAATGCCTTGAACTAGAGCCAACAATAAAGAGCAAAAAGTCAACTGTATCATTCAATACTCGCCTTTTGGCTGGGACTTTGAGCGCATTATCAATAATTACTGGTATTAATCCAATCAGATCGCAATCTGAAAGACTTCTCTTCACTGCCACGTTTACAAAAGACCACCCAACTTGAGCAACATGCTCATAAGAGCTAACTTGCCTCCATCTACCCAAACTCATTTTTAAGCGACATCCCACAAGGTAACTACAGATGTGGCCATTGCACTCAGTGCAATTTCACGCAAAAGACTAAGACTTTCAACCATCCATGGACTGGGAAATCCTACCCCATAAAGGGAACCATCACATGTAATACAAACAATGTCACCTACATGCTTAAGTGTCCCTGTGGGCTGGCTTATGTTGGTAAACTACAAGACCATTAAAGACAAGAATTTCAGAACATCGATCCAATATACATAACCATGACCCCAAGAGCCCTGTGGCGGTACACTTCTCATCAGCCCAGCACAATGTGAGCACTCTGGTATCTATAGAACAAACCAAAACTCTAACAGAGGCAGTGATATCAAGGCAAGGCAAGGCAAGTTTATTTGTAGAGCACAATTCATACACAAGGCAATTCAAAGTGCTTCACAGTTGCAGAAAAAATTACAAGAAAACAGATAAATCAATAAAACATCAACATAAAGTTAATCAATTACAGTAAAAAGCAAGAGTGCAGATAAAATACTTTCAGTTTTCATATGCACGGGTAAAAGAGCTGTTTTCAGCCTGGATTTGAACATTGTCAGAGTTGAGGCCTGTCTCACATCCTCATGAAGACTGTTCCAGAGTTTAGCTGCATGAAACTGAAACGCAGCCTCACCGTGTTTATTATTGACTCTGGGAACCACCAGGAGACCCTCCCTGAAGTTCTCAGGGCCCGAGATGGTTCATACGGCTCTAACATGTCAGAGATGTACTTTGGTGCTAAACCATGAAAAGACTTGTACACAAGCAGAGCTGTTTTAAATTCTATTCTCTGAGTGACAGGAAGCCAGTGCAGAGACCGGAGCACTGGACTAATGTGGTCGTATTTCCTGGTTTTTGTCAGGACTCGAGCAGCAGCGTTCAACAACTTGCTTCTAAAAAGAGAGGCCTTCTGGATCTATACTCTAGACACTCAAAGCCCAAAAGGTCTCAACAAACAGTTCGATTTACGGCCTTCCTATGACTTGTACCACTACTGTATGTTCACACTCATAGTACAGTGCCTGAGTATTTGTTTTTGCCATACCTTCACTGTAGTAGTGTAGCCATGGTTGTTAATGTCCTACCCCGGGTATCTCTAAATGCTAGTAAATATTCTTTACATGTATGTGTGTATATACTGTATGTAAATATGTATTGTTTCTTTGCACTATGTTGTGGTTGTACTGGTCCACCGTCTGTTTTAACGGCGCCTGTACACACCTCCATAGGTATATGTATATGTAGCGGACAGTAGGGGACTCCCTTCGCAAATAAGGAGTTGCCGCTTCCTGCCTAATGGCGGAAGTGGCCTCCCTTTAAATCTCCCCCACGCCTGGTGATCAGTCTCGACTGCTGCTGGCTGGTGACAGGTGTGTTTTAACCTCCCTTGCTTTAGCATTTTAATTGCACATTTTAGCCTGCTACTATTTTGTTTAGAGTATGTTTTAGGGGTTTCCTTTTTGAATTTGAGTTTGTTTTTGTATCATTTTTGTAACTTTTAGAAACCCTTATAGCTCTGCACCAGTTATGTATAGCAGTCCTGGGTGTTTTAGTCTTTAGATTTGGTTTCCCTTGGATGTGCTCCTGGTTTCTTAAATAAACTTTTAATTACATATTTTAAAAGCACTGTCTCTGCCTATTTTTACAAACTTATCTGCGTGTCCTTTGGTTTTAATACTTTAGTTATTTTTGGTTATTTTTAAGTACTCAGGTCACAAACATGGCGTTGTCTGCAAGAATTTGTAACAGAGACATGTGTTTTTAATTGTGTAATTTATTGGTGCAGTAGTGCGTAGGCTTAGTAGTAAAATACAAAACAGTCGCAGGCCCGGCGTTGGACCGTGCCTGGCCTCTACCTGAACCTACCCTGTGACTACTTGTTTGTTTTTCTGCTCTCATCTCCATCTGCAGTAGACATGGACGCCACTGAAGCGCAGGAATTGAGGATCTGGTGAAACGATTACAAACGGACAATGAACTTTTACGACAGGAGCGAGCAGCTGCTCAAGAGGACCATGGTGAGGGTACTTCCTCTCAGAACTCTGCTGGTAACCCTACTCGACGCTCCTCTGGCCATGGACACTCAACTACCGGTGAACGTATTCTTTACATTCCTCGTGAGCGTAAATGCCCCATTTTTAGAGGGAGTATGGGCATTGGAATTAATGACTGGGTAGAGGAGGTACGGGCTAGGTACCTTTCTCCACTTGACCAGGCAAAATCAAATGTCGCTCTTCAGGAGAATTTCTTTTCTAGAAAACAGCTGGAAGGTGAAACACTTCAAGAGTATTCACATGCTTTATTTTGTTTCATGGAAAAGGTTACTAAAAGTGCCCCAGGTGTGTTTCAAAATTCAGCTAGTCTGTTAAGAGACCAATTTGTTGAGCATGTACTTGACCCATCTTTACATAGGGAACTAAAGAGGCTTGATCGGTTACATCCTGGTTACACTCATTAGATGTGAGACGTGAAGCAATTAGGTGGGAGCAAGAGGGCCAACCTTCAGACCCTAGGGGGCGCAGTCAGTCCGTACCATCATTTTGTGCAGTTCAGTGTTCTCAGGCTAGGGGTACTGGGAGTTTCCCAGTCACATCTCAGGATGTGTTGTTTAAACAACAGGAGCAGAGAAACCTGCTAACACAAAATATGTTGCAGTTACAACGTAACAGACCCCCTAGTTTTAACCGAGGTGGCCCACTTATTTGCAGACAATGTCAACGGCCCGTCACATTGCCCGAAACTGTCGCCACCTCGTTTGGAGCTATAGGAGAAGAGAGAGGCTAAATGCTAACACCGTCTGTGCTGTGTTTATGTTACAGAAGGCACACGTGAAGACCAGACAGGTACAAATGAACTCGTCTAAGGTAAGAACATATCTCAGTATGTAAAAACGGTGACCTATTCCTTTAACCCGGGAGCATGGGGTGTGGCCCATCGACTCTGCGGTCTGTGTTTTTAAAGGATCTGTATCATGCTATTTTAGCCATTCCAAAGTAAACTATAGGCATTTATATGATATATTGTACCTCTATCACTATGGATACTCATTCACTCAAAACTCAAAATATCGCTGCAAAAAGTGAAGTTACTTCACATAAGGAGTTGACTTGTGCAACAGTTTCATAAATGGCTAACACACACGCTAACACACCGTTTTGATTGACTCACCGCTCAGCCTGGCCTCCCATCATCGGGTGTTTACGTTATGGGATCACGTTGGTTATAAAAGTGAATCCACTTTGATTCTGGCCAAGGTTCACCAAGCATCCATCAGGTTGGTTGATAAAGTCGCTGAATCCCAGAAAGAAATTCCAACTTCTGGCGAGTGCACTCTTCTTTAGGAAGGTTGAATAGTCCTGTTCCTCTCTTAGCCAAACGCGAACCTGTGACATTATCGTTGGGTAAGAAAAAGGAACGGGCGTGTCCAGAGTAGGTTAGAAAGAGCTCAGTCTTACAAACATGACTTCTGTTCGGATCCTCCGGGGGTGCGTTTGTTTACTCTCCCGGGACAGCACAGACGCGTCGGAGACGGAGAGATCCTTTTTTTTAATTTTTTTTATTTCTCTCTTACAATAAAAAAACTGTTATAAATTAAAACCAGGCCGTAAGGCATTACATTACAGACGTAGAGCACTTCCGTTCCTTTGTGACGACACAACTGAACAGCTCAGTGGTTTACCAGGAGAGGGCGGAGCAGCTGCTCAGAGAGCAGGATTCAGGAGGATTACTTAGAACTGTGTGAATGAAGCCAAAAACCGCTCTGGGGTGTTTTTGATAAGGAAATAGCATAACAACATGGCTAAAGTCATTTGCATGATATAGGACCTTAAGTATACTAAAAGAAAATGCTTCATGAAAAATAGTAATGTAAAATTGTATAAAAAGTAACTTATTGATGTGGCTGTTAAGATGGCAGTGTGGCTCGAGTGCTTGGGGGGGGAAAAAGAAAGAAAAGTAATTTGCTTGGGTTCTAGGTGTGACGGCCCTAGCTGGGGGACCGTGTCATGATTGTCCACTAATCATGTTTTATTAGGTGACCACGGATGCGCCTCGGCCCGGTGTTTCCAGTGGGCTGCCCATAAAAAAGGATCACACCTTTCCCACTCCAGGGCTGCTCCTCTGGTCCTCTCCACCTGGCGTCGGACATGCCACATTGTGCCGCTTTGTACATTTTTATAATGTTGTTTTGAATAAATGCTCTATGTTAGAGCTAAAACCTTTTCCACTGCGTCCGCTCCGCTCTTTATGTTGCGAGGTTGCCTCTGCTGCGTTTTGGTTTTGGTCTGCTCCGTCCTGGTTCTGCCTGCTGCCAGCCTGCCCTGTCACGTCAGCTTCTCATTTTGTAATAATTGAACATTGAGCATCACACACACAGGATTGTAGGTAAGATTTTTTTTTAAACAGCCAAAAATATTAGCGGTGCATGTCGGCACCGGCCTTAGAAAAACTCGTATCGGTTGACCTCTAGTTGCCATATTTATGGAAAGTAACACCTTTTAATCGCGCAGGGACCAGCATGTCATACTTTTGTTTTTCCTGCCCAGCTTTCCCATAATTTAAAATAGCCTTGCAAAAAGTGAATCAGTTGGCTATAGTTTTCTTTGGAAACCCACTTGAAAAATGACACCCCTACTTATTTTGGGTGACTAACAGGCTTTTCTGAAACATTCAGTTCTGGGAAAAATTCATGCCTATTTTAATTGTCTCGAACAATTTGGCAAAAAAATTGCTAAAGATGCTGCTCCACTAAAGAGCAAGTGAACTGTTGTACAACTCAAAACATGAGCGAAGATGTTTTGAATATGCTCCTAATCATCAGCCAAGACTATGGGCCCGATCTTGTGACTCAAAGCGAAGACTATAGCGTAACATTTTGCGCTGAGTAGAAACACACTTTGTGATCTTGCCCTCCAGACTTGGCGCATTTAAATGGGAAGTACTGGGGTGGAGACACCTTTTCCTCACCAGAGCGACTCTGCGGCGGGAAGGGGGAGAGGGTTGTGAGGCAGTGGGGTGAACATTGCATTTGTTTTGTTTGGTTGGAGTGAGGAAATAAAACCCAAATGTAACAAAACTGATGTTTAATAAATGACGAAACCAAATCCAGAGAAAACAAACTCAAACAAACCGGGGCTGACGTAGACAATGACACAACAAAGGACAAGGGAAACACAGGGGTATAAATACACAAGGAAACGGGGCACAGGTAAAACACATCAGGGCGGGGCAGGCGATCAACACAAGGGAAGCAAAGCCAAATCACAAGGACAGAACACACGTCAAAATAAACACAGGACTAGACCAAAGACAACATACAAAAACAGAGGAACAAAAGACGAATCATGACATTTGTTTGTGTTTACGCCAAGCGCAGGCCACAGCGGAGGGCTGTAGCTCTTTCTCACTCGAGACATGAACATGGTTTAGCTCACCATGGGGTTAATAAGTTTTTAGTTTGACCTGTGAGAGCCTAAAGCTTAACCTTGTGTCATCCTTTAATTTCTATACATTACCCTAGTGTACAAAAATGTACACGCTTTTCAAACTGCTATAAAAACCACATACTTTCATCTTTTTTCAAAACTACCAAACATGTTTATTTGGGGATTTTAACCCTTTGTTTGCCTGTTGGAAAACAAAAACTTTGAAGTTTGTGTTACAAAACAACATAACCTCATCTTTAGAATAATGAATAGTAGAGAGCTGGGGCTTTGGTGGATTTTAGGGCCTTGGATGTGTCAAAGATGAGCCAAAAATTGAGGTTTTATGTTGTTCTGGAACACAAACTTCAAAGTTTTTGTTTTCAAACTGTCATATAAAGGTGTAAACATGTTTGGTAGTTTTGAGAAGGTGAGAAGTGATTCTTCAGATTTGTGAAAAAAGAAAGTATGTGGTTTTTATAGCAGTTTGAAAAGCGTGTACATTTTTGTACACTAGGGTAACGAACGTATGGAAAATGCAGATCTCCAATATAAAAGACATGAGAGAAAAACTAACACTGGATTCTGAAAATTTGGCTCGATAGAACATTTTCTGCCGAAATCCACATCTCAAGCTGCAACACAGACAAAATGGTCAGGAAATGTAAAAAAAAAAAATCTTGCAAAATGTACAAAAATGTATACAGTAGGATAACATAAGGGTTAAGGACAAACACAAGGCAGCGCAATGTAAATGAGGAAATGAATGTCAGCGGTGCTCCCATCAGAGCAGTCATCTCCTCTTGTGACGCCCTCTCACAGGTGGCGGAGGTGAATACCACACATCCAACACTCGGAAGATCTCAGTTCGCTAGATGATAGCGCGCCTCGTGTGCCAGGCACGAGATCTGGCCCAATGTGTTTTTTGGCACGAGTTATGAAAAATAACACATTTGGAGAAGGACCTAATCTATTTAAACCTCACGTTTGGCAGCAAGTTACAATCAGGCCTGAGAACATGTTTTTGATTTTTATTTTTCCCCAATAATAGCAGATGCCTGTATTTTGTTTTATTTTCTGGCCCGACAGTGTGGTTTCAAGGGGGGGAAAGAATAACTGACTGTGGCTCGTTTAAATGCCGTCAAACACATAATAAAGCCTTTCCCTGGTTTATCCAGCACTGACTGTCTCTCTCTTTTTCTCTGGCAGCGGCCGATAACAGAAAACAAATGCTTCAAACGCACACAAAGGAACTGTCTCAGCGGTGACAAAGACATGTTGACAAGAACCACGAGCATCCAGACTGACGACACACAGGCTGTGCACAAGGTCTGCAAACAGTCATCAAAAAGTCCGAATAAGGGACTGATGTCCTTGTACAAAGATGGACCCCATAGTGTTCGGTTTACCCATGTCAGGGCCAACATGCGGCTCGTGAGCTGCATGCTGCTCTTGGCCATTCAGAGTGCGGCTCTTTGCACGATTGAGTATTTTTAACATTATGCGCCTCTTGGTACATATTTCCCATAAACTGTAAGCATCTTTAAGAATCTAACTGTAGTCCTATAGCGCCTCTTACCCATCTCATGAATGAGCAGGGTCGGTCCTGGGCCATCAGGCACCCTTGGCAAAAATATGGTATGGTCCTGGATCAGAAAAGCAATAATGCAAATCCAAATTCTATGTGAAACAGTGTAAAGAAACAAAAACATACTCTAAACTATACACACAGTTATAAACCATGTTCCAAATTATTAAGCAAATGAAATTTTTCTCAGATTTTCTAAATTGTCAACTCAAATGACAGTCAGCATAATTTTAAAGTCTTCATTTGTTAGAGGATAATTTGAATGTGATTGAAAAAACCTCCCAATGATTTTTTTTCAAAAATAAATAGAATGAACTAGCTGAGGTGGCTAGGGCATCTGTTCCGGATGCCTCCTGGTCGCCTCCCTCGGGAGGTGCTCCAGGCATGTCCTATTGGGAGGAGGCCTCGTGGAAGGCCCAGGACACGCTGGTGGGACTATGTCTCCCAGCTGGCCTGGTGTCGCCTCGGGGTCCCCCCAGAACAGCTGGAGGAGGTGTGCGTGGATCGGGAAGTCTGGGCATCTTTGCTGAGACTGCTGCCTCTGCGACCCGGCCCCGGATAAAGCGGAAGAAAATGGATGGATGGAAATACAATAAACAACTTAAAATGTACTGTTCCAAATGATTATGCACAGCAGCGTTTTAATACATTTCATAGGTTGTAAAGAACTGAAAATGGTCATTTGCTGCATTAGGTCATATTTACTCAAATCAAAAGCTATTTCAATCAAAAACATCTTCAAATTACTTGCATCCATTAAACTTGTGAGTTTATGGAGAGTTGCTGCTTGGATTTCTTTGCAGGATGTCAGAATAGCCTCCCAGAGCTGCTGTTTGGATGTGAACTGCCTCCCACCCTCATAGATGTTTTGCTTGAGGCTTCAAAGGTTCTCAATAGGGTTGAGGTCAGGGGTCAGGGGAGGAGGGGGTCCACATCATGAGTTTCTCTCCTTTTATGCCCATAGCAGCCAATGATGCAGAGGTATTCTTTACAGCAGGACATGGTGCGTTGTCATGCATGAAGATGATTTTGTTTGGGAAAGCACGGTTCTTTCTCTTTGTACCATGGGAGAAAGTGGTCAGTCAGAAACTCCACATTCATTTTTATTTCTTTATTTACAGTCTGGACTTTTGGAAGAATATTGTACCGCACCACGGTACAAATTGAAAACCCATATGATCTAACTTCTGCCAGAGATTGTGCTTTAATCTGTATGTCTGCATCTGCAGTGCTGTGTCTCACTTCTAAAAGGGCATCCCTCACTTCTGCAGCTCGGTATCTTACTGCCTCCACATTGTTGATCCGACTCTCCAATTATATGTCTGCCCAGGATTTTAAAGTTGTGTCCATGTCACTACCTTTGAGTTGCGGGACAACAAACAATAAAATGTCTCTGCAGGTATCCAAAAGTGTCCAGTAGCATCTGCTGAAGTATGTGCTCCACATGGCACAAATAAAGCCCTGGGGTTAAAGTGGAGCAGTCTGGCTTAGACCCCTTTGTTCTTCCCCTTATTACCTCCATAGCCATGAGCCTACCCTCTACAGTCTTCAAATTGGATATCAAACGATTTCAGTGTCTTAAAGCTATAAGGTACCAGATTGTTCTTGTTCAAACTCATTTCTAGTTCTCACTATCCCTCCTGCACATCTGAATTGTTCAAGCAATTTAATTATATGCTTGTATCACGCCCGTGTACAGCTTTGAGTGGTGGTAAAGTGCAACAGGGGTGAGCTGAAGACAATGCAATAAGGTCTGTTTTTTGCTGTGTTTACAAGACACTCTGTGGTGGCAAAAAGAAATCTACTCTACAACAACAAAAATCAGGTATCCCAGCTTTAAGGATAAGTGCTGAGAGGCTTTCTCCTGTGGTCTGCCTCAAGGAACCCCCAAAATGTACTTTAATTTGTGGAGCGCCTTCAACTGCAACAGTTTTGGTCGTACAGTGTGTGGCCACACGGCAACATCAACACACACAAACCCATTTCACTCAAATGTGACTTCAGAGTAAACAAACATGGCGGACGGACACGAGGCAGTGGCGATAGTTTGTAGTTTTTAAGTGAAAAAATAACCGTCTCCGATGTCCAACGGACTCTCTGGTTCGCCATGACGACTGTTTTGATTTTCCTCGCTACCTCGTTTTTGATTGGCAGCAAGTCACCATCCACAGGCTGCTACTGCACGGATTCATGTGAGTTTGACTTGAGCGGCTGCCCGGACTGATATCCCCGTGTATAACAATACAGAGGAGCATGATTCTGGATTTGTCAGGCTAATGTTCTTCTTCTTTATGTCGCTCTTTTGTTTTTATTTGTTTTCATCTCATTTTTGTTGCTATTTTGACACTTTTTCAAGAAGCTTTTAGATTTGGGTAAGTCAAACTGGAGAAAATGTGCTCGGTTCAGGTTGGGGTTAAGAGGTTAAAACATAGGCAAATATCGTGATAATATCGCTAATCGCAATTATTTTGGCCAAGATAATCGTGACCCAAATTTTCATTATTGTCCCATCTCTAGTGACAATGCTGTTCTCTCGTCAAAATCATACCTGGAACTGTGTTTTGACCCACTTGCGCATCTTTGAGTTCTCAAATACCTATAGTGTTGCGTATACAGGATATGCTTTCCTCACCTCTGTCTTGTTAAGATCAAACCTTTCATCACAGCGGGTGGGAGGGGCTTTTAGATCAATATTGTATTTCCAAACCAACAATATTGTAATAAAGATGTGACTTATGTTATTATCAAATACCCGTGAAAAGCCTAATACCCCTCTTTATTTTGTCAGCCAATGACAGGGGGCCCCGGGGGGTCATTCGGGGTCAGTTTATAAAACATTCTCCTTGTTCCCCCTGCTGCTGTCACTCCAGAGTCCACACCGGAGACCAGACTGAGACACGATTGGAGATCAGACCAAGCACCAGACCAGACCCGATACCAAAGGCAGTGTCCAGACACAAGTTCAAACCGTGTTTTGAATCGGAATCCAGAAGGGAGTTCACGTCCACTTCTCTGGGCTGTGCTTCTCTCAATGGGTCTGTTCCCTGTTCTCGTCTGGACGCTGTGGACCACAGCTGCAACCGCTGGTGTCAAAGGTGAGACACTAAATAGCAAATCTCTTGTTTAAAAGACACACTGCGGAACATACAAGGCTGAGGCGAGACGCTGCAGCTGAATATAAAGATAAGACATTTTGTGCATAAAAATTGACATATGTTTTTAGCAAAAACTCTAAATAATGGCTAGTCCCAGGTTTAAATGTATAGTTTTATTTAGTTGATATACAGTGGGAACCAGATGTTTACATACACTTTTGACACAAAAGACACATTTACATTTTTTCTCAGTGTCTGACATGAAGCCTAAATTAACTTTTACTTTTTTGTTACATTTTAATATTATTAGAATTTGAAAACATGTGTCTATTTGCAAAATGCCAGAAGAATGGGAGATTTAAAAAAAATTAGAAATGTTTTTGTTTAAAACATTACTATACTTTTTAAACAATTTGGGAAAGATAAGATGACGATGTCATGACCTTGGAAGCATAAGTCTGGTTCTTTGTTCTTTGTTCTTTATTAGGATCCCCATTAGCTCCCACATGTGGTTGCTAGTCTTCCTGGGGTCCTGACATAATATAAAATTACAAAACAGTTAAAATGGAATACATGAATGTTATACATTTCATATAATCATACAACCATAGAAAGCATATAGGACATGGTGACTATTGCTCACATGTACTGAGCTAATTGACCTTTTACTTTCAGCTTGAAGTGTGCTTTACTTTTAGTGTTTCCAATGGTAAAAGAAAGCGAGTTCCAGGCGTTTGCTCCTCTGTGCAGAACAGTTCTTTTCATTGACTTACTTTTGGGTCTGGGAACAACCAAAGAATTTGTCGTCACTTGGCGAGTCACATATCTGTGACAAAACCCGCTGAATAAGAGTCTGGTTCACCCTTGGGTGCAATTTGAAGACACATGAAGGTGCAGGTTCACTGGTTCAAACAATGACAGCACTCATATGAGAAAGAAGGCGGGTTCTGTGTCCCAGAGATAAACATGCTGTGTTTTGGAATTTAAGTAAGTAAGTACAGGTAAGTGCTTTATTTGTCATTGTACAACTGTACAACGAAATAGTGTTCAGGTGTTAGTCCTGAGCCGCTGCGACTGAGCCATGCTGCCATTGTGGACCGACCTGAAACTGTAGCACTCAGAGGAAACCTGGCTGTCTGCCTTCAGTCTCTTCTGATCCTCTGATATGGTGCAGTGCCTCCTGGGTTTGTCTCCATTTCCGAGCGTGGTGTCCTGCACTGGTCAACTCCTCCACCTCCTCCTTCCTCTTCCTCCTGCGCAGCTCCCTCCACTCCAGAACATTTTTTCACCATTCTTCTGGGAAGAGCTTAGCAGTTAATCTGTTTATTATTCAGTGAACGTCCATTAGAGATTCAAGATTATCTATTTGTCAAACCATGTGAATTATTTGAAATTATATTTCTCTCATCCTTGATTGTGGAGCAGGGGGTGGGGAACAGGGGTGGGAGGGAGGGCAGGGAGTTCAGCTTCCCGATGGCCTTGTGTATGAAACTGTTCTTAAGTCGACTGGAGCTGGTCCGTAGATTCCGCAGTCTCCTCCCTGAAGGCATTACCTTGAAGAGACTGTGTGATGGGTGCGTAGGGTCCCTGGTGATTCTGACGGCTTTGCAGGTGAGACGGGTGGAGTACATGTCCTTAATGGTGGGGAGAGGGGCTCCACAGATCTTCACCGCTGCTCTCACGATGTGCTGGAGGCTCCTTCAGCAGGAGGAAGTGCTGGCGCCGTGCCACACAGTGATGGAGCTGGTCAGGATGCTCTCTATAGTCCTCTGTAGAAGAGCCACACAGTGATGGAGCTGAACTGGTCAGGATGCTCTCTATAGTCCTCTGTAGAAGTGCCACTCAGTGATGGAGCTGGTCAGGATGCTCTCTATAGTCCCACTGTAGAAGAGCCACACAGTGATGGAGCTGGTCAGGATGCTCTCTATAGTCCCTCTGTAGAAGTGCACACAGTGATGGAGCTGGTCAGGATGCTCTCTATAGTCCACTGTAGAAGAGCACACAGTATGGAGCTGGTCGGGATGCTCTCTATAGTCCTCTGTAGAAGAACCACAGTGATGGAGCTGGTCAGGATGCTCTCTATAGTCCCTCTGTAGAAGACCACACAGTGATGGAGCTGGTCAGGATGCTCTCTATAGTCCCTCTGTAGAAGAACCACACAGTGATGGAGCTGGTCAGGATGCTCTCTATAGTCCCTCTGTAGAAGAACCACACAGTGATGGAGCTGGTCAGGATGCTCTCTATAGTCCCTCTGTAGAAGAACCACACAGTGATGGAGCTGGTCAGGATGCTCTCTATAGTCCCTCTGTAGAAGAACCACACAGTGATGGAGCTGGTCAGGATGCTCTCTATAGTCCACTGTAGAAGAGCCACACAGTGATGGAGCTGGTCAGGATGCTCTCTATAGTCCCTCTGTAGAAGACCACACAGTGATGGAGCTGGTCAGGATGCTCTCTATAGTCCCTCTGTAGAAGTGCCACACAGTGATGGAGCTGGTCAGGATGCTCTCAATAGTCCCTCTGTAGAAGAGCCACACAGTGATGGAGCTGGTCAGGATGCTCTCTATAGTCCCACTGTAGAAGAGCCACACAGTGATGGAGCTGGTCAGGATGCTCTCTATAGTCCCTCTGTAGAAGTGCCACACAGTGATAGAGCTGGTCAGGATGCTCTCTATAGTCCCTCTGTAGAAGTGCCACACAGTGATGGAGCTGGTCAGGATGCTCTCTATAGTCCCTCTGTAGAAGGACCACACAGTGATGGAGCTGGTCAGGATGCTCTCTATAGTCCCTCTGTAGAAGACCACACAGTGATGGAGCTGGTCAGGATGCTCTCTATAGTCCTCTGTAGAAGTGCCACACAGTGATGGAGCTGGTCAGGATGCTCTCATAGTCCTCTGTAGAAGAGCCACACAGTGATGGAGCTGGTCAGGATGCTCTCTATAGTCCCCTGTAGAAGAGCCACACAGTGATGGAGCTGGTCAGGATGCTCTCTATAGTCCCTCTGTAGAAGTGCCACACAGTGATGAGCTGGTCAGGATGCTCTCTATAGTCCTCTGTAGAAGTGCACACGTGATGAGTGGTCAGGATGCTCTCTATAGTCCCTCTGTAGAAGGCCACACAGTGATGGAGCTGGTCAGGATGCTCTCTATAGTCCCTCTGTAGAAGGCCACACAGTGATGGAGCTGGTCAGGATGCTCTCTATAGTCCTCTGTAGAAGGCACACAGTGGATGGGATGCTGGTCCAGGGGAGTGCTCTCTATAGTCCCTGTAGAAGACCACCAGTGATGAGCTGTCAGGATGCTCTAAGTCCCTGTAGAAGAGCCACCAGTGATGGAGCTGGTCAGGATGCTCTCTATAGTCCCTCTGTAGAAGAGCCACACAGTGATGGAGCTGGTCAGGATGCTCTCTATAGTCCTCTGTAGAAGACCACACAGTGATGGAGCTGGTCAGGATGCTCTCTATAGTCCTCTGTAGAAGACACACAGTCTTTAGTCTCTGTAGAGACCATGATGGATGGTCAGGATGCTCTCTATAGTCCCTCTGTAGAAGAACCACACAGTGATGGAGATGGTCAGGATCCTCTCTATAGTCCTCTGTAGAAGTTGCACATAACAGAGGCTGGGACTCTACATCACTGGTCAAGAAAAGTAATCGAGTCTCTACTTTCTCCACAAGTTAAGAAGTGTGCATGGTCCAGGAAAGGTTCTCTGTGATGTGCACACCCAGGAACTTAGTGCTGGTCACCCTCTCCACTGCAGCACCTTTGATTGTTAGCGTGACCAGATGTCCCGCATTGTGCGGGACTGCACAGCATTTCCCACTCAAATTCTGCATCATGCAAATTGGAGCGGTGTCCCCATTCCACTCTGCTGCTGCACAAACGTTATTTTCCTCCTCAGACGCGGAGAGAGCGCTCACAGGATCTGTGTCATTTGTCCCCTCTCGCACTCGTCTCCACAGCAGACTGTGACAGCCAATAGCACCGCGTTTTGATGTGTTAGGTTGTCTCTGATTGGATATTCTACTCTAAAGCCCGCCTCTCACTCGCTGGTGCTCCTGTGCAGACCGCAGCAGCAGATTCCAATGAGAACTCCGCGAGGGATCAAGACCTAACTATGATGGGGGAAAATTTTCTTTCTCCGTGTTTTACAAATATAATGGGGTTATTGAACTGATGGCTGATGAATGTGTGCTTAGTTTAAAGTAGAACAATTCAGTCTGGCTTTAGCGTCAATTGTGTAATTGTCATTGCAGTGACTTGAGCTGCTACAGAGACACTTGAGCTCAATGACCGCTATAAACAGTTTGATGTCTCTCTTGCAGTTAAACAAAATTCAATATTTTATACTTTGCTGCAGACTGTTACTGTGGGCTACACATTTTCCCCCTCACTGAATTATAAGCGATTATTGCTCTGCTAATGTTTGCATGCATAGTGGGTATTTATTATTGGGAATCTTCACCATTTATGCACTTTCTTAATTAAAGCTGTGTCTATTTGGTGCAGAGAAGACGGCAGGTGAAATTCACTAAAGGCCTCCTGACCGCGACAACACCCATACACCACCCGGTCCGACCACCACACATTCCCTTCAAACCTGTGGGAAACACTGTAGCTGCTTACCTTTAGCTCGAGCTGTTAAATGACCGATAGCTTCCTCTCGAATAATCCAAGCCATTCATGTAAAATCCATGTGAAATAAAACTTATCTGACTCGTATTTATCCATAAATAGTCCACTGTCTCATGAGTTTGGTCTTTATCACAGAACTACATTATTCCTGGAGTTTAGCGAACCTTTAGCAGATTTAGTGCACTCATTCTGCTGGCGCTTCAGACGCCGGGCTCTGACCTACTTTCTGCACGTCTTTGAGTTAACGCTGGAGTGATTTTTTTTAATACATTTGTTGTCAAAGGTTAATAATTGTTTCTGTTTATTTTGTAGCTATTCGGGGTGTTTACACAAAAGTCAAGGCTCAATAAAAATATGTGAACCATCAGTTTGAGAGCCCATCTTTTCGACCGCGGCTGCTACAACTTTGGCAAGGCTAACTTCAGCAACAAATTACAAGTAGCCTAGCTTAAATTAGCCAATAGCCACTACCTTTGAAGACTTTCATGTCTGCAGTGATATGTTCAAGAGGACGTTATCAGCATGTCCAGCCCTCGCTCACCTCTCTGTCCATGCTGTGCATCCTCCTCCTGGCGCCTGCAGCTGGATTTCACCATCTCTGCGCTGCTTTCTGCTGACTTCAGTAGCTCTCCCACAGCACCTGGACCCTACGACTCGCAAAAAATATCAAACATGAAAACCCTGCGACCATGCAATTTTCACTCGTGCGTTCATTGTGAGGTGCTAATCGCGGCTCGTAGCCCCCTGTACACTGCACAACAGAGACGCACAGAGAGGCCTTAAGATTTGTGCCAAAATCATGTCTAAAATTGCACAGTGTATGGCGAGCTTAACACACATTATCATTACCATTTAGCACGCGTTCTGATTTACTTACTGCTCTGGCCTCCCCTCTCCATCGGGTGTTTTTATTGTGGGAATTGCACCGGTTATAAGAGTTAATCTCTTGGACAATCCACTTTGGTAATGGCCAAGGTTCGCCAACAGCCATCGGTGAAGTGACGGTCACAGACATATTCTGGCTGGTTAATCGCAGGATCCCGGAGAGAAATTCCAACCATCCCCGGCGATTGGACTCTTCGTTAGGAAGGTTGAAAACGGTCTTGTACCTCTCGCAGCCAAACTTTCATTTTCGCCAAGGCATTATCTTTAGGTAAGAAAAAAAAGAACAGGTGGTGTCTCTTTTCAGCGTAGGTTAAAAAGGAGCTCCTTCTTCACAACTTTGGGCTAGCACTGCTCGCACCTCTGAAAAAGGGTGCGTGTATGTTTGTGTAGCAGTATGGGGTCGCTAGTCCCGGGCTCACCTATAAAAGGCGCTGCTACCCCCATTCTTGCCCCTCTCTGAACTGTCACCCCTGACATTATCCACCAGTCAGGAACCGGCCTAGCTGCGAGGAGCACTTCACGATAGGCGCACCGCAGCCGCAGGGGGCGTAAAGCCGGCGGTTTGCCGAGAACTGTGTGGGCATTGGTGAGTCGAGTGTATGCAGGCTAGCCCGTGTAAATGTGTGTCAGAGCTAACAGGTGTGTGTCTTAGTGGCCTCGGCGTTGGACTCCTTGCGTTTGTGTACAAGACCTGTGGCGTTCCAGGTCCTGCGCCACCCCCGGTATCTCAGTAACTCAGCCTTACAATTGGTTTAGCGATCAAAACTAAATACGCCTTTCCATAGGTTTCTGGTTCTGTCAAGCCTCCCCTTTGGCCTTTGGAAATAACAACTCCTGTCCATTGCTTGGAAGTGTTTTTATTTTGGGAGTTCTCCCTGCGGTCTAGGTGTTATTTTCTACCTGAAACTGTCGAACTATGTATGTGCCTTGGACGGAACTTAAGGATGTACAATGTAACCTACTTTTAACAAAAATACCATAATGAAAAAAGAAATATATATTCATTAATAAATTAAGTAACATAAAGTAAATGGTCATGTCTCTGTCATAATTAAGCCTGATAAAACCTGTGTTGCCTGCTAGTAAGTGAAGTAATGTTTACATGCATTCGGAGTTTATGGCTGCTTACTAGCGCCCTTCCATTCGGTTACTGTACATTTGTTTACTCTGCAGTGGGGCACTTCCTGGATGGGGGTGGTTTGACAATCTTACGTACGATCGTCAAAGCCAGGTTGCTTTCGAAATCGAGCAAATTGGTAAGAGGTCTAAGGTAAAACCGGATGGGCGTCAGTGTCCGCCATGACAGCGTCCGATTAGGGCTGTTAGTTAGGAAGGAGGCATGAATGAAACAAAAAAAACACTGTTTTATTTTTTATTTTTTTAGATAAGGAAAGAGCGTTACAACATGGTTAAAAGCTCCAAAAAGTTGATTTAGCATGATATAGGACCTTTGATACCAATAAGTTTAAAGCTTGACCCTGGTCATTCTGTTGCAGAGCCTCAGACAATAACTGCAACCAGTGGAGAGACCGTGCTGCTGCCCTGCCAGAGCGACTTTAAAGACGATGTGCTTATGCTGGCCTGGAAAACCATTGATATGGAGTCAGACAGTTACGTTTTCTACTACGAAGGGAGCCGACCACAGCAGCAGAAGCAGCACCGGGACTACGTGAGCCGTGTGGAGCTCAGAGACCCCCAGATGAGGCGGGGCGAGCTGGGGGTGCTTCTGAAGAACGTACGGCCTGAAGACGGAACCATATACATTTGTTCCGCTGTGTCCACCAACTTAGACGCTCATCATAAGTACATGGAGCTTGTGGTGAGGAGCGAGGTGAGGTATTGGTCAATTACCAATATCGTGGAGTTTAGACCTCTATGAAAGCATCTCTTGCTCGTCCCACAGGTTACAAAGCAGGAAGTGTGGTCGGACAGAGACTAAACCTTGAGCTGATCTTTGGACTGGAGCTGGTCGTATTGCCTTTGAACCTACTGTTACTGTGAACTGAGAAATAGCAATAGATACAGTTGGCATCACGTCATACAAGGGGGCGTGGCCTCTTGTATGAGGCCACGCCTCATACAAGAAGTAAGTTTTGTGAAACACACATTTTTCACTCTTTTTGGCCATTTTCTGGCGGAATATAAACATATTTACCACAGACAAATAAAGTCAAGTCTAAATCGGGTCTATATGGATGTTTTATCACAGCAGATTGTTCAGTAGAAGCGAAAAAACAGCAGTCCTAGCTAGCGTTAGCATGTAGCATGTATTCTCCGTTATTTTGCTCCTCTCCATATCTTTGTATCGTTATTGGGTAGAAAACTATATTCATAATTCAGCATTTGTTAAAGTAGTTTTGAGTAATCATAGAAAGTTTATATTTTTCTCCTCTTTGTTTTACCTCAACTGCTTCAAACATGACCATATATGGGCGATTCTAGAAATGCCGTCTGTATATCTGAGTGAGTGATTCTGTCATGTAGAATGCCCTGGAGGGTCCCACAAGGTTCTGTATTTGGACCTATAGACCCTTTAATTGTTTGTAAACATTCCGGGCTTAGCTGGAGGCGGAAGCTCGATTCCTATCTATTTCCATTGTAGCTGTTGTCATAGTAACGATAAACAAATGTCTAACTGTTTTTGGAAATATCAGATAAATCTTATTTTATCGTCTCAAATGTCTTTCTCTTGTTCTGGCGCCTTAAGCCACAACAGGACCACATTTTTCAGTTGTAGTTTTACACTTAAAATCGCTAGTTTTAGTTTAATCTTATTTATCTTGATCACTTCCTGCCTCCAGCTGATGTCACTGATGACGTCAGAAGTTAAAGGGTCTATACTTTTTTCTGTATACATCAATAACCTGCCAAATGTCTGTCAAAATGACCACTTACAAATGTTTAGTTTAATTTTTATTCAAGAAACAATGTACAGACATTAAGCTCATAGAGACGGAGATGTATTGCACCAGATTAAAGTGAAATAGCTAGGTTGTATCCGTAGTCCCTGTACGCAGATGATGTATACCCTTACAACAGCTCTGGTATATTGGTTTCATTTTATTTTTTATTTGGTCAGGACAGTGCATGTGAATGAACACACATGCATGTAAACACACCACGCTACACTATAGCCATGGGCTAGTTTCCATCCGTTGTCCCACGTTAGCATTCTTAAGACCTATTCGCACGGGATTACAATTACCTAAAAAGTTGAATAATGCACCTTTAAACTTGCCATTGTGAATACCAATTTTGGTGCTGACTGGTTTAAACAAAAGAACAACTTTTTGTTCGTATTTCGTTAATACCTTATGGAAATTTAACTTTCTTATTCAATTTATTCAGTATCCAAAAGAATGTAATTAAGTGTAGTTCATTTTAAGTCCTTGCCGTGATCGAAACAACTGACGCAAACATTGGAGTCAACACGGCCTTGTGTCAGAGCGGCTCCTCCCCCTGAAGGAGCGGCGCACACTCGTACTGTGACTTCCTGCTTCACCTGTTTGCACTGCTCGCCATGGGACCGGCTCACATGGTATTAAGGTATATTAAGGTAAGGTAAGTGGAGACAATAAAACTAATAATGCACACGGGTCTTTGTCAGTCTGCCGAGGACACTACTAAACTATTACACTGTTGTACTCTTTTACTGTTGTGAAATATAGGTCAAAGGCAAAGGACAAATTCCCTTGCACTGGAGAACAATACTGTCTTAAAGGAACATGCCACCGTTTTTACATACTGAGATATGTTCTTACTTGAGCTTAGACGAGTTGATGCGTACCTGTCTGGTCTTTGTGTGTGCCCTCAGTCACACAAAACAATCAAAGATGTTGTTAGCATTTGGCCTCTCCCAATGTATTCCTATGACTCCAAATGGGGATGAAGTTAGAAGCGACCACGCTCTTCCACGGGCACAAAGACCAGACAGGTACGTATCAACTCGTCTAATCTCAGATAAGAACATATCTCAGTATGGAAAAAGGGTGGCCTGTTCCTTTAAATAAGATAAAGGGTTAAAAAAAAAAATAAGAGAATGTATGCTGATTCTGAGCAGGTTTGGACTATGCTGAAATCAGATTGCCAATGGGAAAAGCATTAATTTGTTTAAAATATGAAAAACAGAAGGGGAAAAAGTCAACAACATGGGAGAAACATGCTTCTTTATAGTGCAGCAGATAAACAATCTCTCTTTAACTGTGGAGAAGACAAAACTTTCACAGCAAACTGCTGCTGTTTAATGACAGTATACGCATCGGGAGTAACACTAAGGAAGGGCTACAGCAGAGCGGTACGAGCGCAGTAAGACTAATAAATACACTCCTTAAGAGTAGCTCTCGACTGTCACTGATATGAAAAAGCCCACAAAAGTAAGAAAAACATTCCTGGCAGAGGGTCCATGCAGGGCAGAGAGAGGGAAGTGTGCACTAAAGAAGCTGCAGAGAGAGAGAGACAGGGGTGGGGTTCAGGGGGGTGGTGGGGCCGCAAAATGTTTTCTTCTTCCTAAGAGAGGGGGGGGGGGGACTGCACATGATTGCTCGTCAAGGCCATAGACTGTTAAAAAGAATAGACAGCTCCTCCTCACTCCTCCCCGTTTACCACAATGACCAGGTTCGAGGGGCAAATCATGGCGGATTTACAGACTCCTCCTCCCCAGCTCTGACGAAGCATGTTCCTAATAAGGGCATAAGGGCGGGATCTTCACTGTAGACTCCGCCCTTGTGTGACGTGTAGCTCGCGCAGCTCCAATGCTAACAGTCCGACCCTCATTAAGTACGAGATTTCTAAAATGTATCCTACGATAACCAGCCCGGTGCCTCTGATTGTGTCTAACCCAGCGTAATCACAGGAGGAATATCAAGCTGTAGACAGTTCCAAAAAATTTAATGCACCGGGCATTAAAGTTGTTTTTAACATGTCTAAAGTCCAATGGATTCCAATGGGGACTAGCGGCTATATGGAGGTACTACAGCAATGGCGGCCTCCATTGTCGTCGTTGCAAAGCAGAGCAGCCAGCGGCCATTGGTCAAGGCAATGTGCAATCACTGTGCACATTGCCTTAAAGGGGCTCTGTGGAGTTTGGCAGTTTTATACTCGCAATTGCCCCTCAGGCCAAACGCGTAACTGCAGCCTCGATGATAAGCTCGTGCATGAGGCGCTCAGGCTTTACGAGCACCAGAAATAACAGCCCCGTCCTGGTCAATTTACAGATTTGCAGGCGTGACTTCAACTGACGTAAGAAACGTTACTGTTTTGTAAGGTATTTAGACCAAATCAGTTTGAGTGAATATTTTCCAAGATGCGATACTTGAGCAAATGCAGCAAAGTGAATCAAGTGAATAAGTAATACAGATAAACGAATAATGATGTTTGAAGGAGGGGGAAAAAAACTTGTATACTTTGTATGCATAAACGTAAGCCTAATTGAAATAATAAAATAATTCCACTGGTAGAAATGCTACTAGGAAAAGCCAAAATCGTCTCTTCAATTCCCTGGGCCCAAAGTTAGCGTAGCTAACTCGTAAACTATATTGTAAACGGCACATGTCCAGTGTTTACTTTTTGTAGTCGTTTCACTACTTATAAATCCGTGAACAGTCATGCTTATTTTGCGGCCAAGAAAAGCTAACATTAGCAGCATTATTTTTGCCATTGTAAATACAGCACCATTACCACTGTTACTACTCAAATGTTTTGTAGGTACAGCACAATTACTGTTATTACTGACACTACTAGTCTGCTACTAATACTACACAACTTCTTGTAGGTATAAAACTATTCAACTATTTTGGTAACTTCCATCCATCCATTTTCTTCCACTTTTCCATCGTGGGGGCAGCTGTTGGAGCTGCACCAGCCCCTATGGCTCCCCTGCAGGTGGTGGGTCCACAGAAGGACGGCCTCATGGTTCTAACCGGGCCTGTTGGTCTCTCATAAGGGGCTTCTGAACCGCTCTTTGTCTGACCCGTCACCTAGGACCTGTTTGCCATGGGAGACCCTACCAGGGGCACGAAGCCCCGACAACAGAGCTCCAGGATCATTCGGGCACTCAAACCCCTCCACCACGTTAAGGTGGCGGTTCCAGGAGGGTGGTAACTTCCAAATATGATTATTTTATGGCTTGTTTCAGTGAAGTTTGTACAACATGCACGGACAGTCGGACACCGTTGTTTTGAAGCATCAACAACACTTTTCCTCCACGTATTTAGTCATAATTTCTTACCTTTCAAGCAAAAATAAGCTGCGGGTCTTTTGAGAGATTCTCTCAACATTTTCCGATGTTTACTCTGGTTCTTTGCCTACGCCGATCAGACTCGACTTTCGCCTTTTTTGTCACACTCGAATAAACTCTTTGTTTCTTTTTGTTATGTATGTATAGTCCCTTTAACGCAATGTGCACAGTGATTTTACAATAAGTTAACATTAACATTTTTACTTGGGTCACAGTTGGTCTTGAAGCTACACCACTCCATCGCTATCAGTGATGATGAATTACCTTTTTTAATGCACAAAGCTTGACCAATAATAAAACTTTTTTTCATCACATTGATGACAGTAGCGACAAAGTAACACAGAGTAAAGACACAGCTTCACTGTTTCATAGCGAGTCTGAACCCGTGCCCAGGGACACAATTAAGACCTTAAATAGACCTGCCGCACAGAGATCACAGCGGCGCTCGCTAATGGGCCGCTGCTTTTGAATTCTCTTTGAAGGACTGAGAGCCAATAACTGTCTGGCATGTTTTGTGCCCGCTTTGATATTTTTTGGGGAAGATGTGTGTAGAGGGCGATGGAGAGCAGCCAAATTGCAGCATTGTGCACTAATTAACCCAATACACAAACAGAAGCATCTCCTTTTAAAGCTTAATGTCCCTCAGGTTGATGTTATGTGAAGCTATATCAGTATATTAGAGGAGATGGTTCAGATGGTGGAGGATTTTAGATTAGAGAAGGGACTGAATATGTCATTTGATTAGCATAATTAGTTTCGAGAGATAGGCTGCACTACGGTGAAATCGAGAATGGAGTCCAGACACAAAATCAGGGTTAAGAATTTCCCTTCAAAATGACACCAAATGCCATGAATGATCATAAATGATTCTGAGCACTAGAGTCTTGTTTTGTTTTGTTTTGTTTTTTCTGTCTCATGTAAAGCACTTTGTAACCGTGTCTGAAAGGCGCTATACAAAATAAAGTCCTTCTTCTTCTTAGAGAAAAAACAATGGTGTTCAAGAGGATAAATACATTTCACCTTCACTCCATACTCGGTGGTGGTAAGCTATGTACTGTAACTGTATGTAGCTTCAGTTTCCCCAGGGGGAGACTGACGGATTGTACCCTGAGGAAACCTACGCAGACATGGGCATAACGTGCAAACTCCACACAGAAAGGCCCGCCAGGTGGAAATAGAGCCCAAGACCTTCTTTCTGTGAAGCAGCACTAACTGCTGTGCCGCCAATAGTACACACGCTGAATAAAAGCATGATTTTACTGCGGACCCCACGGAGGCTCAATCTCCTCAACAAATGCATGTGCTGCTGTATCCTTGAGCACGAAATTGTTCACATGAACCTGCCACATGAGGAGGCCGTCAATCGAAATACCCAGCTGTTTATAGGATACTACCTTGATGGACGCGTTGTCAATAGAAACAGGACTATGGTCACCAATTCCGTTTCGGTCAAATATGATCTTGCCTGTTTTGCGTGGGCCATAAACATGCTCAGTTCAGTTTATTAGCAATTTACAGTATAAAAACCACAATGGTGTGCAATGAGCTCAAAGTGGCGTGCACTGTCAACGAATAAAAGGACATTACATGACATAAAAACAAACAAATGCCACATAAGAAACTTAAGGGTAAAATACTCTACAATTAAATAAAATCTAAACTGTTAGAGGTGATCAGATCTCAAAAATGGTCCTAGTAAGGTTGTCATTGACAATTTGTAAGGCCTGATTTAAGAGCCTAGCTATTTTTACAACCCGACACTATTCCTCTGATCTTAGCAATGTTTTTCAGATGGTAAAAAGCTGATGATGTGGCTGTTTAAGTTCATGTCTGAGTCCATGATTACCCTGAGATACCCTGATTATTTGGTAGAGAGAGCGAGAGACTCGAGGTGACTGATAACACTTTCTCTTTGTGTCTGTGGGCCAAAAACAATGATCTCAGATAGGAAGAGTCGACTTTGAAGGATCAAAAAACTACTTTAACTGGCTTATGAACGCTTGGCCGCCACAAGCCAGTTATTCCTGTGGTAACGTTTCTGAAACCTCCTGCTTAAAACCCAAAAGTCAGAAGGATTGTGAGGCCCTGCTTTCACGGTCTGTATTCATACACAAGAATAACAGGCAACTGATTCCTACTGTGACACAAATCAACAAGTTCACATGTTTTGTTTCTTCACTCCATTTAACAACATTTTTCCACCTCCTCAAGACAATGAGATTCATCGTTTGAACCGATCAACCCAATGATGGTTGTATCATCAGCATATTTGATTAGCACATTATTTTCATGAAATTTTCATGAGATACCCCGGCACATCTGGGTTCTTTTGCAGCAGGCCTAGGATTGCGGTGCATGTCTCCGGATCGTGTGAGAAGAAAGTAGTTCCTTCTCTCAACACTTTTGCATTTTTAATCAATGTCTGCATAAAACATCAGCCGTGTAGTCCGTAGTGTTCCGTAATGTATTAAGTCTGCATTTCATATAAAGGGAATTTTGGATGAGAAAGACCGCAATAATGAGTGCATAGACTATGAGCAGTGGAAATGTGTTGTTGGAACGTTTTTGGTGTGAGGCGAGATTGCTAACCCCGGGAACCAAACAGCCTGACTTCATGTTTTGGTTTTTTCTTTGAATTAAACAGTTTTGGCCCCAACACTGACCCATGGGGGACACCACAAGCAACGTCAAGAGTATCTGATAAATACTGACCCATTTTTACAAACTGTACTCTCCCTGTTAAATAACTTTTTAACCAATCCCCAGCCAGCCCCCTAATTCCATATTTTATTTCCTTATTTAGTAGGATTGAGTGATTAATTGTATCAAAGGCTTTTTTTTAGATCAATAAAGATACCAAATGCATACTTTTTTTTTGCTCCAGTGCATTAGTAATTTCTTCAATAGCTTCAGTTATGGCCATTGAGGTAGTTCTTTTGGACCTAAAACCATACTGGCCTTCATTAATTATATGATCTTTTGATGAAGGGTATCAACAGTTTTAGCTTGGTTGGATTTAGCAAATCACTGTTAAAATCACCACAGATAAATATGTTTTTTTGGTTCATAGTGGAAAACAGTTTACCCATCCACTCATTGAAAGTTTCTATACTTGAACCAGGTGCCCGGTACACACAACTCATGAGGATATTAGTCTTTTTATCATTTAGAATTTCTACTGTTAAGCATTCAAACAATCCATCTACAGCTATGATCATATTTGTTAAAACATTACATTTAACAGATTTATGAATGTACAAAGCAGCCCCTCCTCCTGTTTTGTTTATTCTGTTTGTATATCTTAATTCATAGCCATCAAGACAAAAATACCGTTGAATCAGGTTTCAGTAATTGCAATAATGCTAAATGAATGAGCGAAGTGTTAAAGGAAATCTTTGATCGCCTCAAAGTTAGTGTACATGCTTCGACTATTGAATGTTTTCATATTGTTCTTGGGTAAAATAATTACAGTTTCTAACAATCAAAGAGAGAAAATTATTATCAGGGTCTATCTCAGTATCTGTCTCTGTTGTGGTGTTCTCATGATACTCACTCGTTTCCAGTTCCATTTGTTGTTGTTGTAGGATCTTCTGTAACATGTCCATATCAATGCTTGGTGTGCTCCGGGTTCTTGGTGTGTTCAGCATTGTGATGATGTAAAGAGTCGCAAGCTACATTAATACCAAGTGCTGTCAGTACTGTCTTTATGGTGGGGATTATGATGATGAGGCAGCATCAGAGGGAGGGGGTGGGTCATGTCATGTTATGCAGTAGGAGGTCTTTTGCAGAGTCAGTCCTTATCAGTTCTGTCAGACCGGTGGCTTGGCCTTGGAGAGGGAATGTTGACATAGCTCAGGAAAGCTAACAGCCCAGCTGCTTTCTCCTGTGCTCCCTGAAAGACATAATTTTATTTCAGTTTATAAATTTCCAGCACAATGTGCTTGTCTCCTGGTCTTCAGCATTAGTTCAGACACCCAGAGTATTTTGTGGCCTTCTCAGTCCATCCATAGTTCTGCTCAGCCCCAGAGATCTGCCCCAAGATTTCCCAAGACATCTCTACTGACCGTGCCAAGATATACTCCATCCAGTACCGTCGCAAGGGCTGTGCGAACTGTGCAACCGGGTCTCGCGCCACTAGAGCTAAATCACCCCACTCATTTCGCCTGTATTTACTGTATATAGAGCCTACAAAAACATTCACAAGAGCTTACCTTTGATACTAGCCCGAGCCCCGCCGTCAGACACCTGCTCCAAGCCCTGCGCACTGTGTGTGTGTGTGTGTGTGTGTGTGTGTGTGTGTGTGTGTGTGTGTGTGTGTGTGTGTGTGTGTGTGTGTGTGTGTGTGTGTGTGTGCGAGCGCTCCGATGCTGCACTGGAGACAGATGCGAAGACATGGGGCTGAGCAACATCGATTTAAAACGTCTTTTTACCAATATATTTATATCCGCATTTAAGCTATAGTAATAATATCGTGCTATCAAAGCGGTTTTTTTAAAAATACATTTAAAAAGTGTAAAAGAGAAAACTACGAAGTTACAGCGGTGAACTGGAAGTACAGCGCCGTTGTCATGGCAACGTTAGACAGGTCAACCTGGAGACTCTGGGGAAAGTTTTGATTCATGCTTTTGGTGTAAAGTTTAGACGGAGGAGGTTGTTTCAGAGCGAACTCATTAAAAGGAGAAAGGAAACTGTTTTATGAGAACACAGACCTGACGCTGATGTCGTTCGTTGTAGCGAGCACCGTGCGGTAAGAAATAGCTTTTCTTGCTAACGCAAAGCTCATAAACAAACCTGAGAGTTAGCACTCGCATCACAGAAGAATACAAGGCTTGTTGTCATGGCAAGGCAAGGCAAGTTTATTTGTAGAGCACAATTCATACACAAGGCAATTCAAAGTGCTTCACAGTTGCAGAAAATTACAAGAAACAGATCAAATCAATCAATAAACATAAAGTTAATCAGTTACAGCAAAAGGCAAGAGTGCAGATAAAATACTTTCAGTTTTCATATGCACGGGTAAAAAGAGCTGTTTTCAGCCTGGATTTGAACATTGTCAGAGTTGAGGCCTGTCTCACATCCTAATGAAGACTGTTCCAGATTTTAGCTGCATGAAACTGAAACGCAGCCTCACCGTGTTTATTATTGACTCTGGGAACCACCAGGAGACCCCTCCCTGAAGTTCTCAGGGCCCAAGATGGTTCATACGGCTCTAACATGTCAGAGATGGACTTTGGTGCTAAACCATGAAAGACTTGTACACAAGCAGAGCTGTTTTAAATTCTATTCTCTGAGTGACAGGAAGCCAGTGCAGAGACCGGAGCACTGGACTAATGTGGTCGTATTTCCTGGTTCTTATCAGGACTCGAGCAGCAGCGTTCTGGATGTACTGCAGCTGTCATCATTCAGCATTCTGCTAGTTTTCCACCTTTGCAGTAAACCAGGGCAACTCCTAGTCCCGTAAGCAGGTACCCTGTTATTATAAGCCCAAAAAGATAAATATCTTCGACATCTGCCACAGAGAGGGTGGCTAAACACACAACCTTCCACTTATTCCACGAGTCCATTGTGTGCCCCGCTGAAAACATCCCCTCTGGAGAAGCAGGCTCCCCCACTGCCCAAGTCTGTTGTGAAAAATACTTGTCAATTACGCTGAGAGACCAGTTCTACTTTAATCTGTTCACTCTGAGGCTCCTCCACCGGCTAAACTTTACACCAAACTCATCCAAACTTTCCTCAGAGACTCCATGTTGGTCTGTCGGTAAAGCTTTGATAGCATGATAAAATTACTATAGCCTAAATGCGGACATAAATAAACTGGTAAAATTACATTTTGAATTGATGTTGTCCTTATTTATTACACTGGTTAAAACATTCTGAATTCCAAAATGTCAATCGCATGGGGCTAGGATCACCTGGGGACCACAGAGTTTGCAGAGTTCCCCTAAACGTAAAAATTGGGGGAATTTTTACCTTCCAAATGACTGACATGGCAGATTCACACGGGCAGAAACTCAGAGGACGTCAGTAATATGTACATTTTACCTGAGGTCCCGAGGACATTCCCGTGCGAATAGGGCTTAAGATGGAGTCGGGGGCCTACACATTTTTTTTTTTTTGGCAATAAACTTTCTGTTGTCAGCGACCGTGCCTGTGACGCTTTTGTTAATTTTTCCAAACTTAGTGCCAGTTAATGTTTCACATGGACAGAATCAGTTATTACAGACTTCAACATAAACCAGGACAAAACATCTGCAATGTGACTCATCAGACTTCAACACGTGGACTCTGTCGAACGTCACGATGTTACATGAACCCCACCAATGGTAATTCTGAGCACACGATGGCCTCGCGATTCCTCGTCATTATGTTCCCTGCTCTTCTCTCACCCACAAAATCACCCTGCACTCACTCCAGCTCGCCGAGAACACAGAGAATATTCAGCCCCGACATAAATGTGATCCATAATTCATGCGGAGTCTGAGGCAGAGGAACAGCAGATGCATTTTTAGGTCATCTCCGGTCTCTGTTTTACTGTGAATCACAAGTATAACAGGGAAGAGTTCAACTTTTGGCATTTCTAAAATGAAAAGTCTGAAATTATGATTTTTTTTGTAGTATAACCAGGAGTGAAAGTATTTCATTATTTTTTACGTTATATGTAACATCGTACCGGCAATATATAAGTGTTTTTCATAACCAGATCTGTTTCAGTGGCACAGAAATATTACATTTCCAAGACACAGGACATTTGTGAATAATGTTCCACAACTGCAGAAAGAGACTCAAGAGAGAGAGAGGCGCCGGACACAGTGCGGATTTGTTTGCTCCTCCTTCTGCGCAGGTAAACAAAGTACGTGCCCGCCGTGTCTCACGAAGGAAATCAGAAAAGAAATTCTAATGTGACAGCGTAGATTGAGGAGAGTGTTCCGTGGTGCTAACAGCTCGGCGGCTCACAGCCAAACTGGCACAACCCCTGTTACCGTGTAGGCAGAAAGTTCAAGGACAGAGGGCAGATCAAACCCAGTCTGTCCCGTATGTCGCATTTAAGTGGCTAAACTTCAACGCGTTTGAGCCCACGGTCTAATGTTATAAGCAGACTAATGTTTAGTGCATAAGATGAGTGAGTACCTCTTCCATCCCAGTACGGTGTAACACCAGCAAATATTTTAACAGAACGCAGTACTGGACAGTACCTGCTTTCTTTCACCGCTGAGTTTAACAGTCATTATTCATAAGCAGTGTTGGGAACGTTACTTTTAAAAAGTAATTAGTTATAGTTACTCACTACTTGTTCCAAAAAGTAACTGAGTTAGTAACTGAATTACTCTATAATGAAAGTAACTTGTTACCAGGACAAGTAACTATTTGCGTTACTGTTAAAAAAAAATTTGCTTTATATCAAAGATTTTTATTTTTATTTATTTTATTTATTTTTTGCACTTTTCAAAAGTCAGTTGAAAGGAGTAGAACAGACAGAGGTGTTTGTATTCATGTACTATCATGTAAAATATGTTAGTAACTGAATGGGGGTAGAGTGGGGGAGGCCTCTGTGACTGAATGGTATTGACCAGTATTTGCGTCGCTGTTTTATTAATGTCAATTAATACGGCCGTATTCACAGAGAATGAGGAGGAACAGGAGTAAAAGAAACATGTGCCAACGCGGCCAACGAGGGGGGGGGAAGACGCGTCTTTGGGTTAAAAATAAGTTCCAACACTACTGATCGATTCTCCCCCGCGTCCGCACCGCGCTGTGGGGATGACCAGCCGCGGGTCTGGGACACACGTAGTTTTTGGAGCAGAGAGCACGAACATTCTGCACAGACTCCGTGAGACTCCGCCCACCCTCTCCGCTGCTCCTGCTGCGTGAGCCGACACCGCGGCGCTCATTCAGTCTAAATGTAACGTGCCACTTTGTTTACCCAGTAACGATAACGGCGTTGTAACGACGGGGAGAGTAATGAATTAGATTACTCCGTTACTGAAAAATAACGTTGTTACCTAACGCCGTTCTTTTAAACGGCGTTATTCCAAACACTGTTCATAAGAGAATCTGTCAACAATTTTTCAAATCTGATTTTAGGCAAAATCCCACGACCCACCAACACTGGCCGTGTTCTGTCCTCACAATAGATGTTGGCAGTTGTTACGGAGCCATGACAGACAGCGAACAGATGAGTCTTGATTTTGCTTTAAAACCTTTTCTCATCCTCCTTTTCAATGTAAAGCTGTAACGCAAACAAAAAAACACAGCTATTAGTTTCTGTCATTACACTGTCTTCACCCCTGTCCAGGTCTCACTGTCGTTGCCCACGTGGGCATTGAAGTCCACCAGTAGAACAATGGAGTCCTCAGTCGGAGCACCATCTAGTACCATCACGTCTCGTCTTCTCTCAGTGCTGTCAAATCACTTGCATCAAAATGTGGTGCATTATTTTGATGTTCAGTCTGCAAAAAAACAGAGGACAACTAATATTTGCAGTAAGGCACTAACATTTCTGTACCGCATTGGTTAATAGGTTAGGGACCCAGTCTGCGAATTAGCTGTTAGCTATAAGGCCTATGAACATGGCATCGGTTATTTTGTAGCAATGCTTCTTGTTCTGTCCCTATCAAATAAACATATAAATAAAATAAACCTCTCTCTGACAACGTGAACAAGCTGTATTTGTAGTTCTAGGTTGATCCTAAGACAGAATACAACTGAAAAAAAGATCTTTACAAAAAACGATTCTATCACTAAACATAACACACCTGTTCTGCCAACTGCTTGTCTGAGCCATTTTCACTCGGCCGTTTCCAAGCCGTGCTGTGACCCTCCTCCGCCTGGCCTCATCTAGGCTCTGCTCGTCGCGTCGGCCGCCCCGGGTCTCTTCCTACCACCATCAGTGTCCGGGCTCCGGGGGAAGATTCTGGCTATCATCCATCCTTGCCATGTATTCCATCGTACTGCAATCTTCCGCCGGGGTTTGAGCCCCAATCAAGATTCACGTTCAATAAAACCTCCTAACACATTCTGTCTCCGTGAGTCTTTGCAGGTTGGACTTGACGTGAATAGAATGTGATACTTGTCCAGGTTTTGAACACTGCTATCAATTTCATTGTCAATAAATTCATTGAAATCTTTGATAAACTTCACTTCAGCAAGTACTTCACTAAATACTTGCTTGCAGTAATAATTTCACCAATGGTTCAGCTGGTGAGTCTTCTTAGAAATCTCTCTTCCATCAAGGAACGCCGTCACGAGAGACAAGGGCCTCCCCGTCCCCTCCGTCTAAAGAATGTAACAGAAAGACTTAGAGCGCTTTTAAATGGAGGAGTTATGATTAACTCTTTAATTACTTTAATAACTCAAAGTAATACACCTTTAACTAATCATGCATTTGAATAAAAGAAAATAAATGTGTTTCTCAAATATAGCAATAGGCTAAAATGCATTGATTTGACTTCATTCAGATACAGTTGGCAGTTAGTAATATCCACAAATGCTTATCTTTCAAATATAGTTGCTTTGCGCACTGGTTCGAACAGAACTACTGCCATCATGGAGTTACACCCGGAGTTCGCTTGTCTAAAGGGCAAAGATGGAGGGGTCGGGAGAAGTGTGCGTGACGCTGGGACAATAGCGAGACACACGAGGAGTGGCATGGAGATGTGGGGCAGATGACATGTAAATAGATCTAAATGTCAAACTCACGGCGGGTTTCACAGGGGAATCTCATGCATATAAAGTGTGTCGTGATGAGGAGTAGACGACCAAAGGGCTATGGTGGCTTTAGTTAGTTATAATTCTTGGCCGGTCTTCTCCATATTCCCGGGCTGAAATTAGGTCCCAGCACACCCCTGATCAGTTCTATGAGCTGTGTTCCCTCCATACTGAACGGGACATGGACAAGACGGGGACATGGACAAGGCGGCAACTGCCCAGTAGTCCAACTACCCATTAGTCCGACATCTCATTATTCCGAAAATGTCCCATTGAGTAGGGGTTGAAAAATAAAATTAGGTTCAGGCAAGAGTCCACTGACCTTAAGGTTAGGGCCAGTGGTTGTATATGGCTCTCTAATCCACAACACAACTGGGTTAGAGATGTCGGACTAATGGCACCTCTGCTCAACGGGACATTTTCGGAATAATGAGATGTCGGACTAATGGGTTGTCAGACCAATGACATGGCATCAAGTAAAAAGCATGCGAGTCCGGACTTTGTCCAAACGCTCTCAAATCCAGACACCAAACTTTAGACCAAGACCACTAGCCTGCTTCTACAACATGCTGTGCAAGCTAATATTAAAAATATATCATGCAAGGTTGACTACTTCCTGTATCAATATCTATAATTACAGCACACCTAGACAGATTCAGCAGCTGTACTGACACTTGTTTAAAGACCGTTTGAAGAATCATGCAGCTACACTGTAAATTGTCATATTGCCCTTAATTCATTTCAATATATAATCTTGATTCAAATTGGCTGCAGTTTTCCTAAACTATTGTTATAATGTGTATTTATTAATTGAAAACCTCTCAATTACAAAAAACTAAAGAAATCACATCTACAGTTTCAATTAAATCTGAAATATTAATTGACTTCAGAACAGCTGGAGGAGGTGTGCGTGGATCGGGAAGTCTGGGCATCTCTGCTGAGACTGCTGCCTCCGCGACCCGGCCCCGGATAAAGCGGAAGAAAATGGATGGATGGATGGATTAATTGACTTGACTTTTTTTGTCCCAAGTGTGTAATTATGGCGTGAACTTGCTTGAAATAGCTACGTCATTACGTTTGCGTGTCTGTGGCGAGGTGCATTGTGGGTACACATTTTTTCGCGCCCATGGACAATTCAAATCGACTTCTCTACGTTGTGGACCTGCACTTTGAGGAAATTCATCTTTTCTGTAAGTTTTTACGATTTACTAACTTGTTGTTAACAATAGTATAATGATTGGTAGTACAGTTTTGTTTGAAATAAGTGAACCCCCTAACACGCTTGTGTTGAAACGTGTTTGATCTGTCTACCTCGTTTAAATCGGGTAACATGTATTTATTTATTTTTAGCATCATGTTGTCTTGGTGTTTTTATCCGGAATGCTATACTCATACATGATATTTCAGTTATTCGCCGTCAAGGTTTGGTAAAACAACTCAAATATGTTATTCGCGTTCCTCTGAAACGCATTAGGACCGCGCTCCTCTGCCCCGGGCCGCAGACTGTAGGTGCTGTTTCAGTGGGGCTGTGGGGGAGTGAACAGGAGTCACAGCCGCGGTGTTTGAATCTGTACGCCCTGATGTGGCTTTTGCTTCGTCTATTATTTCCTACCAATACGCGCTTCCAGACTGTTCTCCCAGAGAAGCCCCCATGTTTGACTCTTATGTTCGCTTTTTGCTGGGCTCCTCCTCCGCGGCTGTAGTGCAGCAGCAGGGCAGAGCGGCCCGCGTGCACGAGGAGGAGCGCGTCGGAGCAGCCACTCGCAGAGAGAGGACAGAGGACAGGTGCAGAAGTAGAGGACAGTTTAGCGGTGTGTTTACTTACCCGAGTTCGCTCGGATAGCCTCACTGTCAGAGAGTAGCTTGTTTTAGCCTAGAGCTAACGTAAAGCTAACAGCTACAGCTGCTTATGTTACCCGCAGCAGCATCACTGTATTTTATTCAGGCCTGTCTGTTTTAGCCAATAAGCAGTTATATAGTCATAATGGTTGATTAGAATAAGTAACGATATATTCAGAAGTGCAGCACATTTAAAAACCACAGGCTCATGATAAGTGATCAAATGCATAGTGCTGGGGAAATGGATTCTATCAGAAAATTGGGAACTTGTCTTCCTTCACAGTCGTTTGCTTCCTTGGCAGTAAAATAATGTAATTTATAACATGACATAATGAGGGTGACCGTTGCAGTCACAAAATTGGAGTAGAACAATGCTAAAAATCTAATGTATGTTTGTTTGCATACTTTATTGTCCCCGTAGAGAAATTTGACCCATCCTTTGCCACTGGGGCGAGCTGTAAGGAGCAGTGGGCAGCGGCAGTGCCTACACAGACACGGGAAGAACATGCAAACTCCACACAGAAAGGCCCGTCCAGGTGGGAATCAAACCCGGGCCCTTCTAGCTGTGAAGCATGAGCGCTAACCGCTGCACAAAATGTGAATTACATTGGTGAGAATAAAACCTAATATACTTAAATGCAATTCAACATGTAAACAACTAAAATGTATTTTGATTAATTATTTTTTGTTTTTCTCCCTTCATCAGATTGAATTGGAATTTTCTGGTGTACCATCAGCTAACCTGAACTCGACCAGTACCTGGACCACTTCCTTGAGCTCTTGAAGGCAAAGAGTAGCATACCTGGACTCATCAGGCTCACAGGACTGCTGGATGTAAGTTCACATAATTTTTTTGTTTCGTTTTTACAGTTATTTTTTAGACCTTTATGTTAATTATATATTTTTTTACTTTAAAGTTTCATTACTTTTTTGGGGGGGGGGGGGGAGGGGGAGAAGTTAATTGATTTACTATATGAATTGGTACAATGGCAATGGCAATGGCGGAAATATGAAAGCATTACACCTGTACTTCGCACCTTACACTGGCTTCCAATTCAGCAACGGATCCAGTACAAAATCTGCCTCCTCACTCACCAATGCATACATGGCTCTGCACCTCAGTACCTTAAAGATCTCCTGACAGTCCACACACCATCACGTTCCCTCCGAAGCTCCAACACCCACCGCCTCCACCGCCCTAGGACTACGCTGAAAACCATGGGAGACAGGGCTTTTCAGTCGTCAGCTCCCAGGCTCTGGAACACCCTGCCTGACCACCTCAGGGCGCCACAGTCTGTGGATTGTTTTAAGAAACATTTAAAAACTTACTTATTTAAGCAATGTTTTTAGCCTTTTTATTCCATTTTTACTCCATTTTGATTGTTCTTTGTATGTCATTTCTTTTATTGTATCTCTCTGTAGCACTTTGAGATTTGTGTACAAATGTAAAGTGCGTTACAAATAAAATGCATTATTATTATTATTATTAATTTCCAGCTGTCACTTGGGGATTAATTACAGGGTTTTTAAAAAGCATTGAATTGGATTCAAACGGGCATTAAATGTCTCTGTACTGGAAGATTAGGACATTGCTCAAAACTTTTTACTATAAGTTTACTGAATTGAAATTGAATTTTTATTTTTTTTGCTAAAGGGTTCAATTAAATGTTTGCAAGTCTTAAGAAATTAGTTTTTTCGTTTTTTCATTTATAGTATTAAAATGGCAATTCAGGAATTGATAAATTAACCCTCAAGTTTAAAACCTCTGAAAAATAACTCCAGATGCACAGAACTGCAAAATGGTTTGAATGGGTAAGAATGCAGAGCTTAATGGATGGAGCTCCACATGAGCTGCATCCACTAGAAGCATGGGGAAGCTAGCAAGGTGTGCTGCTTGGCAAGACCGCAACAGAATGTCATTGGTAACTTTTTTTTTCTTTTTTTTTGGTGGACTCCATCGATAAGAAAATAACGATTCTTCTCCTTGGCCTCCCACACTCCTAAGAAGATTGTGTTTCCTTCGCAAAGACTGTTGAGGTAAGACCTAATTTATCACTCTTCCTACATTTTGCATTGCATATTGAAATCTAACAATGGAGTCCCAACAGTTCCACCCACTTCCAGTCCAGTTGCCCGGACATAAATATCCCATTTTCAGCATCAATTTTTCAAAAAATTCAAATATTTGGGTGGTCATTTATCAAAGCGTTTGCTCAAGCGCAAAGCGAGTAGCATGTGCAAAAGTGCATCAGCAGCAGACTCCTTTGTGCATTTTTTACTTATTCTTACTCTTATTTACACTCCAGATTTGGGGCCTTAATACTTGTTATTCAGGCAACATCAAATGGTAAATTAAGTACAACATGTCTACAAAATAGCATATTTTATTTTTGAGCTTGCACCTGCTATTTAACACCTGCCTTGATAAATGACTTCCTAAGAGTTTAAAAGCATGGCTAATCGGCTATGTGCTAACTCATGGACATAAAACACACAAGGGTAACCTCTTAACCCCTACCATAAACTAATCTGTTTCCTTGCGTTGTTGCCGCATTGTTGTCACTTTCTTGACATGTTTTTGTCACACATTTTTTGTCACTTTTCTGTTTCTCTTTTGTACATTTTGCTCAAGTTGCCCATTGTGTCCAATTTGCATTTCATTATCAAGACTTTCCCTCCAGTCTGCTGTTTTTCATTTGCTTCTCTTGCTTCAACTTTATACCAAATATCTATAAGCCTACTCATTGAATTTCAAAAACCTATTACAAACTAGTCCCCAAAAATACTGTTTTACATGTTTTACCAGGTTTGAAATGGGCTATTTCTACATTTATCTTTTTTATCTAACAAATACTTTGTTTTGCAGGCCACTGATGATGAGCAGGACTTCTGCAAAGGCGTGCGAGTCGGCGGGGTGATGGTAAAAGATGGATGACAGACACATCAAGGATTGTGTCTCCTTGAGGAAGCCGATGCACTGACTGATCTGAAGGACATTCCATCCAGTGTTGCAATTCCAGGTGTGCTCTACAGTTTGAACATTGACTATCTGAAGGACCTAAAGTGTGGACGTTGGTGGTGAGCAGCGCTTTGTTGTGTACGGTATAAGGACAAACTACTGCGCGAGAAAATGTAAAACTGTTTTTCACCATCTGTATTCCTGCAAAACCATGTCGGCATAGTAGTTGTTAATAGGGTTGGGCAATATGGACCAAAACGTCATATAACGATATATTAGGTTGAATATCAATATACGATATACATCCCGATATTTTTTCCGCAAAGTGGGAGCTGTGAAAAGTCAAATACGAGTAGTTTAATTGAAAACATAAACACTGTATAACAAAGCTCTGTATGGTGCACATTTAAATGAAATAAAAAATCTTAAATAAAAGCCTATAAAATAAGTATTGCAGCGCAAATTGAATTATATCGATATATGCAATATGGTCTAATTCCATATCATTTAAAAAATTTCGATATATTGATATATCGCCCAGCCCTAGTTGTTAGACCTTTTGTGGCGGTACCATTAGTTAATTTCATTTTGCTCATTAAGAGTCTGCTTTAAGAAGTATTGAAAAGGTTGTGTGTGTGTGTAGATTTATCGGTACATGTTCAGTGTTGCACTCTTCTGAAAGAATTCAAGGCCACTTTTGGACTTTATCAAGCTCCACAACTTTCAGTGAATATAATGTGCATGGTTCCATTATTGAGATACTGTATGTTACTGTACTTTGATAGAAGTATACAGCACTCAGTCCTTATACAGTACTCATCACAATGAAAACATATCAAAATACTGTATATCACAAGTTATGGTACAGCTTTTATTTGTTTGGCAAAAGTACAATAAATACTTGTTAAAGTTTATATTTATTTTCTGAGGTTCATTTTCCCATTTTAGAGTGTCAGTTTACTTTAAATTAACGTGGGGAAATTGTCTCAATTAGAAAGTATAACTTAGAGGTGGTTAAGAAAAAATACATTGCAAAGTTGTCTCAATTAATACATACAATTTCACTCAATATAAGAAAGATGGTTAAGACAAAACAACTGTATGAGTTTAAACGGCTGCTCAAAGCAATTGTATCAATTAATAAAAATACATCGAGTTGTCAGTAGGGTCTTCAACTCCCACCTCCGGAAGAGCTTCACCCAGATTCCGAGGGAGGTTGGAGACATGGAGTCCGAGTGGACCATGTTCTCCTCCTCCATTGTCGATGCGGCTGCTCGCAGTTGTGGCCGTAAGGTCTCTGGTGCCTGTCGCGGCGGCAATCCCCGAACCCGGTGGTGGCGCCCGGAAGTAAAGGATGCCGTCAAGCTGAAGAAGGAGTCCTACCTGGCCTTGTTGGCTTGTGGGACTCCGGAGGCAGCTGAGAGGTACCGGCAGGCCAAGCGTGCTGCAGCTCCTGCAGTCACAGAGGCAAAAACTCGGGTCTGGAGGAGTTCGGAGAAGCCATGGAGGAGGACTATCGGTCGGCCTCGAAGAGATTCTGGCAAACCATCCAGCGCCTCAGGAGGGGGAAGCAGTGCTTCACCAACACTGTTTACAGTGCGGGCGGGGAGCTGTTGACCTCGACTGGGGATGTGGTCGGGCGGTGGAAGGAGTACTTCGAGGATCTCCTCAATCCCACTGTCACGTCTTCCGATGAGGAGGCAGAGGCTGGGGACTCGGAGGGGGGTTCGTCCATCACCCAGGCTGAAGTCACCGAGGTGGTTAGAAAGCTCCTCGGTGGCAAGGCCCCGGGGGTGGATGAGATTCGTCCCGAGTACCTTAAGTCTCTGGATGTTGTAGGGCTGTCTTGGTTGACACGTCTCTGCAACATCGCGTGGCGGTTGGGGACAGTGCCTCTGGATTGGCAGACCGGGGTGGTGGTCCCTCTCTTTAAGAAGGGGGATCGGAGGGTGTGCTCCAATTACAGAGGGATCACACTTCTCAGCCTCCCCGGTAAGGTCTACTCCAGGGTGCTGGAGAGGAGGATCCGGCCGATAGTCGAACCTCGGATTCAGGAGGAACAATGCGGTTTTCGTCCCGGTCGTGGCACACTGGACCAGCTCTATACCCTACATCGGGTGCTTGAGGGTTCGTGGGAGTTCGCCCAACCAGTCCACATGTGTTTTGTGGATCTGGAGAAAGCGTTCGACCGTGTCCTCATGGTGCCCTGTGGGGGGTGCTCCAGGAGTATGGGGTCTGGGGCCCTCTGCTAAGGGCTGTCCGTTCCCTGTATGACCGCAGCAGGAGCTTGGTTCGCATTGCCGGCAGTAAGTCAGACCTGTTCCCGGTGCGTGTTGGTCTCCGCCAGGGCTGCCCTATGTCACCGGTTCTGTTCATTACCTTTATGGACAGAATTTCTAGGCGCAGCCAGGGGCCGGAGGGTGTCCGGTTTGGGAACCTCAGGATCTCATCTCTGCTGTTTGCAGACGATGTTGTTCTGTTGGCTTCATCAAATCAGGACCTTCAGCGCGCACTGGGGCGGTTTGCAGCCGAGTGTGAAGCGGCCGGAATGAGGATCAGCACCTCCAAATCTGAGGCCATGGTTCTCCACCGGAAAAAGGTGGTTTCCCCGCTTCAGGTCGGTGGGGAGTCCTTACCTCAAGTGGAGGAGTTCAAGTATCTCGGGGTCTTGTTCACGAGTGAGGGACGGATGGAGCGTGAGATCGATAGACGGATCGGTGCAGCGTCAGCAGTGATGCGGTCGCTGTATCGGACTGTTGTGGTGAAGAGGGAGCTGAGTCAGGGAGCAAAGCTCTCGATTTACCGATCGATCTACGTTCCCACCCTCACCTATGGTCATGAGATCTGGGTAATGACCGAAAGGACAAGATCGCGAATACAAGCGGCCGAAATGAGTTTCCTTCGCAGGGTGGCTGGGCGCACCCTCCGAGATCGGGTGAGGAGCTCAGTTACCCGGGAGGAGCTCGGAGTAGAGTCGCTGCTCCTTCACGTCGAAAGGAGCCAGCTGAGGTGGCTAGGGCATCTGTTCCGGATGCCTCCTGGTCGCCTCCCTTGGGAGGTGCTCCAGGCATGTCCTATTGGGAGGAGGCCTCGTGGAAGGCCCAGGACACGCTGGTGGGACTATGTCTCCGAGCTGGCCTGGTGTCGCCTCGGGGTCCCCCAGAACAGCTGGAGGAGGTGTGCGTGGATCGGGAAGTCTGGGCATCTCTGCTGAGACTGCTGCCTCCGCGACCCGGCCCCGGATAAAGCGGAAGAAAATGGATGGATGGATGGACATCGAGTTGAGTAAGATTTCCAATTTAAGACAAATGTCTTGAGCAATTGTATTAATCAAAGAATATAAATCCTTTAAACTGAGCACTGTGGTTAAGCTTGATTAAGTTTATCATTTTAGGACAGTTACTGCTGTGAGTGTAGTGAATTACGAATTTCAAACTGGGTATACTGCACACTTGTAATGGGTTTAACGTAAAATATATTGGCAGCCCTTGGAATGTTTTTTTTAATTTGAAACAATGAGTTACAATTTACAGTGTAGCAATAGCACAGTATTAATCGTGCCTGCGGCTAGTTATATCTGACGCTGGAGCATTTCCAGAAGAACCCGGTGCTTGTCTGCGTGCTGGTGCCTCTGACATTTAGCGCTGCTGCAGTGGGTAAGACGCACCACCTTCACGCAGCTATTTGGGGACAAGCGAAAACATTCACCCTGGGTTTGTGGATATAGTTGATCGTAAATTCAGGCCAGTTTTGTGCACAGACTGACTGAAAGTTGCAGGTGCAGAAACTGTACATATTATGTAGACTATGAGGTCCATGGGATGTGGGCACCGCAACGCAGGAACATGGGCTGACACCTCCACAGTCAGCTAGACAGCGATAGGGGAGTGACCCTCTCTCCTGATCCGCCTGGCGGTGCTAATCTGAAATCCTATAACAATTGTCTGTCCCAAGATCGCCTGTCATGACTCTATGACATCCTCCAAGACCTCGTATACATATTAAGTAGCCTGTCATGAAGCCAGACTGACTTTATTTATGTATTTATAAATACATATAAAGACAGTCTGGAATTGTGGTAATGCAATTTCCAAATCGAGACTGCAGGCGGGGCTAACGATTGCAGTTTGAACGAGAGCAAACCAATCAAACACAAAACGACCTACGCTTTGCGTTTGTGTCCTCCGCCATGATTGTTTGTAGTCCACACGTGCAGTGGAGTAAATGTTCTGGTGAAAGTCCTCAGATCCTAAAAGATCGTTGTGTCGCGGCCGCCATCTTCACTGTTTTGGTTACGGGAGGAGCACTGGTGTTTGATGGGAAATCCTAGCGCGGAAGATGACGCGCTGTTAACCCCGCCTCCCGTGCTCTGATTGGCTCGTCTTGGTTTTGCCGGAGTCAGCGAGATTGAAAACGCACAATTCCAGACTGTATCCCCATGTATCTCTTTACATGGAGGATCAGTGTGGCTCGTGCCAGGCTACATAATAAGATGCCTTTCACTGACATTAATACCAGGTCTGTTGGCCAGCACTAATCTTAAATAAAGGTCAATTAAATCCCCCATTCACGCTCCATTGTGTGTGGAGGATGATAGCGTACAGTCTATACGCTGTAGAAGCCGTTCTCGTTCTCAACCCAAACATGATTGCGTTATTTCCCAAAGTATTGCGAAATAACGCAATAATACATTTTCTCTTGATGTCCCTTGGTGGGCTCCGTAATTAATTACGTGAACTTTATTTTAATGGAAAATAAACTTTTTTATTATTTTTGATGAAATAAGAAGAATAAAGCTTTATGTCACTTGCCGAATTTCTTCTTAAAAATAGTATCCTTTCCACGTGCAACCCCTCCCCTCACTGCTGCCAGGGACCAAGGAGCTGCTCTCTCCTCCTCTCTCCCCCTCTCAACTCTCTCTCCTCCCTCTCTCCCCTCTCTCCCCACTCTCTCCCCTCTCCCTCTCTCTCCCCTCTCTCCTCTCTCCCTCTCTCCTCCCCTCTCTCCCCTCTCTCCCCATCTCTCCTCCTCTCACACTCGACTTGAAAATAATCACAAGGTCCAAAAATGATCCTAATCGTGTACAAATAGGGCTTTATCTAAGGGATTCCCAAACTTTTTTGGCAGGGACCCCAAAATTGACACGTAAACAACTCGGGACCTTCACTGTATGAAGTTATTGCATCTTATGCTACATTTTCAAAGTTCTCAGTCGTACAGGAGTTTTGCATGACTCAAGTACCTTCATTGAAGATTTCATTTTCAAAGTTAATATGTATTTAAAACAGTTTGTTTTACGTATTTTAAAGAGTACCTAAACGGCGTGCCAAAGCCTTTCCCCACCCACAAACAAAAGTCAAAATTGCTGTGAAAGAGGCGGTCTCTGAAGTTTGGGGGTGACGTGCGGGGGGTGAGTGTGTGGGCCTTTGCATTGGCACAATCACAGCAGACTGATTACGTGGGAGGGACTTGGTTATATACCACAGGTACAGGGGCAGGACAATGGGCAGCACCTGATGACGATCTTGACGGTTTATGACGTTCTGTGGAGGCCGTGGACACTCTCCAGCCAATCAGGAAATTCTAATTTAGTAGCAGAGTTTACCCTGAAGGGGGCGCAACCCATTCGTTTTCAGGCCAAAGTTAGGATTTGACACATGTTTGCGCTATAATGTCAGAATAATGTCAGGGACCAGTAGACAACACTATGAGACACACATTGAGACAGTTTATCAGTAAAAAAAACTTAATTTGGTGTTTAGTTACTCTTTAAGGAATTTCACAAATAGTATGCTGTTTTACACTCAAAAATAATCTAAACATAGTAGCATTTTCCCTTTTTATTTCATCTTGAAATCATCTGAGGGCCCCCACTCAAGACCTCGGAACCCCCCGAGGGGTCCCGACCCCAATTTGGGAACCACTGCTTTATCTAATAGCCTAACAGTAATACCAGCAGTTGTAGAAATAGCTGAGGCATAACTGAACCTCATGAACTTCCACTTTGTCTATGCGGGCCATTCTTCATGCAGTTTTTACACCCAGACAGTCCCTCAGTCTGCGCTAACACACAGCTCCATGTGGTGAAACATATCAAGAGGGAACAGAGGCGTGTTGTTGGAGAGTACGCACACGGACTAACCCTCTGGAAATTAATTACTGCCCTCGTGAAGACAGCGAGAGTCCCTTTAGGGGCTCAATGTGGCCGGCAAATACGACACCGAAACAACACTTCCACTGTTCTCATGGACTCGTGTGTGCAGAGATTAGACACATTACTTTTGTGACAGTAAGTAAGTAAGTGCTTGATCAAAATCAAAATATGATGTGCTAAATGTATCATTGATAATGTGTAAAGTTAAATCACAAACGGGTACGTTGTGTGTTTGTGTGCATGCTGTGTTCCTCTATGTTCCTTTGTACTATTGTGACATGTTGTTTTTTATTGTAATGATTTCGGGGGTGCATGGGTGCTCATAAGCTTTTTCTTCGGCCCACTCCTTTTGAGCAGAACGTCAACTGCTCAAATAAACAAATAAACTAAAACTAAACTAAGTGCTTTATTTGTCATTGTACAAGTTTACAACGAAATAGTGTTCGGGTGTTAGTCCTGAGCCGCTGCAACTGAGCTGCACTGCCACTGTGGGCCAACCTGACCCGCATGTTTTTAGAGGTAGTGGAAACCGTAGCACCCGGAAGAAACCTGGCCGTCTGCCTTCAGTCTCCTCTGATCCTCTGAAACGGTGCAGCGCCTCCTGGGTCTGTTCCTGTTTCAGAGCGTGGTGTCCTGCACTGGTCAGCTCCACTTCCTCCTTCCTCTTCCTCCTGTGTAGCTCCCTCCGCTCCACAACAGTCGTTCAGCATCATGTGGGAAGAGCTTAGCAATAGAAGGCTCGTGTGGCTTAGCTGTGCGTCTCGCCCGGATACCTCCTCGTTTGTCCTTTTTTGTTTCCTGTAGCTCCTCTTGTGATGCCTCCACTGTGCTGCAGCTGTGGGGGCTCTTGGTGCCTCTTCATTGTCTCAGAAGAATCTTTAGCTGATAAGCTAGCTGTTTACTTTTAAAAAGCTGCTTTCTCAGGACGATTATGGACTCTCTGGAGTAAAAAACATCCACCGAACCTCACAAAAACACGCCAAAGACGTACAAACGTATCCAGTCTGTCTACATGTCACAGGATGGTAAACCTGCACATTTGACGTTGCTGTGTGTTTGTGCTTTTATTTTGAAGTGTTTTTACTATTTGTACATTGTTGTGCTTTTTATTTCCTGTTTTAATTACCTGGACCCTCGCACCTGTGGCAGACCTTGTTAACCTAGTTTTTACCCAATGAGCTTGGGTGCTGGTGGCGTGGGGGTGGATTTTATTGGACAGTGGGACATTTAGAGGAGTAGGAGCGGGGCATGAGGGAGAAGAACGGTCTGGCTGACGAGGGCACGGACAGGACTACAGAGAGCAGGAGGAGCGACATATCGAAGACGGCAGCAGCTGTGAAGCCAGGGCACGACGTACAACACGGCAGGCGGGCAGAGTAACTCTGCCCCTGCGCATAAGTAACGCTGCATTAGTGCTCTGGCGTAATTTGGACGAGCTGCTGCCGCCGTGTTTGGTGTCTTGGGTCGAGTGACTGCCCTGAGTTTTTGTCTTCCCCAGCGGCTTCGCCAGCCGGGGGACCAGTCCCAGCACCGCCACCATCCAGTGAAGCCAGAGTACGACGCCGATCACAGCAGGCGGGCAGAGTAACTCTGCCCCTGCGCGTAAGTAACGCTCTAGTACTCTGGCGGGATATACTTTGTATGAATCTGAGCCCTGTTTGACCAAAGGAACACGTTACTGCCTCCGGCTTTGTTTGCCCCACAGAGACTCCGCCACAACGCAGTTGGAACCAGCCCACGTGCGAGCCGGCCGTCCACACCCCCATCAGTTTTAACGAACTTCTATTATTTTATTATTCTTATTGGCATCATTATCCACTGTTTTAGTTTTGTAATAAATTATTTCTTAAGATCATCCTACGGGTTCTTTGGTTGGTTACACTGCTTGCCTTGTTTTAAGTGTTTTAGAGGGTTCCTATAGGTGGCGTTGTCAGTTTTAGACTTGTGCCAGCTTACATACACGTCGCCATGACGCCAACAAAGTAAGTTTTATGTCTAAGGCAAGACACTACAGGTGAATGGGAAAACTCTTTACATTTAGAGATATCAAATTTTGGAAGTACATAGGAAAATAAGCTGTTTTATGCCTAAAAATACCCAAATTCTCCCATATTTCCGGCGACCAAATTGGAATAATGGATTGAGCCAGGTTTAAATTTATGGTTTTATTTTGTTGTTATAAAGACGTACGTCTTACGTATGTTAAGTGATGATGTCATTGCTCCACTTCTGGGTTCAACAAAGCTTTAACCCCATTCACTAATATAGGATTTTTTATTTTAAACTAATGTAGAGCCAACTACAAGGCTCTTTCTAAACATCTGATTGCAAAAATAATAATAATAATAATAATAATAGTAAATTTACATCTACCAATGTCTTTTCTGACATTAATTATCTAATTATACAAAGACGGCTTATTTTAAATATAAAAATATCTGAATTTTTCGTGGAGAAATGGTGAGTTATATTATTGTAATTAGGTGTAAAACAGTTGTTGGCCTTATATCTGTAGTTATTTCAGCAGGAGATTCAGATAAAGTTGTGTTATTTTTTGTTGTGTTTGTTAATGAAACTCTCAACAGTTTGGACTCGGAAGGAGCTTATTATTTGAAAATCACCAATGACCTTCTCCTCTCTGCTGACTCCGGTTCACTCTCCATCCTCCTCCTGCTTGATCTCAGCGCAGCCTTTGACACTATCTCCCACTCCATCCTTCTGGACAGACTCTCCGCCATTGGCATCACAAACACTCCCCTCTCCTGGTTCCGCTCCTACCTTTCTGACCGCACCCAGTTCATCCAGCTCAAATCTTTTACTTCCCGTCCCTTCCCTGTCACTTCAGGGGTTCCCCAGGGTTCTGTCCTCGGCCCCTTACTGTTCCTAATCTACCTTCTCCCTCTTGGTTACATCTTCAGAAAACACCACATTCACTTTCACTGCTACGCGGACGACACCCAGCTCTACATCTCCAGTAAACCAAATTCCACACTCCCACCGTCCTCTCTCACTAACTGCCTCCATGAAATAAAGTCCTGGTTCACTTCAAACTTTCTCAAACTCAACAGCAATAAAACTGAACTCCTCCTCATTGGCACCAAATCCACCCTCAATAAAATCAGCAATTTCTCCATTCCCATTGACGGCTCCTCCATTTCCCCCTCCCCTCAGGTAAAGAGTCTGGGTGTCATCCTCGATAGCACCCTCTCCTTCACCGCACACATCAATAGCAACACCCGCATTGCCTACTTCCACCTCAGAAACATCCGCCGGCTCCGCCCTTCTCTCTCCCTCACACCACTGCAATACTTGTACACAGCCTCGTCACCTCCCGTCTCGACTATGTAATCCCTGCTGTTTGGTCTCCCTCAAAAAACTCTCCATAAACTCCAACTGGTCCAAAATGCAGCCGCCCGCATCATCACACACACCCCTCCATAAACCACATCACTCCTGTCCTTCAACAGCTCCACTGGCTCCACCCACCGCATCCAATACAAAATCCTGCTTCTCACATTCAAAGCAATTCACAGGCTCGCTCCTCCATACCTGACTGACCTCCTCCATGTCTCCACACCTGCCCGCTCTCTCCGCTCCTCCTCCTCTCTCCGGCTCACTGTCCCCCCTCCCGCCCATCTCGTCACCATGGGGAGTAGAGCCTTCAGTCGCTCTGCTCCCCAGCTCTGGAACTCTCTCCCTCCTGACCTCCGTAACACCGACTCACTCCCACACTTCAAATCCATCCTCAAAACTCATCTGTTTAGACAAGCCTACTCACTGTGACCACAACTGCATCGTCCTTTTTATTCATGCTGTTTTAACATTGTATTTTAACTGTTTTTAATTGTTGATGTTAATTTACTTGTTGTTGTGAGGCGACCTTGAGTGTCTTGAAAGGCGCCTAAGAAATAAAATGCATTATTATTATTATTATTATTATTATTGTGTGTGATGTCACATTTAACAAAGGCATAGTGAGCGATGGGCAGCCAAGAATTCCATGATGGTAACTATGGTAACTATCAAAATGCTGATTGTTTATCTTTCTTTTTTTCGGGGGGTGGGGGTGGACCAGTCATTACTGGACTAGTCCACGTGAAAATGGACACAATGTTCAGTGTCTGCTCTGTCAGCAGCACGTATAAACTAAGGTCCAATCATTTTCTCATAAAGGTGTCCAAATGTGGTGACAATATTCAAAATCATTTGCATGATGTTTGTCTGTAGAAAGGACCTTCAGGCATAAGATCAATACAGTCCCGATCAAAAGTTTAAGACCAGTTGAAAAATGGTAAAAATCATATTTTGGATCTTAACAAGGTTCCAAGTAGAACTTCAATATGCAACAAGAAGGAATGGACAGTAAGACAGTCATTTAGTATTTCCTAAAATATATCAAGGGTTATGGAACAAAACGTCAAGTGGAAGACTCAAAAAACCAGCTCCAGCGCTATGCCGGAGGATCCTGGACCCAAATGAAGCCCTTGCTGGAGCCGACATCAGCCCAATGACCATCAGAGCCATATGCGATGTATGTAAACCTATGGCTTTGTAATAAAGTAATGTAAAACCGTGTAGAAAATTATATTTCTCATTCTTCTGGCATTTAGCAAATAGAAATTATTTTTAAAATTCTAATTGACCTAAAAAAGTAAACGTTAATGTTTGTAACCATCTGGTTCCCACTGTACTGTATCTATAATTTGACATTTTATGAAGCATGTGGCTTTGATAACCCAATACTGCAGCTTTAGAAAACACTGGTTTTGTTCATTTTCATTCATATCAGACAGGGTTATTGACTCTGGAGCTTAGGGGTCCCGCATTAGGCAGTGTCCCACTTTAGGACAATCCACACCAATATGAAACAGTGAAACAAACAAAATGTCAGAATGAACAGCCTGTAGCGAAGCACTGAAACGGCAGAACTTAACCCACACGACAGGCCCGTGTTTGCATAAAGTGTGACTTGTTTATTGGGACGTAAAGCGGCGTCACGCGGCGCGTCTAAAATAGCAGCAGTAAATCGAGGCGCAGAATAAAAGGTTTATGGTCTCCTTTGTGGCGAGCGGTGGACAGCGGGCTCAAAACAGTTTGGCCAACAATGAGCCCACTGTGTAAGCCGCACACTGCCAAGCCAAATGGAAAACATAATCGGGCAATCTCATGCGACAAGTTTCATGTGAAGTCTGGCACGGATAAATAGGGTGTAATGTGCTGATGCTTCAGGGCAGTGTTTCTGTTTTGGAGACTTCTTTGATAAGTCGTTGATGATAATCTCTAATAAATCAACTTGACAGGAGTGTAACGGGACTATAAAATGACATCCCAGTGTCGATACCAATACTTTAATGATACTGGGTTTTCGATACCGATACCTGAACAATACTTTTTCCGATACCTAACAGTAATGTGTGGAACATCTGCAAATGTATGTATGTAAAAAAGAGGAGAAAATTGAGCAAAAATAGGGGAACGACTCGGGAATAAAATGGGTGAAAATGGGGAGAAATAGGGAAAATATGAAAAAAATGGTAAGAAACTGGTTAAAATTGGAAAGAAACTGGGAAAACACTGGGTACATTTTTTTTTTTTGAAAAAATGGGGTCAAATATTTGTAAAAAAATAAGAAAAGAAATGAGCTAGAAAAAAATGGGGCAAAATGAGAAAACAAATGTGTAAAAAATAGGGGAAATGGACATGATTAGGGCTGGGCACCGTTACAACGATACTTTAACGATACTTGGTTTTCGATACCGATACCTGAACGATACTTTTTTCCGATACCTATACTATTTGTCGTATAGAACCAGGAAACAGAACAATGTGTGGAAGATCTGCCAATTTCAATATCGGGTTCATCTCCAAATGTCAAGAAATGTGTGAAATGGGGATAATTTGGGGTTAACCTCGAAACCCCCGCCTTAACCGAGCACATTTTCTCCAGCTTTACCCAGATCTAAAAGCTTCTCGGCTGGAGCTTACTGCCTCTAGGACAGTGTAACACCTCATTTGACAGCTAAGACCTACAAAACTCATCTAAGCTTCTGCCTTGTTTTTGTTATCACATTTTAGTCGTTATTGGGAAGCCCTGCACTCACGGGCGGAGCCTCCAGAGCTTGACTGACAGCACTTTGGAACTGTCATGTTGTTTAAATGTGCTATAGAAATAAAGTGGATTGGACTGGACAGGCTCTGGAGCCAGTCAATGCACTGAAAAGGCTTCCACTATTTCAGGCTGATATACAAAAATCAGCATTGTTAAAGAGGGGTTATTCTGCTTTCTTCAATCACATAGCACCAGTCTATAGCATACTACAATGATGACGTAACCTTCTGTTGGTCTGTATATGCAGTCAATTAAAATAACTGCCTTGAATAAAATTGCTCTCTCAAAATGGCTGTACTGAACGTCTTGAAATAGGCCTCTGTCTCTTTAAGAAGCTTTCCGACACGCCCCCTTCAGCACACTGCTGTGGCATCTAAACAACACTACTGTGCGGGGAGGGGGCTCTGCTGAGCTGAGGAGCAGTGGTTGGTGGCTTGGCTGGTGACAAAAGGTCCAGAGGCGTCTCCAGGAGGTGGGGGCGTTCCTAGGAGGACTGAGGCATAGCTACACCTAAAATGGCTGCCGTCTAAGTTTTTACTGATTACTCAAAAATATGTGAATGAGCCAAGGCAACACTCCAGGCATGTGTTTAATGAGGGAATGACATAATAACATGATATAAAGCTTGAAAAAGTCCATTTTACTTAATACCCCCCCTTTAAAAATATTTCACCTACCCCAGTGCAAATTTTTAGAAAAAGAAAAACTTTTTGGAGCCAGGCTTTTAAGCCGTTCTTGGGACTTCTGAAGTCGCATTAGAATCCTGTCTACCAAGTGTCTCTTGGAGTTGCCCCTGGCCACAAGGGGGTGGTATTACAGCAATGTCAGCTCTCCGCCATGAGGACCATAGAGAAGCATGTTCCTCGCCCATTGTTTATCAGCACATTTTTGTCACGTTTTTGTTTTACCATTTTTTGTAGTGTAATGTTAACTGCGATCAGTTCCTGACGTAAACGGTTATGAGCGTTTCAAGAATCGAGCCTCGTCACAGCTCATTGCCAATAATAATCATTTTCTTCCCCTCTCCGTGAATGGGAAGGCGAGTCTGCTCCCGTGAACTCCGTGTCCTCCGTCATTGTCTCCGCTCGTCTCCCTCCGCTGCGGTCGCGTTTGCAGCAGTGAGCCGTGAAATTGTCAAATGCCTGATGACATTTTTCCATTTTGCATAATGGCGTGTGTGGATGGAGCATGACCGTGTGTGTTGGTCTCCTCCTCTGCAGACTCTGCCACGGGATTTTAAAACCACCATGAATCTTAATGGAACTGTGCCACTCCGGAGTGTGCTCTCTGACCTGCCCTTGACCCCCTCTCTCCATCGAATTGGATTTTCAATTCAATCCCCGCCTGAACCCAGCGCAGGTTCGCTCGTTCGGCGTTACCCAAATCTTAAAGTGCATATGACAGATTTTAATGCTCTTGAAAATATGACTTATTTAGATGGATTACATCAGTTGCATAATTATCATTTTTTTCAGTGAAGCAGCAATTTTAATGAAGAAATGTTGAGCAGAAAAGTTATTTTTATTTGAAGGTAACATTGCAGAGCAGGTTCACTCACTCATTTCCCATAGACCCTTTATAATTGTTTGTAAACATTCCAGGCTTAGCTGGAGGCGGGAAGCTCGATTCCTATCTTTTTCCATTGTAGCTGTTGTCATAGTAACGATAAACAAATGTCTAACTGTTTTTGGAAATATCAGATAAACCTTATTTTATCGTCTCAAATGTCTTTCCTCTTGTTCTTGCTCCTTAAGCCACAACAGGACCACATTTGTAGTTTTACATTTAAAATCGCTAGTTTTAGTTTAATCTTATTTCTCTTGATCACTTCCTGCCTCCAGCTGATGTCACTGATGATGTCACTGATGATGTCAGCAGTTAAAGTGCATATGACACATTAGTCACATGCACATGTGTTTTAGTCAATTTTTGCTAAAACACAGTTAACACGATTATATTTAAGATTTTGCTAAAGATTGTACCCAGTTTCTTTAGTTTGAGCATTTTTGTGATGTTTATGTTTTCACTTCCTTATTGGACACCGACAGGAAGTGACATCGAAGAAGGTAAATAATTTTAAGTCAATGGGAAATGGATGAGTCAAACTGCTATGGAATGTTTCCTTCTTCTATGTCACTTCCTGTCAGCAGCTTAAAAATTCAAATAAAAATAACTTTTCTGCCCAACATTTCTTCATTAAAATTGCTGCTTCACTGAAAAAAATAATTATGCAACTGATGTAATCCATCTAAATAAGTCATATTTTCAAGAGCATTAAAATCTGTCATATGCACTTTAAAGGGTCTATTGACTTAACATGGTTGCACGGCAAGAGTTTAAAATTGTTTACCTTCTTCGATGTCACTTCCTGTCGGTGTCCAATAAGGAAGTGAAAACATAAACGTCACAAAAATGGTCAAACTAAAGAAAACTGGGTATAATCTTTAGCAAAATCTTAAATATAATCGTGTTAACTGTGTTTTAGCAAAAATTGTGTCTAATGTGTCATATGCACTTTAAAGCTTCTTGACTGGAGAGCTTACAGAGCTTACAGCCTATAGGCCAGTGTAACGCTTCATTTGAAAGCTAAGACCAACGAAACTGGTCTAAGATTGTTCCCCACACTGTTGCTGCGTTGTCATCACTTTATTGTCGTATGTTTTCGGTGCTTTTTTTGTCATGTCTTTCTCGACTGTTTTGTTGCTTGTTTGACACATTTTTTTCCAAGAAGCTTTTAGATTTGGGTAAAGCCAAACTGGAGAAAATGATGTGAATGAAAAAAGAAGTTTAAGCCCTCAATCGTCCAGCGCAGATAAGGATGTTTTCATTTGTTTTCCCCGCCTTAACCGAGCTTTACCCAAATCTAAAAGCAAAAAAGTGGCTAAAAAGCAACTGGAAATGTGCTGGAAAAACAACAATAACACAACAACAAAAAAGCAACAAAAACACAACTAAAGAATGATTTGGGTAAAGCCACACTGGAGAAAATGTGCTTAGTTAAGGCGGGGGTTAAGAGGTTTAATTAACACACCATATGGGATGGTTTGAAAGCAGGGCTTAACCCAGACTGAAACGGGACGCTTCAGTCAGGCTAATGAAGCACAAGCCTGCGCCCCTCCTGGCACGTCTTTGTCTCACCTTTGATCTGTGCATCACAGACTCCAGAGCCACTCACGCCTGGGACACTGCCCCACTGTCATTGCACAAGTGAAGACTAGACTTTGGAAAATGCAAGTTTTAAGCGCCGAAGGTCACTGCCTGCGACAAAAAAACTTACATTACAGATTGAAGAATTAAAAGATGGAAAGATTATTCTAATTTATTCAACTTTGTGATAATCAACACAGCAATAATATACTTAAACTCACTGCAATTTAAACTGTATATGTAAAAAAATGAAGAGCCATTCGGGAGCCAAAAGAGGAGAAAGTCCCATCACTACTTGGCCACACACCAGCATGAGCCCCTTCTGTATCAGTCTGGGACCCACGCCATCGTTGGCAACAGTAGAAACCTCAAACGAGCCCGTGCAATCAGGTTAGTGTATTTGTGTCACGTGTTGTTCGTGAGCAGCGTCGCTTTCGGGACGTCCCTCAATTACAATCTACGGTCGGCGCACGGGAGAGAGAAAGAGCTTTCTTCCAATCAGCGGTAAATGACCAAAAACACATCGACAGTAGGTGAGTTTCATGATTCATAATCCTGAGCGAATATTAACACAGAACCGCTAACAACACTGAATCAACGGCAGACCCCCGCCCGTCGCTGATTGGTTTGCTGTTTGCTCGTGTATGTACTGCTGTGGAAATGCAGTTGATGCCGCGGTGAGTCTGGTTTCCAGGCAACCAAATCGAGGCACAGTTGTGCGTTAAATAGTGCACTGTGGCGCACTCTTGGTGACCACCTGACCATGGATGAACCAGTCTCCTAATTAATGAGTTATTCTGTGATTTATTTGTTAGTTTCCTACGTCATGAGAAGGGCATTTTATTCCAGTTACAGTCCAGTGTTGATGCACATCCGGTTTGGCCTTACGACCTCTTACCAATTTACGGGTTCCGGATGGAGCATGTGTTCTAAAACATTAGCGTAAACTGTAACAGACTGGTGGAGTAACGATTCTCAGTCGTTTGGTGTTCTATAATCGCGCCAAATCCAGTCCCCATTCTTTATCAAATCTTCTAAGACTGAATAAATGGTGTAGAGTGTGCTGAGCTTAACAGTGCTGCTCATTTTGCTTGGTAAATAAAGCCCAACATTTTTGTTTGTTTTTACCAAATAATGCAGTTCCTTGAGGTAAAGAAAGCGGTGTGCAAAATTGAGTCTAGGAAAATGAGTGCAATGTGTCAGGAACAGTTTTTTTTTATCATTGGAGGGAAAATTCAAAGGCTTGTCATAATCGCAGCTCGTCAGAAGAGTCTTCACTGTCTGTTTCCTTTGTCTCACTCTCTTCACCCCTTCCTCCCGTCCCTCTCTCGTCTCATCGTTCTATTCATTCACTGGCTTTTGTCGGGAGGGTCCCCACCGTCCCTCTCTCATCTCGGCGCAATTACCGCCGTGTGTCCCGCTCCAAAAGACTGACGCGTCTGACAGCTCGGTTCAGCGCGCACCGCTTCTGAACAGGGGCCTTAATTAGAACCTATTTTCATCCGCGACAAAAGGGAAAAAAACATAAACTCGGACTGACATCTCAGAGGAGGAGCGGGCGCCATATTTGTGCCAGCAGCCTGATTTGAAAACCTGATCTTTTCATGATCGTCACTGGTTCATTGAAAAAAGAAAAAAAAATAGATGGCTTAACCTGAGTAGGGGTGGGAACCTCTGGGTACCTCACGATTCGATACACGATACATGGCTTACGATAACGATTATCTCACGATATGCCGATACTGCGATAATCGATATATTGCACAAAAATAACCTACGATACATCACGATTTAAAAAAACAAAACATGCTACTTTTAACCTTTATTTTAACATACTACATATTATTCATCATTTACATTTCTTTTCATGTGCTTTGTACCACTTTTATAAATGATTTACTCACTGAAAATGGGTCATAGATCTGTCAGTGACTTCATTTACATTTAAATAAACAAGAAACCACAGTCCTATTTAAAAAGTAATAAATCAACCCCAGATTAACCTTCTTTATAATTATAAAAACTATCATTAAAAGTAATTTATTTGTGTGACAGTGTTTGGTCCAAGTGCTTAAAACTGTAGTGCTGCCCCCTGCTGGTCTGACTGAATTCTTAATCATCGTTGGCCTCTATTGACTGTGAAAACAGTGGAGCACTGCTGCCTTATTAATATGCATGATGTTGCTCATTAATATGCATGACGTCATCAAAAGTATCGATATCGGAATTAAAAAAGTATCTGTATCGAATCGCCCCGCAAAATATCGCGATATAGCGGAAAATCGATATATTGTCACACTCCTAAACCTGAGCCTACCTGTATCCAAGATGACATATATTGTATGAATACAAATAGCCTCTTTATTAAATGAGCTGTAAATATTTAAAAATAAAGGTGTGTGGGGGAGGGAGGGAGGGAGGGGACCCACCGAACCCGTCAGGACCGAAGACAGCTGTGGTCCTGAAGATGTTATTTGATCCTGCGCCACGTTAGAGCACGGACTATGGTCCACACTTACAGCGCCTCGCTCAGACCCAGGTGAGTACGTGTGAGGAGCATATGGATGCAGAGTGCAAGATTGAATCAAAGGTTGTTGTATACGGTGCACCACCTCCTGACGGTGTAGGATCTAAGCGCACCGTGCGCTCACGTTCAGATTGATAAATGCCGAAACAGGCAGTTTGATAAATGAGGGCCATGGGCTACAGTGTCCCCACATGATTTCTTCCGGGACAATAAGATCTGTACTTCCTGTCCCCTATCTTTTACATTCACGATTAGCAGGGTCCCAAATAAATGAAGAGATAGCTCAGGATTTGGTAAAGTACAGAGTTACTGATGGACAGTCACTGCAGCGTGTTACAAACATCATGTTCGCTGTGAATCCTGCCTCAAAGGAAACGCCAGTGGTCGCTAAGAAGCTTTTATCTTGCGAGCAAAAGGCTAGTGTTAAATAATTACAATACAACATGTAAACAACTCAATAAAATTTAGACTACTAACAGGCTGATTTTTTTTTTTACAGTTTATTGGTTTATTTGGTGGGTACATCGCATGTTAATGAACAAGCCACACCAGATTGTAGCCTTGGGCTAATATCCATCCATCGTTCATCACTCTCAATCATCCTGGCCTATTGTACATGTTTTTAGTGGTAGGTGAAACCGGAGTACCCGAAGGAAACCTACGCAGACACGGGGAGAACATGCAAACTCCACAGAAAGGCCCCGAGCATGTGGGGTTACTGTGCGTATAGCCCATTGTGTCGAAATATATTTAGTACAATGTAATCTACTTTGTAACAATCTGTAATAACTTGTACTTATGTAGTACATACATACACAAAGGAATATGCATATTAGTACTTTGGAGGTACATAATGTAATAAGACATAAGACCCTTATGAGGCTCTTGTGTCTTATTACATTATCCATCCATTCCATCCATCCATTTTCTTCCGCTTTATCCGGGGCCGGGTCACGGAGGCAGCAGTCTCAGCAAGATGCCCAGACTTCCCGATCCACGCACACCTCCTCCAGCTGTTCTGGGGGGACCCTGAGGCCACACCAGGCCAGCTGGGAGACATAGTCCCACCAGCGTGTCCTGGGCTTCCACGAGGCCTCCTCCCAATAGGACATGCCTGGAACACCTCCCGAGGGAGGCGACCAGGAGGCATCCGGAACAGATGCCCTAGCCACCTCAGCTGGCTCCTTTCGACGTGAAGGAGCAGTGACTCTACCCGAGCTCCTCCCGGGTAACTGAGCTCCTCACCCGATCTCGGAGGGTGCGCCCAGCCACCCTGTATCACTTGTATCCGCGATCTTGTCCTTTCGGTCATTACCCAGATCTCATGACCATAGGTGAGGGTGGGAACGTAGATCGATCGTAATCGAGCTTGCCTCAGACTCAGCTCCCTCTTTACCACAACAGTCCGATACAGCGACCGCATCACTGCTGACGCTGCACCGATCCGTCTATCGATCTCACGCTCCATCCGTCCCTCACTCGTGAACAAGACCCCGAGATACTTGAACTCCTCCACTTGAGGCGAGGCAAGGCTTATTACATTATGTACTTCCAAACTACAAGTACATATTATTCCATCATGTATCTAAGCCATAGGTACATGTTATTATAGATTGTTACATAGCACATTACTTTATACTATATTTGGCAGGTAAATCAAGTGTAGAGTAAAATAAAGAGTTACCAATTTGACTTGCTTCTGTATAAACCCTGAATTATCGTGACAGCCCTTGCCGTGTATCCAAATGCCAAATTCCCTTCGGTTTGTTAAACTTTGCCAAGGCAACAGGACCATAGGAATGAATTACGCACAAATTACCCACCCTTTTCAGAATTTGTAGTACGGCAAGTGTTAATTTGACAATTTTCTTTTCAAGGCACTGAAATCAGTTTGATTTTGACACGAGTGTTTTCAGCTTGTTGGAAACGTGCCATTTTCCGCCGCTGAACAACATGTTCAGAGGATAACAGTGCGTGGGCTTGTGGCGAGGGGTTGAAAAGCTCAAGGGCTTTTGATACAAGAGCTCATTGATAGAGGTTCAACAAAGTCATGTGTCTCCAAAATGTACATAAATAAAACTGGCTCGTCACAAAAAACTAAAAATAAAGACTTTCAGGATGGACTTTTGTTTTGAGCTTTGTATTCATTTGCGTCTTCAGAATCACAAAGACAAACCTGGAGTTGTTTTGCTTCAGCCTGAGGTGAAACTTGATATAAAAATCCAGTTCAAATCGGGGGTTTGAACAATGTTTTTGGGTGCCTAACAAGCTCTCATGCCAAATTTAGTGCCTTTAACACTATATGATTTGGCCAGAAACAAAGAAAAAGCTGAAGCCGCTCTGCTATAAACAGATTTGCTGTGAGTTATAAAACCCAGCCACTATCTGCTGGGACAGTGCCAGATCCAACTGTACCTGTCACCGTGCCACTGGTCTGTCCCACTCATGATAACGGCCTGTGTGCTCACCTGGCTCTCAAAATGTCCATCTGTTTCTCTTCTGTTCGATCAAACAAAGATCCCACAGACTTCATAATGTTCCCAGCCTTCTAAAATCGACCTCGGTGCGTTTTTCTTGTTCATGACACGGGCCGTTTTTAAACCGTCTGAATTAAACATAACAAGGCCTTCAAGCTCTTGAAATTGTAATTATATTGGTGGGTTAATTTAGTCCAGTGAGTTTTTAATCTAATTGAAGCCACTTGGTACAACCCCCTCCCCCCTTCCTTCCTTTCCTCTTAGCCTAATTAGGCCTCTGAGTGCGGCGTAATTAAGAACTGATTCACAGACTAATGAGACACTGCAGACACTATACATCAACCGCGTTATCTCCGTATGCCAACGTCAGCGCTGTCGTACATTTTACCAGATGAAGATAGAGGAGCAAAGTGACATTGTAGTGACATTTTCAAAGCTTTAAGAAGCTCCTACAAACATTCACTTTAATTTCTGGATTTCATTAACTGTTATAATCTGGGGTTGTTGCAGTTGGTCAAATCTAGGTTCAGCGAGTGCAAGCTGGAAATTAGGAAAGAGCTTTTTGTGGATTGTTAAATCGCCTTTATTACAGTATGTGAGCTCCAAATCTGATATGTTGATGAGAGAATGCTACATGAGTTAAACATGTGCAAATGACTGTACTGCTCATCTACTTTTGCACATGCTCCTCAATTTGCACATGAGCAAACGCTTGGTAAATGACCCCTTTATGAGCTCTATGTTCAATGGGAGTCCCACAAGGCAGTATTTTGGGCCCCCTGCTGTTTCTCATGTATATAAACAATGTTCCACATGCAGTTAGTCATTGCCAAATGTTACAGTGATTTTTTTTTTTTTTTCAAATCAGGCCCAAACGCAGGTGTCATTCATCAAAAACTCAATTCAGACTTGCAGTTTTGGCATGTGTGGCTGCAAGACAACCATCTAAGGCCCTTTTACCGTCAGGGCGCAGATCCAGGTCCCTCCCACTGGGGACAAAGAGGGCGACCTCCACTTTCCTCCCTACCTCCATCCGCCTGATGAACAAATGAATGACTGAGTGCACCTCATTTTTTAATGTATTTATTCTAGCACTTGTTGTTAATTGTGGTGTATGTCTGTGCATGTACTGTTTTTATTGGGCCTGTACAAACACTTCCTAATAAACAAAATTAATTTGATTTGATTTGAACCATCAACATTAAGAAAACAAAATGTATGTATTTCCATTCACTTATATAGATCAAACTATAAATTACTGGGGGTAACCCTTTACTCACACCTCACATATGGTGTCCATGTACAAAACCTAACAAAGAAGCTTTGTTTGTCACCAATTATCTAAAAGACGAATTTACCACCAATAGTTCATTCCACCCTGTCATATTGTCTGCCAGGTTGGGCACTAACAACTAAAGAGATACTTGAACCTGTCGCAAGACTGTATAACAGAGTGTACACAGCAAGGCATGTTTATTTATACACCAGAAACGTGTTGAGGCAGACGCAGAACGTTTGTGGGCGAGTAGGGGTGTCCTTACACACACACCTTACCTGTCTTTTTAGCCCCGTGGCTTGGCCTTGAAGGGAAAGTGCTCACTGGGAGCGAGACATATGGGCTCCAGCTGCTTTTTACGCTCCCAGGGAAAATTATTCCAGTTAAATGACTTATAATCAATGTACTTGTATCTTGGTCTCAGCATTAGTTCAAGAGTGCTCGAGAGCAGGTGGTTCCCTCCTCAGTTCATCCATTTTACCGCTCGGCAAAGCTCAGCCCCGAGATTTGCAGAGACATCTCCCCGGACTGGCCTGCGATGTAATCCAGCTTCTAATGGTGCGTACAGACCAAACGCTGACCTGCCACCAACTTCCTTGTTAACCCTATGTAGACGCTTCGACGCGCGTCGAAATGTAAGCAAAGCCGTCCGCGCGTATGAAGCGTTCCAAATGCGAGCAGATGAGGATAAACGCGCGTCAAAACCAGTGAGAACAGCGCGGTACAGAGCAGCGATGCCCCGCCCACTGCTTCATGCACTCAAGTAATCACAATCTACACGTGCGTTCATTTACGCCTTGTTAACCAATCAGGGACTGGGCTCAAATAGTGAGCACAAGCGTCACCTGTTACCTGCAGCAGTGGCGCAAAAAGGGCATACGCAATATATGCCTTTCATAGGGGCGCCAATAGTGATGTGTCCTTTTTAACAGTCTATGTGTGTCAGTCGTGAACGATCCGGCTCTTTTGAACGAGTCTTTACAGTGAACATATGAACAGGTTCGCGGTGGTGAAGTGTTTTTTTTAAATTCCTCTTTGGGGGACGGGCGTCACTTTAGTTGTGCTTATTTTGCGAAACAAAAGTCACTGCTGGAGTCGGGCAGAGAGGAGTGCAGAGGGACAGTCATCTCCACCCCCCACGAGGAGCTCCAAGTGAGCATAAGGCAACAAGTTTGAGAAATAAAAGACCTAATGAAATAATAAACACGGTTACAGAGGAGATCGCGTTGAAGCTTGCGTTGTTTTCTCCCCTCTTGCGCGAGGGAGAGAGAGGGAGAGGAGGAAAAGTTACGTGAATGAAGCAACAGAAGCTTAATCGGGCCGTGTGATTGTTTTTTGTGATAACAAACTCCATAGAGGGAAATATCGATGTTATATTGTGTGAAATAGTGACATTTTCGTTAAAATAAAGTCAATTCAGAGGGTATTTATTTTCTTTAAAAAAAATGAAACAACCATCAAAGAGCCATGTGTGTATTTGTGTGTGGGAGGGGGGGTAGTTGCGCCCCTGACCTGCAGCATGGAGGACAAGTTGATGATCGCGGTTTGCGCTCGGCCTGAGTTGTATGACACGCCTCCTAATTATGACGCTTGCAAAACTTCACGCGCCGCAAACGGGCGTTTCTCGCGAGTGTGAAGCGGCAATGTTTGGCGTCCAACTAGAGACTGACAGAGCGTGGACGCACGTTCGGTCTGAACGCACCTTTAGTCATTGTCTGGTGCCTTGACCTTCCAGAATTATGGTCTGAATCAAGGGATCAAGTTCTACTTCAATCTGCTGACCAAAAGCCTATCAGGGTCAGTCTCTGTGTTGGTCCCTAGACAAAGGTTTAGATCTCAGTGTTTGACCCGATCCACCACAGAGTAACTCCACCAGACTTAAAGAACACTTGCGGTCAAAACAAATGTTTCTGTGAGCTCCCCAGAGCCAGGACTGGGATCTCCCGACCATAAGAACTATACAGTAGCCAGGACTTTTCAAAAAGACCTGGCCGACAGCTACCGCTGCGATCAGTGATGGACTCACACCATCCTCTTTTGTGTGTGCACATGAAGTTCCAAAAAGTCAAAGTTGCATGATCTGTCCCCGTTAAAAAGCCTGAATACAGTAAACAATAGGGCTTTCAATACTCATAGACAGGACATGTAGCCATATTTACTCTTATTGACAAAACTATATGAACTACACACTGACGCAGTAGCTCTTGGGCATAATCTTTAACAGCACATGTACATACATTTTGATCTGCATTTGCATGAAAGGGCTTTGTCTGTGGAGCCCTATTCTGTACTGAAAGGAGAGATGAATTTAAATGCAGGAGGTGCGTTCAAGTGTCTGTGCTCGTAGCGGAAATGTCTCCCAACACGACACGCATAAAGATAAGGGCTCTCCACCAGGCAGCGGCTCATCTAAGAGAGAGATTTACATCAGGTATTAAAAAGATATGTGTAATAGGCTGCTAATAATTATTTATGTTGTTTAACTTAAAGGTCCTATATCATGCAAAATCGACTTTTTGGAGTTTATAACCATGTTGTTATGCTATTTCCTTCTCAAAAACACCCCCAGAGTGGTTTTTGGCTTCATTCACGCAGTTCTAAGTAATCCTCCTGAATCCTGCTCTCTGAGCAGCTGCTCCGCCCTCTCCTGGTAAACCACTGAGCTGTTCAGTTGTGTCGTCAGAGCGGAATGGAAGTGCTCTACGTCTGTAATGTAATGCCTTACGGCCTGATTTTAATTTATAAAACAGCTTTTTAATTATTTTTGTTGTAAGAGAGAAATAAAGAAAAAAAATATATATATATATATAACTCTCCGATGCGTCTGTGCTGTCCCAGGACAGTAAACAAACGCACCCCTGGAGGATCCGAACAGAAGTCTTGTTTGAAGACTGAGCTCTTTCTAACCTACTCTGGACACGCCTGTTCTTTTTTCTTACCCAACGATAATGTCAGGGTTCGCGTTTGGCTACGAGAGGAACAGGACTATTCAACCTTCCTAAAGAAGAGTGCACTCGCCAGAAGTTGGAATTTCTTTCTGGGATTCAGCGACTTTATCAACCAACCTGATGGATGCTTGGTGAACCTTGGCCAGAATCAAAGTGGATTACTTTTATAACCAACGCGATCCCATAACCCGATGGGGAGGCCATGCTGAGCGGTGAGTCAATCAAAACGCGTGTTAGCGTGTGTGTTAGCGTCTGTGTTAGCGTCTGTGTTAGCGTCTGTGTTAGCCATTTATGAAACTGTGTTGCACATGTCAACTCCTTATAACTGCATTATGTGAAGTAACTTTTTGCAGCGATATTTATATTTATAATACTGCAAATGTGGAATGAGCGGAGAGAGGGGCGGAGTTAACTGAATCGAAGCGTCTTATCTTCCGGGTTTGGAAAATACCCCCAGAAAATACTTATATTTCTCTCAAAAATGAGTACTCCATAGTGATAGAGGTACAATATATCATATAAATGCCTATACTTTACTTTGGAATGGCTAAAATAGCAGGATGCAGATCCTTTAAAGCTGTGGTACTTAAATAATTTTCTTTTAGTAGAGTAAACTTCATCAAGCACCATAGAGTGTATGTGACATTTGAAACAGGAAAACAGACCATGCACTGTTGTGTGTCCAAATATAGCGCATTTTCCTCCAGCGTGAACAAAGTGAGAGAATAACATTTTTTTTCTGGCAGAAAAAATCAGCCCGGGACTTTTGTGTCAAGACCGGCCCTCTAAAAATGCTATCACATTAAATGCATTAGTCGAGACCATTAACAATACAATAAACGCTTGAACTAAACCAGTATAAGCTTCCAAACCGAGGACAAAACCTAAAAATGTTAAGCTTTGACACAAATAAGAGGGCGAGTGAGCGCTGCTGTGGGGACGGAATGTGATCAAGTCAGGTGCTCTTCAAGGATCCAAGTGCAAAAAGGAGTTTTTCTGACAACTCCCTTAAACGCCTCTTTGCCTCTCGCAGATTTGTATCTTGTTGCTGATGAAGCTGAAATGTAATAACTGAGCACCATGATTAACAGCAGTTTTAGAAGTATATCAGTAGCTCAATTGCATGAAAAATTAAACAAATGCTATTCATATAAAATCGCAATTAGGTTTTTTGTCAAAATCATCCGAGGCACCACCGACTTATAAAAATAATCTTCATAATGAGGCAAGGCAAGGCAAGGCAATTTTATTTATACCGCGCATTTCATACACAAGGCAACTCAATGCGCAATGAGCAACACGTGATTCCTCATATATATATATATTATATATATATATACTGTATATATATCACCTGTGCATGTTTTGTCTCACTCTGTCTGCCCTGATCAAGACCTAATCGTTCGAAACGCGTTGCTGTCCCGATGTAATGAATGATTTTTTTAAGTCAGTTGTACTTCAGACCTCCTCTCGCCGCTGATCAGTTAAAGTATTTTGCCGGGAATGTCTCCCCTTAAAATATAATACATTTCAGACAACAGCATAGCATAGCAGTTACATGATCAAAATGCTTTAGACACACTTTTCTTAACGCAGCTCCCACAGACGTTAGCACATGACCAGCGCAAATGAGTGGAAACGACGGCAATTTATGCGCATTGTTACCCTTGTATTCACAATAATAATGTACATGTGAATACCAGGCGTCTCCCTCTCACTCACTCTCTCTCCTGTGAATCAGCATTATGTGTGAAAACAGGAAACAGGCCCAGCAGGAGCACTACAGTGAGTGGTCTCTGTGTTGCATGTGCACCGGTTCAATAATGCATTATTCAATCAGTCTCCTACTCAAAACACTCGACCCCCACCTGGTGATGTCGGAGGGTGGTGTTCCTAACCTGGTGCGTGTGACCGAGGACCCCCACTGACCTGGATCAGCGCTGAGGAGGAAGACCAGCACCTTATATGTCGCACTTTAGCCCCTTCCTCTGGATGGTACCATTTTTAACCACTATTATAGTCTTTGTATTTGTAATGGTTAAATACCCTGCGTGTGTCCTCCTTGGCAATACTAAGTGTGCTTTCATCCGGTCATATATCGAGTTTTTTGCAATAGCCCCGACTACAGATGCATGGGTCGGCTTTTTTTCTGACCTGCCCCAACCCGACACGATGACCCGAAATAAGGAGTCCCAGTTTGCCGACCCGACCCCACACACATTAAAAAGCCGCCACATAAGCCGCTCTGCTGCTGTCACGAGACTGAGACGAGTTTGCCGTATATTTGAGGTCCCCGACCCGACCGAATCCGCGGGCCCCGCAGGTATCGGGTCGACCTGTGCATTACTAGCCATTATAAATGGTCTTCTACCTTCATTAGCACCAGAGTGCTTTACAAGTAACCACTCACCCTCTCATTCATACACCAATGTAAGCAGACACTGGAGGCAAGGTGGGTGAAGCATCTTGCCCAAGGACACAATGGCAGTGGGCACCTTTAGGTCCTGGGATTTGAACCCCTGACCTTCTGATCATGAGACAACCCGCTCTACCAACTGTGCCACTGTCACCCCCAATAATAATGATAATGCATTGGTGTTATATAGCGCTTTTCTGGACACTCGGGATGCTTTACATTGTATTATTCATTCACACCACCCTTAGTGATGGTAAGCTACTATTGTAGCCACAGCGACCCTGGGGTAGCTTGACGGAAGCAAGGCTGTCAGTCTGTGTCATCGGCCCCTCCGACCACCACCAACCACTTACTCACTCACTACATTCACCCAGACTTTCCGCTGCTCTCAAACGGTCTCCCATCCAAGTACCGACCAGGCCCTTCCTGCTTAGCTTATAGTTATAGTTTAATATACAGTATTTATAGTTTAATTTATTGTCATTGTAAATACAACGAAATTTAATGGCACAGGTAACTAAACACAGTACTGCATTAAAAGCTAGAAAAAAACTATAGCTAAAAAACTAAAAACCGTGTACTGCACGAAAATACAAAGTAATCATACATATAGTTGAAGAATGTGTTAGACTTGCATTCAGTAGCTGGATAGCTCGACAATAAAAACTGTTTGCCAGCCTTGCAGTTTTTTATAGTCCGATAGCATCTGCCAGATGGCAGAAGCTGAAACAGGTGATGTGACGGATGAGAAGAGTCATTTAGAATGTTTTTTACTTTACAGAGACAACGCAAATTAAAAATATCCTCTGTTGTTGGCAGTTTTGTGTTGATGATTTTCTGGCTGCTTTTAACCACTCTCTGAGCATTCCTCTCAGCAACTGAGCTACTGATTTGTTCGCACTAAGCGAATGTCTATCAGCTCGTGCCGACTGTATTTCGTGCTTGCAGCATACGCGGTATACAGTATCAAACATAATAGTAAAATACCTAAAAACACCAGCTGTTTACCAAAGTGCCAGGCCGCATGTACACACGCCGCCATTAGGCCTTTGTAAACAGCTTCGGATCGGTCAGTGTGAATGATACAGTGGGGAAAAAAGTATTTAGTCAACCAACAATTGTGCAAGTTCTCCCACTTAAAAAGATGAGAGAGGCCTGTAATTTTCATCATAGGTAAACCTCAACTATAAGAGACAAAATGACAAAAAAATCCAGAAAATCACATTGTCTGATTTTTAATTAATTCATTTGCAAATTATGGTGGAAAATAAGTATTTGGTCAATAACAAAAGTTCATCTCAATACTTTGTTATTTACCCTTTGTTGGCAATGACAGAGGTCAAACGTTTCCTGTAAGTCTTCACAAGGTGTTCACACACTGTTGCTGGAATTTTGGCCCATTCCTCCATGCAGATCTCCTCTAGAGCAGTGATGTTTTGGGGCAGGCGCTGGGCAACACGGACTTTCAACTCCCTCCAAAGATTTTCTATGGGTTGAGATCTGGAGACTGGTTAGGCCACTCCAGGACCTTGAAATGCTTCTTATGAAGCCACTCCTTCGTTGCCCGGCGGTGTGTTTGGGATCATTGTCATGCTGAAAGACCCAGCCACGTTTCATGTTCAATGCCCTTAATGACAGAAGGAGGTTTTCACTCAAAATCTCACGATACATGGCCCCATTCATTCTTTCCTTTACACGGATCAGTCGTCCTGGTCCCTTTGCAGAAAAACAGCCCCAAAGCCTGATGTTTCCACCCCCATGCTTCACAGTAGGTATGGTGTTCTTTCTTTCTCCTCCAAACACGACGAGTTGAGTTTTTACCAAAAAGTTCCATTTTGGTTTGATCTGACCATATGACATTCTCCCAGTCCTCTTCTGGATCATCCAGATGCTCTCTAGCAAACTTCAGACGGGCCCGGACATGTACTGGCTTAAGCAGGGGGACACGTCTGGCACTGCAGGAATTGAGTCCCTGGCGGCGTAGTGTGTTACTGACGGTAGCCTTTGTTACTTTGGTCCCAGCTCTCTGCAGGTCATTCACTAGGTCCCCCGAGTGGTTCTGGGATTTTTGCTCACCGTTCTTGTGATCATTCTGACCCCACGGGGTGAGATCTTACGTGGAGCTCCAGATCGAGGGAGATTATCAGTGGTCTTGTATGTCTTCCATTTTCTAATAATTGCTTCCACAGTTGATTTCTTCACACCAAGCTGCTTACCAATTGCAGATTCAGTCCTCCCAGCCTGGTGCAGGTCTACAATTTTGTTTCTGGTGTCTTTGGACAGCTCTTTGGTCTTGACCATAGTGGAGTTTGGAGTGTGACTGTTTGAGGTTGTGGACAGGTGTCTTTTATACTGATAACAAGTTCAAACAGGGGCCATTAATACAGGTAACGAGTGGAGGACAGAGGAGCCTCTTAAAGAAGAAGTTACAGGTCTGTGAGAGACACAATCTTGCTTGTTTGTAGGTGACCAAATACTTATTTTCCACCATAATTTGCAAATAAATTCATTAAAAATCAGACAATGTGATTTTCTGGATTTTTTTTCTCATTTTGTCTCTCATAGTTGAGGTTTACCTATGATGAAAATTACAGGCCTCTCTCATCTTTTTAAGTGGGAGAACTTGCACAATTATTGGTTGACTAAATACTTTTTTTCCCTACAGTAACTTATAAAGAAACCACAGAAATTATATAAATTCCATGAAGTCTAGCTTCTTGTCCAGCTGCACTCCCAGGTACCTGTGGTTGCGTACCACTTCCACCTCGGTGGCCCGAATGGTGATGTGTGTTGGTTGGGCTCCTCTCCTCCTCCTGAAATCCACAACCATCACCTTCCCGGCACAGTAGTACAGTGGTTAGCGCTCGTGCTTGACAGCTAGAAGGTCCCGGTTTGATTCCCACCAAGGCCGGGGCCTTTCTGTGTGGAGTTTGCATGTTCTCCCCGTGTCTGCGTAGGTTTCCTCCGGGTACTCCGGTTTCCCCTACCACTAAAAACATGTACAATAGGCCAGGATGAATGAGAGTGTGTTTGAGAGTGTGCATGGGGGACGACGGATGCAAATTAGCCCAAGGCTACAATCCGGTGTGGCTTGTTCATTAACTTGCACTGTCCCTACCAAATAAACATAAACATAACCCAGTGTTAAGGATGAGATGGTTGAGCTCGCTCCAGTCCACAAACTCCTTGATGCCTTCCTGCAATAACGTTGGAAACAATTTACAGGCCCTGTATCTGATTGTTTTTGTTTGAGAAGGGAATGTGTTTTGTCCTTGAGCACATTGTAAAAGTAGACATTAGTGGGGGGAAATCTAGTTAAAGCCTTTTCATGGATGGTGAACAGCAGCTAATTCATTAACATGACAGTGAGGCTCCCTGAAAGCTTCAAAACGTGAAAAACTGAGAACCTCTTAACTCCCACCTGAACCGAGCACATTTTCTCCAGTTTGGCTTTACCCAAATCTAAAAGCTTCTTGAGAAAAGCGACAAAAACGAGATGAAAACGAGGATGAAACACAACAAAAGAGCGACAAAATAAGTGACTAATATGCGATGAAAATGTGCTAAAATGAGCTGAGGAAAAAGATCACTTTAGATGAGTTTTGTAGGTCTTAGCTTTCAAATGAGGTGTGACACTGGCCTGTAGGCTGTCAGCTCCAGTCAAGAAGCTTTTAGATTTGGGTAAAACTGCACCGTGCTCGGTTAAGGTGGGGGTTAAGGGGTTTAAGCATTTAGAAAGGTAGGATTTTTTTTTTTTTAAAGGAGAGAATGGGCACAGAGCCTTGATGGGTGAAAAACGAGGACAAAACAAGACAAAAACACTTTAGCAAATGAGGCCATGTTTGTTTTGTTCTGTTTTGTTTTTTGTTCCTTCTAAGCCCCACAGCGTTTTGTACATTTACAGTCCGCAGTGTCTCATTAGGGACAGAGGCATGTTTCCCCAAAGAGACCAGCCCCAGTTTGTGATGCTTGGTTGCCATGTTGTGTTCCTCCTTGGGGCTACAGCACACTATCACATGTCCATAATGGCCCTGAAGAAAGCAGCTTTTAAAAGTAAGCAAAGAGCAGCTCATGAGCTAAAGACCTTTGAGACACTGTGTTCGAATGTCCACACGATTCCCTATATAGTGCAAACTTTTAGCAGACGTAGTCACTCATTCTGCTGGCGTTTGGACATCGGGCTCTGACCTACAGTACTTTATGCCTTTGAACTAACGCTGGGGTGATTTTTTTTTTTTTTTTGTGATGATAGTTTTCATTTTAAATGTCATAAGTTGCCTGTAAAAGTGGCTAAACTGTTGTTCTGTTTCATAAAATAAACATTTGTAACAATAAATCAATTCTGATTTAAAAAAATAGTAGTGGCTTCTGTCCGAATCGCCAACAGAATCAGTGGACTATATAGTCTACTATACAGTGCGGGCCTATGTAGTGAATGAGGGGTTAGGGACTAGGGGGGTCATTCAGACACAGCCGTACACATTTCGTCTACTGAAACACTGAAGACGCACCAAGAGCTCTCACACCTGCAGCACAGTGGAGGTGTCACAAGAGGAGCTACAGGAAACAAGGAAGGGAGACAAACGAGGAGAAGATGGTGAAAGAGTGTTGTGGAGCGGAGGGAGCTGCGCAGGAGGAAGAGGTGGAGGAGCTGACTAGTGCAGGAAACCACGCTCTGAAACAGGGACAGACCCAGGAGGCGCTGCACCGTTTCAGAGGAGACTGAAGGCAGTCAGTTTCCCCGACCTCTAAAACACGCTGCTCAGGTCGGCCCACAGTGGCTCAGGACTAACATCTGAACATCTGATTTTCGTTGTACGGTTGTACAATGACAAATAAAGCACTTACTTACTTACTTGTTCTTCCCACTCTCATTTATACTTCTGCTGTCGCTTTTGTTTCTTCCCTGAGGCTTTTTGAAGTGAACGGGGACGTGAGGACTATCGTCACATACAGACAGAAAACCAGACTCTGCCATGATGCCGGCCCGGTGACCGCTGTGAGCTCGTCAACAGAACTGCGAGGAGCAGCGAGTCTGGCACCGCCTCCTGTGACACTGATTGACTGAAGAACAGGCGCTTAAACCAATCACATGATCAAGAAGACACATGTGTGTAATTTAGTGAATGACAGGGAGAAAGAGAGGATCCTTGAAATATGGAACAAAGCCGTCCCTTATTGACTCAATAATATGCACCTATGACAAATAAATATATATATATATATTTTGTTTAAATACGGTATGATTCTGCATTTCAAGGGACGGTTGGAAACCCTGACTACATCACAAAGACACAAGTGAAACGGAAACAGCGCCTGAAAAGAGGAGGAAAAGCTTTGTGACAAACCAACAGCTGTGGTTTGAAATGCCTTTCCCGAGCCCAGGCGTTCAGATCAGAGGAATTATACGCTTAAACTTATGAAAACACAGACACAATAAAGAACACACTGGATTCCACTGTCACCAAAGCACAAGCAAAGAATCAGGAAACTATTTTCACTCAGATCTTGGTGAAACAAAGCAGAGTTTTTTACAGAATTCGTCCGGTTAGGTGTGTACGTATCTATGTTTTGGTACATAGCCTGTGGTTTATCCAAGGGGTACAATATTTTCTGTGGGACAGCGAAGACTGGAGCTGGGGGTAGATTCTGAGAAAGGTCTGGCAGGCAAACATGGCAACATGACGGCAAAAAACCACAGCAACCAACCGTATTTTCAAAGCGTCACTCTGGCAGTCAAGCATGGTTTGGAAAGATTCTGGTGTCTTTGCTGATGTTGAGCTGGTTTTAGAGTGGTTTTAGCCAATAAAGGTTAGCAACAGCATTATAGATAAAGATATGTTTAGAAAAATATAATTACAACTGACCATTTACGAAATGCTGAGAATTTAGTGAGTCCGTTTTGTGTGTCGATCCCTCACACTCATTTTGTAAAGCATTTAGTAGTAATGGGCATGGCCGTAGCTACCATTGAGGTCACCGAGGTCCGGACCTCGGTAAAATTTTAGCTTTTTATTTATTTATTTATTTTTTTTAAGACATATTGAATCCTTTACTGCGCAAATGAATGTTGTGAACACGCGCTTATACAGGCAGAAGAGCCTTCTAATTCAGATGTGGATGAGCTTGTTCTGGACCTAAATGAGTCCACTCTAAAACCGAACCTCTAGAGCCGCTTTGGACCCGAGTGCGTAAAACTCCGCGGAGGCCGAGAGCGCGGCTGAGTCTGTGCGTCAGCCCACGCTACAACTAGCCTGGGAAAATCAGACTGGTCACCGTTGCGTCAAATCCATTTCCCACAGCGGTACATACACAGGCAAACAGGAAGCGGAGTAAACCAATCAGCGAAGGGCGGGCGTCTGCCATTGATGCAGTGTTATTAGCGGTTTTGCGTTAATATTTGCGCAGGATTATGAATCACAAAACTCACCTACTGTCGATGTGTTTTTGGTCATTTACCGCCGATTGGAGACACGCTTTCTCTCTGTCGTGCGTCGTTCGTAGATTGTTATTGAGGGACTTCTGCGTCCTGTGAGTGACGCTGCTCGCTAACAACACGTCACAGCAAATAAACGAATCTGATTGCACGGGAACGGATTGATTTTGCGGAAGCCGCGAACGAGGGCATGGTGACCAGACTGATCCCCCGCTGGATAAACAATACAGAGGGGAATCATTCTGGTCTCACCAGGCTACGCTACAACAGCTGCGCCTTTAGCAGGAACCGCGCCAAAATTTGATCGAGTTGCAATTTCTTTACTGTCTGTCATAAAGAGAGAGGAGCCTGTGCGTGCGCCGTCAGACTGATCAGAAACTTCGAATTACAACAAGAGTTTTCCTCTCATTCTGATCCGAGGAGCGAGAGGAGAAGGAGAAGTGTCTGTGTCCCCTCCTCTGCCGCTAAACCCGTGGCTTTGTCTGTCACATGCAAAGATTGTAATGTCCTGCGTATAAATGATCTTCACTTTAATGAGAGCTTAAACCAGCGCATTCACATTTGTAGATACCGGTGGTTTGACAGTACGAGGGGGCGGGGCCAGATGTTCAGAATGAGCTGGTCACTGGGACAAAGCAAAACACTAACGTTCACACTAACAGCCTCGTTTTCAAAACAATTAAAAACTGACATTTTCATTTAATATTTTTATTTAGGACAAGACATTCTTAATAGCCTATCACTCGGGCGAGCAAAAACGTGTTCAATGTGGAAAACCTGCTTCACTGTAATAATGGATTAAATAGATATTAAATAGATATTTATGTTGTGATATTCATCGTGTCAAAGTAGGGGATAAGTGACTCGTCCCCTAAAGCTTCAGGAGGTACACAGCTCCAAAAAGTTTGGGAACCACTGGCCTAGGCTATTTCTGTGGCACAGTCTATCTGCTCCTAACATGTCCTCCTCACTGAAACAGAGAAAGAGATGAAGAGGATCAAGCAAAGCAAGTTAGTCTTCGGGGTCACAGGAGAAAGAGATGCAGATGCCCCGCCTCAGGTCGACAGCAAAAAGTGAGAGAGAATCACGAAGAAGATGGGGAGAGAGAGAGTGCAGCTGCATCCATGGCGTCTCACTAAAGTTTCTTTCAACGTTTGACACGCTGGGTTTTGACATTAATCCTGTCTAGTCTCATTCAGTCCAGGTCCAGTCCTTAATAGTCCTGGTTTAGTCCTGTAGTCTCACTCAGACCGTCCTGTTTAGTCTTAGTCTCACTCAGACCAGTCCTGGTTTAGTCCTGTAGTCTCACTCAGTCCAGTCCTGGTTTAGTCCTGTAGTCTCACTCAGACCAGTCCTGGTTTAGTCCTGTAGTCTCACTCAGTCCAGTCCTGGTTTAGTCCTGTGTCTCATAGTCCAGTCCTGTTTGTCCTGTAGTCTCACTCAGTCCAGTCTGGTTTAGTCCTGTAGTCTCACTCAGACCAGTCTGTTTAGTCCTGTAGTCTCACTCAGTCCAGTCCTGGTTTAGTCCTGTAGTCTCACTCAGACCAGTCCTGGTTTAGTCCTGTAGTCTCACTCAGTCCAGTCCTGGTTTAGTCCTGTAGTCTCACTCAGTCCAGTCCTGGTTTAGTCCTGTAGTCTCACTCAGTCCAGTCCTGGTTTAGTCCTGTAGTCTCACTCAGACCAGTCCTGGTTTAGTCCTGTAGTCTCACTCAGTCCAGTCCTGGTTTAGTCCTGTAGTCTCACTCAGTCCAGTCCTGGTTTAGTCCGAGTAAATTCCTAGTTGTGAACCTGCTCATAACAATGGCAATAAACCTATTCTGATTCTGATTTAGTCCTAGTGTCAGTCAGTCCAGGTCTAGACAAGAATTGTGTTGGTTTTGAAATAGCTGTCTAAATAAAGCTTTATATTAAAGTTGCATTTTTTTAATCTGAGAGTGAGTGAGCTTGAGAGGTGAGGGTTGATGAAGCTGTTAGAGTAAAGAATTGGGTTAAGTTTTGCTCTGGTTTGTTGTTTGACCAAACTGTTCCAAAACTGGGAAGTGCTGTCAGTCAGTAAAGCTGTAATATACAGGAAAATAATAATAATGCATTAGTCTTATACAGCGCTTTTTCAGACGCTTAAAGTCGCTTTACAATTTCATGCATTATTCATTCACTCCATACTTGGTGGTGGTAAGCTACTATTGTAGCCCCAGCTGCCCTGGGGCAGACTGATGGAAGCGAGGCAACCAGCCTGCACCATCGGCCCCTCCCGCCACCACCAACCACTCACTCACTACATTCACTCAGGCTTACTGAGTCTCCAAAGAGCAACAAAAAGCAATTTTTGAAAACAGCTAAAGGATGAGATGAAAGTGGTTTTGATCACTTAAAATACAGGAAATTACATCTGAATCTTAAAAAATTTCCTGGGGGAGGACTTCCTGATCCCCCAGTTTAAAGAATTATTCGGACCTCACTATTTTTTAATCCTGGCTACGGCCCTGGTAATGGGTCGATCGCTAAGAAGCCTTGGTGCAGGGAGTAGTCAAACGGCTCATTTAACAACCCATGAATCAAAGTCTCTGCTAAATTTGTCTAAAATTTAAACTGTATACAGTGCCTTGCGAAAGTACTAATACACCTTGAACTTTTGCACATTTTGTCATGTTTAAAACCCTAAATGTACAATTTTTATTTTGGATTTATTTTGATTCTGTTATTTTACAAAAAATAGAAAAGTGAAAAGTGGGGCGTGCATAAGTATTCATACAGCATTTTTCTGAGTGCATTAAATTGCCTTTATAACATTCCTAATGACTGCAGAATGTTCACACCTTGCCCTAACCATTAAATAGAGGCCACCTGTGTGTAATCTACTCTCAGTATAATTCCAGCTGTTCTGTGAGGGCCTCAGAGCTATGGTCAGAGTGTATTGGTCACTAACAACATCATGAAGGCCAAGGAGCACACCAGAGAGGTCAGGGATAAAGCTGTGGAGAAGTTTAAAGCAGCGTTAAGTTATACAAAGATTTCCCAAGATTTGAACATCTCACGGAGCACTGTTCAATCCATCATTCAGAAATGGAAAGAGTATAGCACCACTGTGAACTTACCAAGACACGGGCGTCCACCTAAACTAACAGACCGAACAAGGAGAGCACTGGTCAGAAATGCAACCAAGTGCCCCAAGATAACTCTGGAGGAGCTGCGACGTACTGCCGCTGAGCTGGGGGAATCTGTACATGGGACAACTATAAGTCGTACTCTACACAAATCTGGCCTTCATGGACGAGTGGCAAGAAGAAAGCCATTATTGAAAGGAGGCCATAAGAATCTGTTTGAAGTTTGCTAGAAGTCATATGGAGGACACAGCTACCATGTGGAAGAAGGTGCTTTGGTCAGATGAGACAAAAATTGAACTTTTTGGCCCAAATGCAAAACATTATGTATGGAGCAAACCTAACACTGCTCATCGTCCTGAGTGCACCATCCCCAGTGTCAAATATGGTGGGGGAGCATCATGCTATGGGGCTGCTTTTCCTCAAGATTGTAAGAATAGTTGGGAAGATGGATGGAGCCAAATACAGGGACCTTTTGGAGGAAAACCTGCTGGAGTCAGCAAGAGAATTGAGGCTGGGGCGGAGATTCACCTTCCAGCAGGACAATGACCCTAAACACAAAGCTAAATCTACAATGGAATGGTTTAAAAACAACATATGAATGTGTTAGAATGGCCCAGTCAAAGTCCTGACCTAAATCCTATTGAAAATCTGTGGAAAGACCTGAAAACTGCTGTTCACAAACGCTCTCCTTCTAATTTGACAGAGCTTGAGTTGTTTTGTAAAGAGGAATGGGCTAAAATGTCAGTCTCTAGATGTACAAACCTTGTACAGTCATACCCCAGAAGACTTGCTGCTGTTATTGCAGAAAAAGGGGTTCCACAAAGTATTAAGTCATGCTGTATGAATACTTATGCACGCCCCACTTTTCACTTTTCTATTTTTTGAAAAATAACAGAATCATGTTTCATTTTGCTTTCACTTCACAGTTGTCTGTTACTTGTGTGTAAACTTTCAGTAAAAAATTCAAAATAAAATCTGTACGTTTAGGGTTGTAAACATGACAAAATGTGCAAAAGTTCAAGGTGTATTAGTACTTTTGCAAAGCACTGTATGTAAAAAAAAAATTAAGAGCCATTTGGGAGCAAAGAGAGAGAAATGATCCGGTTCACCAAAAAGAGCTGAAAATCCCATCACTAGCATCTAGCCTAATTAACTGACATGACAGACGTGACAGAGAGAGAGGTGATAGGATTCTCTGAGAAACTCAATTCACACGTTTCCACAGGCTGCCGTTATCTGGAAGCCTCGAAGGACCACGCACTGCTCGCCAGAGGTGGATTTCGCTGACAGCTATTTACTTCTCACAGAAAAGAAGGGAAAGTGCAAACGGCCTCCAGCTACAAGTATGGCTTTTTTTTTCTTATACTGGAGAATGCCTTGTCAAAATTGGACATGTCATGTTTTGTCGAGGCTTTTTCTGTTTTTAGGATATGCCTGAGGGTGATCGAGCAGATGATCCTTGTGAAGAAATCTCCATTCCATTGGCAGAGCCGACAACATCAGCGCCTACTAGGGCTGCACGATATTGAAGTAACTTGCCATATTCGATAAGGTGGTGCAATATGGCGATAACGATAACGTAAAAAAAAAAATCAAAAAAGTCAGGATCAAAACAAGGGTAAAATTGAACTAAATTAGGAAATGTTAAAGTAAAATTAACTTTTACACATTTTTAAGATCTGTTCATTGTTTGGTTTTGGCTGAGTTTGCAACAAAAAAGGTCGAGCTCAGTCAGATGAAGGCTTTAGTGAAGTTGCGATATATTCTGGCTTCTTGTGATACAGATATTGTATCACATAATATCGCGATACAATATTACGATATTTGCGATATATTGTGACAAGATGAAAATCATTCACAAATTCATTCATTCAGTAATGTAATAATACAACAGTCTGACTTTGTTTATAAAAGTTATATTAAACATTGTTTAGATGTTTAGGTGGCCTTTTATTTTTTATTTTGTGGGTTTTCATCAACTTTTTGTTTATTACGTTCCAAATGTTCATTGATTGAAACATCATTCATGTTGAATTCTCCTATGTGTAAAATCTGAACAGTTGCTCATGACTCCTCCGTTCTCCAGCTGATGCTTCGTAAGACCACTAACTTACAAAATATTTTTTCTCTGATTGGTTAATGTGATTGTCAATCACAGCCATCGGGAAATTGAAGAAATCGCCCCTGATCCCAAACTACTAGGGATGTAACGATTCATCAAAAATTTATTTAAAATCGACTTAAACTGCTTAAAATGTGAATCGATGTAATATGATAAATAAATAAAAGAATCGATGTTAAAGCCACCCTCGGCTACCCCATTTTGCCCGACCGCAATAGTTGCATCCTTACATTGCATCACTAGAAACAGCAAGCTAACTAAAGATAAGCTCCACACCTCCCCGGCCTCACCCCCAACACACGCCACACCATGTAAACACATACACGTGTAGGCATCGAAGCAGTAACAGTTAGCGGCTACAGTCGGAGTTTTAGTGTTAGCGGCTAACACAGAGTTTAGCATTATGACAGAAGATCGTGAACTGATAAACATCTGACCGACCTGCTCTGATGCAGCTGAAATCCATCCATCCATCCATCCATCCATCCATCCATCCATCCATCCATCCATTTTCTTCCGCTTTATCCGGGGCCGGGTCTCGGAGGCAGCAGTCTCAGCAAAGATGCCCAGACTTCCCGATCCACGCACACCTCCACCAGCTGTTCTGGGGGACCCCGAGGCGACACCAGGCCAGCTCGGAGACATAGTCCCACCAGCGTGTCGTGGGCCTTCCACGAGGCCTCCTCCCAATAGGACATGCCTGGAGCACCTCCCGAGGGAGGCGACCAGGAGGCATCCGGAACAGATGCCCTAGCCACCTCAGCTGGCTCCTTTCGACGTGAAGGAGCAGCGACTCTACCCGAGCTCCTCCCGGGTAACTGAGCTCCTCACCCGATCTCGGAGGGTGCGCCCAGCCACCCTGCGAAGGAAACTCATTTCGGCCGCTTGTATCCGCGATCTTGTCCTTTTGGTCATTACCCAGATCTCATGACCATAGGTGAGGGTGGGAACGTAGATCGATCGGTAAATCGAGAGCTTTGCTCCCTGACTCAGCTCCCTCTTCACCACAACAGTCCGATACAGCGACCACATCACTGCTGACGCTGCACCGATCCGTCTATCGATCTCACGCTCCATCCGTCCCTCACTCGTGAACAAGACCCCGAGATACTTGAACTCCTCCACTTGAGGTAAGGACTCCCCACCGACCTGAAGCGGGGAAACCACCTTTTTCCGGTGGAGAACCATGGCCTCAGATTTGGAGGTGCTGATCCTCATCCGGCCGCCCCACACTCGGCTGCAAACCGCCCCAGAGCGCGCTGAAGGTCCTGATTTGATGAAGCCAACAGAACAACATCATCTGCGAACAGCAGAGATGAGATCCTGAGGTTCCCAAACCGGATACCCTTCAGCCCCTGGCTGCGCCTAGAAATTCTGTCCATAAAAGTAATGAACAGAACCGGTGACATAGGGCAGCCCTGGCGGAGACCAACACGCACCGGAAACAAGTCTGACTTACTGCCGGCAATGCGAACCAAGCTCCTGCTGCGGTCATACAGGGAACGGACAGCCCTTAGCAGAGGGCCCCGGACCCATACTCCCGGAGCACCCCCCACAGGGCACCACGAGGGACACGGTCGAACGCTTTCTCCAAATCCACAAAGCACATGTGGACTGGTTGGGCGAACTCCCACGAACCCTCGAGCACCCGATGTAGGGTATAGAGCTGGTCCAGTGTGCCACGACCGGGACGAAAACCGCATTGTTCCTCCTGAATTCGAGGTTCTACTATCGGCCGGATCCTCCTCTCCAGCACCCTGGAGTAGACCTTACCGGGGAGGCTGAGAAGTGTGATCCCTCTGTAATTGGAGCACACCCTCCGATCCCCCTTCTTAAAGAGAGGGACCACCACCCCGGTCTGCCAATCCAGAGGCACTGTCCCAACCGCCACGCGATGTTGCAGAGACGTGTCAGCCAAGACAGCCCTACAACATCCAGAGACTTAAGGTACTCGGGACGAATCTCATCCACCCCCGGGGCCTTGCCACCGAGGAGCTTTCTAACCACCTCGGTGACTTCAGCCTGGGTGATGGACGAACCCCCCTCCGAGTCCCCAGCCTCTGCTTCCTCATCGGAAGACGTGACAGTGGGATCGAGGAGCTCCTCGAAGTACTCCTTCCACCGCCCGACCACATCCCCAGTCGAGGTCAACAGCTCCCCGCCCGCACTGTAAACAGTGTTGGTGAAGCACTGCTTCCCCCTCCTGAGGCGCCGGATGGTTTGCCAGAATCTCTTCGAGGCCGACCGATAGTCCTCCTCCATGGCTTCTCCGAACTCCTCCCAGACCCGAGTTTTTGCCTCTGTGACTGCACGAGCTGCAGCACGCTTGGCCTGCCGGTACCTCTCAGCTGCCTCCGGAGTCCCACAAGCCAACAAGGCCAGGTAGGACTCCTTCTTCAGCTTGACGGCATCCCTTACTTCCGGGCGCCACCAACGGGTTCGGGGATTGCCGCCGCGACAGGCACCAGAGACCTTACGGCCACAACTGCGAGCAGCCGCATGAAAGCTGAAATCCTCATGTCCTTTTGACAAATAATCCAATATTTACGGAGACTAGAGCTGTCATGTCTTTTTACTCCTTATAATTACAAAGGCTGCACCGGGAGGCTGTGAGGTGTTCGAGGGTTGCAGGGAAAAAGTGCACTGTAAAATTAGTTATAAATGGTAGTATTATGTTCAAACTGCAACAACAAAAAACACACACATGAAAGTTGCAGTAAAGACATAGCTGAGGGCAGCTTAAAAAAAAAAAGTCAAAATGATTATAGTTATATGCTATAGTTCATTATTTTTTTGTAATGTAATGTTCTCCTGCTGAGACAATTACAGTTTGTTACACTGAAAAAAGTGATTTTGGTGAGTTGTAAATATAATCTATGTAAACCGTATATATTTTACTCGATTATTGTAGGCAGCCATGAAATGATAAAATAATGGGTACATTTTACACATGCTACCTAATTGTTAACAGTAACAACTGTTATGTGGAAAATATGGTAAAATATACCCCAAAGAATTTGGTAAAATACACCCCAAAGACGTGAGCCCTGTGGCCTTGCTTGCGCGTGCGTCAGTCCTGCGTTCCCAATTGCGCATGAGTCAAACGATCAGACCACGTTTTTCAGCCATCTTGTGTGCCACCTTCCTTTTGCACCGGATGCCGACAGACAAATGAGTAAAGGTAAGCTATTTGCATGGGGCTATTGCTGTATATAATGCAGATGCAAATGATAATTTATAACGTGACGAAATATTTCACTTGGCTTGTATTCGGAGCTAAAGCGGAAGCAGTCAGAAGGATTAGCCTCCACGTGGTAGAAACCGGAGCTCTTTAATTTTACAAAGACGCACATCAACATGGTTTCTCGTAAACACCGGGAGATACAGTGGTAATAATTGCGTCTGGATCAGTGCTGAGACGGTCTGTTAGACGAGAATTCACACTGGAAATTGACGAGCTAACGTAGATACACCGGAGAGACGCGGTGCTCTGGGAGTAAACAGGAGAAGGCGCAGCTGATCTGGATGTAAAAGCAACGGACTGAATACATCAGTAACCGGACTGTTTTAAGAAGAGAGACAGTTTCTTGGATTATGGACTTTTGTGGAGCAGAGACAGCGATGTCTTAAACGACAAACTTGCCGCTGCGGTGTTCAGCATGGAGAAAGAGAGCGGTGAGCGACGCTTCATTCGTTACAAGTACACGTAACCTCTTAACCCCCACCTGAACCAATCTTATTTTGTCCAGTTTGGCCTAGAATAAACCCTCAGGTTTGGCTTTACCCAAAAATAAAAGCTTCTTGGGCGTAACATGAGCGGTAAAAACATGACAAATTTGACGAGTACACGTCCAAAAGCCATGACTAAAACTACTAAAACATGACAAAAACGTGGCAACAAGACAAGAAAGACAGAAGTTTGTTGTTTGTGGACTGACATAATGTGAAAGACATGGCAATTTAAATGTATTTAAAAATAAGTTTCTAAATGCAATATATTTCAATTGGAGTGTTCTATCTAGAATGCCATTCAATATCTTTGGTCCAGAGTAGGGTTGCCAGGTCTGGGCAGCAAAACCGCCCAAAAATATCTGAAAAACCGCGGAAAACCCGCGGACATATGGCCGGCTGGAATGTGTTCAATGTTGTTTACCAGTAAACAGTGCCCATGTGCTCCCGCGATGATGAGAAACCACACCTTTTTCCCTGTGGTATTGAAAAAGCAGCTCAAGAGCCTTGGATTTGAGATTTTGTGATTCGTGATAGTGATCAAAAAATAAGATGGAAATAGCCAATTTTACATTGAAAACAGCAAGGCAAAAAAACGCGGACAGTTTTTTTCACCCGCGGAATGGCTTAAAAACCGCCAAATTCCGCGGTTTAACCGCGGATCTGGCAACCCTGGTCCAGAGGGTCAAAGTGGCCGATCTAAAGTATCGGCCACGCCTATGAATGTGGCGGCCATCTTATGAGCGGACGATTAGCTGGACTGTCATTGAACGTAATGTTAGCAGATGGACTGAAATGCTGATGAATACAAGTCAAATGGATCCAGTGATAATGATAATATTGCAGTCCTAAAGAACAAGACAATGACTTATTTGATACATGTACATTATTTACAGTGTACATGGCTGCTTTTTGAATCACCTGAGATGTCTTTAAATGTGAGAAGTCACTTACACTGTTTATAATGTATCAGTGTTAGTTGCGGTCTTATTCTTTAGCTTGCATGACATTCTTGACTCCGTAATGTATTTGTAAATAAAATCTTAAATGCTAAGTATGCAGAATAGCACCACCTCGAATGCATAGCACAATCCAATTAAATGCACACGGTAAGAAAGTCCAAACACGGGCTATTAATTCACTTCCTTATCTGAACCATTTACCTTTCTGATGGAAACCTATGACACACTTCCAGTACAGACCAAAAGTTTGGAAACACTTTTGATGTATCAGCGTTTCTTTACTTTCAAAACTATTTACTTTGTGTGATTCTCATTGAAGGCATTAAACTATGAATTAACACATGGAATTATGTAGGAAACAAAAAAGGGTGAAAAGCTCAAAATATTTTTTAAATGTTTAATTCTTCAAAATCGACACTCTTCATTGTTGGCATTTTCTCAATGAGCTTCATTTAATAAGGTCGACATCCGAAATGGTTTAACAGTTTGTGAAGTTCAAACTATTTCTGGTGACGACATCGTGGTGCTCAATGAGAATGCTAACGGATTCTATGTAAGTCAACGGTATCTTCCTAACCGTATTCTATCAACACAGATATTCCAAACGTTGCCCTGGCGTTGTGCCATATTTGTCACAAGTCGCTATAGAGTACTAAGACTGTTTTTAAAGGCAGTTTAGGAAGTTCCCATTCAATGCAAGTCATTGAACTCTCCACACATTTCTAAACACTCGGGCTCATTAGGAAATAAGGTCCAATTTGTAAAATCCTGAACTATTCCTTTAAGGGAAATTAGTTGTGCAGAGGCGGTCTGGAATCTGCAGCATCTCCGGTCTGCAGTAAGCGTGGCAGCCTGCAACTTGGAGCCGCAGGTGCTGCTGATTCAGGACCTGTAGGATCTGGAATCATACTTAAGTATTGATACTTGCATGAAGTATCGATACGTGGGATCGGCACAAACAATATCGCGATATCGATATACAAAAGTTTTTCACAGTCGTAGTTATTACATTTATCTTATTTATTATAATGTTTACTCTATCATTCTAATTTTTTTTTTTTTCTGTCTCTACAGTTGAGGAAACCCCAAAACCACAATGGCAGTCCATTTAAGGGTCATCTTGGAAGAAAAATGTCTAATTTTTTTGGAATTAAAGACATTGAAATAATATGAAGGCCTGTATTTTTTTTTTTTTTAAAGGGGGTTATATCTGGCCCTATCTGAATATGTAATGGTGAGAAACTGATATTGGTTAATTTGTGTTAGTAATGGACCATTTCTGCATTACCTTGGTTGCCATGGTTTTCATACAGATGTGTCAGTTTCAGAACCAGTAAGGGGGGACAGTTTTAAGTACTTTTGCTGTTAACAATGTGCATAACTGTAAGGAAAAGGAATATACAGCACCAAATCTTGACTCCCTTTCACAGAACAGTACTTAAATGTGAGTTTAGTTTTGGTGCTGTATATTCTTTTCCTTTAGTTATTCACATTGTTCACTGTAAAAATGCTTAAACTGTCCCCCCTTCCTGATTCTGAAATTGACATATCTGTATGAAAATCATGCCAATCAAGGTAATGCAGAAATGGTCTAACTATTTGTTATTATTGGGTATTATCTACTGGTGAATATTGGGTATTATCTACTGGTGAATATTGGGTATTATCTACTGGTGAATATTGGGTATTATCTACAAGAAATTAAGAGGTAATTCTACCAATTTATTTAAGAAATTAAAGTTTTATATTTCAGGTATTTTATACTCCATAAATGAATTAAATCTACCCAAAAAAAGTAGATGCAAATTGTTACCTCAGATTTATTGGGTAAATTCTATAGGTTACTTTTTTAAGTGTACAAGGACAAAAATGCAGATGTAAAAACAAAGAAACATATTTTGGTATAAAATGAGGCGTGTTCATTTTCAAGAAATTAAGATTTAAAAAATTAATAAAATAAAATAAAAATTCAGGGAGTTAAAATCAGAAATCCCATCGAATCTGGGCTTGAGTGAATTATTACATCCCTACAAACTACACATCTGGAAAAAACTTTTTACAAATACTTTACTGTATTTAAGGCAAGACACGGCAGGTGAAAGTATAGATTTTTCACGCAGTGGTCGAAGTGGAGATTTTTAGCAGTTTTACTCCCCTTAACATCTTAGTTTTCATGTCAGAGTATAAAAATGACAAAACTAACCCCCCAATGCTTATTTTATGATGTTTTGTCGCGAGCGAGGCGGAGATATCCCGGAAGTAGCTACAACGTCACTTCTCAAAGCCGTCTTTCCCACCGGCAAAGACGATTTTACATCCACGTGTTCTGAAAGGATGTCTGCGATGACGCTATAACCCAAATATGGTATTGTACCTTTTTTCCCCACTTATGATTAGTTAATTCAAAACTAAACAAGATCCAAATCCTTCAGATTTGTTTTTAAATAAATTTAAATATGGGTCTATCCATTATTTTCAATTTGACAATGAAAATATCACCAATTTTGGCCATTTTTTTGCACAAAATGCCTTATTTTTTATGAAAACATAAAATGACAGAAATTTTTTTCTCATATTTATATCAGTAATGTTCAGCAAAAGTTTCAAATTGATATCTCTGTTGTCGTCACTTTATCGTCATATTTTGAAGCTTTGTCGTTGCTTTTTATATTTTATCCCTTTCTGTTGACTTTTTTAAGGGGTTAAGAGGTTAACTACAGAAGTAATATTTTACTTTCACTCGCCCAATGAAGTGAAGCACTTCGAGCACCACTGCTTGGACTGAAGTCCACATCCTGTTGTGCTGGGATAACGCTGACAGAGCTGAAGACATTAGCCCATTACTCGCTTCCCCCCTGAGTCCAGAGCATGGCTGAAATATTGATCGGGTTGTGGCCTTCGCTGACCACTGCACCAGAACTGCCACAGAATGATAGATCTGTCGATAGAATGTCCGCCGAGGCCACCCCTGCACCGCTCCTGTGGTCGTGCTGAGGCCTATTCACCTTATTCCGGAAGTTCGCGTGGGCGCCGCCATTAATTAAGCCCACCCCTTCTCTCCCATCAGTTTATATAGGATTGTAGAAGTCCAGATAAAATCAGTTACTAAATTAATACAAAGTCGATTTTAGGCCATGCAAAGAAACGGTGCAGTGTTGACTTGTTCACATGAACATAAGACATTTTACACAAATCAATCTACTAATTCCGGGCGGAATAAGGTAGATAGTGAAGCATCTGTTCAAGGATGGACTGTACAATAGGGATGGGACGATAAACAATTATATTGTTAAATGCGATTAAAAAAATGCGGCAATTAATCGATCGCCACATTTTTAATAATCATGATCATCGCGTTAGAAGATAATCGCTAATAGAGCAGAAAATCACCGCCGCCGGTCCTCTAACAGACCTCTGTGAATATTGATGTCACACCACAAGGGGTCCCCGCTCCCATCATCATTGCAAGCTTTTATCATAATGAGTGAGAAACGCTGCCCCCGCTGTCATGGCGAGTGAACAGGTGAATGTTGTGGATCTGAATAACTCCACACTTTTCCTCCCCGGGAGAAAGTAAAGATTTTTGGGGGATTTACAGCACAACTTAGGGTGAAACTCCCACATGAGGAACATGTGGAAGAAAAGTCTGTGTCGAGAGCTGACGCTACCAGCATGCAGGTCCACCATCTGAGAGACAACCACTTGCATTGTTTGTAAAGCTACAGACAGACAAAATTAGCGCAAGGCTGAATTAAACTTGCTTCAGTCAGAACTTGTCCGTTGCCGGGTCGTGGGGGCAGCTGTTGGAGCTGCACCAGCCCCTATGGCTCCTCCTGCAGGTGGTGGGTCGAAGGACGGCCTCATGGTTCTAGGGGGAACGGGTATGGGCACGAAGCCCCTGACAACAGAGCTCCCAGGATCATTGGGGCGCTCAAACCCCTCCACCACGTTAAGATGGCGGTTCCAGGAGGTTTATTTTTTTATCATATACTGACTTTGGATGTAAATGTGCTATACCAATATAATTTACCTATACCTACTTACCTATATATACTGCAGAAAACAGAGAATGATTGGCACAAAATAACAAACTATCATCAGTAGTGTACATATCCCAAGTCCCAAGACCGCAACAAGGATCCTACTGCAGACCAAACTCCCACCACAGAGCCTTTGAAGGAATCTACCCATGAAGAACCTAGAAATGATGTCCAGCTGGTCTCCATGAGGATGATCCAACTCCACCATGCAGCACTGAAACCTGTGGTAAACGCGTCCAATCTCTTAAGCAAGAATGCCAAGCTCTGAGGACTGAAAATATGTTGTTGACTGAAAACAATTAATAGGACTACACTAAATGAGATGCGCTAGCATAACGATAATAAAGGGTTAAAGGTCCTATATCATGCAAAATTGACTTTTTGGAGCTTTTAACCATGTTATGCTATTTCCTTATCAAAACACCCAGAGCGGTTTTTGGCTTCATTCACACAGTTCTAAGTAATCCTCCTGAACTGACTGACTGATTTTAATTTGTAAAACAGCGTTTCATTATTTCTGTTGTAAGGGGTAAAAAGTGTCTGACGCGTCCGCGCTGCCCTGTGGAGTAAACAACGCACCCCCGAGCGTCTGAACAGATGTCATGTTTGCACGGAAAGTTGTGAAGAAGGAGCTCTTTCTAACCTACTCTGGACATCGCCTGTTTTTTTTTCTCTCATAGAAAATAAAGGAGGCGGCTCTTTTGCCGCGCATCATATTGTCTCGGTGTGCGTTGGCCTAAAAGCACCGTCCGCAGTCTGACTGTTACCATAGTTACCATCATGGACTTGTCATGCTGCCCACCATTTTAAACTGTAGGCTCTCAAATGTTGTGACGTCACATGAACGCAGCCCATACTCCCTCGTTGCACAAGTCCTTGATCTTGCAACAATCCAGATTGGGAATGGAAAGTAAAATTAATACTGGTGGTGAAACGTTGTAACACGGTTAAAACCTTAAAGGTCCTATATCATGCAAAATCGACTTTTTGGAGTTTATAACCATGTTGTTATGCTATTTCCTTATCAAAAACACCCCAGAGTGGTTTTTCACACAGTTCTAAGTAATATAAAACAGCTTTTTTAGGCCCGAGCGCCATCAGGGCTGGCGAAGGGGCTCTTGTAATCGTATAGAGCGCACTCCCCCAAAGTCACAAAGCGCTCGTCTCCTCTCAAACATGCACTAACGCACTCCTCTCGTCGTGCACGTTCCGTGCACGTGCACATGTATCAGAAAACAAACATTGTAATTGGACGGTGCGCGGAGCGCACTCCCCAAAGTGCGAACAAAACGCACAAAACGAGCGCGAAGCGCTCCCCTCCTCTCAAACACTCACTAACACACTCCTCTTGTCGTGCACGTCCCGTGCACATACATATATAATGCAAAATCAACATTGTAATTGTACAGAGCCCATAAAAGTCAATGGGCGACTGAGAGTCCTGGGTCACTGACGGCACGACCATGAGGTAGGAATGCGCGAGCGCTTTCCGAAAATATATAGTTTATGGTACCGCGTAAGCGGGAACATTGTTTTCGTATGGGAATATTATTCTTTCTTTCTTTCTTTCTTTCTTTCGCACTGTCGCAATTTTCACCCAGTGAACATTGACGAAAAGTCACCAATTTGGCCCAAAATTCAAACCCGATCCGACGCAACTTTTGACTATTTCCAAATTTTGAATTTCAAATAGTGGCGCGACAGTGCCACCTCCGTTTTTTTTAATAGGCGGTCGGCGAGGGCCGATAATCGCCGCTTCGCGGCTATATTTTGTTGTTGTTGTAAGAGAGCAATAAAGAAAAAAAAAAACAAGAAAAAATAAAAACTCTCCGTCTCCGACCGTCTGTGCTGTCCCGAGACAGTAAGCAAACGCTCCCGCGGCCGGAGGGTGCATTGTTTGTGAAGACGGAGCTCTTTCTAACCTACTCTGGACACCGCCTGTTCATTTTGCTTACCCAACGATAATGTCACGGATGCGCGTTTGACTCCGAGAGGAACAGGACTATTCAACCTTCCTAAAGAAGAGTGCACTCGCCAGAAGTTGGAATTTCTTTCCAGGATTCAGCTAGCTATATCAACCAACCTGATGGATGTTTGGTGAACCTTGGCCAGAATCAAAGTGGATTAACTTTTATAACCAACGCGATCCCATAACGTAAACACCCGACAATGGGAAGGCCATGCTGAGCGGTGAGTCAATCAAAATGCGTGTTAGCGTGTGTGTTAGCGTGTGTGTTAGCCATTTATGAAACTGTGTTGCACATGTCAACTCCTTATAACTGCATTATGTGAAGTAACTTCACTTTTTGCAGCGATATTTATATTAATACTGTAAATGTGGAATGAGCGGAGAGAGGGGCGGAGTTAACTGAATCGAAGCGTCTTGTCTTCCAGGTAGGGAAATACCCCCCAAAAATACTTATATTTCTCTCAAAAATTAGTACTCCATAGTGATAGAGGTACAATATATCATATAAATGCCTATACTTTACTTTGGAATGGCTAAAATAGCATGATATAGAACCTTTAAAAAGTCGATTTTGCAAGCATATGTCCCATTTTAACCCTCAATCACACCTTTACACAAGTTAGTTGTGTGTGCTTTGACAAAAATGTGCTTAGGTGTGAAAGTGGGTTAAAGAAGACAGCTGGTGTTCTTTTGAATTTGGCAATTAATTTGTCACAATAAGTTTTGTGTGTCACTGAACCCTTGAGACTCAGAGGAGGCAGAGCGGACTCTGTGGGGATGACTCATATTTACATTGGCCAAGCCTGTCGCAGTGTTTTTCACACCCAGGGAGGGAAGAAGGACAGACGCATGGGAAGCGTCAAAACATGTCCATGGTATTTGTACACTAACTACTGTTACTGTCAAACTAAGAGATTACAAGCACTTAAAAGGGAGTTCTTCACTTAAAGAGGAGTCTACACAAAACATATTTCAATACAAACTTAAGATAGATTTAGACACTGCACTTTCAATTTTCAGATTGGTCTCATTTCAGAACATCAAAGAATAAAAACTCTGCACCGCTGTTGCGCTCCCAAGAAATTTATTTTAAGCACCACAAAGTAACGTTTCGGGCGTTGCTTCGCCCATCAGACAATAAATGTTGGCTACACACCGGTATATATAGTCATAATTGGTAGATCACATGACACACAGGATTGCGTGGGTGATCACATGGCATACATCACGTGTCCTTCGAATGAAAGTTTACATACATGGTATGTGTGCACACACACATCAAGGAACAATCAATATGGGCAAAACACCCATGAGTAGGTCAATAAAAAAGGATCTATGATGGATAGCCACTGAAAAGTGATTTCAACCTGCAAAGACTCACAGAGACAGAATGTGTTAGAGGGTTTTATTTATATTGGAACATGATTGGGGCTCAGACCCCGGCGGAAGATTGCCGAACGATAGGCAATGCATGGTAATGATGCTGATGCCAGATCTTCCCCCGGAGCCTGGACACTGGTGGTGGCAGAACGAGACCTGCCGCGCGTCCATGCGACGGCCGGAGCCTGAGAAGAGCCCGGAGGTGGTGGGGCGGAGGATGGTCGCTGCACGGCTGAAAGACGCTGAGTGAATGACCGGGGAGCTTAAGAAGGGGATCCTGCAATGATTGCTGATGGATGGCGGCTGCGATGATTGCTGATGCAGGGGAGCGGCTTGGCGGGGCCGTGATTGGTTGAAGGCTGCAGGTACGTCTCCAGGTTGAATTTGCGCTTCAGCTTCATTTCAACCTGCAAAGACTCACAGAGACAGAATGTGTTAGAGGGTTTTATTTATATTGGAACATGATTGGGGCTCAGACCCCGGCGGAAGATTGCCGAACGATAGGCAATGCATGGTAATGATGCTGATGCCAGATCTTCCCCCAAAAGAGGTAGCCGGGGTCTGAGCGGAACTGTGCGCAAGATAGAGTGACCGCCAAACGGGAACTGCGCTTACCCAGGGGCGCGAGTGCGAGATGATTTCCAGCCGCCTGGGCAGAAATCGCCGAGACGTAGAAGTGGGAGAATCGGAGGAGCTGAGCAAAGATAGAAGGGGCAGCCATGATGAGTTAGTTTAGAGAACCCACCTGAAAGAGGGAGTGAGAAGCAAGATAGAAGATTGTGATTATGAGCAGAATAAGTTCCGTTTACGGATAAAACGAACACGAGCTGAAAACGCTCGGGCCGAAAAGTCCCTCCACGAGGGGCAGAAGAGACCCTCCGGCGAGGGAGCTGTGGAGGGAGCTGTGGAAAGTCCCTCCGGCGAGGGAGCTGTGGAAAGTCCCTCCGGCGAGGGAGCTGTGGAAAGTCCCTCCGGCGAGGGAGCTGTGGAAAGTCCCTCCGGCGAGGGAGCTGTGGAAAGTCCCTCCGGCGAGGGAGCTGAGGAAAGTCCTCCGGCGAGGGAGCTGAGGAAAGTCCTCCGGCGAGGGAGCTGAAAAGTCCTCCGGCGAGGGAGCTGAAAAGTCCTCCGGCGAGGGAGCTGAAAGTCCCTCCGGCGAGGGGCTGAAAAGTCCCTCCGGCGAGGGAGCCAGGCGAGGGTAGAGACAGAGAGTCCTTCTGGCGAGAAGCCAGGCGAGGGTAGAGACAGAGAGTCCTTCTGGCAAGAAGCCCGGCGAGGGTAGAGACAGGGACAGCGGGCCCTCCGACGAGGGCAGCAGAGACTGACAGCAGAGCCCTCCGACGAGGGCGGCAGAGACAGTGACAGCAGAGCCCTCCGACGAGGGCGGCAGAGACAGTGACAGCAGAGCCCTCCGACAAGGGCGGCAGAGACAGAGACAGCAGAGCCCTCCGACAAGGGCGGCAGAGACAGAGACAGCAGAGCCCTCCGACGAGAGCAGAGATAGAAACAGCAGACCTTCCGTGAGGGCTCCGACGAGGGCGGCAGAGACAGCGATAGAAACAGCGCAAAGATTTGTTAAGAGATGCTCTTGAGGTTTTGATCGAATAGCGCTGAATAGCCCGAGCCTTTGGTTGATTGAGCATTTGAAGTGAAAGTTAATGGCGGATGCTAAATTTCGAGATGAGCAAGCATGTAGTGCCGTGGTCTGTGCAAGAGGCTATTGAGACGAGCACTCTTGAGACGAGACAGAGCATCGGCAATAGCGTGATATGGCCGGGAGTAGAACGAGCTGCAATTGAGAAATTTGTGATCGTTGCTATGTGATCTGATGCGTGAAAGCGTATAGATTTTGAAGGGGAACATCTTTTGAATATGGCATAGACTGCGCCATATTATCACGAGCGGCGGCAATTTGTTCCTGCTTCCGGAGTGTCCCTCGAACAGCAAGCTAACTCTACTTGATGTGTATCGTAGAGTGCGGAGACTCTGAGGTAGAATTGGAGGAAGCCCATTTCCTGTGCTGATTTGCCCTGATGAAAACCCCAAAAGACCGGAGCGCGTCCGAAACCGAACGACTGTCGGACGTGCGAGGCGGGGCGACAGCCTTGCGTGCGAGGCAGGGCGACAGTGGGCCGCGCGAAGCGGGGAGACAGCACAGCTGTCTGATAAACGAGTACTTGATACGTATTCAGGAAACAGAACTAATGACCAGAGATCAGACGTGGAGCCCCTGCCGTTAAGTATATGATAGCCATCGCACCTCAACATTCAAACTATTTACTTTCAAATGGTTGGGGAGACAGCGCCCCCGATAAGTTATCCACGCGTGGCATATTGACAAGCCGTTACCAGGAGATCTGCTCCATCCGACCGTGGTTGTGACGTGTCCGATAGTGATGGTTACATGGAGCAGAATTAAACAGACCTGCATTCACGTGAAGAAAGCCTCAGCCATCGCAACGACATGAGACCGCGCGAAAGATCGCCCATGGTAGAATCAGGTAGGGAAGTGACAGGCCTTGTCGAAATACCGCCACAATTAGTGGGGCAAACAGCCCTTTAACTATGTAATGAGTGAGTCGGTGGTGCGCCCGCCGTAGAGAAAATCACGACTGTTGTGGTTGTTTACGATTAACTATTCGATGACTGTTGAGCAGTGTGAACGCGCTAAGATTTACCCGACTTTAGGTCAGTTTGAGTGAACTGAATGAAATCATTCATCATTTAAATAGCGAACATGGAAACAGGAGGCCGTGGGCTGCGCGAAGCACGGCGGGCTGTGTGAGCCAGGGAGATGGCGGCCGTGCGAGCAGCGCCGGTGCTGGCCCTTCTGGGGCCCCAAGCGAAATCCATGTGGGGCCCGACAGTACTCGTGCATCCCATGCCAATCGACGAAGCGTGAACCCGAGCACGGTCGACACGTTCTACTGTGCGGTGGAGCAGTGCAAGAATGGAACATAGTGACCCCAATTCACGCCTTGCCCCTTTTGTGAGGACCACCGGCACTAAGCCACTGTGGGACAGTATTAAGACACCTACTAGTCTATTTCCCCTGCTTTTATTAAATGGTAACTGCCAAATGGCCCCATCTCTCACCTTTGGTCCGTGACCCACGGTTTGGGAACCACTGATTTAAAACCAACTGAAACCTGCACCTGACGGTTATCCCTGACTTGCCGCCGAGAATTGGCCTGTGAGCGGCCCAATTGGTTTAGACTGCGCAGTCGGAGAACCGGAGTTACTGTAGGTAACTGTGCTTGTGTCCGAGAACCGGAGTTACTGTAGGTAACTGTGCTTGCGTCAGAGAACCGGAGTTACTGTAGGTAACCGTGCTTGCGTCAGAGAACCGGAGTTACTGTAGGTAACCGTGCTTGTGAGAGGCCCATGAATTCGACCCCTCTTGACCAGCCATGTGGGCGGGAGTGAATGAGCGCTGTCCTGTAACAGCGCGTTGAGTAACCAGTAACACCTTAGATTGACCGAGATGCAGGGCCCTACGCAGCGGGGCCCCACTTGCCTTGCGTAGTTTGCGTATAGAAAAGCCGGCTCAGCGTGCGGGGCAACCGGGATCTAACGAGAGCGCCACGCCATAGACCGGGGAACAGCTGGAATATTTGAGAGGACACGCAGACGAGATCATGTTAATGCGACGCATTGCAAAAGCCACCACCAGTTATTTGCAGCGAGAATAATCGAGCACGAGTTAAGTGAGAGCACTTGCAAGTGACTAAACACTGCACCTTCCGAGTTACGCATGGACACATGAAGAAAAACCCGATGCCAGAACACCGAGCTGTTTACGACTCTGTGAAAACTGATTCAGGACGTCTGGGTTGGGAACCCGCGGGAGCGTGATGGCCTACGGGTCAGCGCCCGAAAGGAGCAAGCCTCCTCAACGCGGAGGCCGCAGCGCACGACGCGAAGCTCAGACACACGGAGCGTGCGCGCGAGTGCAGATGTGGTGTATACGTCTCACCTAGGAAGCCCGCCCCGATAGCCCACGGGGGCCGGGGCAGCGAAGGTCCGGAGGAGCGTGCGTTGACAGACTTGACGCCAAGACAGCACGGATCCGAGGAGCCAGGGGAGGAAACACGCGAGGACCGGACGACGAAACAGCGAGGGTGCGCTCTTGGCCCGCCCGCCCCGAGCAACAAAGGGGGCGGCGCGCGATGATCCGGAGCAGCGTGCGTCGGGCGACTCTACATCGAGGAAGAGGACGGGTCCGAAGCCAGGAGAGGGAACACGAGATCCAGCACCAGTAACAGCGGGCATGACCATGGCAGCAGCAGCAGCGCACGGGGCACCGGAGCGAGCAACGGGATGACGAGCCAACGGGGAAGAGCTAGCGGCCCGGGGTGGGATGACGACGCCCGGAGAAATGCGAGAGACAGCATGCGAACAGCTCCCGATACGTCAAAGTCTCGGTAACAGGTGACAACACAGCAGAGTCGCTGCACGGCTGAAAGACGCTGAGTGAATGACCGGGGAGCTTAAGAAGGGGATCCTGCAATGATTGCTGATGAATGGCGGCTGCGATGATTGCTGATGCAGGGGAGCGGCTTGGCGGGGCCGTGATTGGTTGAAGGCTGCAGGTACGTCTCCAGGTTGAATTTGCGCTTCAGCTTCATGACAGAAACCACAATAGAATAGAATAAGACCACAGCATAGAAAAGAGTGTAGATCTATGTACATGAAAGAAAAAACACTATGTACAATATGTTACAAGGATCAGTATTGGTAAACATTTACAAAGGCCAGTATTGATACACGATAAGACATTGAGCATTTTTTTGCTAAATGAGACACAGAACCTATTTTGCCTGAGCACTCTAGCGTGTGAGAACTTTCACCACTGAGAGAGAACCATGTTGAATCATAATACTGCAGTGATGTACATAAACACATAACTGTACAAACACTGAAGTAGAAATGTACACAATCGGTAAATCAAGGAAGGGTCTCAGATCGAAGTCTTCGTTGAGCCCTTTTGGATGGAGTGTATCAAGAGAATAAATCCAAAACGCTTCTCTTTTTAGTAGAGCAGCATTTATGTCCCGCCACGGTTAGAGGGTTTAACTTGTTCAATGCCAGTATAACGTAGCGTGCTTACATTGTGGTGTGCTTGAGTGAAATGGACAGCAACTGAGCTTTTAGTGTCCATGTTTCTGATATTGCTTCTGTGTTCGGAGATTCTGATTTTTAGTGGTCTGGAAGTTTTCCCAATGTAGGCCAGTCCACATGGGCATTTGAGCATGTAGATTACATTACTGGTGTTGCAGCTGATCACTCCTTTGATAGGATATGATTTACCGGTTCTTGGGTGATTGAATGTTTTCGTTTTTTGAGTGAAGTTGCATTGTGTGCAGTGGCCGCACCGGAAATTGCCCTGTGGTACATTCGTCAAGAAATGGGGTTGAGAACGGGTGGGCAGATTGGCCCTAACTAGCATGGTGTTCAAATTGGGCGGTCTTTTGTACACCACTCTAGGTGGAAGTGAGAAAACATTTTTGAAAGCAGGATCCGATTCGATTATGTGCCAGTGTTTTTTGATGATTTTTTCAAAGTCTTGGCCCAAGGGCGAGTACTGAAGAATGCAATTGGCTCTCGTTGCAGTTTGTTTATTTTTGGTGTGTGCCAGGCACTCCTCTTGGGACATGGTGTCAAATTTTTTGCGTGCTCCGGTGATCCACGATTGTTTGTACTGTCTTTGTTGAAAACGTTCCTCCATGTCGTCCGCTTCGATCTGATAATGTGCATCCGAGCTGCATATATGGCGCAAGCGGTTAAATTGAGAGATAGGTAGACTTCTTTTTAAAGGTTCTGTATCATGCTATTTTAGCCATTCCAAAGTAAAGTATTGGCATATATATGATATATTGTACCTCTATCACTATGGAGTACTCATTTTTGAGAGAAATAGAAGTATTTTTGGGGGGTATTTTCCCTACCCGGAAGACAAAACGCTTCGATTCAGTTAACTCCGCCCCTCTCTCCGCTCATTCCACATTCACAGTATTATAATATAAATATTGCTGCAAAAAGTGAAGTTACTTCACATAATGCAGTTATAAGGAGTTGACATGTGCAAAGCAGTTTCATAAATGGCTAACACACATGCTAACACACACGCTAACACACACGCTAACATGCGTTTTGATTAACTCACCGCTCACTCCCCATGAGATCGCGTTGGTTATAAAAGTTAATCCACTTCAGTGTTGGGTGTAACGAGTTACAAAGAAACGCGTTACACTAACGAAACTACTTTCTCAGGGAAAAAAGTAGAGTAACGCGTTAGCTACCGTCAATTTAGTAACGTAATGCCGTTTATTTTTCAATCCGCCGCAACGTTACTTTTTGTTTACTATGGGCAGATGTCACCGTGACAGTCATCTGCTGGGCGCTTGCGCACACGACTCGCGCGCGCGAGTTCTCACTCCGCATGAGAGACAGTCAGAGGCTGGCCGCAGGTGGTGGCGGCAAAAGACGACGAGCGACAATGGCAAGCGAAAATCAGCCAACAACGAGGCTAACATTGAGGGATGGAGGTATTCTCACTACTTCGAACTTGTTGAGACTAAGGGGAAGAATGTAAGTGTAAGGTGTACACTGTGCAGAGTCCTGCACGGGTCCATTTTTGGAGACCCGTACCCACCCGCACCCATCCGCTACAGCACTTACCCGCCCGTAAACCCGTGATTATATCAAGAGTTAAATCCGTACCCGCCCGGACCCGTTAACATTCTACCCGTTACCCACCCGTGCCCGTGATAAATCACCCAAATTAAAAGCATTATATTGAATCACTTTATTTTTTTCGATGCGCATCTGAACGAAGCACGTGACGCTATTGAGGGTTGAATGCAAACTGATAATACATCGGTGCGGTTGATTCCTGTGTATTGTCAATGTAAGTGCGCGCACATGTGCGGGTGATGAGTGTGCATGGCGGCAGGTGCCTTGGAGCTGTGGGAATCAGCGGCAATGCGCACCCGCTGTTCAGAGCGCCTGAGGAGGCCGGAGGAGTAAAAACACAGATTCGCGAAAAATGTATTGAATTTGGAACATCATAACCACTCGGAGACACTGCCTGGAAAGAGGAGCAGCAGCGGTTTGAAATGCCTTTCCCGAGCCCAGGCATTCGGATCAGAGGAATCATATGGAAACACGTGCGCGATTAAATAAAGGACGCACTGGATTACAAACATGTTTTTTAAGTGGATTTTATCATGACATGATCGCTGGACAGACAGGTAGGCTACTACACACTCCAAACCCACACGTATTGAAATAATATCCAGGAGAGGGAGAGAGGAAAGCGGCTCGCCTCTTTCCTCTCTCCCTCTCTATTTGCCTCAAATGTCAGAGAAATGTAGGCTCGTAAAACTATACTGTCACCAAAGAAGCAACAGCACGTTGCTGTTATGTCCTTAATAGTAGAACTTCCATAACACATTTAGGAACAAAGTCGAGCAACATAAAGTAACACAAAAGTAACGTAAAAGTAACGAGTAACGTAATAAGTTACTTTCTTTAGAGAGTAACTAAGTAAAGTAACAGGTTACTTTTTAAAAGAAGTAACGAGTAATGAGAAAAGTTACTTTTTAAAAGTAACTTACCCAACACGGATCCACTTTGATTCTGGCCAAGGTTCACCAAGCATCCATCAGGTTGGTTGATGAAGTCGCTGAATCCCGGAAAGAAATTCCAACTTCTGGCGAGTGCACTCTTCTTTAGGAAGGTTGAATAGTCCTGTTCCTCTCAAACGCGCATCCGTGACATTATCGTTCGGTAAGAAAAAGAACAGGCGTGTCCAGAGTAGGTTAGAAAGAGCTCAGTCTTCAAAAACAACACTTATGCTCGGATCCATGGCTGCTCCGGGCCGTGGGTGCGCTTGATTAGCGTCGCGGGACAGCACAGACGCGTCGGAGAGATGCTGTTTTTTTTTTTTTTTTTTTTTTTTTTTTTTCAAAAATAAATAAATTAAAATTAAAATTAAAAACCTGTTTTATAAATTAAAATCAGGCCGTAAGGCATTACATTACAGACGTAGAGCACTTCCATTCCGCTCTGACGACACAACTGAACAGCTCAGTGGTTTACCAGGAGAGGGCGGAGCAGCTGCTCAGAGAGCAGGATTCAGGAGGATTACTTAGAACTGCGTGAATGAAGCCCAAAACCGCTCTGGGGGTGTTTTTGATAAGGAAATAGCATAAGAACATGGCTAAAAACTCAAAAAAGTCGATTTTGCATGATATAGGACCTTTAAAGGAACTGGATGAAACGATTTTCCATGTAAAATTGAGTTTCGATCGGTGGTCTTTCTGTACAGAGTTGAACATAGTTTGTTGGACTCGCGGTAAACGGTAATGTCTAGAAAGTTCATATTCTGGGCGTCGCACTCTTTGGTGACCCAGCCCGCAATCCACATCTGCAACACATCACCAATTGGACGAGATACATAGACGACATCTTCTTCACCTGGAGCGGCACCAGGGAACAGCTTGAACAGTTTCACACATTTTTAAACACAAACTGCGTTCTCAAATTCACCAAAGAGTGCGACGCCCAGAGTATGAACTTTCTAGACATTACCGTTTACCGCGAGTCCAACAAACTATGTTCAACTCTGTACAGAAAGACCACCGATCGAAACTCAATTTTACATGGAAAATCGTTCCATCCAGTTCCTTTAAAAAGAAGTCTACCTATCTCTCAATTTAACCGCTTGCGCCGTATATGCAGCTCGGATGCACATTATCATTATCATAACCTGAAAGTGCGTTTTGACCACACTCTGGAAACATCTGCACTATATCTTAATAGAAAACATGTCCAGTGGGTGATTCGAACACCCGTGATTTGCATTTAAGGGGTATGGTCTTAAAGTAACATCTACATTTTACAGTTTCACACTAAACTAAGGCTGGGATGATCCCCTTTAGTCATTTACAGTATATATCATGATACTTAGGGGCCGATACGATAAGTATTGCAATACAGTATTGTAAAACTTTTGATACCTTCGATACGATGGTATTGCAACAAAGGAGTATTGCGATATATTGAAAAACACCAGGAAGTCAGAGGCTAAAATAGCACAGCATTAGCTTTGGTGATCCGCCCTGTTCACGTCTCAACTCTGCCTCACTATGAACTGGCTGAAATAAGCTTCTAATGAATCATGTTTAGATTTTGCTCAACTACCTCTGACTTTCATGGTTTGATAACGGACTCATTCAGGAAGTGCAGCTCTATGTGATTCCATTTCCTTGGAAGTTGGAATTTGTTAACAGTAAAGAGAAACCACTCATATCTGTGAGCGCCCACTGACCACACGGTCCACCTGGAGAGGTCAGCCCTCTCCTCGCTGACCACATGGTCCACCTCGCTGACCACACGGTCCACCTCGCTGACCACATGGTCCACCTCGCTGACCACAATTGCGCATCAAATGAGCGCAGAGCTCGGTTAATTTAGCCTCACAATAAATGATAGCTACCCGTTAGCTTTATAGGTTAGCTTTTAGATGTTCTCATGTTTTAAGCGGCTACTGTCAAATATGAAAGCTACAATCATCACAAAACTTAGATTAGTTTGGTGCTCAGTTGCGCACTGTGTCGGCGTAACTTTGTTGTGCTGACTGAGGCATTAGCGCGCTGCTGCTAGCTACTAAGTAAAAGCAGTAAAAGTTCACATGTCGTAATATACAGCGGTATAACGTTCACCTCAGTGTCAGTGCGATGTCTAATGCGGTTTATCGCTCTCAGTGGTGCGTCAGTTATAGGTTAGCGAGTAGACTAGGCTGCTGTTCCGCTGCCCAGGTGGAGTGTGAGCAAGTGCGAGGCACACAGCCTGGAGCTGGAGGCACCAGCAGCTGCAGCCACGGAGAAATGGCATATTTGACATAGCAGTAACGCATTACTTTTTCCTAACCAGTAATCAGATTAAGGTTACTTTTCCAAGTCACAGTGCGTTACAATTTTGTCATTTTCCTTTGTAAAAAGATATATCTGCTTTCTTCTTGCACGAGGAGTGACATAACCAGGGGCTTAAAGTGGGCTGGAATCCTCAGGAACTGAGTTCTGCCGCCTTGGGTAGTGACAAAAAATATATTGCATCCGACAGACAGTCGCCAACACCAAATAAACAGAGAAGATGAAGAGTGCATGGAGCGTATTGTCAATTTGCTGAAGCTGCGCTGGACAAAAGTCCTCTTTAAAAAGAAACTGGAGTAATAATGCAGCAGCAGCAGCACAGTCCACAGTCCAGTCCACTCCATGCAATTTCAATGAAGAAGCAGGTTTAATGTACCTCAATGTAACAGCATTTATCCTGAAATCATGAACTCTATGGACATAAACTAATCCACAAACAGAGTTTATTCTTCCAAGCTTTTGCTCAATTTTTATTTCACATCAATTGGCCTTATATTTTCGGTGTTACAGATTAATTTAGGAAGCATAAAGAAGAGAAGAGGCGATTAAGCAACATACAAGTCACGTCAACATCAGTTCTGTGGGTCTTAGCTTTCAAATAAGGCGTTACACTGGCCTATAGGATAAAAGCTCCAATCGAGAAGCTTTTAGATTTGGGTAAAGCCGAACTGGAGAAAATGTGCTCGGTTAAGGCCACACTGCGGAAGATTAACCAAGCATTTATTTTTCCATAGGGCAGTGCAAGATTCACAGGAAAAACATGATTTAAGAGGTTTTATTTCCACAAACTAAATGAATGCTTTTATTTGATCTGATTGACTGAGTGAAATGTTGGCAGTGTGGCGTTGATAAGTGCGATTGGCTGAGTAAACCGCTCTATCAGTCCTTAAAGCGGTCAGCTGTCGGTGTTTACAGTGTCTGGCTCAGTGTCTGGCTCTGGTGAATAAATAAAGAGCCTGGTGATAAAACGCCTTATCAAATCCAAAAGAGGAAGTGTCATTGGCTGTGACCCTGAGGCAGCGGAGCAGGGCCAAATCATAACAGTCTGTGGAAGAATGGCATGACACAACATTATTAAGTGAGCCAAATGAAATAAAACAGAGAGAAAGTAACATTATGAGCTAAATTAATTTATAATAGGATCAACAGTAAAAAACATTTTGGTTGTTATAAAATTGTTACATAGAAATATATAAAATGTAAGACCATTTTCATGGCTGGATCTTAACAAGGTTCCAATCAGAACTTCAACATGCAACCAGAATGTGGATTCAGTGTCATATTCTGTCAGGTTTTCACACTGTCATGACTTTGTTCTGATGCAAAGGTAAAAAATAAACGTTCTAGACAAGCCTCTCGCAGTACGCCATCTCTGCTGAGTTGGGACGCAGTAAAACAGTCATTTTGAATTTCTGAAAAGATCCTGAGGGTTTTGGAACAAAAAAGCCAAGTGGAAGACCCCAAAACATTTCCCCAGTGCTGAGCCCGTCAATCCGAGGGAGGCTCTCTGCAACCTCTGCACAGAGCCAGGGACACAGGGACACACGCCTAATCACAGCATTCACACAGAGACGGGCTGCGCTTGGCTTTAAAACGGTCTGCACAAAGGGAGGCATAAAAGATGGAGGGGTTGTCATGGAAACTAGACCAAAATATAAAAACGGCATGGGTGTATGGCTATTAGACCTGTTCATGTGGTCTTTGTTGACACCACAGGGAAATGTGTCCTCTGCTGTGGAGCCAACCTTCAAAGCTTCACACTTTGAGCCAGGTGCTACTGTACATGTTTTAGGTCGATGGAGGTAACTGGAGCAGCTGGAGGGAGTCCACAGGGAGAACATACAAACTCCTCACCACATGAACCGCCTTCTTACTGTGAAGTGTTTACTGTCATACTTTGCCAACCAAATCCAGTCTGTGGATATTATGAGTCCAGTACGTGTTTTGTTGTTTTCCATTTGTGTTGTAACCGTTGATCGGAAACGTTCAGGCACAAGTTAGCGACTACTCCTGGAGTTGCCGTCCCGATCTGCCTTGTTCGCCTATGCCCGACCCACCAGAGCGGGCCGCGATGGATTGTCTCATGGGGGGAGCTCATTCCTCTGTCAGGTAATTGGTAGGGGACAGTTGAAGGACCCAGAGACGGTTAATCCTGACAGAGAGCACAGTGAGGTACACAAACCCCACGCTCGGTGTGTTTGAGCCGGTTTGAGTGGGAGGAACACACTGCACATATAAATGAACTGATTAGGACTGGGAAAGGCTTTACTGAAGGGCGAGCTCTGGGTCATCGTGTGGCTGTGTATTCTTATCCTGTAACCACTGTGAAAGAGACCGGGAGCATGTCGTGTATTGGTCGTGTTAATTCTCCCTGTTTCATGTTGTTCCCATTTTTCACTGGGATGAGCGATTGGTGGGGAAGTATTCAAACATGCGTGAGATAGGGCTGAACAATTCATTGCATTTGCAGTTTTATCACGATAATACACATGGCGATGTCCAAATTTGCAGAGGCACACGATTTTGGTCCATGTAGTTGATGGCCGTGGTCAATAGAAGTGAATGTAGCGGCGTCCAATCTCAGTCTAGTTAAAGGGATATTTCAGGATTTTTGACATTGGGCCTCATTTCCTAGTTATCCAGAGTGTTGTTGATGTCTGGAGATATTTTTTCTTAAATTCATGCAGTTCTTATAGCTGAAGAGTCTAGTGGCGCTAGGCTAGGGCAAGGCTAAAGCATTTCTATGGTATCAGTTAGCCTGCATTAAAAACAGTCTGACCCACTCCACAGTGCACCTGAGGTAAATCACTTATAACACCAGACTAACCATATAAATGTCTGTGTTAATAGAATCATTTAAAATAACTTATATTTGAGCAGCATCAGCTTCGTGGCTGTAAGCTAACACAGCGGCGGAGTGATCTGCGAGAAAATAGTCCCTCAAAATGCAGTAATTCATGTGATACAAGGTCAGTTATATTTCAAACATTATTCTATTAACACAGACATTTATATGGTTAGTCTGGTGTTATAAGTGATTTACCTAACTGATACCACAGAAATGCACTAGCCTTGCCCTAGCCTAGCGCCGCTAAGCTCTTCAAATATAAGAACTGCATGAATTTAAGAAAAAAATATCTCCAGACATCAACAACACTCTGGATAACTAGGAAATGAGGCCCTATGTCAAAAATCCGAAGTATCCCTTTAAGGTGCGCGGTAGATCGTGGATGTACAGTGAAAATATCAGCGTTTATAATACAGCCACCGCAGAGAACTATAAAACTGTTTTGGAATGAATGTTACAAAATGGTTTAACACAATTATACTTAAGATTTTGCTAAAAAATCTTAAACTGTTGCTGTGCCAACCATGTTGTATAAATGAAATTCTATGGAACTTTCCCTCTATGTCATTAACTTAAAAATGTTTATGAAAATAACGTTCCTTCATTAAATTGCTGCTTCACTGAAATAAGACTATGATTAATGCTGATGTTCTCCGTCAAACTAAGTCATAATTATAACATTAAAACCAGTCATATGCACTTTAAACATCAGCAATAAGATGCAAGAGGCATTTTAAGGAGAAAATATCCTTAGTTTCTCCCTCCTGTGCTCTGACTCGTGGTGCTTTCAGAAGCAGAATACTTTATTAATGCACATGGGAAATTCATCAATGATTCATCATCTGATTCTTTTTTTTTACTTTTTTTTATTTTTTTTTATTTTTTATTTTTTTTACTTTTTTATTTAACACCCATTAAGAAGAATACAGTGACAAGAAGAAAAGAATAGTAAACATGAATAACATTGTTTTTTTTTTTTTAAACAATATGTACAGTAATAACAAATTCTTCTTGGTAGGAATTGTGAGAGATGGTTAGGTTACGGGGGGGAAAAAGAAAAAGAAAGAAAAAAAAGGAGGGGGGAGGGGGGGATGGGCAACATTGAGTTCACAAGTTGAATGGCTATGATTAAGTTGACTTATTTTGCTGAATTTGTGTGCGTGTGCCTATGATTGCTGTATGAGAGTGCACAAATAAATAAATAAAAATAATAATAATAATAATAAATAAATAAAAATATATATATATATTTAAAAAATTAAATAAAAAAAATTAAAAAGGAGAGAGAATATATAATAGTAGCAATAACAATAAATAAATAAGTGAAATTTAAAAAAAAATTGAGAGGAAGATTAAAAAAAGCGAAAAATTAAGAAATGAATACATGAAAAATATATGAAAGGCATAGAGGACACTGATGGAAATCATAATATATATATGTACACACATACATACATACACACATATATATATATATATATATATATATATACATATACACACACATACATACACACGCATACACACACACACGCATACACACACACACACACACACTTTCAATTTAGAAGGGGAGGAGCTCATGGCCAGCAACATCAATACCACTGAAAAAAAATTAAAAAAATAAAATTCAATTGTACGTAATATTGGCTATAGTTTGGTATAGATTTCTTATGATTTTAGTTTTAGTTTGAGGTTCTTTGTCGAGTGAGTATGCATTAAAAAAAAAAAAAAAAAAAAAAAAAAAAAGGCCAGGGCATGTGGGCCTGTTGTGAGCCGGGAGAGCCCCACTATACAGGCCCTCGCCCTGCTTATTCTGTCATGTTCTGTTTGTCCTATATTGCGTGGTGCATTAAAAGGCTGGACAGTTGAGGACCTGATGCGGTGGGCAATACTCACCAAGCATCAGGCCCCCCTTCTTGTCTGCCATGTTACTTCTTGGTTGAGTGTGCTTGTTTATTTCCTTTTTTCCTATTCTCTTCTTCGCTCGTTTACAACAGGATTAATGTACTGATGTCAATACTTAGCCATAACCTCAAGGATTAATAATATTTATACAAACTATCAATATTATTATTATGTCGTATTAAAGTAGAAAGAAAATAAGTCAAATAATAATAGTAAGAATAATATAGTGAGTAGATAAGTAAATACCAAAAAATTAAACAAAAAAATAAATTAAACAAAAAATAAATCATCATCATCTGATTCTGATCGCGCATACGATGGAGCCAAGGCAATCGGCTCTTTCTGACCACCACACAGCATTCCGCCATGAAATTATAATCCCATGACCCAGTCTGACCCGCAGGTTGCGAGACACATTACATTTCGTTACTAGCAGTGGGAGTGGTTTGCAGTTTGCACATCGCGAGACACACGTGGAGTTTGTTTATAGCGACTGCAGCGCATTAAACAAAAACCTCAGCCCCTTGGGTTAGGTTACCACAATAGCTAAAACCTCATTATCGATGTGATAAAGGTGAATGGTGTAGTCCGACCACAGCAATATAGTGGCCATAGCGCCTTTGCTCTGCCCGATACCGTCAGACCTCGGAAGCTAAGCAGGGAAGGGCCTGGCTGGTACTTGGGTGGGAGACCGTTGTGGTTGGTGGTGGCACAGACTGGTTGCCTCGCTTACCATAACCGAGAATGGAGTGAAGGAATAATGCACGAAATTATAGCGTCTGGACAAGCGTAATATAAAGCTAATGCATTATTATTATTATTATTATATTCCAACAGTCTTCCTGCATCTGCTTTAACAGCGCATCAAAGCAAGATGCAGCCAGGCTACTCTCTGATACAGCAAGGCTGAGTTTGACCTCTCTGGGGGCTTTTATGCAACTAATTATTGACCTTCTCTTGGAAATGATTGACCTCACAGATGACGAACCTCACTTTCGTTATAGATTAATCACTGCGTACAGACATTTGCCACAAAGAGGGGAATTACGCAGAGCTAACGGGACTCGCTTGAACAGCTGATTTCCACCTGTGTGCGGCGAGGTGAAACAGACGGGAGCGCAATAGCTTTTTGTTTGTATCCTGAACAAACGGTGGCGCAGCAGTTATAATGCATTTTATTTGCAACGCACTTTGCATTTGTACACAAATCTCAAAGTGCTACAGAGAGTGAGAACAGTGATATAAAATCAAGCAATAACAATCAAAAAGATTAAAAATATTGCTTAAATAAATGGGTTTTCAAATGTTTCTTAAAGGGGGGGTATTATGTAAACTCGACTTTTTCAAGCTTTATATCATGTTATTATGTCATTCCCTCATTAAACACATGCCTGGAGTGTTGCCTTGGCTCATTCACATATTTTTGAGTAATCAGTAAAAACTTAGACGGCAGCCATTTTAGGTGTAGCTATGCCTCAGTCCTCCTAGGAACGCCCCCACCTCCTTGAGACGCCTCTGGACCTTTTGTCACCAGCCAAGCCACCAACCACTGCTCCTCAGCTCAGCAGAGCCCCTCCCCGCACAGTAGTGTTGTTTAGATGCCACAGCAGTGTGCTGAAGGGGGCGTGTCGGAAAGCTTCTTAAAGAGACAGAGGCCTATTTCAAGACGTTCAGTACAGCCATTTTGAGAGAGCAATTTTATTCAAGGCAGTTATTTTAATTTACTGCATATACAGACCAACAGAAGGTTACGTCATCATTGTAGTATGCTATAGACTGGTGCTACGTGATTTAAAAAGCATAATACCCCCTCTTTAAAACAGTCCATCCCATGACTTTCAGCATAGTCCTAGGGCAGTGGAGGCGATAGCTGTTGGAGCTCCGGAGGCATCGTGATGGTGTGTGGACGGTCAGGAGACCTTTGAGGTACTGAGCAGCAGATCCTCGAATGCATTGGTGAGTGAGGAGGCAGATTTTGTAGCGGATGCGTTGTTGGATCGGAAGCCAGTGCAGGGTGTGAAGTACAGGAGTGATGCTGTCCCTCATCAGGACTCTGGCTGCACTGGTCTGAATGAACTGTAGCTTCTGCAAATACCTGCCAGAGATCCCGATGAGGAGTGCATTAGTCCAGCCTGGAGGAGATAAAGGCGTGAATCAACCTTTATTAGCGATTTGTTAGCGCTCGTGCTTCACAGCAAGAATGTCCCGGGTTCGATTCCCACCTGGACGGGGCCTTTCTGTGTGGAGTTTATGTTCTCCCTATGTCTGTGTAGGTTTCCTCCGGGTTCTCCGGTCATTAAAAACATGTACAACAGGCCTGTATGAAAGATGTGTGAATGAATGATGGTGGTCAGAGAGAATGTTGGCGCAGATGTGTGCAGTCGCAACAAACTGAAGTCAGTCTCCCCCAGGGGAAACTGAAGTCACATACGTATCTCACCACCACCGAGTATGGAGTGAATGTACAATGATCTCATGTAAAGCGCTTTGTCACCATGTCTGTGAAAGGCGCTATATAAATAAAGTCCTTCCATTCCTTCCTTCCTTTATTGGGAATTATGCCGTTCATTTCCTTGACTTAGACATTTACAGCAAATCATTATATCCAAGATGTTGTTTCATATTCGACGTATTGGTGCCTTTTCCTGCAACTGTCTGAGGACAAGGCTTGCATGTTCATGAGCGACAACACCTTTTAGATTTATCCTAAGTGGACCCACACGGCCGACTTCAATCGCTTTCTTAGGTGGATGCAACTCTGGAGGAGAGCGTCCGTCTGCCTTGCTCACCTTGTTGCGTGTTGCGGCCCATACCTCGCGCCCGTGTAACCGTAGCTTCTAAAATTCTTACAGTTAATCTACCGTGTCCTTTTATAACTGTGGTAATCGTAAAACCGGCTCGTCTTAACATCCCTACCTGTGAGTTGTGTTTCAACACACTCGAGCATCCTTGAGTGATCTTTGAACACTGTGTTCTCAGCAGCAGCTCCCAAAAAGCTCCTCCTGAGGTTCTACATATCCAGCTGCACAGCGAAGGGGAGCAAGAGGAGGGGGTGGGAGGGGCTTCAATATCAATACTGCATTTTCTAAACAAGTGTGAGATGATCATAAAGATGTGTTTGACATGATTACTCAATACCTGCCAAAAGCATAGTACCTCTAGTAACGGCTTCATTTGGGTCCAGGTCCATCTGGGACAGTTCTGTGGGGTTTTCCACCTGGTGTTTTTTGTTCCATAACCCTCAGGATTTTCTAAGAAATTCAAAATGACTGTTTTACTGCGTCCCACCTTAGCAGCAATGGCGCTGCAAGAGGCCCTGCTTATGCAGCTCAACAACCCGACCACAGTCGAAATACTTTTAGCCTTTGCTTCAGGACGTCATGAGTCAGAAAATACAGACACTCAATCCACATTTTTCACAGATTTAGCTTTTCAAAGTCACATGGTCCTAAACTAATCAGCTGCTAAAACAAACTTATTTCAGTTTATTATTTGTTTATTATTTATTAGTTTAATATTTATTATTTATTATTTGTAATAAAAGCTTTACTCAAAACATATTTTGTCTCACTCTCATTTCTTCTTGTTCCATAAGTTCGTCTTGAAACCTTGTTCAGATTCAACCATGAACATTTTGTATTTTTTGTGGCATTTTTCCACTAGTCTTAAACGTTTGGTCGAGACTGTACTGTATACTGTACATGCAGCTCAATGCTCAATTGCATAAAAATAAAACATATATAGGCTATATATAACTTGAATTGTAATATCTGTCAGAAAAATCCTTGTATTATTTGGGTCAAAATCGTGCAGCCCTACTTTAATGTTGGAAACTAGTGTTCCGCCAATGCCAGGGGGCCAAGTGGATGTAGGGTTCCAGGGGAAATGAATGGTGGCACTGTGGCTGAGTGGTTAGTGTTAGATTCCCAGTCCACGTCTGCCTTTCCGTGTGCACGTTCTACTCATGTCTGGGTGGGAATCCTGCACATTTCCTTCCCGTTTCCCCCAGATCCTAGTTCAAGATCTTAAGATGGGTTCCCGAATGCTTGATATGTTTGCAAAACGGCATCTGCTCTCAGGCATTGTATGTTTTGGCTCGTATATCAGAGGTTATTTATCCCTCTTCTTCAGTTTTTGGTGACAGTAGTTTTAAAAGTAACTGTTAAGTTACCTTTAGTGGATTCTGCTGAAAACAGGAACTAGCATGTGACTCTGCTGCAGCCTGTGTTGCTTTCAGTGCTTTTTATGTCACTTCAGCCTCAGTCTGAACGTATCACGTTACCCCCAACACTGATCTCCATGTGGAACCTGACTGCTTTTCATCTACAACGTTGTTTTTTTCAAATTATTCAAAACACAAGTATGTTTTTTGCGAAGGAACTATCTCATGACGGTCAAAGCTTGATTGAAGAAAGTGCATTCTGCAGAACATACTAAGCGAGAATCCTTTTGAACTCGCAGATGAAGCCTTTCCTGCGGTCAGACCTGGAACGTCAATGAGAACTAAAACATGTACCGCCCACACACACCAGCTTAATCCCTGTGCTGTGGGGTTTACACATCACAGAGATCAGAGAGGAGAGATTGGGTTACTGAGAGGTCCCACTGCTCCAACATGGTCTACCCCTCTTCCTCTCTCTCTGAAGTGTCCGACGGCAGCTGCTACATGTACTTTACGTAACTTTAAACCGCCTTTGCATGAGGCTTCTGTGTTTGTCGCTTTGCACTGTGCGAACAAGAGGGAGGGAACCCACTGGAAATAGAGCTGCATTGATTTCTCCGCGACCTCTTGATATTGGGATTTTAGTCAGATCTAGGGGTGTTTTTTTGTACTTACACTTGCAAAGAAACAAGAAAGATCCGCACAGCTTGCTTAGCTCCCAAGCAGAAAAAATGTATCGATGTTTACACCTAGCTGATGTTTCGGGCGTCTTGGCCCTTCATCAAACTGTGTCACAGATGCATGTGGACTGATTGGCTTGTCATGTGACAAATGTAGACCAGTCAGAATAAAGGGACAATTCTTACAAAATACAGTGACTGAAAATGTGTCTCTGATACAGAGTATTCAATTACATAAAATACATGCAAAGAGTGTTTCTATGCAAGTGGCAATGCACAATAACATCGAATGGATAGAAATAGACATCAGGGTAACCGTCATACAATATTCTCTTGGCATATTAGAATGGTGTAAACAAAATACAAATAAAAAAGCTGTGGCCACAGCACCAAAAAAGTGATATGCCATCCTCCCTCCCTTCCTCCCATCAATGAAGCGATGTACCAGTCCACGAGTCCGGAGATGGAGAGCGAACCACAGCCAGGGACGAAAACCAGTCCAATCCAAGGCGAGGACTCCAGCAGCAGCGTTTCCATATTACATAAAGCACATATTACATATAGTCAATTGTCATGGAAACCCCATGTCAGACAGATTAAAACAAAAATCTCAAAAAGCCTCTCAATTATAAATAAAGCAAAATTATACCCTGATGAAAATGCACTCCGTACTCTATACTGCACCATGATACTCCCATACCTTACGTATTGTGTTGAAGTGTGTGTGTATCAAAATATAGAGATGAGGGTCTTTCATTTAAATTGCTGTTGTCTCATAGTGTTAACAAGTGCTCAATGTTTCCTTACCATCGTTGGTTTAATTTGTCTTTTACCATTATTGGTATACTGTCCATTACCATTGTTGGTATTGTATATTGTTTGGTATACTTTTTGTTACGATGTAATAATTATTGTACCTGTGGTAACGCCACCATGAAATAACATTTGTATAATAATCCTTGAACAAAGTAACAGTGAAGCTGAATGTATTAATCTCTGAATGGGGAACTGGGGGTGGGATTAAATAAGTTATCTTCTTCCCTCTCCCTTTCAGGTATGGGTCATCTTGTTTACATATTGTATATTCTTTTTTCGTTTTTTGTTTGTTGCCCATTGCCTGAAATAAATGAATAAATGAATGAACACGTAGGTCAAAACACGGGACAGAGTGAAGGTGCAGCCGGGCCCTTGCCAAGCGCCGTAACAAGTGCCTTTTGCTGCAACTTTCCCATGCCAGGCTTTGCATGTAGAATGTCCATCAGCAACAACAACACCTTGGTCATCTCAAAGAGGTCCCACTCTGCTGACTTCAAACGGTTTTTAGGGTGGAAGCAGCTCTGGAGGAGAGCGTCCAATTCCCGGTGAGTTTACTCAGTGTTTGTGCCGTGCAGCGGCTCGTATGTTGGCGTGACAAATTTCAGCGGTAACCGTTGCTTCTAAAATTCTTATGGTTAACCTACAGCGTTTATAATCGTGGCAATCGTAAAACTGGTTAATCTTGACATCACTAGTCAGATCACTGTTCCTTGAGCCACTCAGGAGCATTTGCACTGCAGTGCAAAATCTGGGGACCCATGTCCAGATCTTGAGAACCGACTGTAGGAGGATTGTGTTTGTGAATGGGGGAAGACAGGGGCAGAATATGCACACTGCTCCATCCCTCTGCTATTGTGAAGTCTGTGACCACATTCTAAGGGTTTTTCTGTCCGTAATTGTGGACGTACTGATATTCCACAGTCTCTTGGTTTGGCCCCTCAGCTGTCAAAAAACAAAGCTAAACCTGGCACCTAAAGAGTGTACAACAAGGCAGTAAAGTCACAGTAAAGCATCGTCTCAGTTCTCGGGCCTGATCGATATTTGTGTGTGTTACATATCGGCCAATATCTCCGGAAGTGAAAATGACAAGAGTTTCTATTTTATCCTATTCTATAAGCTATTAGCTTCTTTTTTGCTTTCTTTCAAAGCTGTGCTTGCTTTGTAAATTTCAGGCTGTGCACCTGATTTTCACTCTCTCAAACAGTGACAGAGGGATGATGTTTAAGATAAACAGTGCCTCTAGTTATGCTCTCACAAACCATCCAAGAATTATTGACCTGTGTGAATTTATATGTACCAATGGCTCACAGCACTCACTTCTGTCTTTGCAGTTATTAAAGAACAGCCGATGGTTGATTGGCTCAAATCACTGGACTTCCACCCACATTACAGGGGCTCCTGTAAGTGTCACTTGTTTTCTTTTCACAGACAGGGTCAAAGGACCAGAGGCACCCGCCACACATCAACAGCTGTCAAGTAAAAGTCTTGTTTACCATGTTTTCACACGTGGGTCTCTGGCACAAGCACAAAGTCTTCTCTTTCAGATTCAACATGAATGTAATAATGTGAGAAAAGTCCATAAAGGTGTCCAAACGTGGTGATTATATTAAAAACCATGTGTGTGAGGATGCCGTCCTGTCAAAAGGACTGTCAGACAAAATATTACTTTGGAAGGTTTTAGACCTAATCCCTCACAAATAATGATCAGGTCAACTTCTGTTTGGAGATTTCTTTCAAAAACACTTTCTCCCTTAGAGTTGTATCAGTGTTGTTTTCATCAATGAAGACAATAACAACATCATTTTGTTGATGTCCCTCTTATTCAGGACGATAACGTAATGTGACGTGCAAAAAAGTAGCTCTTTAGTGACCGAAACATTATGAAACGTTCTTTTAGGAGGCTTTATGAGATCTGGCAGGACTATCAATGAAAACATTTACATTGATTAATCAGTGTTTATAACTTTTAAAAGTAACTGGTTAAGTTGGCTCGTTTCTCCTCTGGAAAAGTAGCTTGTTACGTTACTGCGTTACTACATAATGAAAGTAAAGTGTTAGAGTACTTATATGTTAACAATAGTAAACATCTGTATACACCTTCATTTGTTGATCACTTTTTTCGATGTGAAATGCTCTATTCACAAACTGAGCCGCCAGTTAAAGCTAAGTCATGCAAAAAGCCATATATATCAGTGAATGTATTCAATAAGCAGAATAAATTAACTTCACTGAGCTCTATTTGTGATGACAAACGACAGCAACAGGCAACAATAATGAGCATGAACTACAGGCTATAGTCGAATTATAAAAGCTTAGCTTTGTTCGCTTTATGTAAACAGTTTGGCCCCGGCAAAAACTGCACCAGGTTTTCAACAAGAATCAGTTTTTCCACAAAAAGAAGGTCTGTAAAGGAGCTCTTACACATTACAAAGTGCATTGAATTGGTAATAATAAACACACAACATACCCTATTGATTTAGATTCATTGTACAGCTTTCCTCAACCACATAAACTCTGAGTTTGACAGTGGAAGAACCCATCCTGCAAATAAAGCTAAGAGGGCGAGCGCCATCGTGGTTTTCCTTTTTAGCTTCACCACCAGCTTCGTCTGTATTGTCCTTTTCTCCAGTAAGTTCAAAATAATGCGAGTACTTCTTCCACGAAGCGAATGCGCTCACTGCCATGTTGCTGACTTACTGTAAAAGTTTGGAGGACACAGTCTGCGCATGCTCACAGCCACTGATGTGACGCCTGTCTGAGTCTGAGTCGAAGTGAGACGAGGGAGAGATCAGGACCCAAACTAACGATGGTACTGATTTGAAAAAGAAGCTAGTACTAGACACCTGCAAATGACAAACTAACTCGTTACTTTACTTGTTACTCTGAAATCGGCCGGTCTGGAAATCTCACAAAAGTCCTATGAGAACTATCTATTCCAATATAGGCTACTCTTAGCAAAAGTACTTTACTCTGCTTAAAGGGAATAAAGTCTGCATAGGCTTTAAACTTGCTCACTGCAGCACAGGTGGAAGCGTCATCGTGGGTCTCCCTTTAGCCCTCATTACATCCGGTCTTTGAAGACGCCGACCACGCGCCTTCATAAACCCGCGGCTAAATCAAATTATCTAGCTTCAGAGAGCGCCGGAACCCCCGGGCCGCATTTGACATTAGCGGCGGGCAAATCATCAGAGGCTGAGAAAGAGTGTCCCGTTACGGAGGGCGAAGCATGGAGGGAACACGCAGTCGATGATGAAAGGGACGAGGCCGACGGAGCATACGCCACGAGCCGCTAAAGTCACCTACACGTGGTTTAGATACTGTTTCTACAGCGTGTATGCATGAGGTAAGTGTAAAAGGTTAATAAAACAAGATAAAACTAAAATAGTACGCTTGAGGATTTCTATGATCTTCATGTGGCAACATGAGGCCTGTGGAGTTTGCAAGTGCTATTTGTGGGTGGGTTGTTCAATTCTCCTTTCAATTCAATTCTCTAATGCCAAACTACAAGTCCTGAGGGTAGGGGGTAGGCAAAATGGCCGGACCCTCCAATTGTAGCAGACCAAGTATGAATGCAGAATGAATGCAGAAAACAAGTTTGAATGCAATTTAAAGCAGTACTAAGTAACTTGTTTACCTTAATAAATCCTTTTCGTAGTCCCTCTCGGGGTGATACAAGTGTTGATGGGATGATTGGGGGGTCTTTCACCGGAGGTGCAATACACACTAATGGAATCACGAAGAAGAAGCTAACGGCTAACAGGCAAAGCTAACTGCGGGCTAGCGCCACTTAAACAGTATAACAGGTTTTAGTGAAAAGAATGATCTCCATTGTGTAATTGGATGTACAATATCCCTCTCTCCCTTTGCAAAGCAATGTCCTTAGAGCATCACTCTAAACTGCTGACAAGGAATTGTTTTTGCCAACTGAGGAAAATCTCTAAACTTAGATCAGTGTATCCAGAGATGATCTTGAATGATTATCCACGCTTTTGTGTCTTCTTGTTTAGACTATTGTAACAGTTTATTCTTGTGTCTAAACAAACAGTAGCTGTCTCATCTTCAGCAGGTACAAAACTCTGCAGTGAGGTTACTGACTAGCACAAACAGAAGGGCCCATATTACTCTGATCCTAAAAGGCCTGCATTGGCTCCCAGTCACCATCCATCCATCCATCCATCCATCCATCCATCCATCCATCCATCATTCATCCATCCATCCATCCATCCATCCATCCATCCATCATCCATCCATCATCCATCCTTCCACTTGTCCGTTGCCGGTTGTGGGGCAGCTGTTGGAGCTGCACCAGCCCCTATGGCTCCTCCTGCAGGTGGTGGGTCCACAGAAGGACGGCCTCATGGTTCTAACCGGGCCTGTTGGTCTCTCATAAGGGGCTTCTGAACTGCTCTTTGTCTGACCCGTCACCTAGGACCTGTTTGCCCTGGGAGACCCTACCAGGGCAGAACCCCGACAACAGAGCTCCAGGATCATCAGGCTCAAACCCCTCCACCACGTTAAGGTGGCGGTTCCAGAAGGGCTCCCTGTCACTTTTCGTTTCAATTTTTAAATTGTTGTGTCTTATACCCCCTCTCGGAGGCTGAGGTCTCAGGATCTGGATCAGAACCTGTTCATGGTCCCTCGTACTCGTTTCAGGACCAGAGGAGATCGCGCCCCACACTCTGGAACGATCTTCTGCTTTCCTTACGTTTGCTTGATTCTGTTGATGCTTTTAAGAGCCAACTGAAAACCTATTTGTTTCAGAAAGCATTTTAAATTCCAGTGATAAAGGGTTGTTTTATGGCCATCTTACTCGACTGTAACTGTAATTTGTATTGTATTTTGTGAAGCACTTTGTGACTACTGTCTGTGAAAGGTGCTATATAGATAAATATTACTTACTACTTACTTACTTACCTTTGTCTTTTCTGTCAGTGTAGTATTTACTCTCACGGACAATTAATGAGTAAAAAAAAGCAACATGACACACCTGCAGTGGCGCTTATGGCCTCTAGGGGCATGAGTTACTTTATTTTTATTTGGTAGGGACAGTGCAAGTTAATGAACAAGCCACACCGGATTGTAGCCTTGGGCTAATTTTCATCCGCCGTCCCCATGCACACTCTCAAACACACTCTCATTCATCCTGGCTATTGTACATGTTTTTAGTGGTAGGGGAAACCTACGCAGACACGGGGAGAACATGCAAACTCCACCAGAAAGGCCCCGGCCTTGGTGGGAATCGAACCCGGACCTTCTAGTGGTGAAGCACGAGCTCTAACCGCTGTACTACCGTGCCACTTTATTTCTGCTTTAATCTTCTGCTATCCTTACCATAGTGTGTCCACTGTTTGATACTCGCATCTGGGACCAACCTCTAAGTGCGAGACACTGCAAGTGAATAGGGAAACGTTTTTTTTAATTAATGTGATATCAATTTGAAACATTACGAGAAAAAGGGTAAATATGGATAGACCATTTTTAAATTGATGGTTTTACTTATACTCTTACTTATATTAGTTACAAAGATGTGTGCTTAGTTTTGAATAAGCTAATAAGTGAAAAAATCATACATTGCTTTTTTGTTGGGAAAGTTTGGAGTCTGTAGGAGCTACTAAAGTGGCTAACTCGTTGCATGAGTGGAACAAAAAATCTTATTTTGAGAAAACCAGCACTAAAGTTTTGTAACGAGTGCTCAGTACATTTCTCTGCTCTTCCGTACCGGGCGTCTCTCTGAAGGAATAATACCGGATTTGTGAAGCGACGTACTTGCAAATTTCATATATAACATCGTACGGGGTAAGTTTTGTCTTTTTTATACTCTGACATGAAAACTAAGATGTTAGGAAAACTTGCTAAAAATGTCCACTTCGACCACCGCGTGTGAACATTCCGCGTGTATTCTGGCTGGCCTGGCTAAATCTCCTGAAAGTCCGTCAATGTCACATTTGTAAAACTATTAAATTCAGTCTTCATAACTTCAGATATATTCTCTCATCATGACACTTCAGGCAGCCAGGATGTTTCTTCATGCTATGGTATATTGTTTTACAAACTGGTCTCTTACAAATGAAACCACTTTTAGACAAATAGAATCCTTATATAAAAAAGCTTTAAAGGTTTTTGCCAGAAAACCTGTTTCGTACTAAGAGACGTACAACCTTCTAAACTTCGAAAATTTTAAATACTTTAAATTTGCTTGTATGGTCTACAAAATACTCAATGGACTTGGACCACCGCCATTAAGGGAATTCGTAAAATTGAAATCCAGAGCCACTCGGTCTGTGGTTCGAGGAGACTGTGAAGTGCCTTCAGACCTTTGGCCAGACTGTTCTTTCAGTCAGGGGCTGTAACATCTGGAACAGCAGCCCTCTCACTATAAGAGAATGCCCCACGTTTAACACATTTAGGACTAATTAAAAACTGGTTGAAATCCAATCAACGATGTGCTCATTAGACCCTCATTAGAGCAGATCTCCTGCAGGACTGAGCCAAGTGTCAGGATCCTCTGCACAGGTGTCACTTTGTAAATAATAACTGTATATTTATTCTCATAATGTCCTCTGTTTGAACTGTATGACCTGCCCTTGCACCTAAATCTCCATTCTATTGTGCAAGTCACAGGACGAACATTCAGATGTTATTAATGTATGAATTGTATCAACATTTGTTATGTAAGTATGTAGCTTCAACTTTGAAATTGTTTTATGTTTTGTAATTGTTGTTGGCATTATACACCTGACCCAGGGACAACAGTTAAAAACTAGCTTTGCAGCTAATACATTTACAGAAATGTTCATTTATGTGTACTGTCCCTGTCAAATAAAATAAATAAATAATAAATAATCCAGTCGGAGAGTTGAACCCGTGACCCTGAGTGCAGCAGAGCGTTAAAGCAAGACGTCGGGGCAGGATATTGTCCCGTGTGAGTCCGTTCTTCTTCGGCTTCAAATATGTCGCAGAAAAAACAAACTAAACACGTGACTTTTGTTCTATTTTGGTTTTAATGGAATGTTGTTGTTTTTCTCAGAGTATGAAAATAGATCCGACACTGACGTATTAATAAACCGATGACAGCCGCGGTGGAAAACACCCCGCCACAACACAAGCCTCATGGTCAAAGTCTGGGAGCTGATCACACAACGGAGCTATGTGGAGAGACAGGAAGCAGTAACAAAATACGGTTTAAGTCACCGGTCAACGTGTCTCACTGCGCTTTTACAAATGTTACCAGACACCAGGTATTGTTACAAGCACAGTACGTTTGGTCACTCTCTCCAGGGAGTAAGTGACAGAAGCTTCACATTAAAAGAACTGGTTTCCTGCCTTATCGTTTGATCAGTTAACCTCTTAACCCTCACAGCGACAAATAAAGTAATGAAATAGCAACAAAAAAGTTACAAAAACATGACGAAAATGTGACGACAACGCAAGGTAAATCTCAGCTCAGTTTTGTAGGCCTTAGCTTTCAAATGAGGCGTTGAACACTGGCCTACAGTCTGTAAAGCTCTCCAGTCGAGAAGCTTTTAGATTTCGGTAAAGCCGACCTGGAGAAAATGCAATCACTTAACTTTAAAGAAGGCACTCCTGGGAAGAAACAGTGCCTTATTGAAAAGAGGTTTGGCCTGAAACAACAGTGTGCGAGACATTTCTCCAGTGATGATCAAAGTACTTTGTTACTTGAGGAAAAAGTACAGATACTACCGGACAAGTTGCTGGGTCAAATTATAGCTTAAAGGGATATTTCAGGATTTTTGACATTGGGCCTCATTTCCTAGTTATCCAGTGTTGTTGATGTCTGGAGATATTTTTTTCTTAAATTCATGCAGTTCTTATATTTGAAGAGTCTAGTGGTGCTAGGCTAATGCTAGGCTAAGCATTTCTATGGTATCAGTTAGCCTGCATTAAAAACAGTCTGACCCACTCCACAGTGCACCTGAGGTAAATCACTTATAACACCAGACTAACCATATAAATGTCTGTGTTGATAGAATATTTTTTTAAATATAACTGACCTTGTATCACATGAATTACCGCATTTTGAGGGACTATTTTCTCGCAGATCACTTAGCTTACAGCCACGAAGCTGATGCTGCTCAAATATAAGTTATTTTAAATGCAAAATTGTTATAATTATTCTATCGACACAGACATGCTCGTTTCAGGTGGGGGTTAAAAGGTTAAACGGGCCAGAACGCACTATACTTTTTATACTTTTACTTTGAACTCAAGTTTCGGAATGACGAGCACACTTGCTGCTTTTGAATGAAATTATAGGGACAAACAAAATAAATAAACAACATGTTGACAGTAAATAAGTAAAGACGCGTAGTTTCCGGGAGCACACTCGCATTGTCCGACCCCTGCTCTGTGTTGCAGTAAATGATCCGTACGGGTTTGCTGGTTAAGCATTTGAGTTTGCCCCTTGGTTCCGGGGGCGCGGTGTCCTCGTTCACTCCCACACATGTTGAGCGACACATTGGTTTTACAGCCATACCATCCCACTGTGGTCACAAAGGTCCAGCGGAGGGTCGCCTTCTCTTGGCGTACATTCATGAAGCTTGAAAGAATGGCGCCTCGTCCCATTACGAATGAATCCAATGTTTGCTGGTATGGTTCTGTATTTCCCTTTGTATCTTCCCATGAGTCTTTGGTACGACTGGAGATGAGATGAACTGGCTCCCGTAACACAGTATCAGGCTAATCTTTCTACAGCAACCATCATCACTGCAAAAAAGGAATAGGCCTCTGCACATGCCGGAAGTTAACAAACAGTAAACCATCAGTAAATCTGAAAAACTTGGACCAGGGAGAATGTACTAGTGCCCGACTGATACGGATTTCTGGGGTCTGATACCGATATGAAGTGGGTTGGCCGATAGCCGATATATAGGCCGATATTTAAAAAAAAAAGTCTGGTCTACAATCCTTTGAATGAAGCTTATAATGTGTCAGTGTTGAACTGTGGCGGCAGGGGTATGAGGGCATAGGGTGATTTATTGAACTAAAGCGTATTTTAAAAAGAGATCAAGTGTGCAACCATTTTTAGTTTGCGTTCAAATGCACATCCTTTGTGTATTGTCAGAATTAATTAATGTTACTGTAAATGTAAATGTATTTTCTGTACTCTGTGTGTGCATTTGAAAAGCCCTTCTAGGGACGGACATTGCAAATTAGCCTAGGCTATAAATGTTGTAGTGTGGTCCATGTTTATTGTTCACACGTGTCCCGATCAAATAAATGAATAAATAAAAAATAAAAAATTCAGGACATTCATGTTTAGTGGGTACTTTAGAGGGAGCTTGTCAAAAACCAGTTGATTGCAAACAAACAAAAACACAAGTCTTTATCTCTTATGGTTCTGAAGTTATATGCTAAAGAAACAAAAACATATAAAGCAGGTGTACAAACTTGTGACCAGTATTCACTGCGATGTTTCTCTGCCCCCAGGGGCTTGGGAAGTTGGGGGAGGGCTAATTTTAAAGCTCTGACAGGGCTCTTTCTGATGCACTTTCGGCTCTTTCGACAATATCGGCCAATATTGTAAAAAAAAAATAATTGCGGCCCGATATATCAGAGCAGACAATAAGAATTTAACATGTGAGATAAATACTATTTATTCTGCAGTTTGGACCATAGACATGGTTTATCTATCTGATCCTCTTCTTACCAATGTGTTTTTTGTGTGTGTTCCCGGACCTGTTTAAATTGAGCATCCTATCCACATACAGATGAATGGTGAAGCCAGGCTCTATATTAAAGTTTGATGAGGTATGATTTGTCCGTTTCATGGCATTTCTTTAACTTCTGTGGCCACTGGATGTGTATCTGACCCTACAAAAAGCAGAAACTTGACAGAATATCATTTAGCATTTAGCTCAGGGGACACCAATACGCTAATTCTGATCTAAACTGTACTACTGTACTGTACTGTATTGTATTGTGTTTTGTGAAATGTGTGTCCTCCTATGGACAGGTGTTGCAAATTAGCAGTTTTGCTATAACACTAAAAAACAATGTATCTGGTTTGTCCAATGCAGTTGTTATGTCCATATCAAATAAACTAATAATAATAATAATAATAACAGCTAAAAACATCTGGATCGTTCATAATTTGCGATGTTTGACAGATAATGCTAACGGCTATAGGGAAAATACATTGAGCAGGCTAACAGACTCTGAAACGTTTCTCCGGACTAGCCAGCTTGCTGTGATTCCTGTATAAGTTCAGCAGTTCTCATCTCCTATGAAGTGAACATAGTTATTCCTTTGTTGCAGTGATGTTTCGACACTAACGGAGACACAATTCAGTCCATTGATTCGAGTCCACTGTAAGACGTGGGCTACGACCCAAACAAGCACACGGCACATTCATCGACGAGTTCAAAAATATCATGTACACCAAATAAATAAAGGATTGGAGTCTGGCTGTTCGCACATGCTCAGTTCAACAGTCTCTGAATGAGGCGTGAGGAGGACCGTGGAGAAGAGCGAGAGATGCTGTTCCAAAAACCCAACGTCAAACTCCAGCCGTGAGTCCAGTCAGCTGTGGGAGACAGTAGAAGGAGAACAGTGTCAGGGCAACGTTTGGGGAGGCTCATAGTTTGCCTTAAGTTATAGTTTCTGAGCTCTACATTGTTTTGCCTGATACGATTGTACATCTTTGCTTTCGTGAGGTTCAGACGATTTTTTTTGATTTTTTTTGTACTGCAGAGAGTCCGTGTTAGCCATGAATGTCCCAGGTTTTTAATTTTCTTAACCCCCGCCTCAACAGAGCACATTTTACCCAAATCTTGACTGGAGTTTACAGCCTATAGGCCAGTATAACGCCTCATTTGAAAGCTACAAAACTGATCTAAGATTTTTCCTCTGATTGTTACTGCATTGTCACATTATGGGCGTATTTTTGTTGCTTTTTTACTGTGTTTTTATGCTTTTTTTTGTAGCACTTTTGTGGCTTTTTCAACGTCGTTTTGTGGCTTTTTACGATTCTGTCACTTTTTTGTTGCGATTCTGTCACTTTTTTTGTCGCTCTTATGATGTTTTAAGTTGCGTTCGATTTGTCTAGTTTTTGTTGCTATTTTAACGCTTTTTTTCAAGAAGCTTTTAGATTTGGGTAAAGCCAAACTTGAGAAAATGTGCTCGGTTCAGGCGGGGGTTAAGAGGTTTAATGTAAACAAACAGCAGCTTATGAGCTAAAGACATTTGAGACATACACATTTCTTCTTCTGAAACACTGAACGCCTCCCATACCTGCAGCACCTACAAGAAACAAAAATGGCACAAATGAGGAGGTATCCGGGCAAGACTCACAGCTAAGCCACACAAGCCTTCTGTCCCTACTAGTGTTCTGGCTAATGGACGTTCACTGGAGAATAAGACAGATTAACTGCTGAGCTCTTCCCAGAAGATGGTGAAAGACTGTTGTGGAGCAGAGGGAGCTGCGCAGGAGGAAGAGGAAGGAGTTGAACAGTGCAGGACACCACGCTCTGAAATCCAGGAGGCGCTGCACCGTTTCAGAGGAGACTGAATGCAGTACTCTGGTTTGCCCGACCTCCAAAAACATGCTGCTCAGGTCGGCCCATAGCGGCTCAGCTCTAACCCAACACCTGAACAACACTTTGTACAATGACAAGTAAAGCACTTCACTTACACTGGGCCATTTTTCCTCCAGAAACAAAAAACTGAAAAAATCTCTTGCACACTGTCTACTTGCAACACCAGTGATCCTTTTATTTAATGCAACGTTTCGGCAAGTTGCTGAAACTAAAGTTTTTTTTTGCCCGACAAAGGCCAGTGGCCGAAATGCATTAAATAAAGGAACACTGGTGTTGCAAGTAGACAGTGTGCGAGAGATTTTTCCCTGTTCTGACTTTGGCCTTTATTGCGCCTCCTCTTACGCACCTGTTCCAAACAAGAGATGTTAAAACCAAATAACTGCCTGTAAATATACATTTGTTCATTGTTTTTAGTTAGAGTGCATCAACACACCCCCAAAAAAAGCAAAGGCAATCACTGTAAAAAACATTAACATCCAAATTATTCATACAAAAGAAAATCTAGACAATTCGATCTACTGAAAATATGAATCGATTTGACTTACCAACTCAATTTTTAATTCCAATCGATTCTTTTGCCCAGCCCTAGCTTGTATTTGTTCATATTTATGGGAAATGTTTGCAGTGTGGCCTAGTGCTCAAACAAATTCACTTCACTGACCACCTCTGCTGAAAACAGGGCTTTTGTCTGATTTGCATAAACTCTTATGCTTAAACTGTCACTCTATTCTCAAGTAGCGTTTTCACCATTGTCACTTTTACTCCACACCTCTGCTCAGATGTTAGCATTATACTTGTTTTTAGGCATTGCAGGTGTAAATATGACTGACCACTACCCGCCTCTGCATGTGCCTCCTCCTGCAGCTCACACCTCGCTCTCTCTCTCCACACTTCAGTCTGAATCCTCCTGATGTCATGTTTAAGAATAGACCCCAGTGTGCTGTCCAATCCACACGAGCCAGTGGGGCTAATGTTTCCTCTTCGGCTTACACCCTGCTCCAGGCCAAACGCTAACTATAGCCTTCCATGAATCAGGCTTACGCTGCAGGGACACTGGGGCGGTGAGACACAGTGTTATGGTTATGTTATGGTGGTGGACTTTCATAACCACACCTTTGCTCAAGCTTCTACTTTTCTACAGCTGCAGCAGGAGGTTGCTTTGGGAAGTATACACATCTTAACTTCTTAAGCCCACCTGAACTGAACACATTCTCTCCAGCTTTACCCAAATCTAAAGCTTCTTGAACAAACCAGCGATGAAAACGAGGATGAAAACACAACCAAAAAAAGGCAACAAAAGAGCGACAAAAACACAACAAGCGACAAAAACACGATTAAAAAAACTAAGAAAACAAGACAAAATTTAAGCCACAAACGGCATCGAACGGCCCTCACGGGCTGTGCCTCCATTACAGCGCCTCTGTGACCCTACCGAGGGCGCTAACGCGCTCATTACATTTATTGCCCTGATGGGCCATTAATCTTTGTCAGAAAACATCAAAACTACATTTTAGCCTCTCCATGTGAATAATAGCCCCAATCTGCAGAGGGCGCTAGCACGGCAAAAATATTTTTTATTTCACAAGCAGCATCAGACGGCCTGTATTTCTATGACCACTGTCCACAAGCTCCTTACAGAGGGCACTAACGCGCTGTCATTTTGTATAATGTGAGATTTATGTGTCTGTCCTATTGGAATAACATGGGGTCCCCGGTCGTTCCCATGACAACACCGTTCAAAATACAGTCCCATTGGCTTTTTTGATCGAGATGCCATCAACTATTTTTGTGCCAAATTACATAATTTTTTTGACTCGTCATGCATTTTGCTTAATGTCACTTTTTGACATTTGTTGTGCCCGGGGGTAAAGGATCAATAAAATGTATATTTCCTTTTTTTTGTTTTTTGTTTTAATCGGAGCTTGTGCGAATGGGAGCAATTTATAGTTTATGATAAATTGCTAAATTCATCATAAATATTGCGGCAAACAAACCGTAAATCATTGCAAAAAAATGTGGATAACCCACATCTCTAGATGAGCTGGAGCGATTTGGGGCTCATTTGGTAAAACGCACTAGGAGGAGTTCGTTAAAATGTGACGTCAGCGAAAACGCTGACTCAGGCTGACTCAGGCTGCACCATTAAATGATAGCCTCTAAGTACTAACACTAGCAACTGATCCTTTACCTTTCATGGGCTCAGCTGTTAGATCTCTATGCAGTTAGTGAACTAAAAAAGAATCATCCAAATGATCCTTCACATTTCCCTTTATTTTATCTCAACATCTATTTCATAAAGCTACAGTATGCAAATTAGCCATGTGGCTTAAGTTTCTACTAAATGAAAACAAAAGCACAAACTGCTTCATTTAGGCCATTTACTGAGGAGGCTCTTTAAAACCATGTGACTGAGCTGTGGGGACGACAACATGTATTTTGTCACTTTTATAAAGTTTGGCTTGTGCAGAATCTTTTTTTTTTTAATTATTTTTATTATTAAATGTGCACCTGTCAATCAACAGTGGTTGCGCATGAATCACTGGAGGGTGGGGGCGAGGGGGGTGGGGAGATTGGCGCAGTGGCTTATGGGATGGCACATAGCTCCTACTCGTCAGTAAGTTAGCATCAGAGGTCCCTATGCTAAAGTGGCTATGATAGTTAGCATCAGAGGTCCTATGCTAAAGTGGCTATGATAGTTAGCATCAGAGGTCCCTATGCTAAAGTGGCTATGATAGTTAGCACCAGAGGTCCCTATGCTAAAGTGGCTATGATAGTTAGCATACAGGCCACTTTCCCTAACTCCTTCCTAACCGACAACCCAATTCGGACGCTTCTTGTCATGGCGGACGCTGACGCACATCTGGTTTGGCGTAAGACCTCTTACCAATTTACTGGTTTCGGATGGAGCATCTGCATTTTCCAGACTTCCTATCAAAATGGCGGACTTCCGGTTTGTCAGGGGGCGTGGCCACAATAATATTTTTTGTTTGTCACATGAGAATGTCCTGTTTCTGTCGTTCTACGACAAAGCCCCCATAGGCGCAATGTATATTCACATTTGTAGGTGGTCCTGTCGCGCCATTTTTAATTACCCCAATATAAAACACATATTTACATAAACTTTTTCACCGGACCTGAATTTTGGGTAAAGATTGGCGAGTTTTCGACTACGTTCAGTAGCTGAAATTCCTGCTCAAAGAACAGAAGAAAGAAATATAATTAAAGGGACTATTAAAAAAAAGTAAAATGTTAAAATTGAATATTTTCCTCCCCCTACATGTTCCAGCCATGTCCTAATGTGTAGAATGAGCCCAGGCCTGCAGTTACACGTTAGACCTGAGGTGGCAGTAGTGAGTATAAAAATAACCAACTTGCATCTAGTCCCTTTAAAGCTGCACGCGGCAATAAAGGCCCTCGCCCCAGGCGGAGGTGAAGCACTCGTCATCCACTTCTGCATGACAGTTGACATTAATTTTCTTGCAATAATAAGTATAAAGGGCCAGAGGTGTGGGCAGTCATTGTTTGACACGGTGACTTCACGTTTGACTGGGGGACCAGTTAGCCACAGTTTTGTAGGTCTGAGCTTTCAAATAAGGCGTTAATCTCCAGTCGAGAAGCTTTTAGATTTGGGTAAAGCCGAACAGGAGAAAATGCACTCAGTTAAGGCGGGGGTTAAGAGGTTAAATTACAATTTAGAATCCAGCTGGCGAGCTGAATACAGGCCTTTCAATGACATGGGGTTTATCTTCTCATCACAATATCCATAGCTCCAGACCATGGAGTAGGTGTTAGGGGTGTCTGGAACCTCTCGAAGCGCCTCTGATGATGAGGACAGTGTGATGCTACTGCACTGGCACTAAAGGAGACACATGACCCAGTGAGGACCCGGGATGTGTGTGTGGTGTGTGTGTGAGTCGTTTTCCTCACCGTATACGGCCGCTCGTGCCGGCGCTCGCTCACGCGCTGCGGTGCGTCTTCGGTCCCGGCACCTGCACCACGAGAAGCTGCTGCTTCTGGCGCGTGGAGCGGACCGCGAGGATGGCCTGTCTGTTCTTGTACTGCACCATCTGCAGCGTGATCTGCGCGTTCCATCCCTCGTCCTGCGGGCACCTGAAGTCGATCTCTTTACCCTCCGCCATCACCACCGTGAAGTACACGTACTTCCCCTTCCGTTCCACGCAGTCCACCGTCTTCATGTTGGCGAAGTGCAGCTCCTTGACTTTGTCCCGGTGCGTGTGCGGAGGCTGCTGTGAGGGCTCGTGCTGTTTGGGCGGCAGCAGCAGCACGCCGTCCTCCGTGAGCGCGCAGCGTTTCTTCTTCCACAGCTGCAGCAGCCCGTCACTGCGCTTCTCCAGCAGACCCTCCTTCAGCACCTTCCGCCCGTTCTCCAGCATGGCCACGCGCTCTCGGACAGACCCTGCTCGTGCTGCTCGCGCGGACAGCGGCGCGTGATGCTGCTGTGACTGCGTCTGGACTCTTCTGTGCGTCTGTCCAGTGCGTCTCTGATGGAGTGTCTGCGCTAAGCCCCGCCCACACGCTCCCTGCGCGTGTAGGACCCCGCACTGCACGTTACTACACACACTGATCAATAGGGATCAATAGGGCCCTACGGCGTTACGTCACAAATCAAGCGGAGGTGAATACAACGCTCTCGGCTAGACTATGTGAAATTAAATATGAATTTACTAAATGATCATCTTTTTTTGAACAGGTTACAAATCTATCTCATATATTTTAAACGACATACCCTAAACTATATTCAAAGATGGGAATACTTTGAGTTTAAGACTTGAGAATCAGCAATAAAGCGTAAAGGATATTAAAAAGGGCATTTTAGCCAAGGAAAATAAAATTATGCATGAATTAAAATCCTTGTTAGCTAAACCATCTCGTAATGAAGATGAAGAAATAGAAATATTAAGATTGAGAGAAGAGATATTGATATGGCTATGGGCGTATTTGTGGCTAGAACATGGTAAGTTATTTTTTCTCATTAGAAAAAAGGAACCAGAAACAAAATAAATAGCATCACTAACTTAAAAGTCAATGATAGCATGCTATCTGGAGCTGAGGATAAATCTAAACATGTGCAACTGTTCTATGAGAATATTTACTGCACTGCTTCCCAACCTGAGGTCTGCGATTTACATCTGGATTCAATGAAGGATACTATACCTAATATCTCTGCTAGTTTTAAATCTCAATGTTAAATCCAATAACAAGAACATAACTGAATGGCGGCTGATTCCTTTGCCAGGAGGTGATGGGCTTCCAGTGGATTTTTACATCAAGTTTTGGGAATCGATTGAAAAACCTTTATTTAATGCACTGAATCAGTGCATATCAATGGCAGAAATGTCATCATCAATAAAGCAAGGATTGATATGCCTGATTCCCAAACCTGATAAAGATCCGTTGATAATAGAAAATTGGCCAATTCTGCTTAATGCAGATTATAAAATTCTTGCAAATTCTTGCTTTGCGTTTAAATAAGAGCCTCTCAAGTATCATCAGCGAAACACAAACAGGATTTATATATATTTTTTTTTAAAAATCACTGTATAAGCTCCAATATGAGATTAGTGTTAGATTTAAGAGATTGTGCAGATAATATTTCTTCCCAAACTCTAATTTTGTTTCTGGATTTTTATAAAGCTTTCAACACATTAGAGAACATTATTTTTTATTTAAAACTTCAGAACATTTTGGTTTTGGTTCCTCTTATTTCAGTGATTAAAATGTTATATAAGAATATTAATAGCAGTGTGCTGTTGAATCCGTCCGTATAGAGTTCGGGAAATTCCACAGTTACCATGGAGATCGGCCATCTTTGCAGTTGTTAGCATACATTTCCATTGACTAACATTAGCTAAAAACAGTGTAAAAAGTGGAGAAAAAAGCCGTGGAACAACTCTGTTAGCTGCTGAGTTACTGCTGGTAAATACATCTAACACACTGTGGTGTCCAAGTGTTTTAATGTGAACAATAACTCCAGTATTTTAACTTTTAAAATCTCCATTAGTTTACAATTGCTGCTAATCCCATAATGCTTAGCGATATGACATCACATTCTCAACTCTATACAATGTCTCGCTTCCCAATAACACGATCTGTTCGTCAGGGTTGCCCAATTTCACCTTTTTGGTTCTTGTTAGCTGTGGAAAGTTTATCAATTCACATTAAAAATGCAGACGTCAAAGGATTAGTAATAGTCCAAAAGGAAATTTGAATAACACAATGGGCCGATGACACTGCTCTGGCATCAGGTTGAGAGCACCATTGCACTGATATTATGACTCTAAAAAGTTGACAGTGTTGGTTCTACTGGATCTGAGCGCCGCCTTTGATACAGTCGACCACACTATTCTTTTAACTTGTTTAAAACACATCGGCCTCTCTGGTGCTGTCCACAAATGGTTTACATCCTACCTCACAGACAGGACATTCATGGTAAGTGTGGATACCTGCTCCTCTAAGGTCCATAAAATTACATGTGGTGTGCCCCAGGGTTCGATTTTAGGCCCAGTGCTTTTTAACCTGTATATGGGGCGACGGTGGCGCAGGTGGTAGAGCAGGTCGTCTCGTGATCGGAAGGTCATGGGTTCGAATCCAAGCTCCTGCAAATGCACACTGTCGTTGTGTCCTTGGGCAAGACACTTCACCCTACTTGCCTCCAGTGTCTGCGTACACTGGTGTATGAATGAAAGTGTGAATGGGTGAGTGGATCCTTGCTGTAAAGCGCTTTGAGTGCCTAATATAGGTGGAAAAGCGCTATATAAGTTGAGTCCATTTACCATTTACCATATGCTCCCTCTTGGTGATGTCATCAGGAGACATGGAGTCAGCTTTCATAATTACGCTGATGATACACAGTTGTACATCTCCATGTCTCCTGATGACACCAGGCCAATGGATGCACTTTTTAACTGCATTTCAGATATCAAATCCTGGATGGCAGAAAACTTTCTCCAGCATAACCGGGACAAAACTGAAGTTTTAGTCATCGGTCCTGAGGCCCAGAGAGAGAAACTTTTACCCAAACTACAGTCACTGTCTTTTAATCCTTCCTCACAGGTGAAGAACCTGGGTGTGATTTTTGACTCTGAGCTGACTTTTATTCCACACATTAAGAATATCACAAAGATAGGTTTTTACCATCTAAAGAACATAGCCAGAGTCCGCCCCATTCTCTCTCGGGCCAACACGGAGACGCTAATGCTTTTATCACCAGTCGTATCGACTACTGTAATGCCCTGCTCTCTGGTCTTCCCAAAAAGAGTATCTCAGGTTTACAACTTTTACAAAATTCAGCAGCTCGTGTCCTGACAAAGACCAGGAGGCGGGACCACATTACAGCGGTTTAGAGTCGCTGCATTGGCTCCCCGTGTGTTTCAGGATCGATTTTAAAGTTCTTCTAATGGTTTTTAAATGTCTTAATGGCCTTGGTCCTTCTTATCTTTCAGAATTGCTTTTACCTTATGAGCCTTCACGGCCGCTTCGCTCCTCTGGCAGGCGTCTCCTAGTTATTCCTAAAGTCAACAGAAAGACTCACGGCGAGGCGTCTTTCCAGTATTATGGCCTTCGCCTCTGGAACGACCTGAGGAGGAGCTCAGGACCGCAGAGAACGTTCATGTATTTAAGAGCAGGCTCAAGACCCACCTTTTTAGCTTAGCTTTTAACTAATATTTATTTATATTAACTTTATTTATCTGTTTTAGTTCTATACAATTATTTCTTTAGTTCCACTCTTTTTATTTATTTATTTTATTTATTTATTTTATCTTGTGCTATTCCACACTTTTAGCCGAGTTTTAGCTGTTTTAATTTATCTTTTATTTTTATGTTCTCCCAGTGGTTCCTCTGAGGGAGCCCTCTGCCCCGGGAGTGCTGGTTGGCTGTGGCCGTGCGGGCGCTCTCCTGTGGGTGCCTGGATGGAGGTTGGACGTCTCTCCTACACCTCCTCCGGGCGCCCTGTGTTGGCGCTCTGTGGCTGTGGCCGATGGGCTGCTCTTGGGGCAGACGGCTCCTTGGATGGTGTTTCCTCTTTCGGTCCATCTGTACTCAGCCTTATGTCCCCACCTTATGTCCATTTTTATTTAAGACTTTTAACTGCTGGGCTGTCTGTATGTATATGTGTCTGTGTGTCTGTGTGTGCGGGTGGGGTAGGGGGAGGTGGGGGTTGTTGTTATTTATGTATATTTGCTGGTGGGGACTATTTTAATGATTTTTTAAGCACTGTAAAGCACTTTGTGTTACATTTTGTATGAAAAGCGCTTTATAAATAAAGTTTGATTTGATTTGATTTGATTTGATATATAAATTCTCGGCTGCATCCGGACTTAAACTTTTTTTTATTTTATTTTATTTATTTATTCATTTGAGCAGAAAAGTATTTCAAACATTTTTTACATTTGAAAACAGAAAAAACAAGACTTTTGCTCAAAAGGAGTAGGAAGAAGTTTAAAGAACTTATACTAGACCTACCCCTTATTTCTCATCACATACACTCATGCAAGAAACTAAGGCATGAGTCTGTGCTCATGCATTAGCTTATGCATTATTCTTAAATATAAATCGTTTATGATCGTACAAGTGTCATTTATCATTTACAATATCAGAGGATTTTTCAATTAAAAATAAAGGATTTATCATTTACGGTCGTACAAAATAAATACACCATATGGTACTTAAGACTTATACCAGGGCACAGCTCTCTTTTCATTGTGATCATACAAAAATATACACACTTCAATATCGCTCGACCCTACTATACCAAATATACCCATAAGTACAAGCTCTGTATAACCATGTAGGCATAGAAACTGTCTGCCTATAGTCATACACTAAAAATGGACAGGAAAAGGAAAAATGTAAGTAAAAAATAAAATAAAAATGACATGTATACATCTATACAATGTACATACGTATATGTAATCTATGACAATTAACATTGGAAACGTGTTATTTTTGTCCATAGTCATGACAAACTTGAGCAAGCTGACCTGACTTTAAGGTCACACAAAATTAATTCCAAACACACTAAAATTTACTGTAGTCAATGTTCAATGATACAATAGAGTCTTAACTTTCTTTATAATACTTCGATATTCATATCCAGGCAAACCCCACAACAACAAAAAAGCGCGAGTGTGCGCCTGTCTGTGAAAATGATAGTAATTATGATACTTCACTAGCATAATTTTTGAAGATAATGTCTTTACATGTTCTTTTAAAGTGTCCTAGTGTTTTGCTCTGTTTTGTCTCTTTATTTAAGTCATTCCACAATGTTATTCCTGCTTGGGAGATACACATACTTTTAAGGGTGGTGTGAACACGGTAGTACAGCGGTTAGCGCTCGTGCTTCACAGCTAGAAGGTCCAGGTTCGATTCCCACCTGGACGGGGCCTTTCTGTGTGGAGTTTGCATGTTCTCCCCGTGTCTACATAGGTTTCCTCCGGGTACTCCGGTTTCCCCTACCACTAAAAAACATGTACAATAGGCCAGGATGAATGAGAGTGCGCCTGGGGGACGACGGATGGAAATTAGCCCAAGGCTACAATCCGGTGTGGCTTGTTCATTAACTTGCACTGTCCCTACCAAATAAACCAATAAAAAAAAAAAAACACAATGTTTTCTCATCACAAATTCTCCTCTTAAATTATAATTTCCTTCTCTACAGCTGAACAATTTTTGGGTGTTTCTGGGGAAAAGATCACGACTTGCTTTGTACATTACAACAAGAGTTTTACATTTAATTAAGTCTTCAATTTTCATTATATGAGATGCTAAAAACAACACATTTGTATGGTCCCTAAAACCAACGTTATGAACGATTCTTATGGCTTTTTTCTGACTTTGTAGAGTGGATCTAAATGAGTTTTATAAGTGTTACCCCAAACCTCCGCACAGTAGCTGATATATGGGAGAATTAATGAACTATATATAATATGTAAGGCTCTATATTTTAGCAGATGTTTAGCGCTGTACCTTACTGATATACTCTTTGCCATTTTTGATTGTATGCTTGTTATATGGGGTTTCCAGACCAGCTTACATTATGACTTAAAATCACACCCAGAAATTTGCATTCATAAACTCTCTCTACTTCCATATTATTGATTTTAAGTTTTACTTCAGTATCTTTGATTCGTTTCCCAAAAATCATCATTTTTGTTTTCATAATATTCATTGACAATTTGTTATTATCGAACCATTGTTTTAACTTATTTATTTCTGTTGAGATTTCCATCATAAGAAGCTGTAAATCCTTTCCTGAACACAGAATCGTTGTATTATCAGCAAATAGTATGAATTTCAGTTTAGAAGAGGTATAACAAAGATCATTTATATATAGTAAAAACAGCATAGGACCCAAAATCTTAACACTTAACACTACAAGATGTGAAATTATGTGTTTGTATGATTGCAATAAACTTACAATGTGTGATATCTCTGTGAAACAAAACGTAAAATACTGTGGCATAACAATCACTAAAGACAGAAAGGAAAGGGTAAAAAAGAACTTTCACCCCAAAACAGAGAAAATCAAAATGATATTGAATTTATGGAAACAGAGAGATATCTTTATTTGGAAGGGCACTTTTGACCAAAGTAGAAAGAAAGGATATTTGGTTTGTTTATCCTGCGCTGTCCCTAGAGGTCAGCAAAGCTACATGCAAGGATATAACCTGTTCACTTTGTATGGAAAAGTCGACAACACCAAGTAAGAAAAACTATACTAACACAACCCAAGGGTGCTGGAGGCCTTGAGTTGTTGGACCTTCTAGATTTAAATAATACATTTAAGTTCAAATGGATTTAAGCATGTCTCAGAAATCCTGACTCATTATGGTATCTTATCCCTATAAATATCTTTAAGGAAGTTGGAAGTTTACAGTTTTTGTTAAAATGACATTTTAATTTGTCTAATCTGCCTCTAAAACTGTCTACTTTTTACCAACAGGCTTTGCTGGAATGGAAGCTGTGTCATACTCATAATGTCTCCTCTCATAAAACCATAATGTGGAACAACGAATATATATTAAAACGGAATAAATCATTGTAAATCATTATAAATGGATAGATTAAAAAAAATATTTTCATTGAGGATATTTTTGACAACGGGGGAGGCATTATGAACTATGGAAACTTTATACATTTGTATAATTGTCCCTGTTGCATCCCAACAATATGATAGCGTTGTAAAAAGTATTCCCAAAGGAATCAAGGAGTTAATGAAAGGGCATAACACAATCCCCAAAGATTTATCTTTAGGTACATTTCTCTTAAATGGAATCAACATCAGGAATTAAAAAATACTCTAACAAACACATTAGAAATATATTTCAAAACCTTAACGCACCAATACCTGCCTGCAGTTTGTGGAACTATGTTGGCTTATGCTATTCACTTATTGTATTTACAACAAAGTTAGAGAAGTGCATTGGAAGGTGTTACATAATGTGTACCTAACTACTTTGAGTCTCAAAGTGTTCGGATAAACCGTCAGCCCGTACTTTTTGTGAGATAAGTGAAGAAAACCTTAAACATTTATTTTTGATTACAAATATAGTCAGAAATTTTGGAAAGACCCTGAATCATACATCTAACTAAATATAATAACCTATTATAACAACCCCCATTGGAAAATGATGTGTATGATGTTAGGTAAATTCACAAAGTAAAATTCAGCGGAAATTATAGTTATCCCTGCTTAAAATATTCTTTAATGAAATTGAGATGTTAGAGTTTTAAACAAAGGCTGGAACAAAAAAACAATCGATAAAAATATTATATATATATATATATGAACTACAGTATTCACATGAGCTTTTCATGGTTTCAAACTGCTGGTATCGCTCTGTATGCTGGGAGTCTTTGAACTTTGAGGCACACAGGTACTGTGACTGTCTGCATGGAACTCTTACATGGGCTTTGACTTTTGGAAGGCAGTGATGTCACGTGAACGCATATCTGTAATCATAGACTAAATGTGTTTATTGCTTTTCCCTTTTTTTCTTGTTTTTGGTTTGCTTGATTTAATATAATAGTTATGGCTTTTTTTTGTTATTTTATTAAAAAGGATATCGAAGAAGCTGTATTGAGGGGAAAAAAAGTTGTGCCATGTGTCATCTTTTGCTGTTTTAAAATATATAGAGATTGTTTCATTCTGTTCCGTTGACTCAGTCCTAAACCATAAAGAATGGACGTAGTTTGTTTATTTGTAGTCTTGCTCCAACACATACATGCTACTGCAGCCTGCTCTAAACCTGGTGTCACACTCAAAGTGGTCCCCCTAGGAACATAATAACATTGCTATTGACACACATTAATAAAACGCCCTCGGCTTCGTTGAAAACACTGTCAGATGCTGCATTGGGTGGTTATCACAGGATTTGAACAACACAAATTGTTTAGATCTGCAGACGTCGATTCTAATCATTTACTTACTGCGTTTACAAGACGTCATTCAACAGCTTTTAGGCAGGATTTACTGACAAAAACTTATTTTTATACTTTTTACTTTTCTTTTCTCTTTTTCTTCTGTTTATAGAGGAGTCCTTCTGATCATGTCAAAGCTCAACTCAACGACACTGCCTCTCCATCTTAAGCCTTACCTTCTTCTATTCAATTTCAATTTCATAAACATTTCCCATTTCTATTCTTCTCCAGGATTAATATTAGTGAAATATCGCCACCTACTGGCACAGTGGAAAGAATCCCGAAAATAAATAGTGGAAAAAATGATTATTTCAAAATAACATAGGCCTAACACCTGAACCGAGCGCATTTTCTCCAGTTCGTCTTTACTCAAATCTAAAAGCTTCTCGACTGGAGCGTACAGCCTATAGGCCAGTGTGACGCCTCATTTGAAAGTTAAGACCTACATTTTTAAAGTGTTTTTGTTGCTTTTTTTTACGCGTATTTGTCACTTTTTTATTGTGTTATTGTTGCTTCTCCGGCACCTTTTTGTAGCTTTTTTGCGTTTTTATCCTTGTTTTCGTCGCTATTTTGATGCCTTTTTTTCAAGAAGCTTTTAGATTTGGGTAAGGCCAAACTGGGGGAAATGTGCTTGGTTCAGGTGGGGGTTGATAAATCGCTTTTTCCCTGATTATGCTAATATCTTAAATGCATAGCGAGGTAATCACATTTTGATTACTTGCATAGGCCTGTTTAAGCATCTGGGAAAGCGTTACATAAGACAAATGCATTATTATTGTTGGACACAGGCTCTTGCCTCCACGCCTACATTGTCCTATTTTCTTGTTCTTTTGCTATTTTTATTTTGGCCTTATTCTAAATATGAAAGCGGCTCAGGGAAATCAAAGCCCTATGGAGGAAGCCACGCCTCCTCAGTCCACACTAATGCGTGTGTTTAGGATGAAGTGCCAGACCGAGGGCGGAGACAGGCGCCTTGAACCAAGTCTAACAAACTATTTTAAAAGTGAGCGCCCGTCTGTTTCTCCCACACGCCAGACTCCCCACCAGCGCAAAGGATAGACTCTCCTCTCACAGTTTAGGATTAAAATGGACAATAAACTTCTGCTAAATGTATATGTTGGACACATTGTTGGCACGTTCTGTCTGAAGCGTTTCTGCAAATCAAAGTAGATCTCTGTGACGAGAAAAAAAGAGTTTCTGATCAAAATGTAGCCCCTTTTCCATAGAAGCGGTTCATTTAAGCCACTTTACCACTGGTGTCTACACAGCCCAGTGCCTGGTCAACCCGTTTAGTTTAGTTTATTTGAGCAGTTAGTCTGCTCAAAAGGAGTGGGCCGAAGCAAAAGGCTTATAAGTGCCCACCCCCAAAATAAAAACAATAACATTTTCATTTAACAATCAAAGCAAGGAACGTAGTGCAAGGGAACAACAAATAATAAAGAAACAGCAAAAGAATATACTACAACACTCACAATATCTATATCCAGTCAATTACAATACATAACACCAAATCAGATTATTTATTTATTTTGACACAGACCAAACTTACAAGGCACTATTTTAACTCATCCAGTAATAAACAGAAACGAGTAGATACAAAACACAACAACAGCTGTTTCATTACTTGTACAATGTCTAGTGCAGAGCAAGTAACAAATGATGATCATTAATATATTTCTTGCAAATTGTTACCAATGCCAAACATTAGTGCATTACTAGAATCACTAGTGTAACATTACCGGAAGTCACTATTTGTACATGTATAATGTATTATGAAAGCCCTACATAGTGTAATGCATTAAAAAGCATTAATACTTATTATATTCTGAGATCTTGCTACTTCCCAGCTGTCATTACCTTCCTCAATATAATTTTAATTTGAGTTTAATTATTATTTATGTATTTAATTGAGTTATGTGTGAAGTATGATGTAAGCCCTGCATAGTGTGGTGCATTAAAAAGCCAGGATGTAGAGCGGGCCAGCTGAAGAGGGTTTGGCGAGCAGAGCCGGTGCTGGCCCTTCTGGGGCCCTAAGCAAAAATCCACACGGGGGCCCTACAGTACCTACGCATCCCATGGCTATTCGAACCTGTCAACCTGCGAACCTGTCAAAAACAGTTCCACTGTGCAGTAGTGCAGGGCAGAAGTGGAACATAATGACCTCAATTCAGGCCCTGCCCCTCTGTGTGAGAACCACTAAGCCACTGCAAGACTGGGATTCAGGACTACTACTAGTCTATTTCCCCCACTTTTTAAAATGGTAAATGGCAAATGGTCCCATTCTCTCACCTTTGGTCCCTGACCCACAGTTTGGGAACCGCTGATTTAAAACTAACTAAAACCTGCACCTGACGGTCTTACTACTGAGAATTAGCCTGTGAGTAGGACAATTAGTTTTAGACTGTGCACATTCAGAGAACCAGAGTTACTATAAGTAAACTGTGCTCATGAGAACCGTGTGGATTCAACTCCTCTTTGACCAGGCCACGTAGAACGACTTTACTCTCGTCTATTCGCCAAACTACTGTCCTGATGCTCCGCTGGAGACAATAAGAAGAGAGTTTAAATGAGTGTGTGGCGATGCAGCCCCGAGTCCGAGCAGAGAAAACATGAGAGCAGCGCCCGGGACACGGGTGACATGCAGGCGCACAGGAGGCGAAATGAGCACCGGGAGACAGACAGACAGCTGGGGACGCAAAGGGAGAACCACTCGCGCCTCGAGAGTGACGGGGGAAGGCGTAGGTCTCTCCTGCTCATCCACTTCAGCAGACTGCTGTGTTTTGGTGTTTTATGTGCCAAAGTAGGAGGAGTGTGAGTGAGCGCTGTCAGAGAGCCTGTCCCCGTAACAACGCGTTGCTTAATCAGTGAAACAACACCGTAGTTTGACTGAGATGCGGGCCCTACGCACCTTGCGTAGTTTGCGTATAGGAAAAACCGGCTCTGTTGGCGAGCTTTTCCTCTGCCAAGGCCGGGGCCAAACCGGTCTGAGCAGGTATAAGCTTAGGGCTAACCTCTGGCTGTGGCCAAGGCGCTAAACCGTTACTAACGTGACGTGAACAGACGCTGGCCTCTGATTGGCAAACAGGAGAGAAGAACGGCCTCACTATTAACATGCAGGTCATACGGATTTAATGTTTCGCAACATCAAAAGAAAACTTTTTTTTCTTTTTTTTTGCTGATGTAAGCATTAGCGTCCTAGTTGTCTTTTTTCCTGTAGTATTTGCCTTGGCACCTCTGAATGATTTTAAAACCCCCCGACCAGAAGGCAGCATTTGTCCACATTTGTTCCCATCGCGGCAAGGAGGCTTTAGAGAGGGGCATTTCAAGTGCCTACAGGGTAAAGCGGTTTTTGTATATGCAAAATGTGGCCATTAGGTGGGGCCGAGCACTCATCTACAACAAAGACTGTATTATGTATTTGTCTAACAGCAATAGGAAAAATTATATGTCAATGTTTTCCAAAACTAATTAATAAAATAGACTAATATAGCCTGCCTTTATTTGTTTCTTCCAAGCCTATACCAGCACTGGTAAGTCTTTTATTTCTTTAACATAGACTCCCTGCCACTCTTCAAATCCAGACTCAAAACTCACCTGTTCAGACAGTCCTACAACACCTAGCTACGTGCGCACCCTCTCAATATTGTACTCAATTCTGTCGCTCTTGTTTTTAATGTGTCCATTGTACAGTGTCCTTGTGTGTTCTGAAAGGCGCTTTCAAATAAAATGTATTATTATTATTATTATTATTATTATTATTATTAATTTGAGTAGTTGGGTTTTCAAGCACCAGGATAACAGTTATTGCGGAAAAAAAGAAACATGACAATGCCCTAAACAAGCAGGCTTATTATGTATTATTTTATTTAATGTTTTCACATCAAAATAAGGCATTAAGGCTGTGTGTAGAGATGGCTGAAAGTGTGAAGAGAAAGATGACTTTGATTGGTCAGGAATGTGAGAGTCAATAGTGGGCTTGCATATTCAGAGTGGTGCCATGACGTGTTGACCGCACTTCATGTGGCAAAGCTGGCCATGAGTGGTCACAATGAGCAGGCAGACTTGACAAACATATAACTCTTACCAGGCAGTATTCTTCACACAAAAGAAACTTCTCCATGACTCGTGTCACTTGCATGAACAAAATGGCTTCCTCCTTTTATACCTCTCCTCATGTGAATTGACCTCCCACAGGTAAGTACCATTAGCTCGATGGGCAAGTTTTAACATTTTATATAAAACAAGTTGGTGTTTAGTCCACAAGTGATAAGTGTTTAAATCAAATGAATAAAGACAAAATAGAAACCAAAATCATATACAAAAGGAAACTCAAAGCAAAGTTTAAACCAATTTCCCCCCTGCCACATGGTTCAGCCCGGGCTTTTAAAATGGCCGACAAGGACCACGCCTTCCCTTTGTTTCAACCATGTACAGGCAAGTTTGTATACAAATAAACAAAGTTATAAACGGACAGTGTGATGTGTAATCATTAACTTAAAGTGCATATGACAGATTTTAATGCTCTTGAAAATATGACTTATTTAGATGGATTACATCAGTTGCATAATTATTTTTTTCAGTGAAGCAGCAATTTTAATGAAGAAATGTTGCGCAGAAAAGTTATTTTTATTTGAATTTTTAAGCTGCTGACAGGAAGTGACATAAAAGAAGGAAACATTTTATAGCGGTTTCACTCATTTCCCATTGACATAACATGGTTGCACGGCAACAGTTTAAAATCGTTTACCTTCTTCGATGTCACTTCCTGTCGGTGTCCAATAAGGAAGGGAAAACATAAACATCACAGAAATGGTCAAACTAAAGAAAACTAGGGATGGCCGTCTTGAACCACGGGATTCGACACTGTGTGGAAGTCTCATGGCGCATGCGTGTCGAAACACTGCTTCAAAACAAGGTTCAAACCGCGCATGTCGCGTGACTGGATCTGAGAAACGTTTCATGAAACGCCGCTGTTTGGCAAGTGTTTCACTAGGGGCACCCGTGCCGAACACGCATTTGATTGACAGGAGTTTCAATGAACCACATTCTCTCATAAAAATACTTGTGTATGCCAGCGACAAGTGTACCTTGTGTGAGAGTGTTTTCTAAAGCAGGAGAAGTTTTTAGTAAGAAAAGAAATAAGTCCTTCCACAGCATAGAACATTATATTTCTGAAAAAAATCTTGAAAGCGGCCCATGTAAAAAGCGTTAGAAAAATGACAAAGTCATACTTGAACCGGGGACCTCGTGCACCAGAGACTAGCGCGCTATCACTGAGCTATAAACCCACAGAAAAGTGGGCCGGTCTTCTCTAAATTGTCGGGCTGAAATGGTCCCAGCACGCTATTGGCCGACCATGCTTGCATGTGAGAAGAGAATCAAAGAACACTGGTGATTTACGGGTTATATCTATTGAATCATATTGTTGACAAGGTAACTTCGCCCAAAGACGTGGGTGTCTTTTTTTTTTTTGAATGTTTGTTTACGTTGATTTAAAGCTTACACTGAATGAAGAATAACTGAAATAGCCAAAGGGCACAGGGCAACAACATTAACTCACACATAAGCCTACTGAAAAACAAAAACGACATTGACAACAAAGAAAGCAAAAGATACAATAACAAAACAAAAACAGCCAAAGATGTGGGTGTATGCTTGAGCCCCGTAGCACCCACTGGTGTAGTGTTTCATCTCTCGGCTGAACCTTTGTGAATGTTGTAGTACTGAAACATTGCCTCTTGATGTCACTGTGGAGTCTGTTTCGAACTGTGTTTCGAAGCTTCGGCACAATCGCTTCAAATGCTTTGGTGTTTCATGAAGCTTCATGTTGCCCATCCCTAAAGAAAACTGGGTATAATCTTTAGCAAAATCTTAAATATAATCGTGTTAACTGTGTTTTAGCAAAAATTGTCTCTAATGTGTCATATGTCTGTGTAAGCTCTCAGTCGTACAGGAGTTGTCCATCTTCAATGAAGGTACTTGAGTCATCTTCTGTACTCAGTAGTTGAAGTCTTGAACGTTTTCGCCTCTCATCCAAAAGGTCATCCCGCAGCTTAGATAAAGACCAGGAGGAGGAGTTGGGGTTGGCCCGGCTCCTCCCCTCTAATCACAGCTACTCTCACCTGTGGGTAAACACCTTTGAAGTAGAGCGTCTCTAACGACCTGCTCACCCCAGTATTTTTCTGGTGGTCTTCTCCAGTCTGCGTGCCAAGAGAAGGGTGTCTCTCTATTCGATGCAAAGAAGAAGAATGCAAAGAACATTATATTGGAGAAACCAAACAAGTTTTACAGAAGAGACTTTATCAACACTGAAGAGAAAGCACAAGCGGCCCTCAGTGGGCGGTGCACCTCCACCTCAAAGCCTCCAACCACTCCTTTGAGGACGGGGAGGTCAACATTTTAGCTAAAGAAGAACGTTGGTTTGAACTAGGAGTAAAATAAGCTATTTTTGTCAAGAAAGAAAATCCCTCCATGAACCGGAATGGTGGGCTCAGATTTAATCTTTCTTCACTTTACTCCAATCTGCTTCGGGGACAGACGACAGGGCACAGCCAGTCCAAGGAGACGGCACCTCAGCTAACAAAAGAACAATAGGCAGGTAATTAGCAGTGATCAGCCATGAATAGGACAGATAAGGGCAGTGATCATCTATGAATAGGACAGGGCTGACCGATACTGGGGTGAGCAGGTCGTTACAGACACTCTACTTCAAAGGTGTTTACCCACAGGTGAGAGTAGCTGTGATTAGAGGGGAGGAGCTGGGCCAACCCCAACTCCTCCCCATGGTTTTTATCTAGCTGCGGGCTGAGCGGGACTTTAGTCCACTAATGAAGCCTTTTGGATGAGAGGCGAAACATTAAAGACTTCAACTACTGAGTACAGAAGATGACTCAAGTACCTTCATTGAAGATGTGTCATATGCACTTTAAATGAATGAATCTGGTGGGTTATTGTTCGCTGATGGATATGGCAAATGAAACGGTGTCCAAAATAAATACTGGGACAGACCCACTTTGTAACACTTAATCTCCCATCATCCCTTTGGCGTGTGTAGTTCAGGCTCAGGCGGTGAAGAGCAACTTCGCCCCAGCATCTGAGGATGATGCACTGGCTGACCAAAAAACATGGTGTAACTGGACGTAACTAACGGTTCTGATCTGGAACAGTCGGTGGATTAAGACGGCCCTAATGAAACATCAAAGCGTGGTCAAGCAGCGTTTAGTGTCTTCATTTCCTTGGCTCAGTCCCGGTTCAGAGAGCCGTCGTAGAAATGAAGCCACTCTACAGTTGATGGTCTCTGTTTTCCTGGTGACCGTCTCTCCGGTTTTGCGGCTGACTCCGGTTTTGGCCGTGCACTTGGTCCCCTCCGCCGGGTTTATCCGCGCAAAATATCTGATATAAACAAATGAGTATGCATGAGCGATGGAAATTACAAATGGCTAGTTGTGCTGGAGACAGAGAAAACGAGCACTGCAGCCTTATTGATATGACGTCATCAAAATATCAATATTGAAATGAAAAGTTCTGGTATCGTATCGTCCAGCAAAATATCGCAATATATCACAAAATCGATATATTGTCACACCCAATGTAACATGTAACTTAATTTTATTATTACTACTGAGTGCTCAATTAATTTCACGTTTCATTAACCTCTTACTCCCCGCCGCAACCCAGTGCATTTTCTAAAAGCATCTAAGCTTCACGTTTTTGTCACTTTTTTGACATGTTTTGGTCACATTTTTGTGGCTCGATCTCAGTTACTTTATGCTAAAAAAACTAAATGTGGCCAATGCAACAAAAAAGAAACAAACATGTGACAAAAACGCCACAAACAAGAAATGAAAATGTGATTAAGAAAAACAACCTGATAACAAAAACAAGAATAAAGCTTAGATGAGCTTTGCCGGTCTTAGCTTTCAAATGAGGTGTTACACTGGCCTATAGGCTGTAAACTCCAGTCCAGATTAGATTTAGATTTGGGTAAATCTGGAGAAAAGGTGCTCAGTTAACCCATTTAGGCCTGAAACGCCTGGAAAAAAGGCCTGTGAAAACTTATGGGCGATTTCAGAAGAGACCCCGAAAACCTGAAGTTCCAGAAAGTTCCAAAAACCTGAAGTTCCTAAAGTATTCAGCAATTGTGTCAACGCCTTCTAAATGATTGATGTCTCAGCCTCTGTAGCAGATAGGAACAAAATTCCAAAAGTATTTGAGAGCTTACACTTGTGGCTTTCCTGAGAAATTGAATTTATTTAGATACACCTTCACAAAAATAAAATATGTAAAAGCAAAGTGAAAGAAAGTATATAGCCCTCTTACACTAAAATATAGGCCTATATGTTTTATGTTAAACCTTCGTAATTTGTCTTTTGAGGTCACTTCAAAAATGTCTAGCAGCTTCTCTCTAAACCCAAAACAATATCCACTCTTTAAAATACAATTTAATTAATAGTTTTATATAGAAACATGCGAAATAAATATAATTATTAAGCTATAAAGAAATAAATAGCTGGTGATGGGGAAGGGCAGAGTATCCTTCTCTAAACACAGCAGGAGGAGGAGAAAGCCCCTCCCCTCAGAGAAAGCCCCTCCCCTCACTGCTGCTCAGCCCTGTCAGCCAGAGGAGAAGACGCAGCTCTCCTCTCCTCTCGTCCTGCACTCGACTTCTCAATAAAACTATGTGAAAGAAACTATGAACATCGCGTGTTGCGGCGCCGCATTTACGTGGAAGCTCTATAAACGAACTGTAGCTGGGTTGCAACCCGAAAAAGTCTCGGCAAATATTTCACCAAATTACACGAAACACAGAAAGTGTTGTGATGCTGACGCTCCCGCGCCTCTATTCTGTTGCCTTTCATTGACTCAAAGGCCGACAATTGGTGCAAAATCACCCTTATACTCGAAAATTGACGTATATGCTTTCCCGGCCTCAATGGTAAGGCAAGGCAAGGCAAGTTTATTTGTAGAGCACAATTCATACACAAGGCAATTCAATGGTAGAATTGGCTTTAATGGTAGAAATGCGGCAATGCTTTCCCGGCCTAAATGGGTGAAATCCAAGGAACTACAGGTGTCTATTAGCATATTCTATAACCTGGCACCAAGCGTCTTTCCTGACTTAACCTTGGTCAATGTGTAGTTCTAGTTTAGCCCTGTGTCAGTCCAGCTTCAGTGGAGTTGTGTTTGAGTTCCAGTCCAGTCTCACCTCTGGATGAGTTCCAGCGTAGCGCAGGCTGGTTCCTCATATTCCAGGTTAAAGACGTAGAAGCAGCAGAAGAAGACGGCGAGTGCGTCGGCAAAACTCGACTCGGACTCAAAAACCACGGCGCGGTCCAGGCTCACCATCCAGCGGCGCGAGGCCAGCACCGAGTCTCCTGCAGGGACAAATATCTGAGCCAGAATCCTGCTTCACTACAGAAATAAGGAACTCTGATTTCTGAAGGCGAGACACGGCAGATGAAATTACTGATTTTTCACGAAGTGGTTGAAGTGGAGATTTTTAGCTAGTTTTCTCTCTTAACATCTTAGTTTTCATGTCAGAGTTTAAAAATAACAAAACTTACACCGTACGATGCTTATTTTTGCGGAGATATCAGTGCCTTGCGAAAGTATTCGGCCCCCTTGAACTTTTCAACCTTTTGTCACATTTCAGGCTTCAAACATAAAGATATAAAACTGTATTTTTTTGTCAAGAATCAACAAGTGGGACACAATCATGAAGTGAAACGAAATTTATTGGATATTTCAAACTTTTTTAACAAATAAAAAACTGAAAAATTGGGCGTGCAAAATTATTCATTCCCCTTAAGTTAATACTTTGTAGCGCCACCTTTTGCTGCGATTACTGCTGTAAGTCGCTTGGGGTATGTCTCTATCAGTTTTGCACATTGAGAGACTGAAATATTTGCCCATTCCTCCTTGCAAAACAGCTCGAGCTCAGTGAAGTTGGATGGACAGCGTTTGTGAACAGCAGTTTTCAGTTCTTTCCACAGATTCTCGATTGGATTCAGGTCTGGACTTTGACTTGGCCATTCTAACACCTGGATATGTTTATTTGTGAACCACTCCATTGTAGATTTTGCTTTATGTTTTGGATCATTGTCTTGTTGGAAGACAAATCTCCGTCCCAGTCTCAGGTCTTTTGCAGACTCCATCAGGTTTTCTTCCAGAATGGTCCTGTATTTGGCTCCATCCATCTTCCCATCAATTTTAACCATCTTCCCTGTCTCTGCTGAAGAAAAGCAGGCCCAAACCATGATGCTGCCACCACCATGTTTGACAGTGGGGATGGTGTGTTCAGGGTGATGAGCTGTGTTGCTTTTACGCCAAACATAACGTTTTGCATTGTTGCCAAAAAGTTCAATTTTGGTTTCATCTGACCAGAGCACCTTCTTCCACATGTTTGGTGTGTCTCCCAGGTGGCTTGTGGCAAACTTTAAACAACACTTTTTATGGATATCTTTAAGAAATGGCTTTCTTCTTGCCACTCTTCCATAAAGGTCAGAGTTGTGCAGTATACGACTGATTGTTGTCCTATGGACAGAGTCTCCCACCTCAGCTGTACATTTCTGCAGTTCATCCAGAGTGATCATGGGCCTCTTGGCAGCATCTCTGATCAGTTTTCTCCTTGTATGAGCTGAAAGTTTAGAGGGACGGCCGGGTCTTTGTAGATTTGCAGTGGTCTGATACTCCTTCCATTTCAATATTATCGCTTGCACAGTGCTCCTTGGGATGTTTAAAGCTTGGGAAATCTTTTTGTATCCAAATCCGGCTTTAAACTTCTCCACAACAGTATCTCGGACCTGCCTGGTGTGTTCCTTGTTCTTCATGATGCTCTCTGCACTTTAAACTGACCTCTGAGACTATCACAGAGCAGGTGCATTTATACGGAGACTTGCTTACACACAGGTGGATTCTATTTATCATCATCAGTCATTTAGGTCAACATTGGATCATTCAGGGATCCTCACTGAACTTCTGGAGAGAGTTTGCTGCACTGAAAGTAAAGGGGCTGAATAATTTTGCACGCCCAATTTTTCAGTTTTTTATTTGTTAAAAAAGTTTGAAATATCCAATAAATTTAGTTCCATTTCATGATTGTGTCCCACTTGTTGTTGATTCTTCACAAAAAATTACAGTTTTATATCTTTATGTTTGATGCCTGAAATGTGGCAAATGGTCGAAAAGTTCAAGGGGGCCGAATACTTTCGCAAGGCACTGTAGCTACAACGTTGCTTCACAAAACCGGCTTTCCCTCGGGTATTCATTCACAAATATTGACAGATTTTACATCCTTGTGTCCTGTTAAGGGCTGTTACTAGGGCCAGGTACTGTTAAATGACACCAGTCTGGTATAGGAAAAAAACGTATATCTTGGTTGTTTCAGCTAAAATAAATGATTAAAAAAATTTAAAAAATCTTACTATAAATGTTATGCTCATTTTTATAACCAATATTTTCCCATTTTTTACCCTTATGTTTGCCACAATTTCTCCCAATATTCCCCAAATTATTCAACATTTTCCACACGTTTCCTGACATTGAGATGATACTGTCAATTTGCAGATCTTCCACACATTATTGTTCTGTGTTCAGTATAAACAGGTCCAGGAGCATTAACATCTGAGAGACTGAAACGACCTGCTAAACAAATACAGTTAGAACCATATGTTTACATACACTTTATAAAAAGAAACATTTGCATTTTTTTCTCACTCTCTGACATGAAACCAGAATTAACTTTTACTTTTTTATGTCAATTAGAATTTTAATTTGCTAAATGCCAGAAGAATGAAGTCAGAATATAAAGTCAGAAGTTTACATACACTAAGATTACTATACCTTTAAACAATTTGGGAAAGCCCAGATGACAATGTCAGCTTGGAAGCACAAGTCTGGTTCATCATTGGGTGCAATTTCAAGACACTTGAAGGTCCAGGTTCATTGGTGAAAAAACAATGATGGAAATGTCCAGCCATCATACAGATCAGAAAGAAGGCGGGTTCTGTGTCCCAGAGATGAATGTGCTTTGGTCTGAAATGTGAATATCAACCCAAGAACAAATGCAAAAGACCTGCTGAAGATGCTGAATCTGGTAAGAGTGTGTCATTATCCAGAGTGAAACAAGTACTGTACCGACATGGGCTGAGAGGGAACTCTGCCGGCTCGTACTCCAAAAGAAAGATGAAAAAGCCAGTTTGGAGTTTGCACATAAAAAAGGATTTTTGGAGACATATCCTGTGGTCTGATTGAAAATACATAATTTTTTGTCCATAATGACCATCGTCACGTTTGGAGGAAAAAGGGGGAAGCCTGAGATCACCATCCCGACTGTGGAATACGGGGGTGGCAGCATCATGCTGTGGGACTGTTTGCATCATCATGAAGAAAGAACACTATGTGGAAATATTGGAGCAACATCTCAAGACATCAGCCAGGAAGTTAAAGCTTGGGCGCAGATGGGTCTTCCAAATGGACAATGACCCAAAGTAAACTGGTCACAAAGTGGCTTAAGAATAACAGAGTCAATGTTTTGAAGTGGTCATCACAAAGTCCTGATCTTAACCCAGTTGAAAATGTATGGGCAGAGCTGAAAAGGCATGTGCACCGAAGGTGGCCTACAAATGTGTCTCAGTTACACCAGTTCTGTTTGGAGGAATGGACCAAAACTCCTGCCAACTATTGTGAGAAGCTTGTGGAAGGAAATCCAAAACGTTTGACCCAAAATATACAGTTTAAAGGCAATGTTATCAAATATTGATGAAATGTATGTAAACTTTTGGTTTTGTAAGGAGTAAAAAAAATTGTGAAGAAAATTCTATCTCTCATTCTTCTGGCATTTATTTATTGGTTTATTTGGTCGGGACAGTGCATGTTAATGAACATACATGGGTCTCATGCATGTAAACAAGCCACACCGGATTGTAGCCTTGGGCTAATTTCCATCCGTCGTCCCCCATGTGCACTCTCAAACACACTCTCATTCATCCTGGCCTATTGTACATGTTTTTAGTGGTAGGGGAAACCGGAGTACCCAGAGGAAACCTACGCAGACACGGGGAGAACATGCAAACTCCACACAGAAAGGTAAATAAACATATTTTTTTAAATTCTAACTAACCTAAAAAAAAGTAAAAGTTAATTCTGGTTTCATGTCAGACAAATGTGACTTTTTATAAAGTGTATGTAAACGTCTGGTTCTCACTGTACATCCATAATGAAGATGTGACTTGACTGCGATGTCTCACCCACAGCGATGATCCTCGGAGTCACAGGCAGAGGCACGGAGCTCTCGATCGACGCCTTCGACGCGTTTTGCTTCAGATAAAACATTAACAATCAGAACTACAGCACAGGGATTGAAGCAGCAGTGGGGTACCGTTAACGATACAGGAAAAAAAAGGTTTAGGTCATATCGGATCGAAATAATGAAGTATTAAAGGAGGTACAGACAAGAACTATAAAATCTTTATATTGAAGTTTTGATGCCGTCAAACCTTAAAAGCAAAAAAAGTGAAACAAACTGGGAAAAAAATAAAATAAAAAGGGAAAACATATGAGGGAAAAATTGGGGAAAAATTTTGAAAAAAAAAAATGGGTGGGGATGTGAAAAAAAAATTGTTAACGGAATAGGCCACCGTTTTTACATACCGAGATATGTTCTTACCTTAGCTTAGACGAGTTCATTTGTACCTGTCTGGTCTTCACGTGTGCCTTCAGTCACGTAAACACAGCACAGACGGCGTTAGCATTTAGCTTCTCTCTTCTCCTCTATACAGTGAGGAAAATAAGTATTTGAACACCCTGCTATTTTGCAAGTTCTCCCACTTAGAAATCATGGAGGGGTCTGAAATTGTCATCGTAGGTGCATGTCCACTGTGAGAGACATAATCTAAAAAAAAAAATCCAGAAATCACAATGTATGATTTTTTAACTATTTATTTGTATGATACAGCTGCAAATAAGTATTTGAACACCTGTCTATCAGCTAGAATTCTGACCCTCAAAGACCTGTTAGTCTGCCTTTAAAATGTCCACCTCCACTCCATTTATTATCCTACATTTAGATGCACCTGTTTGAGGTGGTTAGCTGCATAAAGACACCTGTCCACCCCATACAATCAGTAAGAATCCAACTACTAACATGGCCAAGACCAAAGAGCTGTCCAAAGACACTAGAGACAAAATTGTACACCTCCACAAGGTGGAAAGGGCTACGATGAAATTGCCAAGCAGCTTGGTGAAAAAAGGTCCAGGTTGGAGCAATCATTAGAAAATGGAAGAAGCTAAACATGACTGTCAATCTCCCTCGGACTGGGGCTCCATGCAAGATCTCACCTCGTGGGGTCTCAATGATCCTAAGAAAGGTGAGAAATCAGCCCAGAACTATACGGGGGGAGCTGGTCAATGACCTGAAAAGAGCTGGGACCACCGTTTCCAAGGTTACTGTTGGTAATACACTAAGACGTCATGGTTTGAAATCATGCATGGCACGGAAGGTTCCCCTGCTTAAACCAGCACATGTCAAGGCCCGTCTTAAGTTTGCCAATGACCATTTGGATGATCCAGAGGAGTCATGGGAGAAAGTCATGTGGTCAGATGAGACCAAAATGGAACGTTTTGGTCATAATTCCACTAAACTTGTTTGGAGGAAGAAGAATGATGAGTACCATCCTTTGGGGGTGTTTTTCTGCACATGGGACAGGGCGACTGCACTGTATTAAGGAGAGGATGACCGGGGCCATGTATTGTGAGATTTTGGGGAACAACCTCCTTCCCTCAGTTAGAGCATTGAAGATGGGTCGAGGCTGGGTCTTCCAACATGACAATGACCCGAAGCACACAGCCAGGATAACCAAGGAGTGGCTCTGTAAGAAGCATATCAAGGTTCTGGCGTGGCCTAGCCAGTCTCCAGACCTAAACCCAATAGAGAATCTTTGGAGGGAGCTCAAACTCCGTGTTTCTCAGCGACAGCCCAGAAACCTGACTGATCTAGAGAAGATCTGTGTGGAGGAGTGGGCCAAAATCCCTCCTGCAGTGTGTGCAAACCTGGTGAAAAACTACAGGAAACGTTTGACCTCTGTAATTGCAAACAAAGGCTACTGTACCAAATATTAACATTGATTTTCTCAGGTGTTCAAATACTTATTTGCAGCTGTATCATACAAATAAATAGTTACAAAATCATACATTGTGATTTCTGGATTTTTTTTTTTAGATTATGTCTCTCACAGTGGACATGCACCTACGATGACAATTTCAGACCCCTCCATGATTTCTAAGTGGGAGAACTTGCAAAATAGCAGGGTGTTCAAATACTTATTTTCCTCACTGTAGCTCCAAACGAGGTGAAGATAGAAGCTACCAAACTCTTCCACGTTTTCCCTATTTAAATATGGTTACATGAAGTGTTCGGCATCCGCACAGTAAAGTGAAGATATCACTGTGGGGATGTCGAATTACTCCTGGTATTATTACGCCTTACAATATAGTTCTCCTTTTTATCCGCTTAGAAAATCCACATTGTTTAATTTTGTGCAATTATACTTTACAGTATAACACTTCACGTAACCATATTTAAATAGGGAAAACGTGGGAGAGTTTGGTAGCTTCTATCTTCACCTTGTTTGGAGCTATAGAGGAGAAGAGAGAGGCTAAATGCTAACGCCGTCTGTGCTGTGTTTACGTTACAGAAGGCACACGTGAAGACCAGACAGGTACAAATGAACTCGTCTAAGGCCTATTCCTTTAAAAATGGGGCAAAAAAAATGTTTTTTTCATCTCAAACAAATATACAATGCAAAAGAAATGAAATGGAAAGAAAAGGAATAAATGAACATTATCAATCTGTTTTATGGTTCTCCATGACATTTAGTTTAAGTATCGAGAAAAGTATCGTTCAGGTATCGGTATCAAAAACCAAGTCTCGCTAAAGTACCGGTATGGAACAAAAATGTAACGGTACCCAGCCCTAAACTAAAGGACTAACCTCGGCACGAACGAAGATGGCCTCCTCTCTCTCCAGGAAATGCTTCATGACGAGGAGCAAGGCTGAGAGCCCAGTCTGCCTCTGGTCCGTGTCAGTCCATTCCAGAAGCCTCCACAGGTCCCTAGTCTGGTCCCTGGTCTGGTGTTGGTCCCGGTTTTGACTCCAGAAGAAGGTCCGGATTCTGGCGCCTTTGTTGAGCAGCGCCTCCCTCAGACGCGGCAGCAGGTCGACTCCAGTGAGCGTCCGAAAGTGCTCATTCAGACACGATTTAGTGAAGAGGAACGGAAACTGTGCTCTCACTGCGGCCACATTTAAAACCGGGCTGGAGTTTATCATCCGCCGCTGTAGTGCGTACGTCAGAGCCATCAGCTCCGCGACCCGTGGCGTTTCTGCGGCGCCCGCTCCACGCGCTGTAAAGATTTCAACCATTTCCTTTCGTTTATTCTCCAAACTGGAGCTGGACTTGTTCTGAGGCAGTGCGGGCTGCCAGTTCACGCAGCCGTAGCTGTGCTTTTTACACTGCAAAAAGTAAATCATTAGATTAGTTTAAAAGGGACTATACAGAGTTTAAAAATGTTAAAATTAAGAATTTTCCTCCCCTTACATGTTCCAGCAATGTCCTAATGTGTAGAATGAGCTCAGACCTATTCACCACAACTCCCTCTAAAATCCTGCACTGTCACTCAAAAAGGTCCGAAGTGCAGGAGCTTAGAGGAGCTATATCATGCAAAATTGACTTTTTGGAGTTTTAACCACGAGTGTTTTTTGGCTTCATTCACGCAGTTCTAAGTAATCCTCCTGAATCCTGCTCTCTGAGCAGCTGCTCCGCCCTCTCCTGGTAACCACTGAGTTGTTTTGTTATGTCGTCACAAAGGAACGGAAGTGCTCTATGTCTGTAATGTAATGCCTTACGGCCTGATTTTAATGTATAAAACAGCTTTTTCATTATTTGTCCCGGGAGAGTAAACAAACACCCCCCCGGAGGATCCGAACAGAAGTCATGTTTGTAAGACTGAGCTCTTTCTAACCTACTCTGGACACGCCTGTTCTTTTTTCTTACCCAATGATAATGTCACGGGTTCGCGTTTGGCTACGAGAGGAACAGGACTATTCAGCCTTCCTAAAGAAGAGTGCACTCGCCAGAAGTTGGAATTTCTTTCTGGGATTCAGCGATTTTATCAACCAACCTGATGGATGCTTGTGAACCTTGGCCAGAATCAAAGTGGATTAACTTTTATAACCAACGCGAGTCTCATAACGTAAACACCCAATAATGATGGGGAGGCCAGACTGAGCGGTGAGTCAATCAAAACGCGTGTTAGCGTGTGTGTTAGCGTGTGTGTTAGCGTGTGCGTTAGCCATTTATGAAACTGTTGCACATGTCAACTCCTTATAACTGCATTATGTGAAGTAACTTCACTTTTTGCAGCGATATTTTTATTTATAATACTGTAAATGTGGAATGAGCGGAGAGAGGGGCGGAGTTAACTGAATCGAAGCGTCTTGTCTTTCGGGTTTGAAAAATACCCCCAGAAAATACTTATATTTCTCTCAATAATGAGTACTCCATTGTGATACAGGTACAATATATCATATAAATGCCTATACTTTACTTTGGAATGGCTAAAATAGCATGATACAGATCCTTTAACATAGAAACGGCAGTTATGAGTAAGACCTGAGGTGGCAGTAGTGAGTAGAAAAATGATCGACTTTTAAATGTCTATTTGAGCATATTAATCAAATTTGAGTTGTTTTGACCAGTGAAGATTTAGTTGAGCATTTGACCTAGATCGTTCACTTGTTCTGAGATGTTTCTTGCCTGGCTCTGCCATACTATTCCCTGTCCATTCCACGCAGGAAGTTAGTCTGGTCACGGAGCAATGGGAGCAGTTTGACAGGGTGGGCCTAATGCGCACAGATAGTCAGGGAAATAAACCAATTAGCAATTAGCGGACGCGACGACGACAACTGTAGTCCAACTCACAAAATATGAACTGAATATACAGTAGACTCACGAGCACGCGGAGGCAAAATCCTCGATTAGTTTTTGCTAATGTTAATGTTAATTGAACTAACAACATAGTAGGGCTGGGCGACATGGATCAAAAGTCATATCCCGATTTAGGTTGAATATCGATTTATGATATATATCCCGATACTGTATTAAAAACTCCCTATAAACTGTAAACATAAACACTGTATAACAAAGCTTCGTAAGGTGCACATTTAAATAAAAAATATCTTGAATAAAAATAGCCTATGAAATAAAATAGGTCAATCTTCTTCTGAGGGCAGCATTTATATATAAAAGAGATAACAAAATAAAGTGCTCAGTTTAAGATCAGCCTAAGATTAATAATAATAGTAATACATTTTATTTGTAATGCACTTTACATTTGACACCAAATCTCAAAGTGCTACAGTGGACAACATAGTTAAAAACAGATTACCTGTTTCTTAATAGCTTTTCTGAATTTGAACTATATCGATATATGTGATATGGTCTAATTCCATATCCCCTTTAAAAATATATCGATATATCTTAAATATCGATATATCGTGCAGCCCTACAACAAAGTGGTGCAGCGAGTGACGTAACCTTGTTAATTCTCTGTGACGGTCGTGATTGGTTCAACTAGGCCTTAGCCGCCAATCAGCCACTTGTTTACTGTGTATGTCCAGACCCGCCTTCTTTCACGCAGAAAAGAAGTGGGTGTGGTTTATCAGGCTAAGATGTTTCTCACTCGTTTCAATGCATTTTGTGTTTATTTCAGGTCATTTTCTTTGCCAGTGGGGTAAGAAAATTGGTCTTATCCCATCGGCAGTTTTACTTTATTTTAAGCGAGATTGCCTCAGAACCAGTGTTAATTTTAACAACGTATTTTTATTTAGTTTTAGTCTTAGTCTTTTGACGAAAATGTAATTTAATTTTAGTCGAGATTTAGTCAAAAAAAATATCTTCAATTTTAGTCTAGTTTTAATCAACTAAAATTGCAAGTAAATTTAGTTAGACTTTGCATTTATAATATTCATTATAATCATATTTAATCAGGTCTTCTGCTTCATGGAGCTGCTCCACATGAACAAAGCTCAGAGCTGTTCCTTTGACAGTGAATTTACATGATCTGAGGCTCTTTCAGACTGTCAATAGAAGTTTGGATGATTTTAGTCTCTCTTTTTCATTTTTATTTAGTCTTATTTTAGTCGACTAAAATATCTGGACATTTTAGTCATAGTTTTAGTCTCATGAAAAACTTTTGATTTAGTTTTAGTCCAATTTTAGTCGTCAAAAATATCACTTTGACTAAAATTAAGACTAAATATTTTAGTAGACGAAATTAACACTGCTCAGAACTCGTCTGAAATGTTGCAAAGAAAACTTAGATCAGGAAAAAAAGTCTAAATGAGTTGAAACCACTCAAAACAAGATACATTTCATTTTAAGTCATTTAATCCAATGCTTGATATTTACTTTTCGTAGTGTACGCGGATACGTCGACGCTTTTTTTGATGAACGCGGTGCTCTGGGTTGGCGTCTTTTCAGCGGCACACTTCCTCCGCGGTTCAGGTTGTCCACGCGGGATTTGAGCTGGTTGAGGAGAGAGAAGTAACCCGTGCCCAGCTGCTCGCCCTCCTCGGTGCGGTCGGCGAAGGTCAGCGGGTAGTTGGAGACGATCATTTTGGCCACTTCCACGCAGGCGGCGCGGCTCGGGTTGGCGCAGCGCTGCCTCATGGCGTCCACCACGGCGCGCACCATGGCACGGCGGTCTGTGGCGCCCGCCCGCTCGCCCCGCGACATGGCGAAAGAGAGAGAGGGACTGATGCTCTCCCAGGGGATCTGGAAGGTCTGCACCCAGGCGTGAGGCACTTGCAGGGAGAAGGAAACGGGAGCCGCCTGAAGATCTGACACACAATCAGACAAAAACATGTTTTAGGAGCGTCAGACGCCCTTCCATCCTCATATACCCCTGTGGTGTTTAACTGAGGCCAAGCTCATTACAAAAATGAATCAAGTAACAAGTAAAATAAAGTCTTGAAAAAAGTACATTTGAGTGACTAATTTCAAGAAGTCCATGAGGACTTACACTTGAATTAAGAAAAAAGCTCTCATTACACTCAAATATTTTAATTTACTTGCGGTAAGATTGTTGTGAGTGTTTTTTCGTATTTTCTTATTACTAAACTATTAACCCCCACCTGAACCGAGCACATTTTCTCCAGTTTGGCTTTACCCAAATCTAAAAGCTTCTTAAAAAAGCCTCAAATTAGCAACAAAAATGAGACATATGAAGCCTGGGTAAAGGCTCATTCATACTTCACATGACGCAAGACCTTCTTGTTCTTGCACCCTGAGCTGCAGAACAAAATGAAGTCACTTTTGCCTTGTAGCCATGGAAACGTTTTGTAACTGACAGGTGTAAATGTCTGTCGATAGAATAATTTTAACCATTTTGCATTTAAAATAACTTATATTTGAGCAGCATCAGCTTCGTGGCTGTAAGCTAACGCAGCGGCGGAGTGATCTGCGAGAAAATAGTCCCTCAAAATACGATAAGTCATGTGATGCAAGGTCAGTTATATTTCAAAAATTATTCTATTAACACAGACATTTATATGGTTAGTCTGGTGTTATAAGTGATTTGCCTCAGGTGCACTGTGCTTGGGTCAGACTGTTTTTAAAGCAGGCTAGCTGTTACCATAGAAATGCTTTAGCCTTGCCCTAGCCTAGCGCCACCAGACTCTTCAAATATAAAGGACTGCATGAATTAGAAAAAAATATATATCTCCAGACATCAACAACACTCTGGACAACTAGGAAATGAGGCCCTATGTCAAAAATCTTGAAATATCCCTTTAATACATCGCTACATGCAGGACCAACCCAGGCAGGGGCACCATCTGCTGGAAGGGTTGCCGAACTGCACTTACATTTTTGAATGCTCATGCTCATTCCCATGCTCTCGCCATCTACAGCATCGCCGATTTATCGCTGGAAATAACTTTGGAACAGAAAGTGATAGAGACTTGCGGTCTTTTGTGTTGGAAACTAGAAATTTCAAGCTTTCAAACGACCCCTCCCTTGTCCTTCTACGCCTCTGGGGAGCCATGTAACATCGCGGTGAAAATTTGTAAATTTACTTCAGACGTGCAGGTTCCTCCACTAATATACCAATAACAAAACGATATAATGCTATTAATATGAATGTTTCCCCCCCCCAGTAAGTCACTGTGACTGTCAGTATCACTCAAACAAGCCTTTGTGGGAGTGTTCCTCAGGCTCCACCTCAGCTGTTCTCTTTCCCACTGCTTCGTCTAAGTTTTTCAGTTCTACTTCACGATGCTTTTAGATGATGATTGCCCTTGTCCCGCAAATTCTTCTACACTTCTGGCTCATTTATGTTGGACTGATGGTAGCATGCTGCTCACGCCCCAACATCGACCGAGCACGTATTTTAGAAGTGCAGAATAATGGACTTTGAGAAAACAGTTCTTCAAAAATATTTCGAAAAAAAACGCCTCATGTAGCTGTGCTGGTAAGGATCTTTTCCCGTACCACTCTGCGGTGAGGAGAAACCGCCGTCCTTGTGGTTCCTGAAGGCAGCACCATCCAACTGTAAACTCCCGGGGTTGGTGAAAGCGGCGGGGTCGTGGTTCCGAGTGTCTTCAGGGTCTTCAGGGTCGGGGACCAAGAGCATGAGTGGGTCATAATCCAGGACCAGGTCAGAGTCCAACTCCATCTCTGTCCGAGCGAGACATTAAAGGATGCAGCAAAGATGGGTTACGTTAAAATCACAAGGCAATTATTTAGGTCATGAATAAACGTCAAGAGAATACCTTGTTATGCTCATGTCCCACAACTTAATCATTGAAACTGACCTGGGCTAGGGATGTCACGATTATTGTGAGAGAAACTATTGCAATTTAACGATTATTCCCGACCATCGACCTAATGAAGGGAAACAAGTGATATTTTTAGTTTTTGTATTTGAAGTGCTTTTTAACACTTGAACTTAAAATAATAAAGGCGTTCATCTCTTAACCTGAACCGAGCATTTTATGTCCAGTTTGGCTTTACCCAATCTAAAGCTTCTTGAAAAAAACATTTAAAAAATATAGCAACAAAAACAACTACTGAGTACAGAAGATGACTCAAGTACCTTCATTGAAGATGGACAACTCCTGTACGACTGAGAGCTTACACAGACAACAAAAACAAGGATGAAAAAGCAACAAAAACTCTTCAAAAAGTGTGACATAAATGCGACAACCACCCGACATGAAGTTACGATCAGTTTTGTAGGTCTTAGCTTTCAAATGAGGCGCTCCTCTGGCCTATAGGCCGTCAGCTCCAGTCGAGAACAATGGCCGCTGGCTGCTCTGCTTTATGACCGCAACACTGGAGGCCGCCATTGCTGTAGTACCTCCATATCATCGCTAGGCCCCCATTGAAAAGCATTGGACTTTAGACACGTTAAAAACAACTTTAACGCCTGGTTTCTATTTTTTAAACACTTTCTACGGCTACATATTCCTCCTGAGATAACGCTGGGTTACTCACAAAAAAAGAAACCAGGCTGGTTTTCGAAATAATTTTTTTTTAAATCTCCGACTTAACGGAGGTCGGACTGTTAGCATTGGAGCTGCGCGAGCTACACGTCACGCAAGGGCGGAGTCTAGAGTGAAGATCCTTATGCCCTTATTAGGAACATGCTTTCCCCCTCGAACGTGGTCATTGTGGTAAACGGGGAGGAGTGAGGAGGAGATGTCTATTCTTTTTAACAGTCTATGGTCGAGAAGCTTCTAGATTTGTGCTTGTTAAGAGGACTCTTTTGCATGAAAGAAAAAAAAAACTTGAATAATATAAAACAACTTAACTACTTTATATTATAATTATAATTATGATTATTTTTTCTGCAATGAAGGTACTTGAGTCATCGTCTGTATTCTGGATGAGAGGGGAAATGTTCGAGACTTCAACCAGCGCAGCCCTCAGTCCAGACAAAGTTCACAGGGAGGAGCCGGGCCAAGCTCAACTCCTCTAATCACAACTACTCTAACCTGTGGGTAAACAGGTAACTAAAGCGTCTCTAACGATCTGCTCACCCCAAAGTATCGATCTGACCCGGTCCTATTCATGGATGATCACTGCTAATTACCTGCCTATTGTTCTGTTGTTCGCTGAGGTTCCACCTCATTGGCCTGACAGCGCCCTGTCAGCTGTGAATGAAATTAGCATAAAGTGGAGATCGATTCAATCTGAGCCCACCATTCCGGTTCATGGAGGGATTTTCTTTCTTGACAAAATAGCTTCTTTTACTCCTCTTTCAAACCAACGTTCTTCTTTAGCTAAAATGTTGACCTCCCCGTCCTCAAGGAGTGGTTGGAGGCTTTGAGGTGGAGGTGCACAGCCGACTGGGGGCCGCTTGTGCTTTCTCTTCAGTGTTGATAAAGTCTCTTCTGTAAAACTTGTTTCGTTTCTCCAATATAATGTTCTTTGCATTCTTCTTCGAATAGAATAGAATAAACCACATTGCTTTGTTTGTGGCTCGGAGTTTTGTCTTTGGGATGAACTAATTTTTGTCTCAGTGTGTTCACCGGTTTGTGGTACACTGGAATCCTGTGCTGCCTAAAGATTCTCTGAAGTTTCTCTGAGACCCCGGCTACATAAGGCACAAAGACTCCATTTATTCTGGGCTCTGTAGTCTGTCTGTCCTGTTCTTTGGGTCTTCTTGCCCTTTGTGCTTTAGTGAAAACCTAGTTAGGGTAGTCTGAGAGGGCTCTCTGGATGAGTCAAACATCAAATACTGGTCAGTATGAGTTGCCTTCCTGTAAACCTCTGTCTGAAGTTGTCAGTTTTCCCTTATGATAACTTTACGATCTAAAAAAGCAAGTTGGTTCTCCTAGCGTCCTTCCGAGTAAATTTAACAGGATTTGGATGTAGTTCGTCAATCAGCGACAACACCACCTCTGGAGGAGAGCTTCCTTCTGCCTGGCTCAACTACCGGTGAGTTTACGTGCTGCTCGTGCCGTGTACGTCGCGCAAGAAGTTTCAGCGGTAACTGTGGCTCTTGTGGTTACCCTTTTATAATCATGTTAAAGGTGAAACTGGTTACTCTAGACATCCGTAGTCCTGAGCCTCATCTTACCGTTCTCTTGTGATGCTTCCGCTTTGATAGAAAATCCATCCTGCTGTGGGTCTGGGGTTCGGCTGTGCACCGGGGTCAGAAGAACTGGATTCAGGAGTTGGTCTTGGTCCTGGATTGGACTGTGGACTCGGATCTGGAGTAGATTCTGGACCAGGGACTGGCCTTGGACTTGCTCCTCGGTCTTCACAGGGACTGTGCAGAGAGATGACCCTTCAGTCCCTGGTAAAAAAACAACAACTATTCAATGAAACCAGTATTGAATCATGAATATTCAAACAGAACAGTCTGAAGAATTCTGTGGTGCAGGGCCAGCCCTATCCAATTTGACACCCTAGGCAAGATAGAACTTTGGCACACCTACACCTGGGGTCTTGTCTGGTGTGATAGATCTGGGCCTCTATTGCTCTGGTGCTCAAGGCCTGCTCCTGTGCAGCCATGCTGAGTGCCTCTGTGCTGTCCTTCAGGCCAGCTCTGTCTAGCCATTAGGATTTCTTGATATCCGCCACTTCAGTTATGTTTCGGTGGTACATACAATATATCATTAGGACTAAATGAATAGATATCAGCTAAAAGCTAAACTAAAAAGGTGGGTCTTGAGCCTGCTCTTAAAGACATGAACATTCTCTGCGGTCCTGAGCTCCTCCTCAGGTCGTTCCAGAGGTGAGGGCCATAATATTGGAACGACGCCTCGCTGTGAGTCTTTCTGTTGACTTTAGGAATAACTAGGAGACACCTGCCAGAGGAGCGAAGGGGCCGTGAAGGTTCATTCATTTCATTTTTCATTTATTTCAGGCAATGGCACAAAAAGTACAAGATAGACAAATATAGTTACGTCATTTGTGCAACAACAAAAAAGAATATACAGTATGAACATGAGGTTCATAAGGTAAAAGCACTTCTAAAAGATAAGAAGGACCAAGACCATTAAGACATTTAAAAACCATCAAAAGAACTTTAAAAGAGTAACTAAACACCAAATCAAGTTTTTTTTTTACTGATAAACTGTCTCATAGTGTTGTCTACTGGTCCCTGACATTATTCTGACATTATAGCGCAAACATGTGTCAAATCCTAACTTTGGCCTGAAATGAATGGGTTGCGCCCCTTCAGGGTAAACTCTGCTACTAAATGAGAATTTCCTGATTGGCTGGAGACGTGTCCACGGCCTCCACAGAACGTCATAAGCCGCACCAGCTCCACACATCGTCATCAGGTGCTGCCCATTGTCCTGCCCCTGTACCTGTGGTTTATAACCAAGTCCCTCCCACATAATCAGTCTGTTGTAAACCTGAGATACTCTTTTTGGGAAGACCAGAGAGCAGGGCATTGCAGTCGGTACGACTGGTGATAAAAGCATTAGCGTCTCCGTGTTGGCCCGAGAGAGAATGTTCTTTAGATGGTAAAAACCTCTTTATGATAGTCTGCTATTAGCATAAGTAATAGCAGACTTTACCATGTAAATGGTAAACATGTGTGACATGTGTGAAAGTCACATCATTAGTTGGTTACTATTATTGAAAGTAGAAACCCACCTGGGGTCCTGGTCCTGGGGTCTGAACGGGAAGAGTGGACGCTCTCTGCGGGACTCGGTACACTGCTCTCTGCCTGGTATGGCGCTCTTTTCTCGGTCGGTGGGTCCAGGCTGGAGTCGCTCCTCTCTGCCTGGTGTGGGGCTCTTTTCTCGGTCAGCAGGTCCAGCAGTCTGCGCTGGCGGCTGATCTCCTGGTCGTACTCCGTGAAGGTTTTCTGCAGGTTCCCGAAGAGCTCGTCCAGGGCCGCGGTCAGATGCTGCTGGACCAGAGCCCTCAGGCCCAGGAGGTTCAGCGCCGCGGCCATTCGTAAAGAAAACACGGAGGAAGTTTCCCAAAAAGTCGACCAAAACAAAACAATAATAAATGAATGCACCGGAGTGGAACCGGAAACACGTGAGTTTTCTCTTCTACGGCTCCGAGTGACGAGCGGAAAGCACTGCCGCCCCCTACTGTGACACCGAGGGATGTGATCAACATGAAACTGCATATTATATTAAATCATTATATTCATATCTGAAACATTTTAGGACAATATACAACAAAAATACATAAGTAACCTAAAGACTATATACAAATCAGACGCTAGGGGGCGTACAAAGCATTCAAAAAAGGTGAACGCGTTCAGTAAATAATATACAGATGAGAAAATGACACTTAAGTATGGATCACGTGTCCGCACTTGTGTCCTTAAAGATTGATTGAATTGAATTACATCAGTTTAAGAGCATGTTCCTGAACTGAGTGCATTTTGTCCCGTTCAGCTTTTCCCAAATCTAAAAGGTTACACCTACAGACAGTGTTGGGGAGAATACTTAATTGTATTTAATTACAGAATACTGGCCGTAAAAATGTATTTTGTAACGTATTCTGTTACTTTGTCCAATCAGAGCACTCTTCTAAATACTTAGAATACTTTCACATTGATTTGCATTATAATCATGCTTGCGCGGCATATTGTAACACTAGCAAGGTGTTTTAGACTACAGGTAAGCTTCAATAACAAAGCCAGTCAGTCAGTGTGGGTCCAACAGCCCTAAGGCAGAGTTTATTTATAATTAAACACAAACATACTAAAAGTAGTTGTTTAATTTGATCTGTGGTGGTGTGGCCTCGAGCTGGGGTGAGAGAGGTATACTATTAGTGAAAAACAAACAATTTCCATAACAGAAATCACCCATATGTACACCAAAACTACAAATAAAACCACCTAAAGTGAACCCCTGTCGCCCCCAGCTGTCGGTAGATTGGGCCAACACCAACTAGAGGGATATTGTTTAAATTAACAAAACAACACAGTAACCCAACTCAAAAATAAACGGCAACCAGCACTGAGCCTTTAAACTGGACTGTTAGGACCCAGAAAGCAACATGTGCACAGGCCTGCTCAGGAAGAGGAAGTGGGCATGTGTAGTTCCTTCCTTTATAGACGGTCATGTGATGTGACCTGTCCCTGCCACAATGATTAAAAACATGCAGCTACACGAACTTATTTGCCACTAATCCAGAATGCAGTAAAGCACTTTGCAAATGCTCACAGCCCCAATCAACAGTGCTATGAATATACTTAATATGACATTTAATTCTTAACTTCAATGTATTCCTTTGATATTAGGAAACTGTATTCTAAATACCCTCAAATGAGAAATTAACTTGACCAAAATACAGTTACTTAAAATGAGTATTCTAAATGCATGTATTCAGTTACTTACTGCCTATAGGCCAGTGCAACGCCTCATTTGAAAGCCAAGATCTACAAAACACATCTAAATGGAGCTTTTTCCTCACGTTTCTGCTGCATTGTCGCCACTTTGACTTTTTTCTACATTTTTTCCGTCACTTTGCTGTCGTTCTTTTGTTGCCATTTTGACACCAACAATTGCAATGAAACCTGTTCCAAAACTGCTTCTCATTTAGTCCAGAGTCCTCTTAACTGGGTCAATCTGTAAGTCGTAAAAGCTCCATTTTTTTTTTTGCCATTTCTGACCGTCACTAATCAAAGGTTATTTGGAACGATGTCACATGTTTTGTATTATATGGACAATTTGGACTTGTCAGATGTGATACTTTTGGATAAATACATAGTCATGGCTGCAAATAGAGGGGAAATAAGCCCTCCTTTCCCGGTTTTATTTATTAACTTGTATATATGTATTATTTATACTAACACGAAAGATTGGAAAACTGCACGGATGATCAGCCACCAAATTCCAAAGCTGCTCTTACTTTAAACAGCCAATCAGTCTGATATTAGAATTTTGAAAACAATGAATTTTTAATAGCAGACCAAGGACGAGTTTCAAAGTGGGGGGAATTTTGGCTTCCCTTCAAAGCATTGACAATTGTGGTTATTTACTAATCCACTTGCAGCATAAGGCACTAATTTTAAGCATAAGTTACATAAAACACAAAATACCAATAATACATAATTTAAATGTAAAGCATCACACGGAAAGAAAAAAAAAACTCAAAGCCCCGTTAGTGTCCATGTTTACTGAGTTTATTGATGAACACACACAGTTATTGAGTACAACAGTATTTAGGAGCCGAGCATTTCGCTTGGACAACAGCTGCTGAGGGGGGCCCAGATATAGCGCCCCCTACGGTTCAGTTTATATCCCCAAAACATCATCTCGATGCTCCGACGCAGTATCACGAGTACCCTGTGGACGAATGCAGGCAGATCCAACACGATAGGGCTACACAACATCCAACATTTGTCAACTGTCAGAAATACTCTGGCTTTGTATCGGAGGAGCCACATTGCAAAAATGTACAAATCCAAAGGCCGAAAAGGCTTGAATTCCAAGTTATTTTGAGTAGTTCCGACTCAAATCATTTCAGTATTTTGTAAAAGCAAGCATTTATGTGGAAAAAACACCACTGTAGGCATCTTTACCCGTGGCAAAACCAGAGGGGGCACTGGGGCAAGTTGGAAGTAGCCGTCACCCCACATTCCCGGAGGCTTTGTCATCTTAAAAGGTTTGTCATAATTATTTAACAATCAAAATTGGTCTTGCATCATAATATACCTCTTAGCACGGTCGAATCTTATGAGTTAAAGTCGCTGTTCTAGAAAGTTCTTCTGTATTTAGGACTGAGAGGCTCGTTGGGAATACGAACTCTTTTCAAGTTGGCATATTCATGCGAAGGTGATGTGGAAGTAGTGCCAGTGTACAGCTCCAGAAAGTTGAGAAATGTGCCAATACACTCATCCCAAGTTAAGAATGCACTGGGAGTGGGATTAAATAAATTATCTTCTTCCCACTCCCTTTCAGGTAGAAACGGGTCATCTTGTTTACATAGTATATTCTTTTTTTGTTTGTTGCACATTGCTTGAAATAAATGAAATGGAAAAATGACTGAAAATGCTAGGAGTTTGGACCACAGTGAACACTTTCAATTTATTTAGCGCCTTTGATCCTAGTTTGACTGTGACAATGTGAAAATTCAGGCGTATGTATCAATGCTTCCTCATGTCAAACAAGACTTAAAAATACTTGTACAATTATTCCTCACCTCATCTAGCACATGATTTTGCTTGAAAATAGAGAAATAAATTGAAACTTATTCAAAAAATATCTTTGAACGTTAAGCCCTAAATAATCAAACTACTGAAATACTTTTGTCCCCCCAGTGTACCCACAAATGAGTCCCTGCTTATGCCATGTTTTAATCTCTTTAAATTTACACGTTGCCAATATTGCGCAGCCCTACACAAAAGGCAGCAGGACTGGCCTGCAGTTTGACATGTATTGCTCAAGACACATGCTTTGACTTCGAAACTCGCCGCTCTTTCACAGTGATCGAGTCCACAGGGAAATGGGTTGAGGTACTTTTTTTTTTTTAAGGAGAGGTATTAACCTTTAGGAAATAAACAGGGTCGTCATGCCGTCTGTGCTACACCTAGAACATCCACTCGAAAATGGATTTGTGACGACTTTTCACATGCAAATTCTCAGGAACGTAGTATTTTAAACAATTTGCGCATGCTACCATGATTTCCACAATTGACTCAATGTTATCCCAGAAATTTCAAAATTAGGGGCCCATTTTAATATATTTCATATTTGCACTAATTTGTACAAGGCAAACAAAATGGAATTTTCAGAGCAAATATTCAATTCAATAATGCCCAAAAGCCAATTCTAATTTCAATAGGTCGATTTCTATCCATTTTAAAATTAGATTCAATATTCATGTTTAACAGCAAGGTGGACATTGTTTACTTTAAATACAGATATTACAATCCCATGGGAATTTCACATGAAAAAAAACTCACTCGACCCTGTACATTTTAAGCCTTTTTTTCCCCTCATTTAGGCCCATTGTGCTTCCCGTAGACGTGGAGTAAAACGAATGCACAAAATAATCTCGTTACATTGAACAAAGTGCCGAAGAATAAAGACATTCTGCCGCGAGCGAGACGCCACTACATTTACACTATCGTACAAAGTGCCATAGAAAACGTACTACAAGAGCCTTTGAGCGTCCAGGAAATCGCCGTAACCTCCGCCTGTCTCCAAGTCCAAGCTACAGGGAGTTAGCATTTAGTATCGCGAGACAAATTCAGGAGGTGAACAAATTTATCAGACCACCCTAAAACAAGTCCCCAAACGTTCAACTACAAATGATGACAAAAGGATTGGATTGTCCCCTTATTCCATCTAGTATCAAGTAAAGTGAAAGCGAGATTTTAAACTAGGGATGCACCGATCCAATGCTGGTATCTGATAGAGCCGATACAGGGAAAAATACGAAATCAGGTATCGGCTACAAATATCCGATACCAGTTTTGTGTGTGAATATGGACATGCTGTATATCATTTTGAAGCTCAGGAGCTGGAGATTTCAATCGCTGTTTTAACCTTCGCAAATATACTTTTGATCGCAGCATGTTAAAGCTAGTGACAATTGATCAAGGCTGGGTCAGAAACTCAGAAATACCTAAAGTAGTCTTTCAAATCGGCCAAGTGTTTGTATTTTAGTTTATGAAATGCTGTTAAATAACTGATATAACATTTGTAATGCATAAGTTATAATGATCAGATCACTTTATGCAAGGTAATATTAATGTAACCTAAATAGCCCGTCAGACCCAAGGATGTCTAGTGTAGAAAAGTCCAGTGATCCTTGATGTTTTTCCATTTGTTTATTAATAGACAGAATTGATCTGTAACATGACAACTTTATTGATCTTAAAATGGCAAAAAGAGGATCATTATCATTTTCACTCAGAAAGTTTCTTGGCATCGGTTAATATCGGATATATACTCAAATCCCCGGTATCGGAAGCAAAAAAGCTGGATCGGTGCATCTCTTTCTGTTCACACAAAATGAAAAAGTTTAAACTTCACTTTCATTTCCAAGACCCACTTTTTTGTTTCCTTTGTGCAGTTTAGATTTGGCCCATTTTGGTGTGGGTTCGTTTTTAAAAAGGCAGTCCAGTGAATGTGTAATTTCAGTGATCTAAAGCAAGTCGATTTCACTGGAATGTTTAGAGTTGGGAAAGTAGGCTACGCGTGACCAAAATGAGCACCGTTTAAAAGATTGATGCTTCTTTTTACAGTGATGGAAATGCTACAAATGCTGCTCGACAAACTTTGGCGCCATCGTTTAGTACTTGCAAGATGACCAAAACTAGGATTTATATCAACTTTTGTTGCCATTCCCTCATATGTTTTGAATTTCTTTCAAGACTATGGTAGCATGTTAAGCTTCAACATCGCATGCCTTTTTGGAGAGGCTGAACCCAGCATGTCCAGTAATTGAAGAAATGGCGCAGTTCCGAATTAGGTATTCTCGCGTCATAGGGATATTTCAGCATTTTCCTGGTTCCGTGTAAGAGCAATCTAACCGTAGTCATTTTCCCCACTTAGCTTGAATCAAAAATAGCAAGTCACACTAGCAACTTTTCTCCTTTGTGGTTGAGCATCCAAACTCTTAACCCCACAAAACAATTAGACATCGGCCCTTCCTGTAAAAAGTACGCCAACGGAATATTGTGGAATGAGATTTGGGAGACTTAAGGAAAATGTCACTTTTTCCCCAGCAGCATTCAAACAAACAGCTGTTGTCTAAGATCAAAAACAACAAATAGACCTCACAAAAATCCAAACTAGTTTTTAGCAGTGATAGTAGGTTCATGCTTTTGCCCCCCCCCCCGCACAGAAAACAATATTCCTGCGCGTGTTGAAATGGCTTGAATTTAGTATATACACAAGCAAACACCACCGATGACGCACATAATATTGTACCATTGCTCGATAGTGTCATTGTTGGTAACCCTTTAGATTACAGCCCACAACAAGAAAGTACAGTACATTAAAGTGCAAAGTTTAATAAAAGGTGTCCAAAGTGTAACAACTGTAACCAACCTGTTGCAAAGGTGCATGTGGCTGTTTAATGTCCTTTTAAAATGCCCAAATAGTAAGTTTTAATGCCACAAATGCAGAAAAAAAATCTGCATATTTCATTTCTCAGGAGGAAAGAGAATTGGACAAAAAGGGGAAACCTTTGAGGAAAAACAAGCAGTCAAAACTGTAGCTGAACAGATTTTAGTTCATAGTTTTGTATTTTATAAAATGTCAGTTTGAATCCAATTTAATGCTTGATGACATTTAAGTGCATACGACACATTAGACACACGAAACACGATTATATTTAAGATTTTGCTAAAGACTGTACCCAGTTTTCTTTAGTTTGACCATTTTTGTGACGTTTATGTTTTCACTTCCTTATTGGACACTGACAGGAAGTGACATCGAAGAAGGTAAACCATTTTAAACTGTTGCTGTGCAACCATGTTAAGTCAATGGGAAATGAGTGAGTCAAATGCTATACGTTTGTTAAGTGGTGACGTCACAGCTCTACTTCCGGGTCCGCAGATGTGCGAGAAACTACAAAAAAACTCTAATACCACAATCAATATTTCTGAAACTCAGAGTGTTACTAAAGCTACATATTTCTCACTCATTAGCCAAAAATGCTGTACCTACTGCTATAAAAGTAATTTACCATAATCCCTACATCCCGAGAAAAATGCTAACGGAACAGCAGCTACGCTAAACCCGGTCTGAGAAATAAGTAGGTTCAGTAACTGTTGAGTTTCAGAAATATTGATGTTTTTTTTTTCTCGCATATTTTGCCCGTCTGCTAGGACCCGGAAGTCGTGACGTCATACTTAACGTATGGTCACTTCCAGTCAGTGGCTTAAAAAAAAAAAAACTTTTCTGCCCAACATTTCTTCATTAAAATTGCTGCTTCACTGAAAAAAATGATAACTATGCAACTGATGAACTTGCAACTGGTGTAATCCATCTAAATAAGTCATTTTCAAGAGCATTCAAATCTGTCATATGCACTTTAAGGCCATGATTTTGGCACAATTTAATGACCTTTATTACACCTTTTATCCCTTTGTTACACGTACACCTACATGTTGTACACCTTTACTCTTTGTACACAGTTATTAATTAAACCTTGACTTTAAAGTGTAATTACCTGTGCTTACAAGTGTAATTGCTTTATTATTCCCTGCACCTACACATGAAACTTGTTCAACTGCTTAGAGACCATTTACCAATTCCTCCTAAAATGGAGGATTCATATGGCAACGTTCAATTTAAAACAACAAACTATTGACAAATTTGTCATCCAAGATTGGTCAGAAAAAGTAGTAAGAATGAAGATTAAGACTTTTCCACCTAATTGTTTAGTCAATTATAAAGGGATACTATTTTTCTAGATGAAAAAAAAAATGAATATTTAATTTTTAAGCCATTTCAACTCACGCTGACGTGGTGTTTTTGCTGTGCATTCTGTATTGTACATATACGAGGGGAACATATCTAGATAGAATAATAAAATACTATATACGAGCCTTTGCTCCCAATAATGTTACCATGAATTTTCGTATAACAAAAATCTCAAAACAATTTTTTTTTATTAACTTCAAATTCTCTACCAAGAAAAATACAAAACATTATAAGGCGTAAGTAACTATTTTTTTTAAAGTTTTTTCTTTTTTTCTTTTTACATATCGTCGTTTTGAGAAGCTGTTACAGTGCAGTAGATCCTCAAAGGCAGCGGACGCTTCACTGCTGCTTGCATTCAGCCGGAGGGGCATCTTTCTGCAAAACCAAAACATGAAGGAAATAAAAACACAGTAATATTACAACCATAGATCAATAGGTTGCGTTCACTACATTTTGACTGAAAGTAAAATTGTTCCATGTAAATCACTTTGTGACCGTGTCTGTGAAAGGGCTATACAAGTAGGGCTGGGTATCGATTCCAATTTTTTCCCAAATCGATTTGATTCTCTTCACAAGGGCCTGATTCAATTAGATTGATTTTCGATTCAGTTAAGGATATCACGCAGTACCAGTTTTACTTGGCTATGGAAGACATTCTCTGAAGAACTAATGCTGCAAATAGTAGAAACTTTGTAAATTAGTTAAAAATATGAATGTTTACATTAACTGATCCCTCTTTGTTGCCATGTGCGTAATGACAAAACTTAAAACCTACCCCGTACCATGCTTAGTGTCGTTTTTATACTCTGACATGAAAACTAAGATGTTAAAAAGGAGGAAACTGAAAAAAAAAATACTTTCACCTGCCGTGTCTCGCCTTAAAGCTCATATAAACCACATCTACAAAAACACTGGGGTTTTTCACTTGCGCATCATTGCTTAACAAAAAGAAACCTCTTGCCCACGAGTGACGCAGAAAAACCTATGTATTTGTTTCATCAAGACATTGCCTCTATTTGACAATACGTTTGACTGGACACTACATTTGCCTAAACATTACATTCTCTACTTGCACATGACCCATAATGCCTTGCGCCTTGGGGGGTAGCGATGAGCTGGAGGCCTTTGAGTGTGAGTGAAGCTACAGCCAAACAATGGAGAACACCTTCTGCCCCGCTCTATCGAAAACAGAATCCTGAACTACAAAGCACTGCACACAAGAGCATTTTCCCAATTGATTTTGAAAAGTCATGAGGCAACTCCAGATGTGATATTGGGCCAAACAAAATGGTGGATTAAATATTTCAGCACCGAGAATTGCTTGTGTAGCGCTCCATCTATGATTAAATGTAGATTCATTGTTAAAGTGCATATGACACATTAGACACAATTTTTGCTACAACAGTTAACACGATTATATTTAAGATTTTGCTAAAGATTTTACCCAGTTTTTAGTTTGACCATTTTTGTGATGTTTATGTTTTCACTTCCTTATTGGACACCGACAGGAAGTAACATCGAAGAAGGTAAACAATTTAAACTGTTGCCGTGCAACCATGTTAAGTCAATGGGAAATGAATGAGCCAAACTGCTATGGAATGTTTCCTTCTTTATGTCACTTCCTGTCAGCAGCTTAAAAATTCAAATAAAAATAACTTTTCTGCCCAAAATTTCTTCATTAAAATTGCTGCTTCACTGAAAAAATGATTATGCAACTGATGTAATCCATCTAAATAAGTCATATTTTCAAGAGCATTAAAATCTGTCATATGCGCTTTAATTGTAATCTGACAATTTCAATGAAATGTATAGCCGGTAATTCTCTAGAACAGCTGAAATGTTACAACTCTAGACTGTGAACCCAACCTATTAACAAAATGCATTGCATGGACAAATAAGCACATGGTAAATAAAGCAGTGGCCGAGTCGTGACAGTGTTTGACAGACACATGTTTTATGGGACATTTTATCTTTTATGTTTTCATTAGCCGGAGAGAGTGTCTCTTAAAAAAAAAAAGCAATGTTTGATGGAGCTGCAAAATGCTCAACTCTTAAAATGGTTTAGGAATAAAATTATATTCTCAGCCTCAATATACAACACAGTTCCAAAATGTCTAATTTTTTTTTTATTCCTTACATTTTTAGTTAACATTTGTGGCTTCTTGGGATAAAGACATTGCAATAACGATAATTTGGTGATGAATTGCACAGTCTTTTAGCTTTTGTCCTGGTTAATTTTTAAATGGTCTTTCTGTCAGGGATGAGATGGAATTATGTTCATTTATATTTTACCCATTGCCTTCTCTTAAATTTTTCACATTTTGTAAAACAAAGACAAACACATTACACACGACCCATAACTTCTTCAAAATTAAAGTTGCACATCTCAATACAGCAAAGACATCACAAACCAATAAAAACATTTAGAGACAGCACCAAAGAAACGGCTTCAACATACACGATGCAAATGCAGATATTTAGTCCAAACTCCGACAGCAAACCAGTGCGGGTTAGCGTTAGCTTAGCACAGCAGCCACAGCGCAGGGTGCTTCCAACAAAACACTGAAAGGAGGAGTGGACAGAGGGAAAATGAAGGGCTCTCCGCTAATACTGGCTCTGTTCCTGGGTCGTCTCTCGCTCGCCTTGGGTGTGACTTTACAGTGAGCGATGCTAACCGTTTCCTGTTTTATTCCTATAGAGAGTTGGCCGTGTCACAGAAATATTTAAGTAGTATGTGACAGAAAACAAGCAGCTGTTGGCAAATCACTTACGAAATGTTAAATCTGTACTCGGGACGTAAATACTAAACTAAATCTTTGCTCTGGTCGAGATGTCACACATGAGTTGGGTTTTAATCGGGTCGGGCTTCAAGAATTTTTTATTCATGTTATTATAATTTCTAATAAAAAACTAAGCTATAGGCTTAGACTATTGGATACACAATATGATTATACTTATTTCTGCAGCGCTGGGAGGGGAGTGAGGCGTCGCACGTGCTGATTGTTTTCACGTTTAAGCAGCATGGCCAGACATCTGATACCAGCGCTATCCTGAGAACAATAGTGATGTTCCAACTTGGCTAAATAAGCAGTTTGGTTCCTGTTTCAAACAAAGTTACGCACCCCTAGGGGGGGGGGCGTAAGAGAACGGTTGGGGGGGGGGGGGGGGGGGGGGGGGGGGGGGGGGGGGGGGGCGTAAGAGAACGGGTAGGGGGGGGGGGGCGTAAGAGAACGGTTAGGGGGGGCGTAAGAGAACGGCTGGGGGGTGCGTAAGAGAACGGGTTAGGGGGGGGGGGGCGTAAGAGAACGGTTAGGGGGGTGCGTAAGAGAACGGCTGGGGGGTGCGTAAGAGAACGGCTAGGGGGGGCGTAAGAGAACGGCTAGGGGGGGGGGCGTAAGAGAACGGCTAGGGGGGGCGTAAGAGACGGCTAGGGGGGGCGTAAGAGAACGGCTAGGGGGGGGCGTAAGAGAACGGCTAGGGGGGGGCGTAAGAGAACGGCTAGGGGGGGCGTAAGAGAACGGCTAGGGGGGGCGTAAGAGAACGGCTAGGGGGGGCGTAAGAGAACGGCTAGGGGGGGGCGTAAGAGAACGGCTAGGGGGGGGCGTAAAGAACGGCTGGGGGGGGGTGAGAACGGTGGGGGGGGGGGCGTAAGAGAACGGCTAGGGGGGGGCGTAAGAGAACGGCTAGGGGGGGCGTAAGAGAACGGCTAGGGGGGGGCGTAAGAGAACGGTTGGGGGGGGCGTAGGAACGGTGGGGGTGCGTAAGAGAACGGCTAGGGGGGGCGTAAGAGAACGGCTAGGGGGGGGCGTAGAGAACGGCTAGGGGGGGGGCGTAAGAGAACGGCTAGGGGGGGGCGTAAGAGAACGGTTAGGGGGGGCGTAAGAGAACGGTGGGGGTGCGTAAGAGAACGGCTGGGGGGGCGTAAGAGAACGGCTAGGGGGGGGCGTAAGAGAACGGCTGGGGGGGCGTAAGAGAACGGCTTGGGGGGGGCGTAAGAGAACGGCTAGGGGGGGCGTAAGAGAACGGCTAGGGGGGGGGCGTAAGAGAACGGCTAGGGGGGGGCGTAAGAGAACGGCTAGGGGGGGGCGTAAGAGAACGGCTAGGGGGGGGCGTAAGAGAACGGCTAGGGGGGGGCGTAAGAGAACGGCTAGGGGGGGGCGTAAGAGAACGGCTAGGGGGGGGCGTAAGAGAACGGCTAGGGGGGGGGGGGGCGTAAGAGAACGGTTAGGGGGGGCGTAAGAGAACGCTGGGGGGGCGTAGAGACGGCTAGGGGGGGGCGTAAGAGACGGCTAGGGGGGGCGTAAGAGAACGGCTAGGGGGGGCGTAAGAGAACGGGTTAGGGGGGGGGGCGTAAGAGAACGGTTAGGGGGGGCGGGGGGGGGGTGCGTAAGAGAACGGCTAGGGGGGGGCGTAAGAGAACGGCTAGGGGGGGGCGTAAGAGAACGGCTAGGGGGGGGCGTAAGAGAACGGCTAGGGGGGGGGCGTAAGAGAACGGCTAGGGGGGGGGCGTAAGAGAACGGCTAGGGGGGGGCGTAAGAGAAACGGCTAGGGGGGGGCGTAAGAGAACGGCTGGGGGGGGGGGGGGGGGGGGGCGTAAGGGGGGGGGGGAGAACGGTTGGGGGGCGTAAGAGAACGGCTGGGGGGGGCGTAAGAGAACGGCTTGGGGGGCGTAAGAGAACGGCTAGGGGGGGGCGTAAGAGAACGGCTTGGGGGGGGCGTAAGAGAACGGCTTGCGTAGAGACGCTGGGGGGGCGTAAGAGAACGGCTAGGGGGGGGGCGTAAGAGAACGGCTAGGGGGGGGCGTAAGAGAACGGCTGGGGGGGGCGTAAGAGAACGGCTTGGGGGGGCGTAAGAGAACGGCTGGGGGGGGCGTAGGAACGGCTAGGGGGGGCGTAAGAGAACGGCTTAGGGGGGGGCGTAAGAGAACGGCTAGGGGGGGGCGTAGAGAACGGCTAGGGGGGGGGCGTAAGAGAACGGCTTGGGGGGGCGTAAGAGAACGGTTGGGGGTGCGTAAGAGAACGGCTGGGGGTGCGTAGAGAACGGTGGGGGTGCGTAAGAGAACGGTTGGGGGGTGCGTAAGAGAACGGTGGGGGTGCGTAAGAGAACGGTTAGGGGGGTGCGTAAGAGAACGGCTGGGGGGTGCGTAAGAGAACGGCTGGGGGGTGCGTAAGAGAACGGTTAGGGGGGTGCGTAAGAGAACGTGGGGGGTGCGTAGAGAACGGTTAGGGGGGTGCGTAAGAGAACGGTTAGGGGGGTGCGTAAGAGACGGCTTTGGGGGGGCGTAAGAGAACGGCTTGGGGGGGGGCGTAAGAGAACGGCTTGGGGGGGGCGTAAAGAGAACGGGCTGGGGGGTGGCGTAAGAGAACGGCTGGGGGGTGCGTAAGAGAACGGCTGGGGGGTGCGTAAGAGAACGGTTAGGGGGGTGCGTAAGAGAACGGTTAGGGGGGTGCGTAAGAGAACGGCTGGGGGGTGCGTAAGAGAACGGCTGGGGGGTGCGTAGAGAACGGCTAGGGGGGTGCGTAAGAGAACGGCTGGGGGGTGTGCGTAAGAGAACGGCTAGGGGGGGGCGTAAGAGACGGCTGGGGGGGCGTAAGAGAACGGCTAGGGGGGTGCGTAAGAGAACGGCTAGGGGGGGGCGTAAGAGAACGGCTAGGGGGTGCGTAAGAGAACGGCTAGGGGGGTGCGTAAGAGAACGGCGTAGGGGGGGGGCGTAAGAGAACGGCTAGGGGGGCGCGTAAGAGAACGGCTAGGGGGGGGCGTAAGAGAACGGTTGGGGGGTGCGTAAGAGAACGGCTGGGGGGTGCGTAAGAGAACGGCTGGGGGGTGCGTAAGAGAACGGCTGGGGGGTGCGTAGAGAACGGTGGGGGGTGCGTAAGAGAACGGTTTGAGGGTTTGTCAAAGGTGCACCGGGGCAGGGAAGGTGCGGAGCTCATCTCTGCTTCTGTGGGACACACTTAACTCAGTTTTGAAGGTGAAGCATCTAGCGATTCAATTGCTTATTGTGTCTTTTCGTTTTCCTCAGCAAAAAACATTTGAAGAAAAAAAAAAAAGCCAAATATTTTATAAAGGTTTATACTTTGAACCTGTCTGCAAAGGATCTTCGGTTGACAACTCAAGTGACAGGTGAGGATCTGGAGATTTAGGTTTAGACTAAATCCCTCTTTGCTCATAACTGCCAGTTTTGGGGGAGAGCCCTGTGTTCGGAAATGGGGCGGAGGAGAGCTGTACCTACCAGGAGAGGGTTAATGCTAGAGTCCCCTTACACCTGGTGAGAGATTTAGAAAGGAGCTGACAAAAGGATGCCAAAGTGACTGAGAAACATTCACAGGTGCAAATAAAAAATGTTAACTTTTTAAAAAGATGATTTCCATATCAGGCCATGCTTGGATTATGTTATAGATGCTTTCAATGCCCATTCAACAGTTTTTGCAAGTAAAAAAATCAAAGAAAATCAAAGAAAACTGCTTCAAACTTATTTATACATTTTCAGGCCAACCATTGGTAAAGGTGTTACTTTAGGTTAACGTTTATTTCAATGTGTGACTGATTTAAATAAAATCATACACGTCTGGGCAGCATTTTGGGAACTACCCAAATGTATCACAAGTATTGTCATTACATTTATAATTTGTTTAAAACACAAAATTCAGTTCAGAAATACATCTGAACATTTGTCTTCGATTTGTAGGTGCCATCCCAAGACGTGGGAATATGAGCTTCCGTGTCACTGAATCATAAATCCGCAAAGACAGTTTGTCTGAGTTTCCTCGGCAGCATGACCTTTAATGCAGTTATAGCATCACATGTTAGCGGCGTTCTATAATGATCATTTGTGTTTGCACAAGAGAGAAGCGAGACCAAAAACAGTTTAGCGATATTTGTTTCAATCTGTGTCGCCATTGTATTGTCTGAACTGCTAAACCGAACAACCCCATTTCTGCATTTCAGAACATGATCGCTTAAAACTTGCCCTGTAGTTTAGACCACTACGAAGTGGAATGGATGAAAGATTTTATTGCCGTCAGATGTGGCCAAAATAAATGCAGCCTGTGCATTGTAATGTTAGAGACAAGTAACATCCAATTACGGCTGCCAAAAAAATTTAACGCAATCCAATCAAAATGGCAGTTTATTCTTGATAAGTAAAGTCTGACTCTTTTTGGTAACATGACACGAAAGCTTAACCGTTTATAATTCAGTGGTGTTAAACGCTAATGTTTCCAAAGTCATTTAGCATGTGAACTGAATCTGCATTTTAACCAATTGCCACCTTATCAGAACAATCAGCTTTTTACTGAAGTAGTTAGGGTTGAGGATTCAAGATTAAGTCAACTATTTTGCATAAGTGTTTTCTACGCTGAATGTAAAAAAACAAAACAAGCAGCGTACAGCCGTGAATGTAGTTTTGTTTGAATGGCAAATGAATGGTCTTTACTAATTAAGCGGAAGCAAACCAAGCAGAGCAGGATGAGATGCATCTGTACTTTCTGTATGTTGAGCATGAGCTGTTCTCCACCTGCAGCCCCAGCACAGAGTCAATGCGCAAAGGGAAGCCAGCCAGTTTTATACAAGCGGTTTAAGCCAAAATTTACCACTAATTTTACAAAAAGAAAAAGAGGCTGATTTAATTGTATGTTTGCATCTTGGGCTAACAAAAGTGGAGGAGAGCACAATGGATAAGCTGTTTTAGACTGACCTTGGGAACATAGTCTGGGTCGTTTTCCTCATCCGCCTCCTCCTCACCCTCCTGCAAATAAAAAAATATAAATCTTAGAAACACATTTAAAGCCCAAGTTTGGTTTAAATAAAGAGTCGCGTCTCACCTCGTCGTCCGCTTCCTCGCCCTCTTCATCGTACTAAAAAAACAAAAATGGAAACATGAGAAATAAAATCGGTTCTTAAAACGATGTTACTTTTAGAGACCGATTATTTTTAGACTACAAGTCCATCAACAATTGCCACGTCATATCGCCCACCACCTCCCATGATTTCTTACATGGGGAAAATCTGCCGTTGGATTGGTGTTTTGAGCTGCATTATTGTGGCAAACGCGAAGAATCATTTTGTTTTGGAGACTTGCATGGCTCAGCTTCCGCACTTAAAGCTCTGCCTGATTCCCCTGGCTCAGTGCGTGGCTCAGGGCGAGCTGAAGCCGGCGCCGGTGACCACACACAAAACTGGACAAAGCAAGTGATTTTGTGTAAGGTTGTCTGCTTCAGATGGGGAAACCTTCTGAACAAGTGTGTGTCAACGTCACGGGAAATCATACGACGAGGGGCTAAGCTACATGATTTTTTCAGTCTAAAAAAAGATTTGAAAAGAATGACTGGATTTAGCGCCATTATAGGACGACTGGGGGTTCACACATGACAAAAACGTGAGAGCGGACTCACTACACGAGTCTGTATTATAACAGTCTCTCCTGCTTCATGCCTCTTTGCTGATCTGGGGTCAGTTTTTTCTCCTCCAAAGATAGGAGCGTGGGAATCGCGTGCGTCCCGATTGGTCAACAGTGACATGTGATCACTGTCGGCACAAACACAATTCAGTGCTGCAGGTTCAAATCTTGAACTCGTCTATAGTTTCAGTCGTGTAGACTGGAACGAGACTCCAGTCGTGACCCTCCCACACTTTGACTAGAGCCACAACTCAAGACGGACGACAGAATTGGAGAAGACATTTTTTTTTTTTTTTTAAATAAATAAATATCTGGCAAAAAAAACATATGTAGCATGTGCTCAGCTTAAGTGGGCTAAACCACGTGCCAAAGTCACACGCCAAGCAATGATCAATATTTTAGGTTTCCACTTTTTAAGCATTTTTGAAACCATTTGATCTGGTCTTCTCACTGATTAGAATGTGTTTGAAGTTGTTGCATTTCAAAATTTGCTAAAGAAAAAAAAAATTGAATCAAATGTTCCCTTGTTAAATAAAGAACAAATCAATTCCAAAAGCACAGAACCCCCACACACTGCCATCAGTAAACAGATTACATATCTACTAATTGGACTCACATCATCGTCATCGTCCTCGATGGCTTCTCCTGTGAAGTAGAGAACTGCTCGGGGAACGATGCGTTCACGGATGAAGTGTCCGATCTCAAAATCCGCTGCCAGGATCGCCTCAGAGTCCTCGTCCTGGGAACGCAACACGAAGCTGGTATTAGATCTTACGCGATACCACAGAACCGGTTTGTGTGGGCACTAAGGCTGGATAACATATCGTTTTGTATATTCTGTATAGGTTGTGTTCTACACTTCGATTTCAGTTGGAGCAGGTATCGATAAAACTCTAACAGTTTGGGAAACATTTCTAAAAGTAAATGTCCAAATGTTTTCCCTGATTATTTTTTGACAGTGATTGGATTCACAAACGTGTCATTTTTATGGCTGAAAGTCCTTTCTATTGACAAACATCACACGCATGTTTTCAACATAGTCTTCACTTTTGGACCCTTAATGAGGAAATAATTAGACCATAGTTCATATGTGCTGGAAGAGAGGACTTTGAACTTTGTGACAGTTTCTGTTTTCATGTGAACTGGCTCAGGAATGAAAGACAAATGGGCAATAAAAGACTAGAAATCTAACACTACACAACTCACCAGCTCTCCATTTTCTGGACTGTGAAAGACAAAAACAGAAATGTTAGATAAGAGTTCTCAAAATGTACAGCCACGGCAAGTACAATTATGTAAACATTTATGTCTAGTTCAAATGTAGCCATACTCTTGTCTTTTTGTCAAAGATCCCGGGTTTATACGGGTTAAAGGCAGACGTGTGGGGAAGTCTCATTGTAGCACCAGCGTTTAGAGTTGGTCGCTGGACTTACCGTCTGGGGAGTGAAGTAGTTGAAAAGGAGTCGTTGGGCACAGTTTTGGTCACTGTCCGCACGGTGCCGCGGCCCTTGTGTTTCTGCTTCTTCTTGATTGTTTTCAATGTGACGTTCTTGCCCTTTGTCCACTCGATTGTGCAACTGGAAAAGTAAGGGGGGGGGGTAGATTTGAGTAAAGCCGAACTGGAGAATATCCTTGGTTTAAGTTCTGACATTATCTAGTGTCGCTCTCACCCTGTGCAGCTCATGATCTCTGGCCCGTCGAAAGAGAAGGGGTCGGTCTCGTCCGGCTCAGACCTCATTTTGTACGTCTTTGTCAGGACTGTGTTCGAGAAGAAGTCGTTTGGGTCAAAGTGGAACTCTAACGTGAAACTCTGCGGGCGGAAAAGACGAGGGATATTAGGTCGGGAATGAAGGTGGTGAGCGAGAGGGACCAACGTGGCTGTCCGCTTACCATCGGCTGTCCTGGATCTGAAACTTCACCTTGATGTCTTGTAAATGTTTAAGGATGGGTTCATCGTGTTCCTGAAATGGAGAGCAACATTTTAAAACACTATATTTAACAGGTAGTACGTCTCATCACAATTTTAATGTTATCCCGTCCAAAAAAAATAAAGAAAAATCATGGTGTATTCAGTATTGGTCATAAAAGTCACCGTGAAACAGTACGGGTCAAAAGTTTGCATCATTGTTCGAAGCTGCTCTGAGCTGGGGTCGGTGTTGATGAATCGCTCAAGGCTTTTGATGAAGTTAACCTCTGCGGCGCTTAATAATAATCATAATCATAATATAATAATAATAATTATTTGATCATCATCTGCTTCATGGTTATAAGCCAACTCAGCGGCAGCGAGAAAATAGTCCCTCAAAATGCAGTATTCATGTGATACAAGGTCAGTTATATTTCAAATGATTCTATTAACACAGACATTTATATGGTTAGTCTGGTGTTATAAGTGATTTACCTCAGGTGCACTGTGGAGTGGGTCAGACTGTTTTTAATGCAGGCTAACTGATACCATAGAATTCTTTAGCCTTGCCCTAGCCTAGCGCCACTAGACTCTTCAAATATAAGAACTGCATGAATTTAAAAAATATCTCCAGACATCAACAACACTCTGGATAACTAAGAAATGAGGCCCTATGTCAAAATCCTGAAATATCCCTTTAAGATTGTAAAGGGCATTAACACAAAAACAAAATGTTGTTACTGGATAAAATACCTCCAAACAAGTGTTGAAAGTATTGCAATACTTGGAGTAAACTTAACAGGTTCTTGTACATGGCCGCTTTTTTGTCTTGATTTCTGCTTTGCACATGAACTTCACAGTTAAAGAATTCAAGGACGACTTTAGGAAGCTCATGGAGAAAGTGACAAGGGCGGCCATTTTCAAGATTTAAAATAGAAAACATTATTTCACCCTTTGTTTCCTACATTATCCCATTCTCAATGTACAGTGTTGAACATAAAGACGATAAACGCTTTTTATGCAATAAAGGCTGGATCCATACTTTAAAATCTGTATAAATACAGGACCAGTGCAGCGTTTTTGGGGTTGACATTCAAGTTCCTATTTCAGTGAATTTGACTTCCCTGTATTAGTACTTTAAAATTACCACTGTGCCCACGTTTTTCCCTGATATTGTGCCCACACTTACAATTAAAACACTAAAACCACCAGTAATGCCATAAATGAATGCCGTTTGCCTCTTGTCCAGCAGGTGGCAGCAAAGCCCCATGTGGTGTCAGACAATGACCCAGTAAAAGGCCAGTACAGACCTGGAGCATATCGCTGAGCAGATCCACGTTTTTAAAAACCGTGAGCCAGAACTCGGGGATTCCTTTGGGGTCCTCCTTCTCCTCGTCCTTTTTCTCCTCCTCCAACTTGGCCTTCTCCTTCATCTCCTCCTGAAAGCACAAGCACAGGCCTATTCAAACACACATTTATCTTTATGTAACCAGAAAGTGAGGAAGTCCCACCTGTACAGTACGTGTTAAAGGCAATGCATTTTGTTAATTGGGACTGAAGCGATTCTTTAAAATCATTTCGATTATATTGGGCAACCACCAGGGTACGGTCATTAATTGCTCTACAGCAGGGGTCTCATTTGGAGCGGGGGCCAAAAATGCAAACTGTGTTGGTCGGGGCCGCAACAGAGTGCCTTTGAGTAATTATGATTTAGCAACTTATTTGCTATAATATGCATTAAAACTGCCCTCAGCTACTAATTTGCACAGACGGGGAGAACATACAAACTCTACACAGCAAGTCCTCATCTGGGAATTGAATCCGGGACCTTCTTGCTGGGCCGCAGAGCGCTAACCGCTGCACCACCTTTTTTAAAGTTAAGGGCATCAATGAATGAGGTTTCTTCCTCCACAGAGTCCTCCGTGTACAAACAGCTTCTGTCTGATTTGAGAGTCTAAGCGCCAAGCCAATCACCCAAGCATCCGCTGGGTCACTATAGGGCTGGGGGGAAAACCTATTCGATTTAAAAATTGAGTTGGTAGGTCAAATAGATTCATATTTTCAACACACAAAGAAAAAATCTTTTTTTTTTTTAAGAAGTCTCTTTTTTTCATGAAGGTGGTCCTGCCACCTCAGGATTTTTTGTTTTATTAGCTCAATCGAAATACAGCAATAGCCATGCTGCCTTTGCTCTGCCCAATCCTGTCAGACCTTGGAGCTAAGCAGGGAAGGGCCTGGTCGGTGCTTGGATGGGAGACCGTTTGGTAACACCAGGAAGCCTAGTGAATGTAGTGAGTGAGTGGTTGGTTTTGGTGGAGGGGTCGATGGCACTGACTGGTTGCCTCACTTCCATCTACCTACCCCAGGGCAGCTGTGGCTACAACAGTAGTGTACGACAGTGAAGCGCTTTAAGAAACTTGGTAATACAAGCTTGTAAAGCACATTACAATTACAAGACTTTTCAGTTAAAGGGTTGCCTTTGCAATTTCGTTTATGTTGATGCACATTAAATACAATATACATGTTTAAAATTTACAGTTCGCTGTTATTTTGTTTAAAATGGGAGCAAAAAATATGTTTCTTATAAAAATTTAAAAAAAATTAAAATAAAAAAATCACCCAGCTTTAGGCCACTATAAGGACAAACGCGCAATAATAAACTTTACATAAAAAGTTGCATAGTGCACATTTAAAATCGGCTAAAACAGTTTTACTTCAAATATATTACGGTTTTCCATTTAGTATTGAGTGCGTTTCTTTTATCTTAAGTGTAAATATCTTGCCCAATGGACAGATTTCTTGAAATTAGACCGTCAAATCAAGGACAAAAGTAGGTATTTCAAGAAAATGTTACTCATTTCAAGATAATTTTGCAGTGTAGGTCTTAGCTCACAAACGAGGCGACACACTGGCCTATAGGCTGTAAGCTCCAGTCGAGAAGCTTTTAGATTTGGGTAAAGCCGAACTGAGGAAAATGTACTGGGGTCTTGTAACACTAAGGTGCCATGATGTCCAACCACTACATCCTTTGGGTTTTTTGGGCCCCGTCACATATTGCCTGAGCCCAGGGCAGTGTGTCGGTCATGTGTCGGTCGTGTGTCGCGTTCGTCATACGTCACCTGTACCTGTTTACTTACTGTCAGCTCTTCCTCTTCGTCCGCCTTCCACTCGCACTCCTCGTCTGTGGGCTCGTACGCCGCCTTCACGATCTCGCTCCTCTGAAAGAGCGAAATGACAGGGTCAGAACAGGCGTTAGAAGTGTGACAAACAAACCGGTGTTTATGTGGAAACAAATGTGGCGGCTTGACTGAACCGTGTGGGGAGGGGACGACAACAAGCGAAAACCAACACTGATATCCCGGACAATAGTAGCAGCAGCTATAAACGGGGGAAATGTGTGAATTATGAAAGTTTGGGGCTTGTCTTGTCAAAATAAGGCAAGTATTTGTAGAGCACAATTCATACACAAGGCAATTCCAAGTCCTTCACATAAAATTACAAGAAAGCAGATCAAATCAATAAAACATAAAAATGAATGAATTACAGTAAAAAACAAGAGTGCAGATAAAATACTTTCAGTGTCATTCACAGGTAAAAACTGTTTTCAGCCTGGATTTGAACATCGTCAGACTTGAGGCCTGACTCACATCCTCATGAAGGCTATTCAAGATTTTAGCTTTAGACTCTGCGTGTTTAGTCCCGACTCTGGGAACCACCAGGAGACCCTCCCTGAAGTTCTCAGGGCCCGAGATGGTTCATACGGCTCCAACATGTCAGAGATGTACTTTGGTGCTAAACCATGAAAAGACTTGTAACAAGCAGAGCTGTTTTAAATTCTATTCTCTGAGTGACAGGAAGCCAGTGCAGAGACCAGAGCACTGGACTAATGTGGTCGTATTTCCTGGTTCTTGTCAGGACTGGAGCAGCAGCGTTCTGGATGTTCTGCAGCTCTAACAGCTCGTTTAGAAAGGCCAGTGAGCAGCCGTTACAGTAGTCTAACCTGCTGGAGACAAATGCATGGATGAGTCTCTCCAAGTCTGGTTTTGACACTATTCCTCTGATCTTAGCAATGTTCTTCAGATGGTAAAAAGCTGATGTTATTGGTTTGATGTGGCTGTTTAAGTTCAGGTCTGATTCTGAATTAGGGCGGGGCGATATGGCCAAAAATGAAATCTCGATTTTGTTACTCAGTTTGGACGATTACGATTTTAATTGATTTTTTTTTTTTTTTTTTTAAAGGTCTCCTGATCTTTCATAATAAGACAACTGCTCAGAGTCCAGACCATTACTATTTAGATTCATAATACAGCCTATAATTAGGCCCATTAAAATGTTTTTATTTCTCTTTTAAATATTCCTTGTCTGCTCTCAAAAGTAAAACTTCTTAATAAGTCATGGAGTTTTCAAAAGCATTTTAGTTTTCTCATCCTCATGCCTCTGCTGTGATTGACAACTGTTTCCATGGAGACTAAAGGGTAAAGGGGCGGAGTTAAGCTGCTGCTGTGCCTCCGCTCAGAGCATGGCTCAGGGTGAGAGAAGGAAGAGGATCAGACTGGGGAAAACTCAGTTTTAGCGGAAGGAAACTATTGCGCGCTCCGAAAACACAATGTGCGCCTTCGTAAAGCAGCAGAGATCGTCAGAAAGTCTCTGGGTTCTCTTCGGGTGACATTTCAGAAAACAGTCGTTGTGGAGCGGTTGAACACGCTGCTAAATTGGCAACACGGTGCACCTGAAGGGGGAAATGGAGCGGCGGACACGATTTAGCTATTTTCTACATCGTCTGTTTTTAAAAGCATGAATTAATTCAAATTATCGCCCAGCCCTATTCTGAACTGAATTTACAAGGTCGTCATTTGTTTTAAAGCGCTTCATGGAAATGCTCGCCCATATCTGTCCGAGCTTCTGTCCATTCGCCACCCATGCGAGCTCTGCGCTCCTCCTCTCAGATGGTTTTGGATGTGCTCAGGTCTAGGTCCAGGCAGTGGGGAAATCGTGCTTTTGCCATGGCAGGGCCAACACTCTGGAACTGGCTCCCAGTCGAGCTGCGAGTCACAGACCTGCCACAGTTCAAGTCCAGACCTTCCAGAACACCTACTACTAATCTATTTTGTGTGCTGGCGTTTTTATATTTTGTGCCATTTTGGTCTGCCAATTGCTTTAAAGTGCTGTGAAATAAACTGAGTCCATGATCACTTCTAATTTCCAAACTGATTATTTGGTTATAGAGACTCGAGGAGACTGAAAACACTTTCTCTTTGCATCCAACAGAGATCATTGTTTTTGGCCCACAGAAAGGCCCATGTTCACCTGCCGTCAGTGACACATGGCTCTTAAATTGAGATTTTTGTTATACTCTTGCAACAACATCTCCACTTTTGTAGCTCCTACAGACTCCAAAATATTGAGTACTGGAAAGTTTGAAGTTTAATTAAAAAAAAAGGGGAAAAAAAAAAGGGGCTAGATGGAAGTTGTAATTTTTTTTACTCGCTGCCACCTCAAGTCATACACATAACTGGCAGAGTTGGCCACGTTCACTTCCAAGCGATGTTTGCTGGATGTCTGGATTAGAAAGTTCAAAGTGTTTAAAGCAGATACAGATATGAGCCGTGTGGGCGCAGGTCAGTTCTGATGTGTCACGGTGCAACAGCGGTGATTTGATTAGTGTTGAGATCAGGAAGTCGTCTCCGTGATATGTCGACCGTAAACATGAGTGGGAGAGAGGCCTGCGCAGCGTGAAAAGGGTTTGTGAGTACAAGAAACAGCTGCTACTTATAAAAAATATATAATTGAATGCTGTAATCCGGATGAATGAGTTTCAGCAACAGAAGAACGCTCAGGTCACATCTACATTAAGATATCGAAGTTGATGTTTGGAAGATGAGCAAATGTCCAATGTCAAAGAAAAAAGTTGCATTAACGGCTGCTAAACTAAAATGTACTTTATGTGTAATCTCTCTTTATTCAAGACTATCACACTTTTGAACAACCGCGCAATCCAAATCAAGATGGTTTCCAAATATATAGTTTCATTATAGTTATTAAAAGGCCTACAAATTATATAACATTGTCAGTATCGCCCACTCCATTTAAATATACATGTGGAGCGGCAGGAGCTGCACAGGAGGAAGGAGGTGGTGGAGGAACTGACAGTGCAGGACACCACGCTCTCAAACAAACCCAGGAGGTGGCGCACCTTTTCAGAGGAGACTGAAGGCTAGGTAATTAATCGAATTTTAATAAGGGTCGATCTCAATCACGTGGCGCATTTTAAAAATCGACAGGAGAATTGGCCAGTCGCCGCAGCGCCTGTCAGATCAAGACCAGGGAATACTGAGTAGGACAAACAAACTGGAAGGCTACGGGAAGAGGATCAGCCGATCTGGTGAATTTAAGCGTAAATCAGCAACAAACTCGCACTAACGCGTCTAAATGGGCAAAACAGACACAAGGAGCCGTCAGGAAAACCATCGCTGTATTTGGACCATGTGAATTTTTTGAGGCTGCAGCTGATTTATACTTGCGCCGTTTACTAGTATTTCTTTATGTACATGTTAAGTTGTGACCGTGTGCTTGCTGTCCGCTTCTGACATTCTTCAAACATTTTCACTTTTTGCGTCTCCTTTACAGGTGTTTGTGTGTTTATGTTGTGCAATAAACGTTTTTGTGTCAAGACCCACTCCAACAATCGGTTTTGTTTGAGTCATTATGATTTATATTCAGGCAGCTGATTATACAGAAACAGGACGATGTGATTTGTGGGAAAAGGGTGCACCTTGTCGAACAGCGGCTGGTACAGGGCAGCGTACTTTCTCTCCAGCTCATGGACCTCCTCGTAAAACTTGGCCTCGATGTGAGCGCACTTCACCTGCAGGTTCTTCAGCGCATTCACGCGGCGCTTCACCACCTTTGGTAAACTGCAACACAACGGTCATCCATGGGATTTTAATGGATCGCTGTACGTCAACGCAACAGTAATCGACCAGACTATAATCACAGCTGTATTGTAGCAGTGGACTGGTCACCAATTCTAAAGGATAAACTCATAAATGTACAACACTGAACCCTTAACAGTGTCAAAATAAATGTAGAATTGACCCTCATGGCTTCTGTTACTGGCAGACCCCAAGACGATACAAGTTTAAATAAAAAACCAATACGGTAATTATGAGCTAAGAGCGACTACTTTTTCCCCACGCTTTGAACCGGCTAATTTATAGATCCTTATGGTCACACTGAATATTGTGTTATTAACAATGCACACTTTTAATACGAGGGGTAGGGCTGGGGAAAAAAAGATTTGATTTTAAAATAGATTTTTTTTTTTCCTTTAGCTCTCTGAAGAAGGTCCTGTTGTATAAATGTGCCAAGAAGAACAGAGCCCACCCAAGGATTTTTGTTTTATTAGCTCAATCGAAATACAGCAATAGCCATACCGCCTTTGCTCTGCCCAATCCCGTCAGAGCTTGGAAGCTAAGCAGGAAGGGCCTGGTCGGTACTTGGATGGGAGACAGTTTGGTAACACCAGGAAGCCTGGTGAATGTAGCGAGTGGTTGGTTTTAGTCGGAGGGGCCGATGGCACCGACTGGTTGCCTCTCTTCCGTCAGTCTACCCTAGGGCAGCTGTGGCTACAACAGTAGCGTACGACAGTGAGGCACTTTGAGAAACTTGGTAATACAGGCTTGTAAAGCACATTACAAGTACAAGCCATCATTATTATTATATACAATAATACAGTATTAATAATTTGGATGTTTAACAATCTTTGTTGCAAACTGCACAGTGACTTTTCAGTTAAAGGGTTGCCTTTGCAATTTTGTTGATGCACTTTCATTAAATACAATAAACATATACATTTAAAATATATTTACAGTTCGCCGTTATTTTGTTTAAAATGGGGGATGAAAAAAAATCGAATCGAAAATCGAGTTTTAAAAAAAAAAAGAAGATTTTTTGGGGAAAAAATAAATATAATTTGAAAAAATAATATAAAAAATAAAGATCACCCAGCTCTTGTCTCACCTCTCGATGTACCCTGACGGAGAGCCATTGAGTCCGTCCAGTCTCTCCTGAAGCGCAGCCAGGATCTGTGGGTTCTGCATCATCTGAACAGTGAGCTGACGGGCTAAGGACAGAAACAAACCACCACGGTTAATTCAAAATATAAACCACCATAATGTTGCGTAACGTTTAACCCAAGGCTACAACAAATCCCTTTTTACCATTTGCATCATTGCCGGCCAAAATGCAAAGTAAACTTGTTTGCATTTGGAGCCGTAATATTGACACATATCACATTGAAAAACTTTCAATTTTGGTTTTGCGGCATAGTTTACAGCGTCAACTCAGCCTGATAATCCAACTTTATATTGTTTATATACAAATTTAAGGGCTTTAAAAATGTTGAAGACCATTTTGAGTTTTAACAATGACACAATTGTGTCCAGGAAGTAGAAAACAGCTAAATTGAACAGCTTTGCCCGAGGATTACTCGAAAGTATAGTGTAGGTCTGTCCACTAAATTATTCAGGGTTTATACAGAAGAAAGTCAAATCCAATGCTTTTCAGTTCGAAAGACATTTTAATGCCAGAAAGGGAGAAGAAAAAAAGCTGCATATTAAAGTTCTTAGGATTTGCAAACATTTTATCAGACAGGAAACATTACAAAAAAAGTTGTCAATTTCAGCCAAAACATTTTATTTAGAAAGAAAAAGCTCAATTTGAGTCTATATGTTAGGTTAAAGTCTATATGGGGCTTGAAAGTCATGGAGTCATCAAGTGTGTGAACCACCTCTGACATTTCCCTCAAGAGTGGACACTAAGGGGAGAGTTTGAGGAACATTCTTAGTGTTTGAAAACAACTTTGGTCGGGGAAAGTCGAGCGCCCGAAGGAAACCTACGCAGACACGGGGAGAACGTCAAACTCCACACAGAATTAATCAAACTCCTTCCCCGGCAAAGTCAGTCCAGAAACCCATCCGGGGCCTTCCCCATCTTATGCAAGTGATGTGAGTAAGCGGCACAGTTCCCTCATACATTTATAATCTCCGACTGGGGCTGCTCCCCTCAGTGCAGTCGCAGACAGATGAGCCGCCCGCCACTGCCGCGCGTTTAAAAGGCTAATCAAAACTGGCTAAAAATAGACCAGGCCGTATCCAGCCGCAGCAAAACACAATGAGCAGGGAATGCATTTATAAAAGAACAAGCGTTCGAACGACAGAACGACACTGGCTGTGTGTCACTCTCAGAAATATAAAGCTGGGCCAGACAGCTAATCAAACGGATGAAGTGTTTTATTTATCAAAACAAATTAACATCTCTGAACATTAGGAAATAGAAAAGAGTGGGCAGGCGGGCAGCCATTGGAACAGCTTCACTGTCTTTGGACTCCTTACCTTTGCTGTTGACGTCTTCTCCAGTCTCTTCCTCCTCCACTTCCTCCACGTCCTCCATGTCGGCTGGGTCCATCTCCGCCTGCTCTTTGCTGCAAAACAGGCTCGGTTAGGCAAACTTGCTTTGATAACGTTAACCGAATACAGGAATCACATGCATTTCAGAACATGTTTGTGGAAGTGTTGTTAGAATAGATTCCCCGATACTACTTTTATTCATTTAGTATCAAAGCTAATTATTCATTTGAGCAGGTCAATCGATACTTTGTCCTTTCCTCCAGCACACACCCCTCCTCCAGCACACACCCCTCCTCCAGCACACACCCTCCTCCAGCACACACCCTCCTCCAGCACACACCCTCCTCCTGTGGCTGCGCTCAAAACTTACAGTTAAAAGTGTTCACTAAAACCCTGAGTGAAGTTTAAAACTAAATGCATCCATTGTTGAAGTGTAGGATCTGCTTACTGCAGCTGTACCAGGAACTGTCAACGTTAGCTTAGCGGCCCATTCATTCCCACAGCGTAGCTTAGCCTAGCAGCCGCCATTCGTTTACATGTACGAGTCAAGCCATTTTCTCTTCAAAATTCTTAACAAAATGAAATTGCACCAATGTCAACTGTATAGTCACGTTTCCATCTGTACCAGTTTTAATTTAGTCTTAATTTTAGTTAGTGATATTGTTGGCGACTAAAACTAAATTAAAAGTTTTTCATGAGACTAAAACTGACTAAATGTCCAGATACTTTTGACTGAAATAAGACTAAATAAAAATGGAGACTAAAATCATCCAAACGTCTATTGACAGTCAGAAAGAGCCTCAGATCATGTAAATTCACTGCCAAAGGAGCAGCTCTGAGCTTTGTTCATGTGGGAGCCGCTCCATGAAGCAGAGGAGCTGATTAAATATGATTATAAATGCAGTCGACTAATAGGGCAGGGCGATATGGCCTAAAATCTATATCACGATATAAAAAGAAATCACGATAACGATATATTTAACGATAAATTGACAATGGACAAATTACTTACAAATCCAGCCTTACGCTATTGGAGATTAATTCACTGATGGAAGCGCATTGAGTGCCTTATGTACAAATGCGCTGGAAATAAATAAAGTTGCCTTGCCTTGCCTTGATATTTTATCCTCTTTTTTACGCAATACTAATTCCTAGCAAATCTGATCTACTCAAGCAGTTTACATCCTTCATGTCATTTTACTTTGTAAGCGCTGTCCCTGTGTTCTACAGTCAGGTTTCTGCTGCTCTGATGGAGCTGAGCGTACCATCAATTATATCGTGTCCACAACAATATAAAAATTACAACGCTATCCAAAAACTATATTGCGATAACGATATGCGATACGATATGGCCCACCGACTAAATTTGTCTTAAATTTACTTGCAATTTTAGTCGACTAAAACTAGACTAAAATTGAAGATATTTGACTAAATCTCGACTAACATTGAATTACATTTGTCAAAAGACTAAAACTAAATTTAAATATGTTGTCAAAATCAACACTGATCTGTACTCGACTCATGGATATATTTAGAGGAATTTTAAACATTTTAACATTGTGCTTTGAATAAATGCACTGTTCTGCTCCTAAAATGACACAGGCGACTGTTCCTGCAGAAACAGACTGTTTGACCTGACGGTCATGGGTCATGATCCAGTTTGTAAATGGTTTATATGAACTATGCTGCTGAAAATGCAAAACATTTGAGAACAAATTGGACCTCTTATTAGAATAACTTCTAGAACATGGTAAAACCAAATAAATATATTGTGTGGTGTTCAGATACAGTATATATTTAAGAGGTTTTATGTTTTGTTTTTTGTTTGTTTTATTTTCAGTATCAAAATAGAGTTTGAAGTTTTAGTATTGCAACACTCGCAGAGTTCTAGAAACCACAGTTTGCAGCTTTTTATATACACATGTCGTCACTTAGGCTTCATGAGTTAAGGTTTGTTAAACATACAATTATCTTGAGCATTTCCCAGCCTGACGATTAAACAATAGCAAAACTTAAGAAGCTGTTGCAGCCCTGATGAAAACGATTTAATATTTGGTTGTTAGCATCTACTCAAAAGTTGCTCTACCCACTAAACTACTGTATGGACTGTTCCAGTCGACTGAAGAAAACAAAGCCTTCTGGGAGACGCCATGGCCTTGTGCTGATGCCCTGAAACTGGACTCCTCACTGCAGCAGAGATCGATGCTCCAGTCACGAGCAGGGACAGAGTCTGACTTTGGGCTTATTGTGCTCCCTTTTCTTTTAATACTTAATTATTCTTTACAAAAACAGTTTGGGGCACCGTTCAGTTACTAAAATATTGATCTAAACGACAGAACTAAACATGGAAAAGTTCAACTTTCCCTTTTGTCTGGAAGTCTAGAGGGGGCAGGGCGCTTTATATCATTTAATAAATACGGCGATAATAGTTTGTAATATAAATAGTTTGGCCGATAACGATTTTATTCAACATTAACTGAACAGGGACCACATACCCATCGATACTATTCACTTGGACCCATACAAGATCGCTGTACTGTAATTTTGCTTAGCCCGTTTTACTTTTATTTCACACACTTTTTTAAATGATGCCCTATGCATGGTTCCTGCAGGACTTTGCAATGTGAAAGTTAAGACTTTGAGACCTTTTCAAGACCTGGAATTACAAAATGCTAAGACCACGGGCACCATTTTATATGAATTTAACTAAAAAAATGACATAATTTTGCCCCATGAAAACTTGCACTTGTGTTTTACGGTTCACTCCCATTTATTCTATTCAGCTTTCATTTCAGTTCTACCAGAGGATATTGAACTTCTTGTCTGTTTTTGTTTCATGTGGACAGGCCTTAGTTAAAGAGATAATGACCATTATATAGGCTGCTGAGAATGTCAACGTCGCCCATCAAGAAAAGACACTGTACAATTAGGGCTGGGCGATATGAGACCGTCTTACGATCGGTCATTTTTGTGGGATGGTTTTATCAGAGTTCTAAGCACTTCTGCACAGTTGACTCTTTTCACCGTCAGTGAAGCTAACCCAAGCCGCACACTTACTGCTACGTAATGTCAGACGCTAATGCGAGCGTTTAGCAGCGAGCCGCTCCTCTACAGTCGCATACACGACTAGGCTCCTCAATCTGGCGACACATGTGTGAAGTAGTGAGTGTGTCCTTCGTCCTTACAGTTCTTACAGTTTGTCAGGCGCCGCATCCTTCTCATTTGTTTCATTTAAATTCTGGACCGTGTTCACAAATGCGCTGTTTATCAATGTCTTTGAAAATATACGATTTGTCCAACTTTGGTGAATTACTTGGTCAAGTAATAACTTATGGTAACTATCTGCTTCCTTATTGTGAAAGGGTCAGACAGCAACAGAGCGCTGTATCACAGCAGCTCGACGTCATGAGAGAGACGTCTCAGAAAAGATGCCAAACAACAGACACGAACAAGCCTTTACCAAACTTAGTGTTACTCTTTTACTTTTGTCTGGAGTTTTATTGTGTTTTTTAATGTATAGAGTGAGTTTGCTGTAGTTCTAAGTCTAGTCTAATTCTAAGTCTATTTTTGCTTTGTTGATTATCACAAAGTAGAATAAATTAGTATATTAATTCAATCTTTTTCTTCTTCAGAGTGTAATTTAAGTTATTTTAGTTACTATAAAAAAAGAAATCGTGATAAAATCGAAATCGGGAGTTTTATAATTCAAAAATCGGATATTCTATTTTTGTCATATCGCCCACTCCTATGTACAATTGGTGCGAAAATGCTGTGGCGTGCGGAGACTCACTTGTCCATGTCTGCCATCTTCACCGAAGTCAAGTACTGTGAAGGAGAGAACAGAAGAATGGATTAGAAACAACTATATGGCTCCACAATTTAAAATTACCTTGTGATTCAAGCTATGGAATACAATAAAGCAAACATGGAGTGAATGAATAATATCAATCCTGATTGAGCGTATTTCCTCTTCAGTTTAACCATAATCTAAAAGCTTCTGGACTGGAGCTTCTAGGCCAGTGTAACACCTCATTTCAAAGCTAACACCTACAAAACTTTGGTTGCCTCACCACTGTCACTTATCACGTTGTTTGTTGCACTTTCATGCTTTTGTTGCTCTTTTGTGGCATTTTTGTTGCCTTTTCATCCTTGTTTTGATACTTCTCCTCCCCCCCAAGCCAAACTGGAGAAAATGTTTCTGGTTCAGGTGGGGGTTAAGAGGTTAAACACATTTGTCTTTGGAAAATAAGAGATTTGTAAACGTTTTTCCTCAAATGTAAATGAGAAACATTTGGGCAAAAATCATTAATTTGAGCTGAAACCACAAAGTCACTTCCTTTAACGCTGCCCCTGGACCAACAGCATCAAAACTTTTTGGTACCTGCTTTTGATTTTTTCGACACCGGTAGAACTTTAAAACTTTTCCGATACCAGACTTTTATTTAACCTCTTAACTCCCACATGAACTGAGTACATTTTCTCCAGTTTGACATTATGATACGCATCACGATTAAATGCATGTAGCAGATTCATTCACATCTTGGCTCAAACAAAAAACAAACGTTTTCTAGTTTTATTTAAATGCACAAAAACAAAGGGCTGTAAACCTGTCGATTATACAGTTCCGTGATGATCGAGATCGACCAAAGTAGAGGGTGTGATTTTAAAGTACTGCAATATAATGTGTCCCATACAATAAAGGCATTAGGATATATTGTAAAAGGACATGTCGTATGGCCTCCCAGTACATTACAGAAAATATTGGGTGGAATGATCCGAGTGTTTGAAGGCCGCCTGTCGTGCAGAGGGCTCCGGTGTCTCACATGGAGCTGCTGAGTCACTCCAGGAGCAGCTGGAACAAAGTGACTAAACTGACAAACGCACAAATGGGGAAAATTAAATGGAAGCTTTAAACATTTGAGGTAGGGCTGCAGTTCGTCGCAATCGAATAGCAGTTTTAAAGGGTCACTATTGGTTAAAAAGTGAAAATGTACCAGTCCAGTCATTTCTGATAATGGAAACCTCGTCGTGCATTATCCCTTACATATATCATTTGAGCTGAAACGCTTCCTTTAATGCCATCCCTGGACCAACAGCATCAAAACTTGGATCTAAAGATGTACATTTTGTATTCTGTTCCTACTTTTGATACTACACCTTTTTTAGAGTCCAGCCCTACTCGGGGGAGCCTCCAGGACACGTGGATGAAAAATATGGCATTTGTGGATGAAAACCCGAGGGAAAGCCGCGATACTCTGCCTCGCTCACGACAAAACCTCATAAAATAAGCATCGTACGGGGTAAGATTGGTCATTTTTATACTCTGACACCTGCCGTGCTTCACCTTAAGATTGCAGAGACCCCATGCTGTATGACAGCGTTTCCCAGGAGTACTTGGAATGACCTCAGATTAAAACAAGGTGAAACAGTAGAATTTCAATATTACAAAGAAAAGTTAGTTTATCATGTTTTTCAGTAAAAGCTTTGAGAGTATACAATACACTTTGAGCATAACATTACTAAATACAAGGGCTAAATACTAGGGTTGGCTACCGTTAATCGATACTGGTATGGTATTGGAAATAAAGTTTAGGCACTACTGGTGTGGATGTAATAAACGTATTAAAAGTATCAAAACCAGGTACCCCATTTTTTTTAACAATCTTTGCCAATTTTGTATTACTAATATTTTCCTATTTTTATCTGTGCTATTGTTGCTTTTCTGGCACGTTTGTTGCCTTGTCAATTTGTAGTCCCGTGTGTCGCTTTTTTTTTTTTGCTGCCGCTTTTCTGACGTTTATGTTGCTTATTTTGCTTTTCCATCCTCCTTTCTGTCACTGTTTTGGACACTTTGTTTTTAGGATATATTGTAAAAGGACATACAATAGAAGCTTTTTGATTCAGGGAAAACAGGACAAAAATGTGCCGAGTTCAGGTAGGGGTTTAAGAGTAAAAAATAAAATTGTACTTCTATGTGTAGATTCATCTAAACCGTAACAAACCAACATCTCTTCCATTCTTCTCTTTTCCATGGCAACACAACACCGGGTAACCATAACGCACAAAGCTAGCTTGACATTTAGAAGTTTACGCGCAGTGCAACAATAGCTCCCAGAGGTTGAACAGTAGTATGTAGCCTACTACCGGGACAGTCCCCCTTTTCTGCCCTGCGACCACGTGTTGCATGCTCCATTCGCACACACCATACATCTCACATCATGCGTTGTTGGGACCCTCCCTGAAGCTAACAGAACTAGCATCTCAACCTCCACACCAAGTCTCCGCATCCAACCTGTTGCTAAATCGAGTACAAATGTCTGCCACTACATACGCCAAAACATGGCTCCCAAAAATATAAAATAAAACAAAATAGCTTTAAGTCATTAGACTAGCCCGGCCCTTTGTAGCACTCTCCTGTCAGTGCGTGCGTAAAAGGCTAATCGTGGCTAGCTCATGATCTGTTCCCCCAAAGTGTGAGGAAGACTTTACAGACACGCCGCTTAAAAGGTGGGCATTTTAAACCCCGTAACAAGTGCTTCCGAAGCGGCAGACACTTGTCGCTTTCCGTGGGGCTAAACCAGCCACGTTAGCCACTTGAAATACAGAGTTTACATCCGCTAGCTTAAGCGCACATCGCACAACATTCTTAAAAAAAAAAAAAAAAAAAAAATAGGTCAAGACAAAAATCGAGCACTTGGCAAGACACGTGTTATCACAAAGCGAAAAGCTTATGAAATATACACAACAAGTCTGCGATTTCATTCTGTGGCGACTCTTGCATCAATTGCGATTAACGGATAAGCGACAATGCGGAGACGGCGCGTGTGCCGCTTGCCGTTAGTTCTTATTGAAGGGCCGTACGCTGGTTTTTTATTGTGTTATTTTTTTGACGTGTCGGTTATGGTTCGTAGTGTTGATACCCCCAGATCTTGTTTAGTCGCGTTTTGTCCTAGTTTAGACCCTTAGTCCTCGCTCAGTCCCGGTTTAGGTCAAATTTAGTCGTTTTTTTAGGCGTGTTCGTACGAATTGGTTCAGGCGCCGCGATTTGGGTTCGGTTCCGTCCTCGCATCCTCCGTGGAAATAACAAAATACGAACGGAGCATCAATGGCCGCGGTGTTCCCACAGCTAGCGTTAGCAACACAGTCCACCTCGTTAAACCGCCGCCTTCATGTAAAGAAAATGGCAACATATCGACACTCTCGCCACGCTGACATGAGTGAAATCCGCGACGCGGGGTGTCCGTGTACGCGTCCGCGGGCCCTTACCGTAGCTGTGAGGCCGGGGATGTAGCGGTGGTAGTAGTGTGGGTCCTGAAAAGCAAAGAGAGTCCGCTCTGATGGCGGTAAAAGGGATCCACAGCCCGCCGCCTGCGCTCATATACCGCCCACCTCCGCGCGTCAAGCGCGGCAGAGGCGGGGCCAGAGGGGATCAGGAAGAAGAACAATAAGAAACTGTACATTTTGTTGTTGTTTTTTTGGCACATTTTCATTGCTTTTTTGTCGCATTTTTGTCACGTTTTTGTTGTATTTTGTCACGTTATTTGCCACGTTTTTGTTGCATTTTTGTCACATTTTTGTCACGTTTTGTTGTATTTTTGTCACGTTATTTGACACGTTTTAGTTGCATTTTGTCACGTTTTTTTTGCATTTTTGTCATGTTTTTGTTGTACTTTTGTCATGTTTTTGTTGCATTTTTGTCACGTTATTTGCCACGTTTTTGTAGCTTTTTTGTCACATTTTTGTCACATTTTTGTTTTATTTTTGTCACGTTTTTGTTGTATTTTTGTCACGTTTTTGTTGAATTTTAGTCACGTTTTTGTTGAATTTTAGTCACGTTTTTGTTGCATTTTTGTCACACATTTGTCAAGTTTTTTTGCATTTTGTCATGTTTTGTTGTATTTTTGTCACGTTATTTGTTACGCTTTTGTTGCATTTTTGTCACGTTTTGTTGCATTTTTGTCACGTTTTGTTGCATTTTTGTCACATTTTTGTTGTATTGTTGTCACGTTTTTGTTGAATTTTAGTCACGTTTTGTTGCATTTTGTTGCATTTTTGTCACGTATTTGTCAAGGTTTTTTTGCATTTTGTCATGTTTTTGTTGTATTTTGTCACGTTATTTGTCACGTTTTTGTTGCATTTTTATCACATATTTGTCAAGTTTTGTTTGCATTTTTGTCACATATTTGCCACGTTTTTGTTGCATTTTTGTCACGTTTTTTGCATTTTTGTCACGTTTTTGTTGAATTTATGCTGCCAATCTAATGCTGCCAATCCACACCATCGACCTCTTCAAGCCCAACCATTCAGTCACTAACACATGTGAATGTGTTATCACTCACACAGGTGCCTGTATTCGCTCATGGTCTCCTACTGGTTTACTTTGCTTTTCCCTACCACCAAAACATATAGGATGCCAAGTGCCGACAGATGGAAATTAGGCCGTGGCTGCAATCCGGAACGGCGTGTTCAAATGTATGTCTCATGTGTGTTCATTAACCTCTTACCCCCGCCTGAACCGAGCGTATTTTCTGCAGTTCGGCTTTGCCCAAATCGAAAAGCTTCTCGACTGGAGAGCAACAGTGTAATGCCTCATTTGAAAGCTATGGCCTACATATTGTCACCCCATTTTTTAAGTGTTTTCGTCTGTTTTCGTCTGCGTTTTTGTCACTTTTTTGTCGCTTTTTGTCGCTTTTTTGTCATGTTTTTGTCACTTTTATGTCGAGTTTTTACACAAATCTAAAAGCTTCTTGGAAAAGATGTCAAAATAGTGACAAAAAACGAGACGTAAATGATTAAAATACTGCAAAAACACAGGAAAACAGGCGATAAAAAAGCTTATCCCTAATACTCTTGAGCATTTTAACACTTTTGAATATCATGCTATTGTTTTTAGTAATCCTCCAATTCTAGCCGTCACTATTTATAGACCACCAAAGAAATGCACAGCTTTTAACACTGAATTTGCAGAGTTTTTATCCATTATTCATAACTCATATGAGATGATTATTTTAACTGGTGAGTTTAATCTACACATAGACAATCTTTTAGATCCGGTTGCAACCAAGTTTTTAAATGTTCTTAACTATATGGATTTTACCCAACATGTCACGCAGCGAACTCGCAACTGAGGACACAGTCTGGACCTGGTCATCACGTATGGCCTGTCCACTACTGTGTCCTCTGTCGTTGACTTGGCTGTCTCTGACCATTACTGTGTTTTTTAATGTCACCGGTTTTATCCAGCGAGAGACTTCGGGCTGCAAATTTCATACAGGTTTTAGAACAGTTTCCTCCTGTGGTTTTACCGGCTAACTGCGATTTTATTTTTGACCATTTTAACAGTAAACTACAGTCAGCTTTCAACATTCTCGATCCACTAAAAACAAAAATTTCACAAACAAAACCCCTACCTCCATGGAGAAATGAGGAGCTAAAACAGTTAAAAAGAAACTGCAGGACGGCCGAGAGGAGATGGAGGACAGATTAAATTACAATAAACTGTAACATTTTCTGTGCTCAACAAGAAATCTACAATAACGCAATTAGAGATGCTAGAATAACTACTTTTCTTCAATAATCAGAAACCATAAAAACAATCCAACAGTCCTCTTCACAACAATAGAAAATGTTTTAAATCTTGATTTAAACAAACACTTCAGGGAAAGATAGCTCTGTCCCTGTCTAAATAAAATTATACCATACCTTACCATCTACCCAAAGTAACATGGTTTTAAATGCGTCTGGCTGTCTATCTGTTCCAGAGGAAACACTGTTTTGTCCAGGTTAATGCTGAGATGCTTGATAAAGTTTTCTCCTCAGTGAGGCCCACCACATGTGGGCCGTTACATCAGAACAGTGTTTTTCTGGAGACACGGAAACATCTTCAAACAGAGTGGAGAGAGTTGATGAGTCATCAGCGGCATTTAGGTAAACAATACAAGGCCCTATAGATTGTTTAGCGGGAATAGGCTTTTTGAATCAGCTACTGTCCACCCCCTTAAAAACAAACACAAATTAAATAATGAAATAAAGCCATTCCACAATAAAGGACTCGCCGGTTCATTCATGTTTTCTGATGAGTAACACTTCTCTGACTCATAAGCACTGAGTGAATTTGCAGCTTCAGTCTCAGCGTTGGCACTGACTGGATGATGTCTGGAGGAGGTCAGACGCGTGTTACCCAGAGAAGAGGCGTCCCACGTGGGCCTGGAGCGGCAGTCAGGATGGATGGAAATAGACAGATGAAGGCAGCTGCTGGGCCAAGTGGGTGAGAGGAGCGTTGTATCAGAGGAGACCAGAGACTGTTCGTCAGTAAAGGCGACTGAATGGACACTTCCTGTATGTGGATGCGAAAACACAGCTGTACTAAGTTGTTTTGGTTGAAATGGTCTCTATCAGTCTCTATTCATAGACAACACTCAACGAGCTGTAGCCATAGTGACGCACTCCATGCCATACTACTGTTTTTTTTTACATTTACAGTGGGGGGGGGGGGGGGAGTATTTAGTCAGCCAACAATTGTGCAAGTTCTCCCACTTAAAAAGATGAGAGAGGCCTGTAATTTTCATCATAGGTAAACCTCAACTATGAGAGACAAAATGAGAAGAAAAAAATCCAGAAAATCACATTGTCTGATTTTTAATGAATTTATTTGCAAATTATGGTGGAAAATAAGTATTTGGTCAATAACAAAAGTTCATCTCAATACTTTGTTATATACCCTTTGTTGGCAATGACAGAGGTCAAACGTTTCCTGAAAGTCTTCACAAGGTGTTCACACACTGTTGCTGGTATTTGGCCCATTCCTCCATGCAGATCTCCTCTAGAGCAGTGATGTTTTGGGGCAGGCGCTGGGCAACACGGACTTTCAACTCCCTCCAAAGATTTTCTATGGGGTTCTATGGGGTCCTGAAGACTGGCTAGGCCACTCCAGGACCTTGAAATGCTTCTTATGAAGCCACTCCTTCGTTGCCCGGGCGGTGTGTTTGGGATCATTGTCATGCTGAAAGACCCAGCCACGTTTAATTTTCAATGCCCTTGCTGATGGAAGGAGGTTTTCACTCAAAATCTCACGATACATGGCCCCATACATTCTTTCCTTTACACAGATCAGTCGTCCTGGTCCCTTTGCAGAAAAACAGCCCCAAAGCATGATGTTTCCACCCCATGCTTCACAGTAGGTATGGTGTTCTTTGGATGCAACTAAGCATTCTTTCTCCTCCAAACACGATGAGTTGAGTTTTTACCAAAAAGTTCCATTTTGGTTTCATCTGACCATATGACATTGTCCCAGTCCTCTTCTGGATCATCCAGATGCTCTCTAGCAAACTTCAGACGGGCCCGGACATGTACTGGCTGAAGCAGGGGGACACGTCTGGCACTGCAGGAATTGAGTCCCTGGCAGCGTAGTGTGTTACTGACGGTAGCCTTTGTTACTTTGGTCCCAGCTCTCTGCAGGTCATTCACTAGGTCCCCCGTGTGGTTCTGGGATTTTTGCTCACCGTCCAAGGGCCCAATCTTGTGTTTCTATAGTGCAACTTTTTGCGCTTTGTAGGAGCAACCGCCTTCTTTTGCATAAGCCGCTTTGTTTGCATCGTACTATCATGTATGAACACATTGTTGAGTCTTCATAAGTTTGTAGATCGTGCACATGTTTTGGAGCAGTGGCTGATGTGTGGCGCGGTGAAGCCACCAGCCCACTGCTGTCTTTGGTGCCACTGGACACACAGTTTTGTATACGATCAGAACTACAGGTGGACTGGGATACAAGGAACGTCGGCGTTGCCTCTGGACTTCACACGTGGGAATCATGTGGAATCATGTGGAATCATGCGTTCACACTACATCTGGCACATGGTGAGCTCCCTGGCGCATCTTACCTTAAAACGCAGACTTGGTGTGATGTTGTGGTTTATTTGTAGAAACCGTGTCAAAGTAAGCCCGTACGCGCAACCAGGCATTTGCTTGACCGTTCATATTCAACTTTATTTATGTTGTTATTGGTGTTAGACCAGTGACCGCTGTACCAGAGACACAACCCCGGGGTTATTGCTAAAGCAGCGCTTGTAGGCCTACTTCTCCGTGAGGCTGGCGAGCAAAATCTGTGCCACTTGCAAGATAACGCATGCCCCACGTTGAGTTGTCCATGCGCCAGGTGGAAAATCTGGCCCTAAATGTTTTACAAATGTTATCCAATGTGCAAAATCGACCACCTGGTCTTGCATTTGGATGTTAAGTAAATAATAATATATATATTTTTTTTTATTAAGTCCCTCCTTCCCGGATCTCAGCAACTAATCAGAGTCTTGGATCCTCCCGGGTCGACCAATGAGACAAGCTTTTCCTGTGAACTAGCCTGTCAGGTCCAATCAGGAGGGGAGGTCGAGGAGCTTGATCGTTTACTTTTGAAAATTCTGTTCCTGCTCTCCCCATTTTGCAAACTAAAGGTGCATACACACCTAATGCGGATGACAACGCAGCAGCTGTGGTTTGAAATGCCTTTCCTGAGCCCAGGCATTTGGATCTTCAATAAACTGAAAACCCAGACGCAGATGCAATAAAGAACACACTGGATTACAAACATGTTTTAACATATTTTAGGCACAGCAGCGCAGTGGTCATCTAGAAGGTCCGGGTTCGATTCCCATCTGGACGGGGCCTTTCTGTGTGGAGTTTGCATGTTCTCCCCGTGTCTGCGTAGGTTTCCTCCAGGTACTCCGGTTTACTCTACCACTAAAACATGTAACATAGGCCAGAATGAATGATGTGTGTGTGTGTGAATGTATGGTGGTGATCAGAGGGACCGTTGGCGCAGATGTGTGCAGTCGTGACAGCGCTTCTGTCAGTCTCCCCCAGGGGAAACTGAACACCACTGAATGTGGGGTGAATGTACAATTGTCTCATGTAAAGCGCTTTGTGACTATGTCTGTGAAAGGTGCTATAAAAATAAAGTTCTTCTTAAAGGGAATTTTATTATGACATGAGGCTGGACAGACAGGTATGCACACTCCAAACCCACACATATTGTGCTATTGTGTCACAATTTATAGACCTCCAATATAGTGCTCGCTTTTTATTCATGAGTTTTCAGAGTTTTTATCGATTATACATAACTCCTATGAGCGAATAATTTTAGCCGGTGATTTTAATTTGCATGTAGATAATATTTTAGATCCTCTTTCAAATTATTATTATATGGCTTTTACTCAGCATGTCACACAGCCGACTCACGACAGAGGACACACCCTGGACCTGGTCATCACGTATGGCCTGTCCACTGGTGTGTCCTCTGTCGTTGACTTGGCTGTCTCTGACCATTACTGTGTGTTTTTTAAATCACCGCTTCCATCCAGCGTGAGACCTCCTTGAGAACTGTAGGGAAGCGCCATCTAACCCTGAAGTGGCTGCAAGTTACAGTATAGTGATGTTTTAGACAAACACCCTCCCTTGGTTTTACCTGCACCCTGTGATTTTATTGTTGATGATTTTAACACTAGGCTTCAATCTGCCCTTGACCTGGTTGCGCCTCTAAAACTAAAACATATACAAGATAAACCCACGCCTCCGTGGAGAAATGAGGAACTCAAAAAACAAAAAAGAAATTGCAGGGAAAGAAAGACAAAGAAAAACAAAGACATGGAGAGGAGCAAAGTGGTTCAACAGCCCATAAATACATTAATAACAGAGAATGCTCACGCGATGCTTCATGTTAGCATCATGTAACATGCTAACACTAGCTATGACTGTCGTTTGCTTCTACTGAACAATCTGGGATGTACGCGCCTTGTTCATCTTTGGCGTCAGGCTTGTAACCATTATCTGATACTGAAATATAATAAGGGTATAGAGCTATTTTTTTGCATTGTGCATCCAGACTTTGTGTGAGAGAATGGAGGCTACAGTCAGCGCTGGAGCATACGTGTTGAAAATGACCAGACCATGCATTATTAACAAGGCAGAAGGAGCCAAGTTAAAGGGAGATACTCTGGGTAATCACGCATGAAACAAAGGAGTTTATAGATGAGTTGCATAATGCTCCTTTAAGCCTTCATCGTCAGCGCATTAAAGTTTCAGCTCGGCCCACACACTATATATACACTCACCTAAAGGATTATTAGGAACACCTGTTCAATTTCACATTAATGCAATTTTCTAAACAACCAATCACATGGCAGTTGCTTCAATGCATTTAGGGGTGTGGTCCTGGTCAAGACAATCTCCTGAACTCCAAACTGAATGTCAGAATGGGAAAGAAAGGTGATTTAAGCAAGTTTGAGCGTGGCATGGTTGTTGGTGCCAGACGGGCCGGTCTGAGTATTTCACAATCTGCTCAGTTACTGGGATTTTCACGCACAACCATTTCTAGGGTTTACAAAGAATGGTGTGAAAAGGGAAAAACATCCAGTATGCGGCAGTCCTGTGGGCGAAAATGCCTTGTTGATGCTAGAGGTCAGAGGAGAATGGGCCGACTGATTCAAGCTGACAGAAGAGCAACTTTGACTGAAATAACCACTCGTTACAACCGACGTATGGAGCATAGCATTTGTGAAGCCACAACACGCACAACCTTGAGGCGGATGGGCTACAACAGCAGAAGACCCCACCGGGTACCACTCATCTCCACTACAAATAGGACAAAGAGGCTACAATTTGCACGAGCTCACCAAAATTGGACAGTTGAAGACTGGAAAAATGTTGCCTGGTCTGATGAGTCTCGATTTCTGTTGAGACATTCAGATGGTAGAGTCAGAATTTGGCGTAAACAGAATGAGAACATGGATCCATCATGCCTTGTTACCACTGTGCAGGCTGGTGGTGGTGGTGTAATGGTGTGGGGGATGTTTTCTTGGCACACTTTAGGCCCCTTAGTGCCAATTGGGCATCGTTTAAATGCCACGGACTACCTGAGCATTGTTTCTGACCATGTCCATCCCTTTAAGACCACCATGTACCCATCCTCTGATGGCTACTTCCAGCAGGATAATGCACCATGTCACAAAGCTCCAATCATTTCAAATTGGTTTCTTGAACATGACAATGAGTTCACTGTACTACAATGGCCCCCACAGTCACCAGATCTCAACCCAATAGAGCATCTTTGGGATGTGGTGGAACGGGAGCTTCGTGCCCTGGATGTGCATCCCACAAATCTCCATCAACTGCAAGATGCTATCCTATCAATATGGGCCAACATTTCTAAAGAATGCTTTCAGCACCTTGTTGAATCAATGCCACGTAGAATTAAGGCAGTTCTGAAGGCGAAAGGGGGTCAAACACAGTATTAGTATGGTGTTCCTAATAATCCTTTAGGTGAGTGTATACCACAGGGAGGCGAAACGTTCAACACTTCAACTGTAGAGTACAGAAGACGACTCAATAACCTTCTTTGAAGTTCGATAATTAATGTCAGAAAAGACTTACTAAAGAAATCTGGAGTAAAAGTAATATTTCAGTGTAATCAGATGTTTAAAAAAAAAGGCCTGTTTACCTCTACGTATGTCACTTCCTGTCAGTGTCCATTAAAGCGGAACTAAGTAGCTCATGCCAATAGAGGCCATAAGCGCCACTGCAGATGTCGTAGCATGTTGTGTTTTTTTACTCATTAATTGTCCGTGAGAGTAAATACTACGCTGACAGAAAAGACAAAGGGAGAGAGGGATATTGTACATTGTGCCACAACTATGGCACAATGGATATAATTTTTTTCACTCAATCCTGGCTGTAAACACTGCTAAAGTGACGCTAGCCCGCAGTTAGCTTTGTCCGTTAGCTTCTTCTTTGTGATTCTATTAGTGTGTATTGGGGACACCTACCAGGTGGCAGGGAAGTTGCAATTGTGGTTTTCTAGCCAGAGACACCAGGGGGATATGAGAGAGACCCCACAATATCCCATTAACACTTGTATTACCCCCAGAGGGACTACGGAAAGGATTTATTGAGGTAAACAAGTTACTTAGTTCTTCTTTAAGGAAGATAAAATAAACATCACAAAAATGTCAAACTGATGAAAGTTGGGTAAAATAAATTAGCAAAATCTTAATTGTGTTTAATTTGTATGTAAACCATGTTTTAGCTAAAATTGTGTGGTATGGTATGGTATAGAGGTCATGTGTGTGATGTCATAGCATAGCAACAGCGGCATGGCAGATAGTGTTCCGTCATGGCAACAGAGCAAATTGAGTGGCAAGTTTGTAATTATTGGATTTGACTCAATTTTCCAATGTTTAAGGTTCTATCAAGATTTAAAAATAATGTACATACCGGTACCATCAATTCTAATTACCAGGTATTTTTTCTTTTTTTACTGTGCATTTGACACATCTGGTTGCTCCTTTCTAAAGTTGAACATCATGATCAAATGCAAACTGCGCTTCAGTTGTGTGGGTCCAGATCCGTTTCCCCCAAAGCACGTGAGCATGAATATTCTACCGAGGCAGGTTTCCATCTCACGCGCAGATGAAAACTTGCCATGAGGGTTTAGTCAGACAGGGGTAATACAGTGCCTTGCGAAAGTATTAATACACCTTGAACTTTTGCACATTTTGTCATGTTTACAACCCTAAACATAAAGATTTTATTTTAATTTTTTTACTGAAAGTTCACACACAAGTAACAGACAACTGTGAAGTGAAAGCAAAATGATACATGATTCTGTTATTTTTCAAAAAATAGAAAAGTGAAAAGTGGGGCGTGCATAAGTATTCATACAGCATGAATTAATACTTTGTGGAACCCCCTTTTGCTGCAATAACAGCAGCAAGTCTTCTGGGGTATGACTGTACAAGGTTTGTACATCTAGAGACTGACATTTAAGCCCATTCCTCTTTACAAAACAACTCAAGCTCTGTCAAATTAGAAGGAGAGTGAAAGAATATTCTATTCCTAACAATGCTGTCCACGGATACATGTTAATAACAAATACATCTTAATGCCTGTTGCCTGTAAGTTTTACCGTATCCGGACAGCACTGCGTATCCATGACTGGAAGAGGAGTTCAGATGCATCGTCAACACTGAGCGGTCAGCTAATTAACACATACCAGTTATAAAGATGACCACGGATTCAGAAGATTAACTCACGAAGATTTATTTCCCTGCACAATTGGAATCTAAGCACAACACATTGCTTCCCCATTTCCCTGTCTGCCCGCCTCCGTTCCCCCGGGGAGAGACTGACCTCCTCCCGGGGCAGCAGAGCAAAAACGTCACATTTTTCCCATCATGCCTTAGACTACGTGTCGTTGTTTCCATTGGTTCCCAAGCCGTCATGTGACGTTTGGCTCCGCCCTTGGCGGCCATTTTATGAGTTCGTGTGTTAGAGACGGTTTTCCTGTCATTTTTAACACATTTGTACAGACTTTTGATTAACATTTCTAAATAGCTAAAAGGCATAACTTCACATAAAAATATTATAACTCTTCAACCCCCTTCTGATCTCCTAGGAGATCATTTACCATAATATTTTTAGTTCACAAAAGTACAGCTCAACCAGCCGCTCGGTGGTTTCAAAATCTTCTCTTCCCAGGTATAACTTCCGCTTATTAGTCTTTCCCGGCGGAACTTGGGTGGTTTGTAGTCCATGTCGATGATACATTTCGACTTTTCCTTCCCCCTGGTCCAGGTCGTTCCATTCATAGTTCAAGGTTTGCTGTACTCCTTTCAAGTACAGGCTGGGACCGCCCCTTCTGGCGTTTCACTCGTCCCGAACTCAGTGTCCCCTGGTCCGCCCCACTCCTTGCATAGATGCCCCCAGTGGAACCAGGAGTAAGGACAACCATCCAGCAGATTACAATCAACACAGTGTCATATTACCCTTAAAGCCTATTATAACAAAAACATATATAAAAATAGCCAACAATCATCCTTTCAACGTCTCTTAATATATCGCAATCAAACTGAATATTTATCATGAAATTACAGTTACAGATGAAATGTTCTTGAGCTAGTCATTGGTTGTTGTTGCCTCTGTCGTGCAGCTTCAGCGTCTGGGCTATAGAATTATACTCATCACTGGGGTGTTTTTTATTTGGTATGTTTTTTGTTTGTTTTTTAATAGGGGGAGCTATTCCCTCCACACCTCCTTTACATAGGTGCCCGGATACAGAGACGATTGGCCACTCCTCAATGTATCAAGACTTCCCGTTTAATCATTTCTCAGTTTTCTTTCTTTGCTCCATCCACACTAATGCAGATAGAGCAAATACAACCTCTTTTTTTTTTCCTTTTTTTTTTTTTTTTACCCGTGTAACATCTCTAAACTTTCACATGCACAGATTTCTTCTGAGCAAGGAACTCCCTTATTTTATAACTTTCCGTCACTTGCAACCACCTTCATTTCCACCTTCATTTTTCCACTTACACACACCTTATTAAATAGCCCACCACATTCAATGCCATTTCAGCATCCACCAAACACTTTTCAATACTTTCCAAATCTCTCTCTCTTGCCTCCACGCCACTCACAAACTGCTTTTCCGTTACATACAAATTTTCATTTCCTCGTTTGTTCACACAAACTCCACACTCGTCACACACTCGTCACTCCACAATAAACACATAACGACAACAAGACAAGACACCAGAATTTTACAATAATCCCAAATATCTAACCTGACCATACAAGAGCTCATTTGCATTTGACCAGTAGAATATTCGCAGATATCATAACATAATTCTTTATCATTTCAAAAAACCGAACATTAATTCACCAAATTAGTAGAATTTAAAGATCTTAGATTTTAGATCTTAGGGACTCCAACCACTCTTATATTTCACCAATTAGTAGAATTTTAAGATCTTATTCGATCCTATGGCCTCCAACCAGAGTTTTAGACAGCCCCCAAGTCCTGTCAACGACTATTTCAACGCTTATTTTCAGTCCGCGCGTCCGCGTCCTTTGGGAAGTCCTACCTACGTACTTTTCAGCTTTTAAAGGGAAACACCCAACGCGTAGTCCTGTACTTAATTTGGGGCCTTAAACCCAGTGTCAATTATTAGAATTTAAGGACCTTATTTCGATCCTTGGGCCTCTAACCCTTTTGGAGACTCTAACTCCAGCGCACTTTATCTTTAAGGATTCCCAATCCTAGGCCTTTAACCACGACACACTTAACTGTAGAATTTAACTTTACTTTATTTTCCCGTTCGGTATCTTTTTATATTCACCAACAATCTAGGGCTGAGCAATGTGACATCAGACCGTCGTACGATCTCCAAAGCCATCTGCTCCGATTAACCTTTTACACAATAAAAGACACAGTATGTTATATTCTATTTTGTCACCCCTACAACAACACACCACAAGACAAAAACAAGACACAATAAAACACAAAAGACAAACAAAAACAAGGCAAAAACAAGGCAAAAACAAGACACAATAAAACACAAAGACAAAACAAAAACAAGACAAAAACACACAAAAACAAGACAAAAACAAGACACTTCTCACCCTCCCTGCTGGCCTCCAAGAGATTGAAAATCAAGCCGTGATTAAATAAAAACGCAGAGCTGCTTTTTCCCAGAGCGCGCGGGGCTCTCTCTCCCTCTAAACGCAGCTTCACTGATTCACATGTATCAGTGCCTAGCTAGCTACAGTAACGTCCTAGTCACTAACAACCACACGGGAAGAAAACCACGATCCAAACACGGTTAAATATCCTTCTCATCTTAAGCCGCTCTTTAACTTTAACCGTAACTCTCAGGACGAGGACGAGCCCGTCCACCTCTCCTCTCTCCCCCCGCGCGTGTGTCCCTGTGCGCGGCGCGAACCGGCAAACACCGTCCGCGGTTTATTATTCTTAACGTTAAAAGAGAGGGCAACCAATAAGCTCCACTAACCCCCCGCAGCACACACAACATGCAGCTCACACACAGCCCATGTCCCCAAAAATTGCCTACAATGTGAGATTAATTCATTAAGGACAAAAACAACCCATGACGGATCCATTAAACCTGCCCGTCAAAATTAAGGAGAGAAATTATCCCAAGCGAAACCACTGCTCACAACAAAAGCCAAAATCAAAAAACGGACTGGATCCGTAAAAACACGGACTCGGACTGGATTACACAGACTCTCTATTGTGGCAACTCAAACCCCGAAATGGATTTACGGAATGGATTTGGTTTAGTGGCCGTATGTAATTACTACAAAAAATGGCCGCGGTGTGTTTGGACTACAAAGATGGCCACCTCCGGTATTACTGTATAAACCGCAACAGAGAAAACAAACGATGCTTCTTTAATTCTCCACACCCAATATCCAAAGCGATGACAAAACAATGTACACAGGCTAATTCTCCGCTCAGAATGAATTCTAATGTCCAGCTACCTATTAACACTAAGAGCTTACAGCGAAAGCTAATGCTAATGTTAGCCTATTGTTCTCAAGCTAGCTTAGCAGCCTAGCACCCTAACCAAACATGCTTTGACCAGATAAGCACCTCGAACAATCATCAATAAAGCCTTTAACCACACAAAGCAGCCATCACAATGATCACACACGAAGCTACGCCCAACACATGTGCTTAACACCCGGTTTTTAAATGCTTTTTATCAACTATGAGATGCTAGCGATCGCCGAGCTAACGCGGCTAACAGCTAACCACAAGGCCTGACTAGCCTGCACAACATTTGAACAGAAATAGACTTAAGTACTAAGAAATATTCTACACAGACCATCAATTCACAGATTTCCACCATTCACAGTCAACTTCGTTAAAGATTAATCTAAATTTTGGAAAAACATGCCAATAGACGCCCTTTGAGAGTCGTCTTACCTTCATCTGGACTTCCATCTCTGGTATGCCTCAAAAGTTTTCCGCAAAGTTTTCAAAAAGACGGCTCCAAACTGCCCCCTTCAGCATGTCGGGGTCACCACTGAAAGAATATTCTATTCCTAACAATGCTGTCCACGGATACATGTTAATAACAAATACATCTTAATGCCTGTTGCCTGTAAGTTTTTACCGTATCCGGACAGCACTGCGTATGCATGACTGGAAGAGGAGTTCAGATGCATCGTCAACACTGAGCGGTCAGCTAATTAACACATACCAGTTATAAAGATGACCACGGATTCAGAAGATTAACTCACGAAGATTTATTTCCCTGCACAATTGGAATCTAAGCACAACACATTGCTTCCCCATTTCCCTGTCTGCCCGCCTCCGTTCCCCCCGGGAGAGACTGACCTCCTCCCGGGGCAGCAGAGCAAAAACGTCACATTTTTCCCATCATGCCTTAGACTACGTGTCGTTGTTTCCATTGGTTCCCAAGCCGTCATGTGACGTTTGGCTCCGCCCTTGGCGGCCATTTTATGAGTTCGTGTGTTAGAGACGGTTTTCCTGTCATTTTAACACATTTGTACAGACTTTTGATTAACATTTCTAAATAGCTAAAAAGGCATAACTTCACATAAAAATATTATAACTCTTCAAGAGCGTTTGTGAACAGCAGTTTTCAGGTCTTTCCACAGATTTTCAATAGGATTTAGGTCAGGACTTTGACTGGGCCATTCTAACACATTCATATGTTTTTTGTTTTTTTTAAGTGTTCCATTAGTTAAACAGAATTTATTTGTTACAAAATGTTTTTCTTTCATTTCATTTCATAAGTATGCTTAATTTAAAAGCTTTAGCACATATGTATGTTTACTCCATCATGAGATACAGATTTCATATTTGGGGCAAGAGTCCTCCAACAAGTCCCTGCCGACCGCTGGATAGACCCAAATCGCAGAGACTGTTTTAACATCAAGACAAGACAGCGATGGCAGTGCTGGTGCTACTGCCGTGGAGCCTATAAAATGAATGCATATTATTTACAGTTACAAATATATTCTTAAGTGGCCTAAGCTACCCGCCGTCACAGCTGGAAAACGTACCAGTTAGCGCCACAATGCGTGCGCTGTACTAAGGGACGACGCTCATCAACAGGACCATCGGGGAACCGCAACCAATCCACTGCGATGCTACCGCGTTGCGCCATGATGCGCTCCCGTGAAGGGACCCACAGCAACGCTATTACGAATATACACTCTAATCAGAGCGGACATAAAGGATGCATTTAAAATAAACGTTACAAAGATATCTACCTGTCGGACAGAGCACCCAAGCACCAGCACCGGGTACAACAGGAAGCGGGATGATGCTCCCCCCACCATATTTGACACTGGGGATGGTGCACTCAGGACGATGAGCAGTGTTAGGTTTGCTCCATACATAACGTTTTGCATTTGTGCCAAAAAGTTCAATTTTTGTCTCATCTGAGCAAAGCACCTTCTTCCACATGGTAGCTGTGTCCTCCATATGACTTCTAGCAAACTTCAAACAGGATTTCTTATGGCCTCCTTTCAATAATGGCTTTCTTCTTGCCACTCGTCCATGAAGGCCAGATTTGTGTAGAGTACGACTTATAGTTGTCCCATGTACAGATTCCCCCAGCTCAGCGGCAGTACGTCGCAGCTCCTCCAGAGTTATCTTGGGGCACTTGGTTACATTTCTGACCAGTGCTCTCCTTGTTCGGTCTGTTAGTTTAGGTGGACGCCCGTGTCTTGGTAAGTTCACAGTGGTGCTATACTCTTTCCATTTCTGAATGATGGATTGAACAGTGCTCCGTGAGATGTTCAAATCTTGGGAAATCTTTGTATAACTTAACGCTGCTTTAAACTTCTCCACAGCTTTATCCCTGACCTCTCTGGTGTGCTCCTTGGCCTTCATGATGTTGTTTAGTGACCAATACACTCTGACCATAGCTCTGAGGCCCTCACAGAACAGCTGGAATTATACTGAGAGTAGATTACACACAGGTGGCCTCTATTTAATGGTTAGGGCAAGGTGTGAACATTCTGCAGTCGTTAGGAATGTTATAAAATGCAAACAGAAAAATGCTGTATGAATACTTATGCACGCCCCACTTTTCACTTTTCTATTTTTTGAAAAATAACAGAATCATGTATCATTTTGCAAGTTTCATCTCACAGTTGTCTGTTACTTGTGTGTGAACTTTCAGTAAAAAAAATAAAAATAAAATCTTTATGTTTATGGTTGTAAACATGACAAAATGTGCAAAAGTTCAAGGTGTATTAGTACTTTCGCAAGGCACTGTATATGATAGAAGTTGGTCTAGTTTGGTGAGTTCAGTGTACGATGAGTTTGCTGCCTCTGACTCGGCATCTCCGCAGCAGTAAATGGAGCTGAGGGAGACGCTGCCAAATTTAAATATTCATGAACCTCTCTGCTTCCTCTAACCCTTCCGTCCTCAAAAACAGATTCACACAGGCACAGATAAGAAGGAATCCTCTCCATTTGTGATGGCCCACAGTGTGAAATTTGCGGCATGCAGTATGGGGTTGTATGCTTTTATTTTGTTAACTTCCTTGTGAGTTGAAATATTCTGACGTACAAAGGAAGACACAAAGTAAAGACAGAAAAATGCAGTGACAAAACAGAAAAAGGACTTCAGTCGATAGATAGATTCAGGTGTCCAGTAGTTGTACATCCAATCAGGGGCAGGCTGGGACCTCATTTTGTCCCGGGAATTTCATGTTTTAGACCGGCCCATGGGTTTACGGTGTTTTAACTCAACTATAGAGCACTGGCTTCCTTAACCAGAGATTGCAGGTTCAAATACCAATTACAAGTAACATCTGGTCTACACAATTTCATTGTACAATTGCATAATGACAATAAAAAGAAGGTCTTCTTCTACTTTTTTTTTTTTTTTCACTGTTCCCTCTTGTTTCTTGTAGTTACAGACCATAGCATCTCACTTTAGATTGCAGCCTGTGCTCACATGTAGTTACACATCATTGTATTTGTATGTATTTGCACGGTAGTTGTGCGGTCATTTCCACAATTTATGAAACTGTATAAAGCTGGCACATCTATATGATGGCCAAAGCACCTGCAACTGCACGTTGTACAGCTTCGCGACACTTTATTACTCCCTGCACTTTATGTGTATTTACTCATTCTTGTTTCCTGTACCTACACATGGAACTTGCGGGCTGTTATCTAAAGTGTTACCAAGTTGTTTACAGTATCACTCAATTAGCAAGTCTTTGTAATGCTCTGCTGCTGAGACATAAGAAAAGGGGGGTCGTTCACCTTCTCTCAGTCGGTCAAAATGAAAACACGTCGCCATTATGGAGTTATGCCTCAGTCCCCCAGCCCTGTTAAGACTGGGCTTCTGCCGTTTCACAAAACTAGCCTCCTTTACTCCCCTCTCAAACCATCTCTCCTCCAACAGCATTTTAGCTTTTAGGTGCAAAGCTGACCTCTGCTTTTTTCCCTGCGATGCTGGGTCATTCTTTCGAAGAGAGGCTGCTTGTTTCCCCCAATGCACTGCTCACTGCAACCTTCCTTACACTGGACGGAGTACGCTACATTACTCTGTTTGTAGCTGGGTGTCTTATCTTTAGGATGGATCAACTTCTGTCTCAAAGTGTTGACCTGCTACAGGGGGGTTGGCCACTCCTTTTCTCTCCGGTCTGTCTTGGTTTTTTGGGCCTCTGAACTTTATCAGAGGACCTTCTTGGGTATAATGCACAGACTGTCAAGGCTTCCTTAACTGCAGTTGTAGGCACATGCTGACCTCTGTGCATAACAGTTTTGGTCGTACAGTGCCACACGGCAAAATCAACACATCACACACAAACCGATTTCACTCATGAGTAGGGCTGGGTACCGTTAAACGACACCAGTCTGGTATCAGAAAAAAGTTTAGGCAGTGCTTAAAGTATTGAAAGCAAGTACTGGAAAAAATATATATCTTAAGATCCAAGTTTTGATGCTGTTGGTCCAGGGACAGCATTAAAGGAAGTGACTTGGTTGTTTCAGCTCAAATAAATGTTTTTTTTCCCCCTTCCCCCCGTTTTTACTCATTTTTATTACTAATATTTCCCCCCATTTTTGCACCATTTTCATTACATATTTATTTTTTCTTTAATTTTGCCACAATTTCTCCTAGTTTTCCCCCATTTCCCCCCAAATCATTCCCTATTTTTCACACATTTCTTGCCATTGGAGATTAACCCGATATTGAAATGTGCAGATCTTCCACACATTATTGTTCTGTTTTCTGGTTCTAGCCGACAAATATTTTAGTATAGGTATCGGACAAAGTATATCGTTCAGGTATCGGTATCGAGAAACAAGTATTGTTAAAGTACTGGTACGGTTTGAAGTTTGTTTTTAACAACAACAACAAAAAAGATATCTAAAGAAAAGTCGTTGGTCAAAGGAGTGGAGACACCGCGAGTATGGACTGTGCTTCCCAGTGCTTCCTCGCCGCTTTCTGATTGGCTACACGTCACAGTCCACAGACTGCTGCTCGTTTTTCCCTCGGGGCTCACCACACACCAGGAGAACAATCGAAGTGGTCCCAACGTCCTTCCAAGCAGACGAGTGCAGTCTAAACCTCTTAACCCCCACTTTCACGGAGCACATTTTCACCAGTTTGGCTTTACCCAATCTAAAAACTTCTTACAGCCTACAGGCTGAGCCTAACGCCTCATTTGAAAGCTAAGATTTTTCCTTGTGTTTCCATGCACTGTTGCCCTTTCTGTTGCTTTTCCATCCTCATTTACGTCTCGTTTTTGTCACTATTATGACGCTTTTTTCAGGGAGCTTTTAGATGTAGGTCATGCCTGGATAATAACTGGAGGAAATTTGCTTGTGTAGGTGGGGGTTCGGCAGGAATACCTGATCAGATTGTCTATAGAGCCATTGCGATCATTGGAGTGTCCTTAAAGGGATATTTCAGGATTTTTGACATTGGGCCTCATTTCCTAGTTATCTAGAGTGTTGTTGATGTCTGGAGATATTTTTTTCTTAAATTCATGCAGTTCTTATATTTGAAGAGCTTGGTGGCGCCATAGACTGTTAAAAAGAATAGACAGCTCCTCCTCACTCCTCCCCGTTTACCATAATGACCACTTTCGAGGGGGAAATCATGGCGGATTTACAGACTCCTCCTCTCCAGCTCTGACGAAGCATGTTCCTAATAAGGGCAAAAGGGCGGGATCTCACTGTAGACTCGGCCCTTGCGTGACGTGTAGCTCGCGCAGCTCCAATGCTAACAGTCCGACCTCCGTTAAGTAGGAGATTTAAAAAAATATATTTCGAAAACCAGCCTGGTTTCTATTTTTTTGACTAACCCAGCGTTATCTCAGGAGGAATATGTAGCCATATTAAGTGTTGAAAAAATTGAAACCAGGCATTAAAGTTGTTTTTAACGTGTCTAAAGTCCAATGCTTTTCAATGGGGGCCTAGCGGCCAAATGGAGGTACTACAGCAATGGAGGAGCAATGGCGGCCTCCAGTGTATGCGGTCACAAAGCAGAGCAGCCAGCGCCCATTGGGTGGCGCTAGGCTAATGCTAGGCTAACACATTTCTATGGTATCAGCAACCCTGGATTAAAAACAGTGTGACCCACTCCACAGTGCACCTGAGGTAAATCACTTATAACGCCAGACTAACCATATAAATGTGTGTGTTAATAGAATCATTTTTGAAATATAACTGACCTTGTATCACATGAATTACTGCATTTTGAGGGACTATTTTCTCGCAGATCACTCCACTGCGTTAGCTTAAAGCCGTGAAGCTGATGCTGCTTAAATATAAGTTATTTTAAATGCAAAACGGTTTAACTTATTCTATTAACACAGACACTCAGACTGTTTTTAATGCAAGTGTGGCAGTATCGCATGCTGGCAGGCTCTGCCACGTAAATGTTTGTTTTTATTATTGGCTACGTGCCATCGCGTTGCATTATAAATAGCGCGTGGTGTAGGTTATGCGCCCTCTGACCTCTCACTTCCGCCCCTGGTCTCTGGGCCATCCGGTTCGAGCGCTCCGTCATGTCTGCGCAGGTAATGTCTACTGTTAACTTAAATCCTAATATGGAGCTTGTCCACCACTTTAGCATGTCGGCGCTGCTGGTACCGGGTGTGCAGGTTACATTGTTCAACCTTCCGATGCTTGTGTGGGAGGTAAGAGTGGCAGCTAGCCCTTTAGCTTGGCGCAACCTTTTAAACGTACTCACGCCATATTCTTGTCACAGCTGCGGGCATCAAAACGGCTGCTGTCTTGTCTTGTCCTAACCTTGGCTTGTCACGTCGCAATGGACCAAGCCCAATGTATAAAATCAATATGTTTACTGGATAATGGACTGAAGTTTTGGAAACGAACTGAATTTAAACTAACGTGGACTCATTGCGCCAATGAAACTGGAACGTAGTAAATATGAACTAATGTCTCCTAAACGTACGTTAACATGTTAACTTATAATAAAATACAGAAACCTTTTGTAATATGAACATTGCCTGTCTGTCATTTTACATCATAACAAACCTGTGTGCCTTGTACTTTGTTGTACTTTGTTAGTCAGCACAAGTTAAATCTCCAGGTGAGACTCCTGGGGTGGCGTTGTGGCATGTAAAGCTAAAATCAAACCCTCGCCTTGCCACACAAGGTTGCTGATACCATAGAAATGCCCTAGCCTAGCGCCACTAAGCTCTTCAAATATAAGAACTGCATGAATTTAAGAAAGAAAATATCTCCAGAAATCAACAACAGTCTGGATAACTAGGAAATGAGGCCCTATGTAAAAAATCCTGAAATATCCCTTTAAGATTGACTCAGAGGGGAAAATCGGGGTTAAAATCGACCTAATTATCCTGCTGCTAAGCGATTGTCCTTGGCTTCCTCACGTGTGAACTGAAACCGGACCGGAGAACCCAACACGCGACCATTGATCAGCGTGTGAAAGTTCCCTCTGATTTGGAAATGGGTGGTGTTGGAGGAGTATATATGTGCCGTACTCTGGCCCGGGGCTCTGGCTGTGTGGAGCTGAGAGCTTTATCCACGCTGTGAATAAAAATGCAACTTCAGTGTTTTTTTATGAGAGAGGTCACTGTGACAGGCCTGTGGTCACCTCCATGAACAGGACAGAGCACAAATGTTGAGGAATAGAAGGCGGCAGTGAAATAAAATGCTAACAAATTAGCAACATTAGCAACCGTAATTAACTTACAGGTCAAACATAATGCCACATACATTGCAAAAAGTAATTAAGTAGATTATTGTGAAGGTCTCAATTTGACCAGCTTAATAATCCAAATTTGAGTTGGTTTGACTAGTTAAGATGTTTAGGCTCTATGCAAACAAATGACATGTGACTTCCAAGTGGCTCTTTAGTTGGTGCTTGTGTATCCTGTCTCCGTTATTTCCCTATGAGGTCTTAAAAAATAAATAGTTCAAGAAAACATCAGTGACAGTGAGATACTGATCCAAAGTGACTCGCTACGTGTTAAAAACATTACGTTGGATGTAAATTCTTGACTGGAGGAAACGTCTGTGTTTTTAGAGGTAGGACTGTTTATCTCAGAGCTAACGGCTAGCATCACAAAACAACACCACAATAACGAAACGTTTAAAAAGTATTTACTGAAGACAGGCTGATTATTGTTTGAGCAGGCTCGTTCAAAATCTTGTAGCTATTTAATTTTTAATTTGTGTTAGCTGGTGCTAATTCACAGCTCATGACCCTGGTTGGGCCTTTCTACAGTTTACAATAATAAAATACATTAATACAACATAGGCCCATTGATCAGTTTCTGCCCTCTTTAAAGTCCAAGGAAAGCTGTCTGTTAGAAATCATAGAAATGCCTTCAGCTATCAGAGCCTGTTCCTACAAATGTGTACTTCTGTTAGCCAACGGTTCATCGGACCCGTTTGCACAGGGATTATGCACTAAAGACTTCTGCATTCCACTAAACAGACTGATTAACTTCCGGTCACTGTGTTAATCAATAGGCGCAGGAACGCCTAGACCTCCGACGTTGAGGTCTAATTGTCGGAGTGGTGACACTTTTATCTTTTGTGCAACGTCCCGCCATTCCGACACACAAGATAATTATCAAAAATACGTAGGCCTACTAGAATTACCTATATTTACGCTCACATCCACTCACACAAGACAAAAGATTTCGAAAATGAAGTGTCACGATCACAAGAGCCTATTGAGAATGAGGAGTTGACGTCACGGCAAAGAGCCCCCCCCTCCCCATCCCCCCCTCGCCCCCATATTGGCTGCGCTCCGGCGGCAATACACATTGTTTACGTGTGTTGTTAACGCGGTAGTAGCGGAGGTTCTTGCACTGTTTTACCGCCTGGAAGTCACTGCTGCGTTAAAAACTGCTCCAATACCTCACACGATAGACATGGAAAACGTAGGAACAATGGGACACAGTTTTTTATATTACAGAAATGGACACAGCATCAAAGAGCGCAAGTCTCTGACCTGTCAAAACATGTTGGAAACGTTTGTGTATATTGAACATCTCGTAACAATGTAGTGTTTACGAAACACGCACTTTATTACTTTGTCATTTTGCTAAATGCAATGTAATGACAACACACTAAAACCATGTGAGGAAAGTTACTTTTGCCAGTACAGCTGTTTTCACCAGCTGGAGGCTTGTAGAGCCAAGTCCTGGACCCACAGCAGAAAGTCTCGTAACTTTCCAAAGACTTGTGGCTTTTAAACTCCAGCATCGTGTAGTAACTTACACCAAATACAAGGTAGTTTACTATGTCCATGTATGTGCACGGAGGTAAATGGTCCAGGTCTCCGCTGCAGGGAGCTCGTGTGTTGATGTTTTGAATGTCTGCAAGCTTCTCCAAATACCACTGTTTTGCGCTTGGTATGAGCTTGTTCCTGTAAAGTCCCTTTTCTTTGCCTTATCTCTTTGCATTGCTTTACTTTCTGTCTTTTCATTGTCGTATTCGTAGACCCGTCTCTGTCTCGCCGAAAACGTAAATGCGCAAAATTTAAAGTGCTCTGGAATATGAGGAATGCGTGAAATTCTGGGGGCGTGCCCCAATCTGCAGCCAATGGCTGTTTCCCAATTGCGAGGATCCTCAGCGTCTCGACCACTTCGGACGTAATTCACGTCATCACAGCGCCGCCAAGTGGTGTTCCAATTCACTCAGACCACTCGCCTCCTCGCAGTTCGACTCCTCCGTTTGGCTCATTTACGAAGGATGCACCGGTGGATCCTCCGCAGCCTCGGAGAGCTGAATATTACCCATGATGCACTGCAACACTGTTTTTTTTCCAAAACTTTATTAGTTTGAAGTTTTGTTCCACATTTGTGCAAAAAATAATTGTAATAATAAAATCATTAGTAGACGTGTTGTAAGCAAGTAAAGATGTAAAAAAAAGTGGTTTACATAAAGTTAATGAAAAGCCTAATAAATAGGCCTATTTATTGATAAATCAGGCCTATGGTTGTTGTGCAATTGAAGGCGATTAGTGATAAACTGGACCTGCTAAATATATTTGATATTTTAATTGAATTTCTTACAAATCCTTGCAGAAGTTTTGTTATTTTATTCAGGCCAAAATGTTCAAACAGTAAGACATCCAACCAAAACCAGTTTATAAACAGCTTTTATTCATAAAACAGTCGTTTTAATAAGCATGGATTGACATTTTATTATATGATTTGACACGTGACATGACGCAGCCGCTCGCTCCGGAGGCCGTTCCAATTGAGCTCAAATCCGGCGGTACGAGGACACTCGCCTCCGTTTGGGAGGAGCCCACCACCGAGGACGTCAACGAAGTGGACAAACGGAGGATGGATCCTTGCAATTGGGAAACAGCCAGTATGTCCGACAGGCTCAGAGCCCCCCCCAAATCACCCCAACTCGGCACGTGACTCCTCATTCTCAATAGGACCAGATAATGCAGTGCTATTTTCTTTATGTCTCTACACGGTTCCCTCTCGCGCTCGTGCGCAATTGCGCTCGGCTCCCGTGTTGTCTGGGCACAAAACAAAACCCTGAGAATAGCCGATGGCACTGTAGAAGTCCGTACTCCATCACGCGGTGTACGGAGAGCCAAGGGCAGCGGCTCGTGCCATAGCCGCTCCTAGCTCTCAGCAAGTTTTTTTTCTGATGGCTGCACTCCAGCCATATGCACGTTAAATTGGGAATCTTTTTACAAATGGAGCAACACATGCATTGCGTCCTCACTCCTCTCAGTGCCGCCGCCTGTCATGCGCTCATTACGCACTGTGCGTCGGCTGTCTGATGCTCCAAGAGGCACCACTGAGGCCACTGTGAGTGAATGATGTTGAACAGTATTTGCGTTGCTGTTTTATTAATGCAGTTTACATAAAACCGATCCATATTAATGAGGAAGAGCAGCAAAGGAAACATGCCAATATGTCCAGTAATCAGGGCTTATGGCACAATTACGCGGCACCGTGGGTGGACCTGTGAACACCCACTTTTGTCCTTAGGCCCCCCCCCCACGGTCCTTATCATTCAGTGTCTATGCGCAGTCTGCACCTTTGTCTGCAGGACCAGACGCGCACTGGCTGTCTCTGACGCATCGCTCTGCTCCAAAAACTCTACCAGCTCCTTGTGTCCCCGACCAGTAACCCCTTCCTGCACCCTCCGCTGTGACCGGCTCCAGAGAACACTGCAGGCGGCTAACTTTGTGTTGGGGCATCAGGGCTTATATTTGCTGATGATTGTTTTACGTTTTGCCTGATGAATGAAGAGACCTGCATAATGCCTGTGCGTAAGTCTCCCCTGATCACAGGCAGCGTTGGCACGTGTTTCTTTTAGTCTTCTCGTCTTCCTCATCGTTCTCATAACTGAAATAATAAAACAGTGGCACAAACACTGTTTTTTTTATTTAAAAAAGCTCTTCTTAATTCCATTCAGTCACGGTCGCCTCAGTGTGGGGACATTTGAAGGCAGATGCACAATGCGTAATGAGCACAGGCAGCGGCATTGAGAGGAGTGAGGATGCAATATAGAATATAAATAAATAAAATAATAATAAACAAAATGTGCTGCCGAGACGCAGGACGTAGATGCTGAACAACGAACACTGCGACCCCGTTAACCGGTAGCTTATCAGAACAAAGCAGTAAACAAAAATAATGGATGTTGGTTTAGCAGTATTTCCTCCCCATTTATTAGCCATTACACGTTTCAATATTTTCTATTGATTCTAATTGCGGGAAACACAATTAAACAACCATAAGTTGTGTTTTTCCAAATGTACTTTGAGACAGAATAACCATGGATCGAAGGCCACATGCCTTTGATCTTTTTTTTTTAGGCTAATATTATTATTTTATTTTTTGTTTTTGTTTTTAGTCCAAATCGTGAGTGGCGCATAAAGTGGGGCAACAAAAGCACAATGACGCAGTACGCACGCGCCCTGAATAGAATAATATTAATTAATATCTCAAACACTATAAGAGCACAATCACATTTTTACAACAAAAACAACTGACTTATGTTTTTGTAAATGTGAGTCTAATGATGGACTCCAGGTTATCTGGAGCGCTGTCCGTGGGGCGCGGCATATGCGTGTCCATTATGCGTAAAAGCTCAGTGCTCCACACACACACACCCATGCGCGCTGCTTCGTGGAGAAGGACTTGTTTTTGGACAGTGTTTTGAAGGAAGGGGAGCGCATGGCTCGGTCAGCGCTGTGAGCGGCGCATCCACTTTTCAGTCTCTTTAAAGCCTTGAGCGACAGCTCCAGTGTCTGAGTGTGAAACGCACACGTCGAACTTCAGCGCTTTGTTGTGAAATACAGACTAGCCTGCACCTGTCACTGCCTTTGCCCAAAACCATCTCACGAGCCGCTGGCACAGCGGGGACTCTCAGAGCGGGGATGAACGGGGAAGGAGACGCTGAGCTGCTCCTCTAGCGCCATGAGGATCGTTAATAAGCCTCCATCATTATCAGCTATTCTCACGAAACACGGGAGAAAAGCCGAGGGCAAACAGATACGCTCAAACCGATTGTCGGAATAGCGGTACCAAAAGTGTCGGATTGGCGGGGTGTCTGAATGGTGGGGTGTCAGAATGACGGGTCGACCCCAGACGTGGCTTCGCCGAGGGGGAAAACAGAATGTTTTGGGAAACACAATTTTTCACTCTTTTTAGCCATTTTCTGGCGAAATATGAACTTATTTATCACATACCAATAAAGTCAAGTCTAAATCGGGTCCATATGGATGTTTATTGACAGCAGATTGTGTAGAAGTGAAAAAACGTCAGGCGTAGCTAGCGCTAGCTAGCGTTAGCATTAGCGCAATGCCTTGTTAATAATGCATGGTCTGGTCATTTTCAACACGTATGCTCCAGCGCTGACTGTAGCTTCCATTCTCTCACATGCAGGGTCCTGTTCCTGCGCGTAAACAAAGTCTGGATGCAAAAAAATAGCTCTATACCCTTATTATATTTCAGTATCAGATAATGGTTACAAGCCTGACGCCAAAGATGAACAAGGCCGGGTTGGCGCGTACATCCTAGATTGTTCAGTAGAAGCAAACGGCAGTCATAGCTAGTGTTAGCATGTTGCATGATGCTAACATGAAGCATCGCATGAGCATTCTGTTATTAATGTATTTATGGGCTGTTGAACCACTTTGCTCCTCTCCATGTCTTTGTTTCTTTATTTAGTAGAAAACTGTATTCATAATTCAGCATTTGTTAAAGTAATTATTGAATAATTAGAGAAAGTTTAGATTTTTCTCCAAATTGTTTTCCCCCTTAACTGTTTTCAAACATGACCATATACTGTATGGGTGATTCCAAAGATACCGTCTTTATCTATATGGTCCCACTGGGCAGGACTTCCCTAAAAAGAGATTCTACATTTTAGTGGGACTGTCTTGATGTGAAATGTGGCAGGCACAGTGTCATACCAGGAGATAAAGCATCTATATGCAGTATGTGCTGTGACTGTGTAATAATATCATGACTTCACTGTCACTGTATCCATCTGTAAGAACATGTGCAGGAGAATACAGACCATAATGTTACAGCTACTGTTACATTTCAAGGTCATATTGTGTTACAGCTTCTGCTGCTTTTGATATTCATAATCCGGCCTGTTCAGTCCCAGTATCAATACCAATATGTAGGATTTGAGTAACTGCTGATGTAGATGTACAACCGATACTGTGCAGAGACTTTTTACTGCTTTTTTACATCTAAATAAAAGAAACACATTTGACCTTTATTTCCTGCTTTTCCTTGTGTGGTGTTTTCATAGTTTGTTGCAAAGATATAACTCTCAGTCAGTAAATGCTTTCATATCATATATCTATAAAAGGAAACCCTGAGTTCTACTCTATAGCAGCACTATAGTATGAGCTGTTCTCATAGGGAGGAGACAGAGAGAGAAAGGGTTTCCCCAAAGCATCTCCTCGCTCTAAATATAGCTCCAGCACTAAAGACCTGTGTAACAGGCCAAATTAACCCCCGCCTAGATTAAACCCGCTTCGGCCTACTCCTTTTGAGTTATTATTTCTTTTTATTGTTTTTTGTGATAATGTAAATGTAATGATGTAAATATTGTAAATAATAATGCACTGTAAATAATAGCTCAAATAAATCAAATCAACATTCAGCCACTGCTAATATACTCCTTACAATAAATCATAAACCTGTGACAATTGCACTCGGACGTCAGATGCCATTTGCGTGCATAGAGCCAATCGTCAACCAAACTTTTGTTGTAGCAGTTACAGGCTTCTGAAGACGTGTGTTTAGCTGAGGCTGCGACTAGCTTTCAAAATATCAGACACTGCCTGATGTCGGTCGCAGCTCATTTGGTCATATGACAGTTCTATTTTAAATCTTTGTCCCGGTCTCACTGTATGACCTAAGACCTGCGATTTGGAGCTACGACCCAGGTGTTTTCCCCATTTGTCGCAGACCAACAAAATCGAGTACAAAAAGGGCTAACGGCCTGTCAATCAAAGTCAGGCCCTCATTAATATACAAAAATTCTAAAACGTACCTTACGAAAACCGCCTGGTTTCTTTAATTTTACCTAACCCAGTGTTATCACAGGAGCAATATTTAGCTGTAGAAAGTTTAACATTATTGGAAACCCGGCTTTGCAGTTGTTTAAAACGTGTATATAACTTTTTGCCTTTTAAAGTACCGATAAGAGTATTGTTAAAGTACCGGATCGATAAGGAGTATCAATGAATCCTTAACAATACCCATCCCTAATCATAACCCTAACCCTAGCCCCCTGATCAGGAGGGACGGCAAGTAACAGATTAACTAGGGACATGCTCATTTCAGCTGATGAAGCTTATTAGAGCAGAACCAATGGTAAGGACCACAGGAAAGCTTTGGATTCACAAAATACAATACAAAAAAAAAGAGTATGGAGAGGAAAGGGCACTTGGGGGCATGGAGCAAAAAAGAAAATCACGGAAGTAAACAACAACAGTCCGGACGTTGCTCCCATCTATACATGCTTTTCAGTCATGTGACTTTTGTTGTTATGGTGGGCATTTTGAATACCGAAGTAGAATTATGAAGTACTACAACATGTAACAATATCTCAACTCAGGATGAAAATAAAAGAACTGATTGAAGTGGTATTTTTATGTCCTCGTAAACATTGCTCAAGAAGAAAACAGTTAAACCACGGCCCCAGAGACACACATTTATGTGAAGAAACCAGTAAGTCAGTGTTTAAGCTGCTCAAGATGTTAGCATGCTACCAGTTAGCATTTAGCTTTAACAGCTCAGCTCTGACCTCTACAAGGGAAAGCCCTGAACCACAGACATCTAGCCTTGGATACAACAGAGGTCAGAGCTGAGCTGTTACTGTAGTATTTCCTCAGTGTTCATAGATGTGAGACACACATGTGTTTATCCTGTTGAAGCCATTGACAGTTGGTTGACAGTTGCTAACCGGTAGCATGTTAACATCTTGAGCAGCTTAAACACTGACTCAGACTGAGACTCTATTGACATGACAAATCTGTTTCCTCTTTGAGTTAATTTAGTCTTCAGAGTGAAGCAGATCTTTAGTAAATCCTGCTGTAGCTCGACAGACAGAGCTGCTACATCTGTGCCACATTTTCTGGTTATATCACATAAACATGCGTCTCTGGTTTCGTGTTTTAACTGTTATCTTCTTGAGCAATGATTACGAGTACATAAAAATGCCACTGTCAATCAATTGTCTTTCATTTTCATCCTGAGTTGAGATATTGCTACATGTTGTATTACTGCATAATTCTACTTTGGTGCTCAAAATGGCCGCCGGAACAATGCGTGATGTCATTGGAAATGCATCTATAGGAAAAGAATGTGGCCAGGCATGTGAAACATTATTGAACACACTTCCGTTTAAGGATTTTCAGCGGAGATTTCTTCATAAACATCAGATATAATGGGGAATCGCTTTCACATACTCAGATAATGGAAAATGAAAGTAAAGTCAGCGCTGGCCAAAGACGTCAAAGGTCGTAATTGAAAGAAAGAAAGAAGCTACAGGCTCTGTGCCCAGAAAGTGCTAATCTCCTGTTGGCCATTGTAGGATAAAGGCTAGGCCTACTTCCTGTTGGCCACATGTAAACATAAATTAAAAATAAATTACAGAGGAAAACTTAAATAAACGTCAAGCCAAGTGTGTTTCATATAAAATATTTCTGATGGTGGTGCTATTGTACCACTTATGAAATTAAAGTAAAGAACAATTTACCATTGGCCTATACTGACCACTGCAGTACACGACTCTTGTCCATATGAGCGAGTCCAGTCCACAGTCCCGCAGCGGGTGGTTTACATAACGCTGCCCCGAGCGTCACCCCAGTGCGGCCTATAGTCTGTGTGAGCCTAATCCTACGGCTGAATGGAGCGGCTGGGGCAGCGTTTTTCCTTTTATGTTAAAGTGCTGAGGTCGCTCCAGCCGCTAACCTCGCTAACCCCACCGCAGTGAACGCTGGCCCCACCGCCTCGCGACGGGACGAGACAAAGTATTCAAGCCTGTGAGGCAAACAGCGATGGAACGCACCACCTACTGGTCACAGGGCGGGGTTTTATATTTATAGATGTATTTCGGAGAGAAGGGAAGAGTCTGACCTGTTATGACTAATAAACTGTTTGCGAACATGCCATTCCTTATTTCTTTTTTTACGCTCTTTTCAAGAAGCTTTTAGATTTGTGTAATGCCTAGATACTTGGATAACAATTGGAGAAAATATTCTTGGTTCAGCTGGGTTAAGAGGTTAAACCAGTGGCTCTCAACCTTTTTTGTCTCGGGTACGCCTCGAGTCCTTCATTTATTTTTATTTCTTTAACCTTTATTTAACCAGGAAAGTTCCATTGAGATTAAAACCTCTTTTTCACGGGAGTCCTGGCCAAGAGGCAGCCAAAGACACAGAGTTACAATTTCAAATGTCAAAATAAAATGACACACACACCGTTACATTTCAAAGAGGTCGTTTCAAGTGTCTCAATCTGGACTCAAAAGCGTTCAGTGGAATAAGTTTAGTTATTTTCCAGCCTTTTTGCAAAATGTTCCACATAGAAGGAGCCAGGGCCGTGCAGAGAGCTACAGACGGGCAGGGGCTCAAAAATCAAAAGGGCACTACATAACCCCCCCCCAACACACACACACACACACACACACACGCGCGACCCCTGACAAACCGTTCTGTCCGTACTCTTAAATTCTAATCACATTTATTTCGAATCCATTTTGTTATGTATTTATACAAAAGTAAAAGGAGCTGTATAGGAGCTAAACATTATAATTTGTTTGTAAAGCATATTATTTTAGTTTATTAATACTATTGCCAGTATATTTTGCTAGTGGGGTACTTTTCAGGGGGTATCTGCCCCAGGCCACAAGTGTCTTAGCAGCGCCCCTACAGAAACACAGACTTTCACTACTGTCTCCCTCATGTCACTCTCTTCACTGGGCTGTGGCTGAAAACAGGGGCTTAAGAAAAGGACATAAACTATTGAGAATGTCTGGGCGTGAGTTTCACGTTGTTTTAAGAGAACATAGAGCTGAAATATTGTGACACAAATACGTGACGAGGATGCGGCACTGAGCCGCGATAAACGGTGCTCGCGTCTGCCACAAGGTTTATATTTTTAGATCATACAAAACGGTCAGCTTGTTGACCTCATTGGTCCGTGATTATGAGGCCGACTGATGAAAAATAAAGAGCGATCTGAAGCACAAGGTGTGGAGATCGTTGTTCTGTGCAGGAGAGGCCTCTGCTCTCACTTCCTCCTCTCTCTGAGCGCTGCTCTCTGCTGCAGGGCCGGTGGGCGGGCATTGGAAACACACGATGAACTAACGAGGGGCATGTTCATTTCTGATTTGATTTATGAATACAACTAATGAGGCTTATTGGGGCAAAACCAATGATAAGGACCATGGCAAAGCTTTGGATAAACAAAATATAATACAAAAAATAAAAGCTATGGAGGGAAAAGGGCACTTCAGGGCATGGAGCAAAAGGGGCAGGAGCTCAAGCCCAGGGGAAACTGAAGCTACAAACGTAGTTTACCACCACCGAGTGTGGAGTGAATGTACAATTGTCTCATGTAAAGTGCTTTGTGACCATGTTTGTGAAAGGTGCTATAAAAATAAAGATCTTCTTCTTCTTCTTCATACGCTCATTACGCACTGTGCTTCGGCTGTCTGATGCTCCAAGAGGCACCACTGAGGCCACTGTGATTGAATGATGTTGAACAGTATTTGCGCTGCTGTTTTATTAATGCAGTTTACATAAAACCGATCCATATTAATGAGGAAGAGCAGCAAAGGAAACATGCCAACATTGCCAGTGATCGGGGCTTGTCGGACAATTTCGCGGCACCACGGGTGGACCAGTGAACACATTCAGTGTTCACTGTCTCTCCCAGGACAGAGACATCTGTGCGGCCTGCACCTTTGTCTGCAAGACCGGACGCGCACCGGCTGTCTCTGTAGATTGACGCATCGCTCTGCTCCAAAAACGTCCTTGTGTCCCCGACCAGTAACCCCTTCTTGCACTCTCCGCTGTGACCGGATCCAGAGAACACTGCAGGCGGCTAACGTTGTGTTGGGGCATCATTATTGTTTTACGTTTTGCCTGATGAATGAAGAGACCTGCACAATGCCTGAGATTAAAAACCTCTTTTTCACGGGAGTCCTGGCCAAGAGGCAGCCAAAGACACACAGTTACAATTTCAAATGTCAAAATAAAATGACACACACACCGTTACATTTCAAAGAGGTCGTTTCAAGTTGAAAATGAAAGACAACTGATTGACAGTGGTATTTTTATGTCCTCGTAATCATGGCTCAAGAAGATAACAGTAAAAACACGGCCCCAGAGACGCACGTTTATATGAAGAAACCAGTGAGTCAGTGTTTAAGCTGCTCAAGATGTTAGCATTCTACCAGTTAGCATTTAGCTTCAACAGCTCAGCTCTGACCTCTCCAAGGGAAAGCCCTGAACCACAGACATCTAGCCTTGGATACAACATGTGACAGAGGTCAGAGCTGAGCTGTTACTGTAGTATTTCCTCAGTGTTCATAGATCTGAGCCACACATGTGTTTATCGGGTTGAAGCCATTGACAGTTGGTTGACAGTTGCTAACCGGTAGCATGCTAACATCTTAAGCAGCTTAAACACTGACTCAGACTGAGACTCTGTCGACATGACAAACTGTAAAAATCCCAGAGAAAGGTTTTCTGTTTACTCTTTGATGTGTTAATTTAGTCTTCAGAGTCAATGTTAATTTCGTCGACTAAAATATTTAGTCTTAATTTTAGTCAAAATGATATTTTTGACGACTAAAATTGGACTTAAACTAAATTAAACGTTTTTCATGAGACTAAAACTATGACTAAAATGTCCAGATATTTTAGTCGACTAAAATAAGACTAAATAAAACGAAAAGGAGAGACTAAAATCATCCAAACTTCTATTGACCGTCTGAAAGAGCCTCAATCATGTGAATTCACTGTCAAAGAATCAGCTCTGAGCTTTGTTCATGTGGAGCAGCTCCATGAAGCAGAGGACCTTGAATAAATATGATTTAATGAATATTGTAAATGCAAAGTCGACTAAATTTGTCTTAAATTTAGTCGACTAAATTTACTTGCAATTTTAGTCGACTAAAACTAGACTAAAATGAAGATTTTTTTTGACTAAATCTCGACTAAAATTAAATTACATTTTCGTCAAAAGACTAAGACTAAAACTAAATTAAAATATGTTGTCAAAATTAACACTGTTCAGAGTGAAGCAGATCTTTAGTAAATCCTGCTGTAGCTCGACAGACAGATCTGCTACATCTGTGCCACATTTACTGCTTATATCATATAAACGTGTGCTCTCTGGTTCCTTGTTTTAACTGTTATCTTCTTGAGCAATGATTACGAGTCCATAAAAATACCACTGTCAATCAGCTGTCTTTCATTCTCAGTTGAGATATTGTTACATGTTGTAGTACTGCATAATTCTACTTTGGTGCTCAAAATGGCCACCGGAACTATGTGTGATGTCATTGGAAATGCATGTATATGACATTTCCCTCAAGAGTGGACACTAAGGGGAGGTTTGAGGAACCTTCTTAGTGTCAGCGTAAAAATGCATATCAGCGTTAGACTCATTTAATTCATTAGTATACAGTACATGATGAACAGGAGGGGTCCTAATATTGAACCCTGTGGCACCCCCTTATGGACATTCGAACATTTAGAACACAGACCGTCACATTTAATATACTGGCTCCTGTCACTCAATCATGTGTGAACCAGGAAACAACAAGACAGTCCCAAACAAAGAGGCCTTTAAAATAGCATGATCCACAGTGACAAAAGCTTTTGACGGATTTATAAAAAAGGGAAGCACAAAATGGCTTTTTATCAAGAGCAACAAGTATGCCATTTATCACTTTTGTAGCAGCCATAATGGTACAGTGCTCATTCCTGAAACTGGATTGTTTAAAGAGAAATTCATTAGAGAACAGGAACTCTTTTAGTTGATTCAAGAACTTTTGAGTTGTAGTTAGTTAAAACAGCTTTATACTCCAAGTACCCCCCTAGCTCAGGATCTTGCCAATATTATTAAAAAGTGACCAACTAAACTAAGATTATACAATATTCAATAATGTGTTGTGTTCAAAATGAAGCTAAATTACTCTCAGAATCTAACCTTTTACTGAAAAAATAATAAAAACTAACTTTCCTTTGAAATTAATAGTTTTGCTTCTTTGTTATTACTTTGTCAATACCTGAAACCTTTCATTCAAAACTAAAGTAGAAATAGTTGTTTCAGCACTAATCTGCTTCATATACAGTAAAAGTGTTTCTTTTTCATTATTTAACGTCGGTTGTCATTTACTTTACATTAAAGCTCTTAATTATTACAATTATGTTTCTCCATGTCAGTGTTTCTTAACTGGTGGGTCAGAGCACAAAAGTGGGTTGCGAGCCTTTCCCAGAAACCATTTCTTTCCAAAATATCTACTTAAAATGACTGTTCTAATAAGCCTAAAAAGCTGAAATTATGAAATCATATATATATACATATAATTTCAGATATAATTTCAGATTTTTAGGTGTATTAGAGGATTATTAAACAATATTTGCAAAGAAAATACACTATTTTACATTATGTAGCCTATAACAAATTCAATTCTGTTTTGGGTCGCTTGCGGCTTGTGATTTAATGGTGATGGTGGGTCCTGACACCACACTATTGAGAACCACTGCTCTATATGCTCTATGGTACATGGTAAAATAAAAAGTAAATCGCTTTTCCACCTACAATAGGCTCAAAGCACTTCAATCAAGAAACCACCCATTCACATTTTACTCTTTATCTTTTTAATTTAAGGATCTCCATTAGTCTTTACCTCTTCCTGGGGTCCATTCTCATTATAAAGATATTACTTTTAAATTTTTTTAGAGAATATTCATGTTGCATGTTACATCGTATACAATACACAACATGTTTGTTTTTTTCCTTTTTCACCCGTTCCCTCCACCCTACCTGCGCCCCACCCCCCATGCCACACGTCTCGAAAACAGAACACGAAAGGTTAACTAAATAAATAAATATAGCACAACAACGACAACAACAACAACAATATATAGACAGGAAAGAGAAAAAATATAATAATAATAAATAAATAATGATAATAATAATGGTAATAAAGTGGATAAATACATATTAAAAATATATAAAAAGATAATAATAAAAAAAAAAAAAAATAATTAATTAAAACATAACAACAACAATAACAACATCTTAAAGGCCTCGTTTTCAACCTCCTGTATGTAACAAAATGGGTATAGAAAGAAAAGTGAGAAAAACAAGTGAAGAGAGGAAAAAATAAATAAAAAATCGAAGCTGGGGTAAATTTGGGAAACATTTGAAAAATTTCAGAAATAAATGGGGCAGATTGCGGCAAAAGTTTTAAGGATTATAAAGACATTACAAAGTAAAAGTGTAATTTAAACTCTTTACTCTGTTGAAAATACATCTCAAAATGTTTAAATGTTATCATTGTGGTGCCCAGATTTTGATTTACTATTTTTATGTGACCCTAATATGTGTAATATCACGTTTCAACATACAGTTGATCTTCAACATGAGAAATACAGTGTTTCATACACTAGTGATGGGCTAAATGAGCCGAGGTATCGACACACGTTTCAAGCACAGAAAGTCACGTGACCAACCCTATAACCCGTCATTTAAGCCGTTTCTCAATCTGTGTACTCGTGCGGACTTCTGTGCTCGTGGACTCGTGAAACATCATCACACGTGGCAAGTTCTGTTCCAATAAGCCGAATGCCCATCTCGGCTCACCCGTTGCATTATGGGTAATGGAAAGTCTTTTGGCTAACAGTTAGCATAAAGCAACAAAGAAAGCTGTGATTTGGACCGTTTTAACTGCTGGAAAGTTGATGATTTAAAGCGTTTTTGTCGTTGCCATGGAGCCTGTTACAATATTAGCTTAAAGTGCATATGTCAGGTTAATAGTTTTTTGAAATTCGTATTTAATCTGTTTTCTCATTGCCCGAGTAACAATATATGAGTTTTAAAACAACACATTGCTGTGTTAATAAAGAAATAAGCGATCAAATCAAGAGCACTTCCGGGTTTGATAAAATCACGTGACATGACCATAGACTGTTAAAAAGAATAGACAGCTCCTCCTCACTCCTCCCCGTTTACCACAATGACCACGTTCGAGGGGGAAATCATGGTGGATTTACAGACTCCTCCTCCCCAGCTCTGACGAAGCATGTTCCTAATAAGGGCATAAGGGCGGGATCTTCACTGTAGACTCGGCCCTTGTGTGATGTGTAGCTCGCGCAGCTCCAATGCTAACAGTCAGACCTCCGTTAAGTAGGAGATTAAAAAAATTGTATTTCGAAAACCAGCCTGGTTTCTATTTTTTTGACTAACCCAGCGTTATCTCAGGAGGAATATGTAGCCGTAGAAAGTGTTGAAAAAATTGAAACCAGGCATTAAAGTTGTTTTTAACGTGTCTAAAGTCCAATGCTTTTCAATGGGGGCCTAGCGGCAAATGGAGGTACTACAGCAATGGAGGAGCAATGGCGGCCTCCAGTGTTGCGGTCACAAAGCAGAGCAGCCAGCGGCCATTGGACATGACGTGACTATAGGGCTATGAGGTGAGACGCAGCCGAGTGCCCAGTGGTTTGTTTTGATCGTGTTTTCCTTCATCTCTACGCTTTTTAGATATATTTTTTAAGTTTGCCTTATGATTATTATCGTGTGTTTGGAGGGCTGTACAAAATGTTCTTCTGGATATTTAATGCATTTATGGTTTGTCTAAAGTGGGAGCAGAAAGGCAATTGCCTGACTGTCAGCTGCTCCCTCAGCTAACGCTAATGTTGCTACACACGGCTGTTGTTGACTATGTAGCCTTATTAATACTTAAACTATTAAGCTAAACCTATCTCCATCTTATTTACCACTTAGAACTATTTGTCTCAAATGATAAATGACATGTTAATATCCCAGTATCAAACTAGTTTGCCTTGTAGTTATCACAGTAAGGTGCTGTCTATGCTTGTTTTTTTGTTAAGAGAATAAAAAATACCCCAAAAACTCAACTGATATCAAAGCAATCCATCATTAAGAAGACAATGTTTATTTTCAGAAGTGTTTTTTATATCATTGCTCCAACAGTCAGACACCACTGCTCCACAAATGATTTTGTAAAAATAACATAAGACATAGTGTGGAGCCCTTCAAAGAAATCCGTTAGATGAAATCCATAGTGACTTCTCTCAAAGTTACTTTTTTACAGACAGTCACGTTTTAAATGCAAAATTGGATAGGTTCGGCCACCTACAGCTTTAACGCAGTATAGCACTATAGCTGGCCTCAGGGTTATTGTTCTTAAATTTTCATGCATCTATTCATAATACAAATATTAACTAGTATGAACTAGTTAGTATACATAAACATTCCTATCTTGGTATATACCATAAGGGTTTATTTTAGTCTCACAAAGGGAAAGTTATATTCTACAGTATATGGGGTCAAATGTATATTCCTCTGGGACATTGTTTTAAATGCTCTTCTCAGTGCTAAGGAAGTGTAAAGTAGAAGTTTTTATATTTGGCACAGCTGTAAACTAAACTTGTTTTGTATTTACACCAGCAATAAATGAATTATTATTAAGACAGTCTATTTTTACAACCAGGGCTGCGTACGGAGATAGACAGAAACCAAACTGCCATTCATACAAGAGATGCTTCAAAAGGGACGACCAGTCCTTGTTCATATAGTTGGAATAACTATGGAATAACTATGTAGAAAAACATTTGTGACACTTGAAGGCGACTGTTGGACAAAGTCCAGGGTCTGAAACTGTGGCCTCATGTCGCCGATATTCACAACATTTAAACTGAAATGAGAAATAAAAACATAGAATCCTCTTTTTTTGTCAATAAGGAGGTGGACAGTAGACGAAATCTTTTTCTTAATTGTGACCAGAGAGATCCACACACATAGGCTCTGCATCTAAATGTACTTTATTTTTATTTTTTTTACGAGTGATCTGAGGACAACAGAGCTAATCAGTCGCTAATTTGACAGACGGAAATTTACCCACTGTATTTAACATTAACACCGTTTTGGAACTTTTCCCTGTGATTACAAGACAAATTCAAATGATTTAAAAAGTGAGGGTGTCTGTGTCGGGCTGATCCCAGGTCCTGTCGTTCCCCTGTCCGCGATGTTCCGCTCCTGCCTACAGAACCGCCGCCCTGACTTTTCCCTTTCAAGATATTGACAATTAAATATTTGCAAGAAATGTCACTTGAGACTTATAGTCTGTAAACCAATGCCCGTAAGCCTTATAGTTCACGGTTATGGCTCAATATACTTCAGTGTTCATGCTCCACTACCTGAACTCACTCACACATTTCAATGGAGGTGTGGTTTGTTGGGCCCAAATTAGGAGCCTAAGGCTCGACTCGCACCAAGCGGGGAAAAAACGCTTTCCGTCGCTCAGCTTGCTCGACTTCCTTCTCCAGCCCCTCTTGTGCAGGAGCACGTGGAGGTGGGGTTGGAGACGCAGCTGAAGTGCATGAGCCAATTACGCACAGGCGTCTGTCAGATCATGTTCTGTGGTTGGTGGTCGCTGCCGGAAATGGCTCTGTATTTGCATAGTGTTGAAAAAATTTCAACGCTATGCAAATACAAAGCCGCTGCAGCCGCCCTTCTCGTGTCGCTCTCCTGTGTATTTCCAGAGGCTTCTTTCCGGTCGCCACGCAGCATAGGGAATGCATGGAAGCTCGCCGCTCTCCTCTCTTTCGCCGCTCTTGGTGTGAGGGCGCCGTCAAAGTTCGCTTCTCAGCCAATGGGCGCAGGCTGCTCTGCTTTATGACCGCAACACTGGAGGCCGCCATTGCTCCGCCATTGCTGTAGTACCTCCATATCATCGCTAGGCCCCCATTGAAAAGCATTGGACTTTAGACACGTTAAAAACAACTTTAACGCCTGGTTTCTATTTTTTTAAACACTTTCTACTGGCTACATATTCCTCCTGAGATAACGCTGGGTTTATCACAAAAAAGAAACCAGGCTGGTTTTCGAAAGATTTTTTTTAAATCTCCTACTTAACGGAGGTCAGACTGTTAGCATTGGAGCTGCGCGAGCTACACGTCACGCAAGGGCCGAGTCTACAGTGAAGATCCCGCCCTTATGCCCTTATTAGGAACATGCTTCGTCAGAGCTGGGGAGGAGGAGTCTGTAAATCCGCCATGATTTCCCCCTCGAACGTGGTCATTGTGGTAAACGGGGAGGAGTGAGGAGGAGATGTCTATTCTTTTTAACGGTTTATGTTCTCAGCAAGTTTGCTGTAAATCCCCGGATGAGAACTGAGCATGCATCAGATGAGGCTTGCGTTGCTATATATATATATTTTGTGTGTGTGTGCAAATCATATATGCAGTCATTACATAAAACAAAAAAAGAAAAAAAATCAAATATACATTAGATTACTATATTTCCCACAATCCGTTTCGCTTTGAGCACGTGGAGTTCCGCCCGCAGCGGCCCCTCCTCTGAGCGCACCTAGCTCCAGCTGATCAACAGCTGATCGTAGCATGTAAATAAACATGACATTTCATCCCCAGAGAAGTGTCTCCTGCTCAAGACAGTTTTACTGGGTTTCTGAGCAGAAGTGTTGAAACAACTTTGGTCATACTTTCATTTTCTCACAACATCAGCAATAGATGAATTTAAAGGACAAATGCATTTACATTTAATGCATTTAATTTTGACATTGTTTTATTAAGGGACAGACACATCTTTATATGGGAACTTCAGAAACAGTTTTAAAAAATTATATTTGATCTATTTTTTATTGTTTCAGTTTGCACATAAGATATATATTTTTAATTACTTTACACATAATTATTAATGTGAAATTGACTAAAATGTACACATTTTATTTTGTTTTCTACAAAAGTTTGTAATTGATGTCTTTAAAAACATCTTTCCACTTCCCCTGCAGTGTCTCACCCTTTTATTTTATATGAGGTGATTTAATTTTATAAAAGCTCACAGCCCCATGTGCATGAGCTACTTCCTGTGATGTCATCCAGTTCACTCGTTCCCATGGATCCACTCGTTCCAAACGCTGAAAAAGCTGAGTCCACACTCGTGAACTCCTCAAGTCCAGACTCCGAGTCTGCACCCGCAAGTCTGTACCCAGGAGTTCACAAGTACTGAGTCTGCACTCTGAGAACTGAGAAACACATTAAATAAATAAACTCAGTCAGTGTGGAGTTCGCTTTTTCCAGGCTCACTTCTGTAATGCTTTTTCAACACTAGATGGCGCCTATTAACCTACCAACACTGTGTGATACAGTGTGACATATTATGAAAGTGCATGACACACACTTTGAGGTGTGCTACAAGAAACCATCCATTCACACTTTACTTTAAAATGTTTCAATTTTATCATTGCGGTGCCCAGATTTGGATGAATGTTTCTACATAGCTCGCCTGGCCCTCAACATGAGAAATACAGTGTTTCAGGCGTGCAAAAATACAGAAAAACTCGTACATTCTAAAATTTCCCAGTGAAGTCCCTCAAACCCCTGTGTTACATCAGTGGTTCCCACAGTGGGGGTCGCAAGATGATTTTGAGACAATATTTTTACATTCCTGACATTGAATTTGATGTGCAATTGAGATTGAAAGTGAGTGCATCAGTGGGTCCAGAGTTGTAGAAAAAATTCAGGTGCTCTTCGAGGACAAAAACATAGAGAACATGGACTGAGAAAAAAGAAATGTCCGAGGCACTCTGAGTGGTAAGATAAAGACCAAGATTGTGGAATGTTTTTAAACCACACATAAATTGATTCATTGTGTGGCCCTGAGCTCCAATTACAGTGATGCCAAACACCAGCTCGTAGTTAGGTTCTCCTGCATCCTCAGGCCAAATGAACCTGAACTTCCTCAGCAGAGTCACCAGGATGAGGAAGAGCTCCATACGGGCCAAGCCTCCTGCCAAATACACACGAGGACCTGGACAAAACATGTGAAACTAGGAGTGTGACAATATATCGATTTTCCGATGTATCGCGATATTTTGCAGGATACTGATACCATACTTTTTTATTCTGATATCAATATTTTTATGACGTCATACATATTAATGAGGCAGCAGTGCTCCACTGTTTTCATAGAGGCCAACAATGATTAAGAATTCAGTCAGACCAGCAGGGGGCAGCACTACAGTTTTAAGCACTTGCACCAAACACTGTCACACAAATAAATTACTTTTAATGATAGTTTTTATATTTATAAATGAGATTATTTTGGGGTTGATTTATTACTTTTTAAATAGAACTGTGGTTTCTTTGTTTATTTAAATGTAAAAGTCACTGACAGATCTATGACCCATTTTCAGTGAGTAAATCAAGGATCATTTATAAAAGTGGTACAAAGCACATGAAAATAAATGTAAATGATGAATAATATGTAGTAGGGCTGGGCGATATATCGATATTTAAGATATATCGATATATTTTTTAATGAGATATGGAATTGGACCATATCGCGTATATCGGGAAATTTCAAAATCAGATAAGCTATTAAGTTAACAAAAAGAAACAGCTAATCTCTCGATGATTAAAAAAAAAAAAAAGTTGATCTTAAACTGAGCACTTTATTTTATTATCTCTTTATATATAAATGCTGCCCTCAGAAAAAGATTTACCTATGTTATTCTATAGGCTATTTTTTATCCAAGAATTTTTTTATTTAAATGTGCACCTTACGGAGCTTTGTATTATGTTTACATTTTATAGTGTTTTTTTCAATAAAACTACTCATATTTTGCTTTGACTTAACATGTCATCATTTCACAGCTCTCACTTTGCAGCAAAAATATCGGGATATATATCGTATATCGATAATCAACCTAAATATATAAGGATATGACTTTTGGTCCCATATCGCCCAGCCCTAATATGTAGTATGTTAAAAGTAGCATGTTGTTTTTTATCGTGATGTATCCTAGATTATTTTTGTGCAATATATCTATTATCGGCGTATCGTGAGATATCGTGAGCCATGTATCGCGTATCGTATCGAATCGTGAGCTACCCAGAGGTTCCCACCCCAATGTGAAACAGTGAAAAACCTCTACAATTATGTAAATGAAGAGATGTGCCCATGTGTTGTTGCATGAACTTGATCCAATGTGGAAATATACAAAAAAAAACCCTGCATGTTCAATGTTTTAATGTTGATTGTGTGTTTTACTGAACCAGCAGAGAAAGGCAGGAAGGCATCTGGCTTGACAAACTCCCCCTTGTGGTTGAGAAAGTTTTCAGGGTTGAATTCATGATGAAACTTCCACTGTCCCTCCTCATTGAGCGCTGACGAAAGGTTAGGGATGACTATACAGGTGAAACTCGGAAAATTAGTATATCGTGAAAAAGTTAATTTATTTCTGTAATTCAACTTCAAATGTGAAACTAATATATGATATAGACTCATGGCATGCAAAGTGACATATAGCCTTTGTTTGTTTTAAAGGAGCTGTATCATGCTATTTTAGCCATTCCAAAGTAAAGTATAGGCATTTATATGATATATTGTACCTCTATCACTATGGAGTACTCATTATTGAGAGAAATATAAGTATTTTCTGGGGGTATTTTCCCTACCTGGAAGACAAGACGCTTCGATTCAGTTAACTCCGCCCCTCTCTCCGCTCATTCCACATTTGCAGTATTATAAATATAAATATCGCTGCAAAAAGTGAAGTTACTTCACATAATGCAGTTATAAGGAGTTGACATGTGCAACACAGTTTCATAAGAAGAAGAAGATCTTTATTTACATAGCGCCTTTCACAGACATGGTCACAAAGCGCTTTACATGAGAGCATTTTACATTCACTCCATACTTGGTGGTGGTAAACTACCTTAGTAGCTTCAGTTTCCCCTGGGGGAGACTGACAGAAGCGTGTCGCGACTGCACATGCCTGCGCCAACGGTCCCTCTGACCACCTCCATGCATTCACACACACATCATTCATCCTGGCCTATTGTACATGTTTTTAGTGGTAGGGGAAACCGGAGTACCCGGATAAATGGCTAACACACACGCTAACACACACGCTAACACACACGCTAACACGCGTTTTGATTGACTCCCCGCTCAGCCTGGCCTCCCCATCGGGTTATGGGATCGCGCTGGTTATAAAAGTTAATCCACTTTGATTCTGGCCAAGGTTCACCAAGCATCCATCAGGTTGGTTGATAAAGTCGCTGAATCCCAGAAAGAAATTCCAACTTCTGGCGAGTGCACTCTTCTTTAGGAAGGTTGAATAGTCCTGTTCCTCTCATAGCCAAACGCGAACCCGTGACATTATCGTTGGGTAAGAAAAAGAACAGGCGTGTCCAGAGTAGGTTAGAAAGAGCTCCGTCTTCACAAACATGACTTCTGTTCGGATCCTCCAGGGGTGCGTTTGTTTACTGTCCCGGGACAGCACAGACGTGTCGGAGAGTTCCTTTTTCATTTTTTTATTTCTCTCTTACAACAAAATAATGAAAAAGCTGTTTTATAAATTAAAATCAGGCCGTAAGGCATTACATTACAGACGTAGAGCACTTCCGTTCCTTTGTGACGACACAACTGAACAGCTCAGTGGTTTACCAGGAGAGGGCGGAGCAGCTGCTCAGAGAGCAGGATTCAGGAGGATTACTTAGAACTGTGTGAATGAAGCCAAAAACCGCTCTGGGAGTGTTTTTGAGAAGGAAATAGCAAACAACATGGTTATAAACTCCAAAAAGTCGATTTTGCATGATATAGGACCTTTAATGTTGATGATTTTGGCTCACAGCTTGTAAAAACCCCATAATAAAAATTAGAATATTGTGAAAAGGATAGTCCCTTTTCACAATATTTCACAATAAAATTTCCCAGTCAAGTCCCTCAAACCCTTGTGTTACATTAGTGGTTCCCAAAGTGGGGGTCGCAAGATGATATTGACACAATAATTTTTACTTTCCTAACATTGAATTTGATGTGTTTTTGATTAATAAACAGCATATTTTAGTGAAATTAAGCCAGATATCAAAATACAGACTCCAAACAAACATCATTAAACCAGATTATTATAAATGTTTTGCTTAAAGTATTTAAAAAATGCTCATTACATTTTACAGAAGACTTTTGCGGCCTGAAAAGTTTGGGAACCCATATGTATGATTTCTAACACTAGTACTGAGAAGAATAAGGTTCTTTGAGTCACTGTGGAGAGGTTTGAAGAAACGTCACGCCTGCCTTGCAGCCAAAATGCTACAGAAAAGCGGCAAAAGAGAAACAGAAAAGTGACTCGAAAGTGTTAAAAATGTGGAAAAAATTTGACGAAAAAAAAGTGACGACAATGTGGCAACAGCACGAGGAAAATGATCCGTTTAGATGAGTTTTGTTGATTTGGGTAAAGCTGAACTGGAGCAAAAGCATTCGGTTAAGGCGGGAGTTAAGAGGTTAAACAAAGGCAAAGTTACCAAATGTAAGGATTTAGTTGATCAGAAACTGTCATATTGGCTGTGGAGGAGTTGCACAGTTATGCAGTAGTTGCAAGAAAAGTGTAGCTTATTGGAACATTTGAGCTACAGCTGCAGGATTCTTGGAGCGGCTGAATTGGGAAAAAAAAGAAATAGTTTGCATGCGTCCCGTTTGTGAAATGCATTTCTTTCTTTTAGACTGAGCTGTAGCCGACACAAGGAGCAACAATGTAAAAAGGAAACATGAGGCTTATTACAACGACCAGCGCTGATGCTCTTCATTCATCAGGAGGTAAACACTGACACACCATGTAAACGTCACCTTAAAGCGCAGATTAGACGTGGTGTTGTGACACTTGAGTGTGTGCTTTATTTATGGGAAACTGTTGTTGTTGTTTTGGTGTTGATCTTGTTGTTTGGTTGGGTGTGCGCGTTTATCTACTATAGGCTCTCTGCACACGGGTCACAATACAGTGCCTGATTTCTTTTTTTATAGTGGTGGAATGAAACGCGTTTGTTCTTACAGTATATTTTAAAAGCGAACATTTGGCTGAGAAAAAAACCTGTTAATTCACCATAGATAAAAACAGCATGTTTTAGACTGTTTTCACACAGGCTCAAGGTCAACCTAAAGGGCCTGAGAGCGGCTCTTTTGGATCAGTGTGAATCATGTGGTTATGTCGGTCTAAACAGCCGCTCTGTGGTTCGGAGCAGCTATGGTGTGAATGTGGTCGACCTCGGCCCGAACTACTCTCACTTTGATGCCTCTTTTTTGCGTGAAGAAAGAATGACTACACGCTGCATGAGGACGTTTGGATTACTGCTCTGACGAGGCAAAATGGATCAACTTTAAATCAAGGTACGTCTCTTTTTCCCGTCTTTCCCTTCCTGCTGCAGTGAAACTTTCCTCTTCATGAGCCGATTAAAGTGTATTTCTCCTCGCTTCGCGTATATCACCTTCACTGTATTTAACCACGAGGGAGAGGAGTGAGTGTGCACATACGTGCGCATGTGTCAGTGCTTTGACAGCTTGATGCCGTTGTCATGGGAATACGATCGTTGAACAGCAGATCACTGTTACGTGGCTGATGGTGCGACATCTGGTGCGGGTGAACACTGACTGAAGATTGGCAATTCTGGCGGCCATATTGTGATTAGCCTATTGAACCAAGTGCAAAGTAAATCAATAGGAAACACCACTAAATGAAGTTTAAACAGCACATACTTCTTTATGTATCATATAATTGGCTGTTTGACATAGATTTTTCTCTTGTAAACGTGTATATATACAAGCTCCCAGGCCTCTGGTAGAGGACACGAGCTTGGAGGAAAAAAGACCTCCCGCGGAGGGTGAGGAAGTTTTTTTTAAATATATATATATATATATATATATATATAAATCATACTATACTATATAACGCTGTATTACAGGATGTATATATTTACACCATATATATACTGTACTATATGCAAACATGTTTCCTTTTTACAATTGTATTCCATTTTATTACATAACATTAAGCAAAGTTTGATTATTCTCAAGCCACAGAAGGAAATCAAAATGACAGAGGGTTATCTTTCTGGACTGGCCAGGCCAATGAACAGGCCGCAGGTTCAGTTGTGCCACACCGCTGCTCTCAAAAATACAGATCAAGTCTATGTTCTGCTCCGGCAGAGTCTGGCCGGATCAAGCACTACAGTTTAGATCGTACCAAACAGGAATAAGCAACATCCGGAAGTAAGTACTCCCTGCATTTACTTTATTTAATCAGAATACTAATATTTCATTGTTGTACACAATATAACATCGCTTTTTTCCTTTTTATCCAACATCTGCTTTCAGATTCAAACATGCTTGGTTTAGTGTGATTGGGGTGTAGCTGACCCTTATTGAGACAACTTGAATGTTACATTACAAGCCTAGTGTGATAGTCCAATCCACATTATGTCCAGAGCACATTTTACAAACAAAATGTTTCCAAATGTGGCAGTATGCCTGCAGGCGGGCACTGCCACTTGTGGTTTTGATGGTGATTGGCTGTGCGCGCCGGCCGTCACCTGATGAATAGCACTTCTATTTATTATTTGACCTCTGACTTCCAGTACGCCCAGTCTCGTGTTGTGGTTGTTGCTCCTCGTCACTCTCCAGTCCAGGTAGTATCATATTGGTCGCTAAATATCTCAAGTTGGTAGTAACTAGTCCCTGTTAATGTTTAGTTGGCGCGGCGCCGTCATGGGCCCGCGTTCTCCGTATACGGCCGAGCTAACTGTTGAATGGATTAAGTTGACTCGGATCTAACTGTCAAAGCCCCGAGCCACGCAAATGCCCCGCTCAGGTTTGTGGCTTGGTCAATTTTCAGAAATCTAGTAAGTTACATTCTTGGTGACATGCTTATTTTACGTTTGTAGCTTCTGGTCGAGGAGTGGCCGTCTGCCTTTTTCTCCGCCCTTTCTACCTTTTACTTCGCCCTGTTTGTGTTTGTATCCCCGTCATTGTGGAAATTGGAGCTTGGTCGGTGCGAGAACACCCTGGTGACTGTGGTAACTGAAATATGGACTGAAAACAAGTGACTAAATGAACTGTGAAACGAACTTCGGACAAACCTGGTCTTAATTAAAGAATGTGAAAATAAATGTAAAACTTTTCTATACAGTGCTTGGTCTCTGTGATCCATCTACTCAACAATGAACCTACGTGCTTTACTTAATTACTGGTGCTGGCCATCTCCAGCTGGCGTTGTTTGGCAATAATTTTATGTTTAAAAAGCTAAGTTAACTCTCGCATTGCCACACAAAGTAAAGCGCTGTACATGAAAATAACATGTACAAATACAACATGTAACTGAGTTACAGTGAAACTACTGAATATGAAGCACGTACAAGCAATAAAACCACAATAACATTGAATAAAAGTGAGACATTAAAATAAAATGAACAATAAAGTCTTAAAATAATCCAAAAAAGAACAGTGTGCCAAAGACAGAAGGATTGTTGTGATATGATCATGTTTGTTGCTCCCTGTGTAAAGTCAGGCTGCAGCGCTCTGGGTGCATTTTGATTTATCTCAAAGTAAAACATCGCAGTAGTCCAAACTTGACACAATAAAAGCTTGCACAAAATGTGAAAAAGATCAAAACTATTTACATTTTTAAAAACACTGAATAATTTAATAAATTCATGTTGAAGCAAGGTTAAGGTTAAGTTATACTTTATTCATCCCCATTCGGAAATTCATTATCTGAATTTGACCCTTCCTTCGATGCCGCTGGGTCAGGTGTCAGCCTGAATCATTGTAAAGGCTCCATTAATTATATATATTACACTAATATAGGAAGCACATACTGCATAGTTCACTGTTTGATTTCAGTTATTACACAGACGGATTATGGATTGATGGGAGTCTTTCTACAGAAAGGGCTGTAGCCTGTGAGCTCACGTCCAGTACTTCCTGGAGCTTTAGGACAGTCAGGGGCTCGTCAGGAAGGGGAGAGCACAGGTCTCTCAGAGGTTGTCAGTCACGGTCAGTCACACTGGGACATCTGGAAAAGAAGACACCATGTGAATAGCACTGAACAGACTACAGTGGAAGTTAATATTGTATATTGAGTATGAAGACATAGGTACAGTAAGAAGGAGCAGTGGTGAGCGCTCAGTACACTAAGTATTATTACTCTGGCTTTACTTAGGGCTGTGGGTTTTGAGTTGTGCCCAGCTGACCTGAACTGTTTCCAAGAGTACACGTTGAGCCGAGTCTAGAATCTAAAGCCCTATTTGCACGGGATCGTCCCCAGATCATTATAATTCCATGCAAATAGGGATTAAGCAAGTGTTGTTTGGTTAAATAAGCTTTCTGGCATCAAGGAGTCTGCCATTGTAGTTAAAAGTTGTCATCTGGACTGGATTGTTTTGCCTCGCACCCAAGAAGCTTCTGCCTTTTCCCCTGGGTTGAAATCTAGAGACCAAACCAGGGAAACTCTGGCGTAGAAGTTCTTGTTTTAGCTTTTGTAAACGTTTACTGCGTGTCTCGCTCTGTGGATGTGGACACACATTGAACCCAAATAATACAACTACTATTTGTGTTCATGTGCGACACACATCACCTCAGTCAAAGCATTAGTTTGACAGAGCTTTCCAAATCTTTAGATACAGACTTAAGTTCCACGGCTGCTCTGAGACTCACTGTGTCACTGTGTAGTTTGAAAGACACAGACGAAGGTGACCCCTCAGACGGATACAAGGGGCGTCTGCCTGAACCAGCATTCCCAGTGTGAGCTGTGGGACCCTGGGCAGCAGAGGAAGGCGAGGGGCACTGAGTTTTCTGCTTTGACGACTTGCATTTTTTAGAAGAAACTTTCTTCCAAAGGCCTTTAAAGATATTCTTCACCGACGCTTTTCCACTGCTCGAGTCACTTCTAGTCTGTGACTTCTGAGTGGGAGGGGTCTTCATGTCACCTTTGTCCAGGGAAGAACAGTTATTCTTGGTTTGCGGGTAGACTGAAGACGCATAGAAGAGGTGAACAGGAGTGTCCTTTTTCTGTTTGCGACATGACTCCGTGTTGGGAAGAACTCTCTGTGTCTCCTCAATGTTTGAAGACTCTAAACCGCAGTCTATTTTAGTTTTCACTGTTAAGTTTCCTTGGACCATTTGGCACGAGGCTGTGTTATTGTTGTTCTTCTTGCGGACAGTCGTCTGTGGTGTCAGGTCTTCTAGCTCTGTCACCTCCCACTGTCCTGGTTTGGTAACACCATTGATGTGACTCTCAACAGTCCTCCTTCTGATTGCTTCCTCCTCCATTAGCTCCTGAATAAAAGCTCTCTTCAGAGAGAGCAGACTGGCAGTTGGGGAATACTCTGTTTCTGGGCTGATTCGTGTATTTTCTGCTAACAATGTGGCCTCAATCTTTTGAGCTAACTCCTAATGAGCTGTCGTACCCTGGGCAGCAGAGGAGGGCGAGGGGCATGTAGTTTTGTGCGCTGACTTGTGATTTTTAGAAAATACTTTCTTCCAAAGGCCTTTAAAGAAATTCTTCACAGATGCTTTTCCACTGCTCGAGTCACTTGTAGTCTGTGACTTCTGAGTGGGAGGGGTTTTCATGTCACCTTTATCCAGTGAAGAACATTTCTTTTTGCACGAGGCTGTGTTGTTGTTGTTCTTGTGGACAGTGGTCGGTGGTGTCAGGTATTCCAGCTCTGTCACCTCCCACTGTCCTGGTTTGGTAACACCATTGATGTGACTCTCAACAGTTGTCTTTGTGAAGGTGTGAAGCCCGTCAGAGGAAAAGTATGTCCTGGACTCTTGCGGTCTTGGTCACCTCTTTGGAGAGCTGATAATAAAGCTCTCACAGGATCCAGGGAGGCTGAACTCCACCTCTTCCCCGTGGAAAAGGGCTGGAACAGTGTTTGGTCTGGAGTTTCTGTTTTGAGTCAGGTTCTGTATGCTCGCTGGCTGAGCAGATGCAGGCCTTGGTTTTATGTGTTTTGAGGATGCAGTCATTTTCCTTCTGATGGCTTCCTCCTCCGTTAGCTCCAGGATAAAAGTTTTCCTAAGACGGAGCATACTGGCAGTCGCAGTTTCAGGGCTGAGTTGTGTAATTTTGGTCTGTAGAGTGGACTCCATCTTTTGAGCAAACTCCAAAGACATACAATGAATGTCTTCAGGTTCAAAAAAATATCTCTGTGAGAAGATATGAACAGTTTCTTGACTGTGAAAGCGTGATGTGGCGATCTTCTGAACAGCTCAAAATGAAATGTGGTGTGTACAGGATATGAATCACAGACTGCTGGTCAACATTCCAAGCTCACCAAGCAACAGAACTCATGTTGGTCAATACGTTTGTTAAGTGGTGACGTCACAGCTCTACTTCCAGGTCCGGCAGATGTGCGAGACACTACAAAAAACTCTTAAATACCACAATCAATATTTCTGAAACTCAACAGAGAGTTACTGAACATACTTAGTTATTCGGCCCATTAGCCAAAAATGCTGTACCTACTGCTATAAAAGTAATATTTACCAAAATCGCTACTTCCGGGTTAGCGGTAAATGGTAGCGGCGCTTTAGTAAATATTACTTTTTTTAGCATTAGGTGCGGCATTTTTGGCTAATAAGTCTGAGAAATAAGTAGGTTCAGTAACTCTCTGTTGAGTTTCAGAAATATTGATGTGTTTTTTAAAGAGTTTTTTATGTTTTTTTCTCGCATATTTGCCCGTCTGCTAGGACCCGGAAGCGGAAGTCGTGACGTCACACTTAACAAACGTATAGATAGGAATCGATCTTCCTGCCTCCAGCTAAGCACGGAATGTTTACAAACAATTAAAGGGTCTATATATAATACATTAATATATACTATTAACGTCAAACCTGTTTCCTGCAGGTTCTTCTGTCAGACGGACCAGACATGTGTTTGCCAGTTCTGCTCCGAGTCCGACCACAGCCGACACGCCGTGGTCTCTTTGGTGCAGGGGGGAGGAGAGAAGAGGCGAGAACTTTCCTTTTCTTCTTCTTCTTCTTCTTCTTAATCCAGGACAAAATCATGGGCATGGCATCGGACAGATGAGCCAAAATGAACCAACTCAGACAGGCGGCTCGGGACGGAGAAGACACAAAGGCGGAAAGCATACGGGACTGATGCCATCCGCTTCCAAAGTCACGCGAGGTTTGGAGAAAGGCCTGTCCCAGCTCATCGATGCGATTGAAAGTGAGTAAGGGAAGGTTGTAGGAGTGTCATCGAATCATCGATTCGCCGATATATCGCGATATTACGTCGCGCGATTCTCGTATCGATACAAAAAGCGCCCGTATCGATATTTAAACATCTATTTTTGGGGAAATATTCATTGCAGCGTCTCTCTTTGGTCCTGCACTTTTACTCCCGCCCGCTAGATGGCAGCGCACCGCGCAGCCCGCTTGAGTAACACTAGAATTTAGTGAGAGTTAGAGAAACACAGGGAGAGTTTAGCATGGAAAAGAATGAGCTATGAGACGCTACAGGGCTCTTTTAAAACTCTACATTTGGCTTTGGCTTTTACAGCAAAGACAGAGACCTGGATTATTACGAGAGTCACCAGCTTTGTGCATATTGCTGAGTGCGTCGCCGCTGCGTTTGGAGAGGATTTATCTTCGTAGCATGGATTTCTTCGTAGCATTTTATTACGGAATTAAACGAAGCCGAGGGGAAACTAAATACAGCAGGCTCATGTTAAACCTGTGTCTCGCCACTGTAGTACTACGACACAAGTTTAAAAAGAGCCTGCTGTATTTAGTTTCCCCTCTGCTTCAGTTGTGTGCTACTGCTGCGCGTGATGCCCGTGTCATTATGTCCCTGATCTACGAGTGACACCCGTTGTGGAGTAGACACGATTTTAAATGCCCCGTCTGAGTTATTGTATATTTTAATGGATGAAACCCATAATAGTTACTGATCGCCAAGGACTCCCAACTATAGAAATACTAGAAAACGTGCATCCCCAGTAATTGGTTTCATTACTAGGTTTCCAAGAAATCTGTTTTCCATTCAAAGGTACATAATCACCATACAACACACAGTCACAAGCACATTAGTGAAAAGCATTTATATCATAAGATAGATCAAATGTATTTGATACAAATATAATGAAGGTGGACTAGTTTACTGAATAGTTGTTTCCAAAGTAGTAAAAAAAATAATCGCAATAATCGTCTAATTCTTCAATATCGGGATATATCGTATCGTATCGTATCGTGACCCTTGTATCGGGATACGTATCGTATCGCCTGAGACTAGGCGATACACACCCCTAGAAGGTTGGTTTTGCTAATAGAGGAGGAGATCTGCCAACTCGTGTGCGCTAGGCTCCATCTAGAGAATAGCAAAAGCACAAATGACAACTTTAAACTCATTCAAGATTTCGAAGCGCTCAAATCCTCCCCACAACGCAAGATTTGAGCGAGGTAGAAGTGCGGACGTTTCAGAGAAGCGTCGTCGAAGAAGTCGTAAAGAAAATGTGCGAGACGGTGGAGAATTTGGACACGTTTTGGAGAGAAGTGGAGCTAAGATGTGTTTGCAGCCGACGTCACTTTAGATGCAGCAATGGCTAGTCCGGCTTTGATCCTGTCAGACTATTGCAAGCAGGTCAAATGTGGCGATGTGCGCAACGAAATCTGCAACGACCCAGAGAGGTTTGCCGTTTGAGGAAAGGAATTTGTGGATTCGGGGAAGTTCTACTTTGAAGTAAGAGTTGGAAGGAAGGAGAGGTGGGGTATCGGCGTTGTTTTAGAATCAATAGAACGAAAAATACCTGAACTGTGGCCAGAAAATAGTGTCTGGGTGATTTGGCTGAGAGACGGCAAGGACTACTGCGCATTGGCCGACCAGGCGTCTCTGAAACTGAATCCACGAGACAAACCGCAAACTATTGGTGTTCTTGTGGATTACGACAAAGGTGTGGTGGCCTTCTACAACTCCGAGACCGCAGAAAAGATCCACGAATTTGAGAGTCGTGAATTTGAAGGGAGATTGTACCCGTATTTCAGTCCAGGATTGAGTGACGGTCAGCCACTGCTCGTCACTGCTGTAAACCAGGACCGGCCCAGCCTATAGGCAGACCAAGCAGCTGCTTAGGGCCCGGGGCAACCAGGGGCCCCCAAGCGCGCCTACGTTTTTATGGGAAATCATGTTTTAAAAATGCATGTGAGAGTGTAATACAAAGATAAGTTGTGTGTAGTGAAAAACACAATAAAACAATGACATTTCTGTTGGTTTCTGGGTCTGCTCACATTTGTTTGAACCGGCCGTGTGCACTATTAGTGGTACAGTTCAAATACATTTTGCGAGTTAGACTAAAAGTGAATGTAACCCACTTGAAACAATGGGCTACTAGACCAGTACATGTTGTTTAAGCTGCAATGGCACTAGTTGTCCACTAGAGTGTGCCACAGCGCCTCAAATAACTTGAGCCTCACCCATGCGGTCATTGTCACTTCACTTGAAGCATGCTCCTCGTGTGTCTGATCGAACGGAGCGAGTAAGTACTAAAAATAGTTACTAAATATGATTATTGTAATTCTAATTACTTATACTGTACTGTAAACAGGCTAAAGATACAAGTCTGTGTGCTGCAGAAGTGACTTCCTTGAAAAAGAAGAAAACCCCGGTGAGTGCTCATGTTTAGCTTGAGGCTAATGTGTACTCAGTCAGATAAATTGAGAACTCTGAAACCAGATATTTCATTTAAAAAAACCAGCCCAATATTTTATCTGCTTTGGTACACATGTATCATTGCAATTCATCGGAATGTACTAGAATTGCTAAGCAGCTAATGCTAGCTATTGTTGCTAATGGATAACATGGTCATGGTTTTCTTGGGCAGTGTTAGCACTACTTTTTAAAAGCACATGCTCCTGTTTGTGTGAAATGTTTTGTATTTGATATAAATACTGCATATTTGAAATCATGATACATTATTTTGGTTAAAAATGACAAGCATTGTACAATTTTGGTTAAAAAGTAATTTCATTAGTTATGATAAAAAGATTTAAAAATACTAAGTTAAAAAGGTATGATAAATAACCAATACTGATCATTTGAACGTTTTATTTAAAAAAAAGAAGTTCATGTGTTAAAATGTAATTTCATTATTGTTATGTATTACTGCTAAAATGTGGCAATTCTTCATTGGCTGACTAAGCCAAAATCCAATGTAAATGTGTTTATTTAATGCAATTGTCCTTAGCAATTGTGTAAGGAACTATCGTTATCGGAGAACATCGTATGAGGTCTCCTTGGGAAAAAAAAAAATTAATTTACTTTCTGCACTTTGTGTAGACTGGTTTGATAGTGAGCCTGAAAAGTGATGGCGAGCCCAGCCCACGATCCCTGCAGGCGAGTGTGATGGTGTGGCCAGCCAGACGCATCCCGCTGCAGAAGAACCGAGCCTGGACTTTATCCATTGGATCGAGATAAGACTGAAACATTGGTCACAACACTACCCGGGTAGCAACGTTGCAACCAGAAATTAGAACCAAAACAAACTGAACTTTACACATTTTTTGGGGGAAAGAGCTCTATTTTATTTTATTGTACTTGTTGTGTCTGTTAATGTGGTTGCCTTATTGGTTGAGCAATAAACCACAGGTTGTTCATCTTTTTTTTAAATCTTGGCCAATCATTCCAATCTCTCTCTTGGACGTACCTAGCAGATGTTAGTGCTTCTCATACTGGTCCACTCTAAGGGCGCTACATGAACTAAAAACAGAACACAAGCACTTTAATCTTTGTACTTTAAACAATATGTTAAACAATAGGTTGTGTTCACGTGACGTCACGACATTCTAAAGGGCCTATAGATACAGAAGGCATCTCTGGAATCACCCATATTATTATATACAGTATAGTCATGTCTGAAACAGTTAAGGGGGAAAACAAAGAAGAGAAAAATCTTAACTTTCTCCAATTATTCAAAAACTACTTTAACAAATGGAGAATTATTTAGATAGTTTTCTACCCAATAAAGATACAAAGACATGGAAAGGAGCGGAGTGGTTCATCAACTCATAATTACATAAATAACATGATGCATCAGGCTACATGCTAACGCTAGCCAAACTTTTTGCTTCTACTGAACAATCTGCTGTGAGAAAACATTCATATGGGCCCAATTTGGACTCTACTTTATTTAAGCGTGATAAATAAGTTCATATTCCACCAGAGAATGGCTAAAAAGAGTGGAAATTGTGTTGTGTCCCAAAAGATTCTATTACCCCCTTTGGTGAAGCCACGCCCCCTTCTATAAGATAAGATAATCCTTTATTGATCTCACAATGGAGAAATGATGAGATGCCGTCTGTATCTTTAGTTTAAAATTGAGGTGGAGCAGCTGGAAATTCCATGCTGGTAATTATGGTAACTATCAAAATGCCGATTTCTAGTCTTGGTTTGTTGCTAATCTCTCTGTAATTCTTGGGCCAATTCACATGAAACAAAAACTGTCACAAAGTTCAAAGTAATCTCTTCCAGCACATATGAACTATGACATAACACGCTTTTATCCTGCACACCTCGGTCTAAGTACTCACCTTGTCACGTATTTTACTCTACCCAGTACAGGTGACGGTTTCCACTTAATAAAAGACCACAGTTGTTATGCGCGGCGCTCGAACAGATGCACACATTACTAAATCAACAACAGGACGGCAAAGTTTTGTAAGATGCCATGTAGTGTTGGGACGATGGACGATATCATCATCCATCGTGATGGATGAGCAACATCACGATGGAGAGCCACCATCGTGAAGATTTGTAAACCTACAAACATTGCAGGGATTGCACTGTAAATTAAATCTCGAATATAGCTAATATGCACGCTAGTTTAAGTAGCCTACCAGAAGCCCGAAGACATGATGTGTTAGCCGTAATTATTGAAATAAAGACGCAGCGCTGCTGTATTTCTGACGCGCGGGGCTCTCTCTCTCTCTAAAAGCAGCTACTGTTTAACACCGCGTGGTTTCGCTTTGCTTTTCGCACGGAAACTAAACAGTTTTAAAATGCTGTGATGGATCTCACATCAGAGCTGAGAGCACATGGGTTTGGATGTTTTCACGAAGGACGGAGAGAGGAGAGAGAGGAGAGAAAGAGACACGGAGGTACAAGGCTACGAGCACACGGACCGAGCGGCGCGTGGAGCAGCGTCAATAACGTAGGCTACGACGCAAACTTCTTGTCAGAGTTCATCTCAGGCTTTGTTCTGCGCCTGTCTCCCATTTCCTTCCCCTCCTACTTGCCTTATTTGGAATCTGGCTGGGTGTGGTCGTGGCTCCTCCTCCTGCTCCTGGGCTGGCTCACACACCTGTCTTCAATCTACTAATCTGCTGAGTATGAAGGACTGGCTTCTCCACTGCACCTCTGCCAGATCGTCAGTCTTCCAACGCGGTGAACATTTCACAGACTTAGCCTTGGTTTTTTTGTGGATATTTTGCAATACTTACTTTATTCTTTTTTGCTCCAGCTCCTGCGTCTCACTCAGCTCCAGCCTTTGTCCTGCCATCCCCAGCCCAGCCAAAACTCCAAGGAGAACCCCTGGATCTGCAACAACCTCCAAACCCCTCCTGCACATTTTTTTGTAAAAGAAATAAATACTTACTTTTTCGGCCATTGTGTTCGCATTTTGGGTCCTTATTCTTGTTGAGCCGTGACCCTTCTAAATATTGTCCCGTTCACCCACTGTTTCTTAAACATTACGTTAAAATTGAGCAAATGCAAATAATCTCTGATTTACATTTGTATTAGTGTGAAAAGAGCCTTGGTATTGAGGAGCAAATGACGCTCTGAATAAAGTCGTTCTCCTCTGAGAATTTTACGCACAAGTTTTAACACGTCTGTTGCAAAATTCGTGTTCCATGACTCTGTTCAGATCATGTTTAGTTTTGATACATTTATCCTAAAATCTCAAATTTTTCCTAACATAAATAAAATGCAGCCTATATATAGGCTATGTAAATGTCTTATAATGAGAGTTGGACGATATCATCGTCCATCACGATGGTTCACTGTAAACATCGTCAACTGCCAATTAAGGGGACATCGCCCAACCCTAATGCAATGAGAACAATGTGGACAAATGGAGCCTTTTTGGTCAGGTTTATGGAATCATTCAGAGCCAAGGCAAATACTAGAGGAACAAAGCAGCTAAAAGATGCTAATGTTATGCTAATAGCGGCTAAATGCTCCCATCGGCAAAATCACCTTCATCAACAGCAGTATGATGTGGTGAAATATTAAATCCGTAAGACCTGAATGTTAATAATGAGGGTTGTCCTCTCTCTCGTTTGCCAATCAGAGGCTGTTCACGCCACGTTAGTCTAGATTCAGTGCTTTGGTCCAGAGCTGAGCTCGGTCCCTAAACTTGAACCTGGTCAACTCGGATAGTCCTGACGCTCAGGACTATCTGAGAGATGCTCGCCAAACCAGGTTGACCAGGCACTGGGCTGGGTAGGGCCTGCCAGTGGAAAGACCCCATTTGCCCAGTGTCCAGGCCAGGGACTAACCCCGGCTGACCAGCTACATGTTTTGGGACCTTGCTCGGGCTGTGGCCAAAGCGCTGAACTGATACTAACGTGACGTGAACAGACTTAGGCTCTGCAAATGAGAGAGAGGACCACCCTCACTAAAACAGATTCAATATTTGACATCAAAAGGTCATTTCCAACAGCGGTATGGAAATGACCGCAACTATTACTATAACTATACTGTTAGCATAATTTTAGCTGGTAGCATAACAGTAGCATGCTGCTTACCTTCATAGTTCATCTTTTAGCTACTGCTTTCCTCTAGTATTTGCCTTGACCTCTCAGAATAATTCCATAAACCTGACCAAAAAAACTTTGGTTCTGCCTTTCCTTCAGTAATGTGTATCCCAGCATGCACACAACAACTGAGCGCATGTACTGAGAAGAGTGGATAAGTGAGAAACCCTGTACTTGGACCGAGCCGTACTGAATAGAAGCGTGCTATGTGGAACCCCGGCTTTTGAGGCCATTATGATTAACCAAACATTTCTGCTTAGGAAAATGGAACCGTCTGCCAACCCATTTTATTTAAACCTAAAACATAAAGCATAAAGACTGTAAATGACCAGGAAACACACAAAGTCCCATCAATTAATTACACTCAAACTTGGCAAACTTACACGTACGAGTTGAAGAGTCATTTTATTAAGTTACATGTGCCCAAAGTCTTCACTGAGGTTTTACATTTGGATACAGAGTGTGAATGAATGAAATTGGTCTCGACATTGTGGACAACTCAAGTGAATAAAACACTTTAAAATCCCCCCTCCCCCCCCAGTCCAAAAGAGACAAACAGTGACGTAGTGCTAAAACCCAAAACGACACGAAGAACACGTACAAAAGTGGAATAACGTATTTTACAGACACCAACATGGACAGGAACAATGACATGTCGCTGTGGAGGTGGTGAGAAGTTCAACGACGAAAGTGAAAAGTTTGGAGGCTGTGAGTGATCGGAACGAGAAGAAAAATTTAGTTTTTTTTCTCCTAAAAACAGTCATGGCACATCCAGATTGGGAGATCCAGCTCGGTAATATAGTATCTGGTCATTCAATTTGACTTTCTGCTACATGTAGAAAGCCCTAAAACAGGATATCGAGGAACATTTCAACAATTAATCATAGCAGACAAAAGCTTTCATCTGCACTGGGTTGTTTCAGTCGCACCTTAACAGGTTTCATCAGCCACTAGTCATATTTCAGCACCAGGTTGTATTTATACTGATGCGATCTATAAGTATATGCAGTTGCTGACGAAGCCTCTCGAGAGGTGAAACGTCCTAATGACTAAACCCGGGTTTTTACAGGTAACAGTAAGTTGAATATGACATGTTTTATTGGCCAAATACTAGAGTCAGAGGCCATAAACATAATAAAAATAATAATAGAGCTGTACATATTTCATTTGATAAGATTTGCAAACATTCCATCAAACAGAGGAATGAGGGGAAAGCAAATTGGAGAAAAAAATGAGAACAATTTCAGCCAAAATGTGCTTTTAGACACACATTTTTGTACATACAAACTCCTGTAGTAAAAATTCAAAGTTATAACGCAGGTTGGAATCCAAGTTAGAGGTTTTTCTGATATTTTGGGCAGGAGTGTTTTTCGTATTTGAGAGTAAGAAAGAAGAAAGATTTTTTTAATTTTTAGTTTGCAACCATTTTTCACCCTTTGTGACGCGCAATCCGCTAAGGAAATTCATTAACCACTGATTTAAGGTCTTAATTTTGTTCATTTAATGACATTTAATTCCCCAGCAGAAGCATCCCCAGGACAGATGGCAGTTTCAGAACTGTCTGCTAGTCTGCAATGAAAACTCCCCCAGGACCAAGACTTTATGAATTTACCAAAAACATTATGAATTATGTTCTCATGACTTAGGCCTACCTCACTGGCCTGGAGACAAGTTGGAGACTCGAGTTGGTCTCAGTAAAAACAAATAGGTTCACTAATTTCACTAACTTCACAAATAGTTATCCTCAACTTGTGAGACGTTTCTGTGACGTCCTACACCGTCTTTTGACACAGTTTTAGTCTTTTGATGAAAATTTAATTTTAGTCAATATTTAGTGAAACAATTCTCTACAATTTTAGTCTAGTTTTAGTCGACTAAAATTAAAACGAATTTAGTCAACTTTACATTTATAATATTTATCATATATTTAATCAAGGTCCACTATTTCATGAACAAAGCCCAGAGCTGTTCCTTTGGCAGTGAATTTAAATGATATGAGACTCTTTCAAACTAATTGGAAGTTTGGAGGATTTTAGTTTCTTCTTTTAATTTTTATTTAGTCATACTTAAGTCGACACAAATATCAGGACATGTTGGTCACAAATTTAGTCATAATCTCATACACAACTTTTTATTTAGTTTTAGTCTCCTTTTAGTTAGCAAAAATATTACTTTGGCTAAAATTATGACGGAACATTCTAGTCAACGGAATTAACGCTAATCCCTGTAGACTTCTCGGAGAACCTGGAGACTCGCCTTATCTCAAAGGGACGTCTCGGAGACATCTCGTAGTCCCCAGGCCAATAATTGAACAACACAATAATAGAACTAGGTTAGGGTCGTTAGGATTAGGTTTGGGTCGTTAGGGTTCGGGTCGTTTGGATTAGTCTTCCTTTTATTTGCTTGTATTGACAAAAGTCGAATGGCAAAAGTTCAGCCATCTTGTTCCGTCTTTCTCAGTCCGATCACCTCTCGCCTCCGAAACAGATACATCTTGAAACTGTAGAAGGCACTGAAATGTAATCGCACACATTCTCTCGCATTGTTTATTACTGAAAAAAAAAAGACAGACAAAAAACAAAACAAAACCATTGGTGGAGAAGATGATTTGAGACGGTCCAGCCGCAATGACGACAGGATGCTACAACTGGGACAACAAGCGAGCGGGGACGTCCAACGCAACTATAAATAAATGTAAGGGCTGAGAGAGTGAGTGGCTGCTCATCACCCGCCGAGTGGTCACGTGACGTTGCTGAGGCGTGTTTTGAGGATCTGTACTTTACTCGAGTAGGTCTTTTTAACGAAAACGTATAACATTTTTTTCTTAAATTCATGCAGTTCTTATATTTGAAGAGTCTAGTGGCGCTAAGCTAGGGCAAGGCTAACGCATTTCTATGGTATCAGTTAGCCTGCATTAAAAACAGTCTGGCGCACTCCACAGTGCACCTGAGGTAAATCACTTATAACACCAGACTAACCATATAAATGTCTGTGTTAATAGAATCATTTTGACCATTTTGCATTTAAAATAACTTATATTTGAGCAGCATCAGATTCGTTGTTGTAAGCTAACGCAGCAGCGGAGTGATCTGCGAGAAAATAGTCCCTCTTAATGCAGTAATTCATGTGATACAAGGTCAGTTATATTTCAAACATTATTCTATTAACACAGACATTTATATGGTCAACAACAATTAGGCTAAAACGAGACATGTGACTAAAACTCTGACTAAAATATCTGAATATTTGTGTTGAATAACATAAACTAAATAAATGTTGGCTGGTTTAAGGTGGGTCCTAAAGCGGAGCTAGTTGAAAGAAACCACAGCAGCATCACGTGACCGCAAACCCGAATCGCAGTACTTCGTCAGAACAACTGCAATTGGATCTTTCCCCAGCGCCGCGCAGCCCTACGAGGAGACGACGCCATGGCTTTGAATGTTGAACGTGAGTGTGAAAGTTTTTCTTTTACCACTGTGATGGGGAAAAGACTTTTGTCGAACAAGCAGTAAAACAGTGTTAAGTGTGCAGTGTTGCAAGACTGATATACCGCAACCTGTATATCGAGTGAATAGTGATAGAAATGTGAAATTAAACAGATTTTCTTCACTTATATAATGTATATAAAGTAAACCATGGCTCGATTCATTATTTAGATTTTGTTGCTGGAAAATATAGGCAATTTCGGCCATTTTAATTGCATAAAATGAAACAAAAACACAATACATTTTCTCCCCTCATCTTTATGTTCAACAAAAGTTTCAAATCGATATTGCATTTTCTTCAGTTCGGCGTTTTTGTAATTTTTTTTTTTTTTTTTTACATATTTCAGTCACTTTTTGTTGTGTTTTTGTCTAAAGCCTATAGGCCGGTGCGATGCCTCATTTGAAAGCTTAGACCTTGTAGTTTCTGAAAATACGTGTAAGATCTGTGCGAGTAAAACACGACTCGCAGGTGTCGGACGGCAACAACGGGTTAAATTACAACTCACCTACTAAGGAGCAAAATGACCACAACCTGCATCCTTTTCTCTTGCACGTTTCTCCGTCACAGTGGCGTCTGAAAAACACTTTTGTGTTGAATGCTGGCTCTACTCTACATATTTTACTATTACTATTTTTGCTACGAAGACACACGCGGTTTGTTAGACTGGCTTGTGCACAGAATCCGTGTCTGGAATTGCAAACAGTGGTGGATTTCACCCCCTCCCCCCCCTTAAATAAACCGTTGTACACTTTATAATAATATTTTACACACAGTGAAGTACAGGACCTAGTCTACCTCGGTTCGCCCGCCCTCTGGCTGGAATGGTTCACTATGGAGTAGTACTACAATAAAAGGTCTATTCCTCCTCCCTGATCTAAACATTAAAGTGGCTATAGGAGAGTATTCTTTCTGTTACGGATGGCACAAATGCGCATGGGAGACATGGGTTTACCTACGACGCAACGGTGTTTTTAAATTATAGCAAAATCTCTTTCAAACAAGGAACCGTTCAATCGTATTGTTGACGTATCATGCAAAATTGACCTCGTCTTGAGCTCATAACCATGCGCTAACAGTCACTGGGGAAGGTTCAAAGATTTTTCAAGGTAGAGATGCACCGATCCAGCTTTTTGCCTCCGATTCTGATACTGGGGGTTTGAGTACCTGCCAATATCCGATATTAACCGATACCAAGAGACTTTCTTAAAAGTGGCTGCTGTGGGTGAAGAAAGTGAATGGTCCACTTTTCTCCATTTTGAGATCAATAAAGTCTTATCTTTTCTTGCAAACGAGACGTTACAGATCAATTACATCTATTACTAAACTAATGGGAAACATCCCCTCCTGGAACCGCCACCTTAACGTGGTGGAGGGGTTTGAGCGCCTGAATGATCCTGGGAGCTCTGTTGTCGGGGGCTTCGTGCCTTGGTAGGGTCTCCCATGGCCAACAGGTCCTGGGTGACAGGTCAGACAAAGAGCGGGTCAGAAGCCCCTTATGAGAGACCAACAGGCCCGGTTAGAACCATGAGGCCGTCCTTCTGTGGACCCACCACCTGCAGGAGGAGCCATAGGGGCTGGGGCAGCTCCAACAGCTGCCCCCACGACCCGGCAACGGACAAGTGGAATAAAATGGATGGATGGATGGATGGGAAACATTACACAATGATCACTGGACTTTTCTACTAACTATTCTTGGGGATATGAAATGTGCGTTACTGACATGTGTGTTAAATATTATAAATATAGATTTAGTCAGAGAAAGTTGTGTTTTTAAAAACGGTGACAGCCAAAACTGGTATCGGTTCAGTATCGGATATTTGTAGCCGATACCGTATTTTTCCAGTATTGGCTCCGATATTGGTATCAGTGCATCCCTAATTCAAAGACAACTGCAGGTCTGTTTTAATGAGAGAATAACTCTGTGACATTGTAAAAAAACTCTAAAGAGTAGATTTTGTGTAGTTTCCCCTTTAAAGTCCCCAAACCATCACTGGACCCACTCCGGGGAGTTCCACAATTAAACTGTTTTTCACGGCATTAGAACATTAGCTAAACAATGATTCCCAATGTGGAGGCGCAGCGGAGGCGCCCGCAAAATCAAATGAAGCTATTTTGTATTATTTGTTCGAATTGATATGGGGCCACGACACTCCGGTCTTTAGGAATGGCTGCATTAGCGAAAACATAACGGCTCCTAGTTTGTTTTTAATCCTCTGCGAGTCCTTCCTACTGCCAGCAGAAGGCGCTCCAAGCCACAAATGAAATCCCTAAAAGAGCTGCGTTTCCTTGTCAAGTTTTCCCTGATGGATACATTAATTTAATCTAATAACGGTGCCCAAGGACAGATATATAAGCCACGGTTATGCATGACATGTGCGCTTCATGCTCCTGATGTGTAAAATGTGCAAATCTAAACAAACTGCTCACCTGAAATGGTCCCCAGCGCGTTTGTGCCATCATACAGAACACCATATGTTACATTGCTAATATAACGTCGTCTGTACATGCTACCTGTACAAGTGTCCCGCTGACGTAAAATATTCTACATCTTAAAATTATAGCTTGTATTCCTTAATGAAATCCTTCTCTTAACCGTTTAAATATGGCCGTAACAGATAAAAGATTGGCCCCCGACCTCTGAAGACTAGATTTAATATTGAAATTCAAGCAATGTCCCGCAGTCTGTTGGGAGTGAAATGTAACTTCGACTTTTGTAAAAAGAAAGAAAAATTAAAACATGAAATAAAAACGCTTGTGCCTTGAACGTCAAGGCCAAAGAAAATGAAGATTAGTCTGTTTTTGTGGCAGTTCGCTGCTCTCCGGACGATCCTCCAGGTGGTGTTTTTTTTCTTCTTCTTCTTCGGAATTAACCTTCGATAAATTAAAGAGAAAGTCTCAGTAGAAGCCATGATACGCCGAAAAATGGGAAGTTAAAATGACTTGGATTCAGAATTTTCACCTTCGATCTTGCTCATTTTGAATCGACTCATTTCGATTTATTTACCTCGAAATGAGGAGCGTCCACATAGCATTTTGAGCCGGTTTCCATTCACCTCTCCCTGCCTTACCCAAGCACATTTTCCCCAGTTCAGCTTTACCCAACTCTAAAAGCTTCTTGACTGGAGAGTGACGGTGTAACGCCTCATTTGAAAGCTAAAGCCTAAACGCTTCCCTCGTATTCGGTGTCACATTTACACTAAGAAACGAAATGCGGCCAAAACGCTCCCGAAAAGCAATGAAATCGAGACGAAAACGCATCGGAAACATGACAAAGACGCAACTAAAATGACTAAAACTTGACAACAAAAACAAGGAAGAAGCTTAGGTAAGTTTTGTAGGCCTTAGCTTTCAAATGAGGCGTTACTCTGGCCTGTAGGCTGTGAGCTCTCAGGTTAAGAAGCTTTAAGATTTGGGTAATGCTGAACTGGAGAAAATGTGCTCGGTTACGGTAAGAGGTTGAAATATTTCCCATCTTCAAGCAAAAATGATTGAGAAAGTCAAATAAAATAACAGTCACCCTTGAAATAAAAGACCATCCCAACATTCATTTCGCTCAAGACAAGTGTGAAACCTTGTTACGGAAGGGAAAATCTGGAAATGTACTTGAGAGATTACGAGCTTCAACTATGCCAGCATATGTACAGAGACACTCGCACCACTAGGTGGCCTCAGGGCTGAATTCAAAGCCGTTTGTGAGGACAAACAAGAGACAGAACTACAAACTGTATATATGCACAGTATACTGTATATATATATGTGTGTCTAAAGGATAGACTAGAAGCTGTGTTACAATACTTGAGTGGAAAACTGCAGTCTCAGAATGGCTAAAATCACCATTGCTAAGGGCTGGATACCGTTACATATTTTCCGATACCAATACCTCAGGGATACTTTTTTCGATACCTATACTAAAACAGAACAATAATGTGTGGAAGATCTGTAAATTTACAAAATTGGGTTAATCTCCAATGTGAAGAAATGTGGGAAAAATGGGACGACTTTTGGGGAAAAGGCGAAAAATTGTGGAGAAAATAGAAAAAAAAAAAAATGTCATGAAAACTGGCAAAAATGAGGCAAAATTTGGGATAAAAATAAGGGAAAACGAAAACAAATGTACAAAATTGGTCGATACTAGTAGTGCCTAAACTTTTTTTTCTGATACCACACCGGTGTCGTTTAATGGTACCCAGCCCTACCATTGCTATATTATATCCTTTATTATACGGCCCTTCACAATGCAAGTAGAACGCTCCATTGATTTGAATGTGATTTCCCAACGTTCTACCGGTCATTATTTTTTGATAGAAGACCTCTGAAAAAAATAATGACCGCTGCCAATGGCAACGGAGTTCGTGCTTGTAATACAGGTCTTTCATATCACTCCGCCAGTAGTAGTAGCGGACAGGCGGACACTATCTCTGTCCCCGTCCCTGCGAGAGAAGTTGGGGGAATCACTCGTGAAGTTAACGGGAGTCCAACTTTCAACTTACCCAGAGATTCACCACCATTCCTCCTCTCTAACTGCACCTTCAACTAAGTAGCTAGGCTAGCAATAAGTAGCTAGCCGTGCTGCTACTAGCCTCGCCACACTGCCTGGAATCAACAAACGTTGCCAAGCAACGCGCAAACTTTGGGGAACTATTTGCAGCGGAAATCATTAAATAAACCTTTCTGCCTTCATAAAAGTGTATGAAGTTTATTTGTGTGTGTACAGTTGGCAAACAGCCGTATAATAAGCGGGAAAATGTATAGAACGTCGGTCATTATCGGGAAAATAAGTACCTTCAGGCGAAACAAGACCAGTTCGCCCTGTCGGTACTTATTTTCCCGATAATGACCGGCGTTCTATACATTATCCCTTACCTAATGTGCAGGGGTGTGCTGTGTACACAGTGGCTGACTTTATATAATTAAATGTGACTTAAAAAATGATTAAAATCGGCCCCAAAACGTTGGATTTCTAAATTTATATCAACATCCGCCATAAAAATGTATATACACATCTTTCCAGCGTGCAGAGAAACATTGTGCGTAATGTTAATTGTGGTTTGATTTGGTAATAAGTGGCACATTTGTTAAATCAGAATGTGTACAACAATCTTAGAGGCGGCCCCCGACGAACTTGTATTAAATCGCTAAATTAATCCAAAATGGCTCAAGATATTCTGAATTCAAGTCATTTCAAACGGGAGCGTTTGTTTTCGCAGCGTGGTTTTGGTGAAAGTTGTTGTCTCAGCGCAGTCTTAAATCGTCTCTGCTGCTACTTGAAGAGGAAGTTGATGAAGAGCTGCAGGAGGATGAGGAGCGCGATGACGATGTAGTCTCTCTGTTGGAGGAAAGAGCTGGGCTCGGGCCGAGCCGCTGTCCGGCTGCGCAGCGCACTGATGCTCCTGAGGGCGGCGAGAGAGAGAGGAAAAGAGAATAATCTGGATTAAAAGAGACATCGGGATGGAGCGTTAAAGATCAAATGTTACCGCAGCAATACGCCATGTCAGGGGGGAACTGGCAAACACCCTCCATAGACTGATATAGGCTCTATGCAAATGACACGTGACTTCCAAGTGGATCCTAAAGGTCCGCACACACTACACGATTTTTCCAGTCTTAAACCATTTTATACAGAATGGGGGGTCCACACTACGACTGGATTTAGTGCGATTATAGAACGTCTGGGGGTTCACACTTAACGACTGAGAATCGTAAGAGCGAACACACTACACGATTCTGACAAACAGCTGATGTTTGATAACACAGCGCGTCTGTCCTCTCTACCGCTTCATTTCTCCTCCAGCTTCAAAAACTGACCCAAAATCCTCAAAGATAGGCCTGTGTTTGTGAGCGTGGGAAAACATGTGCGTGTCCCGATTGGTCAACAGTGTCAACAGTGTCAACAGTGTCACAACATCGCAGTGCAAGGCTACTACTGCTAATGCAAAGCTTTCAACTTGGCTATAGTTCTGTCAAATTTATGGAAACATCACTGACACTGCAGGAAACATCTGTTTGTTTAGTTAGAACTTTTTATCTTAGCGCTAACGGCTAGTATCAAAAAACACCACCCCAAAAATTAAACGTCTAAAAAGTATTTATACTAAAGACAGGTGGATTATTTTTTGAGCAGGCTCGTTTAAAATCTTGTAGCTATTTTCATCTTTAATTTGTGTTAGCCGTTAGCTTCAAGACAAAAACACTTACTGTAATGAGCATGGAAGTTTCCTCCAGTGAATTTTTTGTTCCTGACGTGATGTTTTTAACCTGATGCTGTGACTGTTCACTAGTAACTCACTGTCTGTCATATAATCTTCAGCTATTTATTTTTTTAGACAAGCCCTCATAGGGAAATAACAGAGACAGGATACGCAAACGACTACTTAGAATCAACTCGGAAGTCATGTGATGCTCGCGTGCATATAGCCTATTGGCTTCAGGCTAAAAGTGTCGTTAGCTGCTGGGTCACAACACAAATCCTCATTGTTCTGATTCAAGTCATCTCGGACTAGTTCAAGTCACTAGTTTGAGTCACCTAGGGCTAGTTTGAGACAAAAAATCCATCTGCACAGCCACATCATTCACAGATGCCAACACTCCTCTGAGACGGGAGACAATGCGTTTTTTCCCCGCAGTGTTTACGATGTCCTGATGACTTTTCAACTAGATTTGTAAAAAATCTAACTCGGAACGCACCAAAAGAGGCTATAACTAGTGGACATCCTCGTGGGTTCTCTTCGTTTGTTACTCCCATTTGAAGCTGAACTTGAGCTTTTTAATTACATCTCCGCTACATAAAAAAAATAGTGCAGCAGTCTATAACAGCGCGTCTCGGTCTCTTTGCCCACAGTTTTGACATTAAGTGTAATGCAGAAAGGAAATAGGCCCACGTTGGTCAAAACCTTTCTTAATTAACTCCTCATCCCCTCTAAAATAAAAGCCTCTCACTTGTTGATGTCCTCCTGCGTCCGTTTGATGGCGTCGATGGCACTCTGCAGGTCGCTCAGGTCTGTCCCCTTCTTACGCACTCTGTTGTTGTGTTTGCTTTTGTGCCCTAAAAGCATGACCAAAATAGCATTAATAAGAAGCATTGTCACCGGAAACAAGAGCACTTGTAGCACAGTCTTTAGTTTTATGTCCCGTTGTGATTCTAACAAAGACCTTGACAAACTTCAGGTAAGTCAGAATCAGGCTCCAGGAGTTGCCCTGGGCGGTCCTTTTGAAGTAATGTTAATGCGATGTATCAAAGACGGTCAGGTCTGAAAGTCAAGGACAGAATTGACCTGCAGTTGTCTCTTTGCATCAGACAACCCCCCTGGTTTTAACATGAGTTGAGCCTCTAAAGCCACTTTTATTTTTGCCTAGGCCCAGAAATGCACACATTTATATTCCGAGCCATCTCACACTGAAATATGCTGCTCATGAAAGTAGGGAAATAAGTAATCATGTTTCTTTTAAAACAAATCTCACCGGCACAGTGAGTAACATTTGGATTCATCAAGCTATTTTTACAGAAGTTAATCAAGGAATGGATATGGATGAGGAAGTGTTACCAAGTTTCTCAAAGCACCACACTGTAGTCCTTCATTCATTCACACACACTCAATGGTGGTAAACTACAACTGTTTCTTCTGGCTCATTTACACCATAGACCGTTAAAAAGAATAGACAACTCCTCCTCACTCCTCCCCGTTTACCATAATGACCATGTTCGAGGGGGAAATCATGGCAGATTTACAGCTCCTCCTCCCCTGCTCTGACGAAGCATGTTCCTAATAAGGGCATAAGGGCGGGATCTTCACTGTAGACTCGGCCCTTGCGTGACGTGTAGCTCGTGCAGCTCCAATGCTAACAGTCCGACCCTTAGTACGAGATTTCAAAAATGTTTCTTTCAAAAACCAGCCTGGTTTCTTTAATTGTAACTAACCCATCGTTATCTCAGGAGGAACATGTAGCCGTAGAAAGTGTTAAAAAAAAATAGTAACCAGGCGTTAAAGTTGTTTTTAACGTGTCTAAAGTCCAATGCTTTTCAATGGGAGACTAGCGGCTATATGGAGGTACTACAGCAATGGCGGAGCAATGGCAGCCTCCAGTGTTGCGGTCATAAAGCAGAGCAGCCAGCGGCCATTGTATAATAATAATAATAATAATAATAGCTCTGATCTTCCTTACGTTCGCTACCGGATGAGTCGTGGTGGTCGGGTTCCGGAGATGAACAGCCGCTCTCCGGACTCTTGGGTTTGTCGCTTTTATGTTTCCGCTTTGGCACCGTCACCTTGGGAGAAGGAAAGAAATAAAGCAGACACGAGACGTCAGCGCGGCCGTCAGTCAGCACACGCGCCGGTGAGTAGGGCTGCACGGTTTGGGAATAATCCGTAATCCAGATTTTGCAGTTTATGTTTGAAAATCACAATTCCACGCGTCACAGAATCAATGAAATACAGATCGGAGTCCGGGTTGATGCAGGTAACAGCAAGTAAATCCAAATATTGCCGCACACGCAACAAATCATATCTGTCATTGGTAAAGACTTGCAAACATTAGATTAAGCAGATGAGTTCAGTATAATCTGGGTATTTTAAAGGAAATCTGACAAACCTGGCAACTTTCAAGCTGAAAATGTCAATGAATTTATGCCGTAAAACAGTCAAGCCATGTCATTAGTTTGTCGAGCCCTTAGCTGCAAACGCAATCGTAAGTTGCCGATGATTCCGATTGCGCTTAAACCGTGCAGCCCTGCAGATTATGTGTGCTGTGTGGCCTGTGGACATGCAGCGCAGACGAAGCATGCTCCTGATGAGGTCTGAATGAACACACATGCTGTCGGTGGAGTCACATGCAACACGATGGACAGAGTGAGACACAGACGGCATCTGACTGCGACCTGCGGCTGAAGATATTATTTCAAGTTCAGGGGGGAAAAAAACCACTGATGTTTATATCCAAAGTATAAAATCAGGCCTTATTAAAGGGAAGGCAGATTTAATGCTATTTAATGCTTGGGCCATATTCGGGACAGTGTTAAAGCTTTTTGAACTGGTGTTTGTATAAAAATATTAGACTTTTACACTTATCCCCATACCGACGTGTATACAGCTGGTTATCAAGTCTGAAAGGCTTTCGTTGCCACTGCAAATGTTACTTTTTTGTACAAATACTGGTTGAAAAAGCTCTAACACTGTCTTCTCATTTCCTAAACACTTCCACAGATCCACTCTGATGCATAAACTCACAAAATAAAGTGCGAGATTCTGTAACAATGGATTAATGCAGTTGTTTATGTTTTTAACAACTGTTCACTAACATGACACATTTTCTTCCTCTTGCCATACTAGGTGAAAATGACCTCATGGTGAACAAAAATGTGTCAGGGCGTTAGTTTGAAGCCTCAAGGTTCAGAAAATATGCAGAAGCTTGAAATTACATTTGTAATCTGTTCTACAGAAGCGGTTTGAAAAATAGTGGTGGCAATGTAAGTCTATGGAGTCAAAGGGCCCCACAACGGCAACACATAAAATATATATATATATATATATTTTTAATTATAAAATATAAAAAATATGACCATATTAGTCCAGTGCTCCGGTCTCTGCACTGGCTTCCTGTCACTCAGAGAATAGAATTTAAAACAGCTCTGCTTGTGTACAAGTCTTTTCATGGTTTAGCACCAAAGTCCATCTCTGACATGTTAGAGCCGTATGAACCGTCTCGGGCCCTGAGAACTTCAGGGAGGGGTCTCCTGGTGGTTCAATCAATAATAAACACGGTGAGGCTGCGTTTCAGTTTCATGCAGCTAAAATCTGGAACAGTCTTCATGAGGATGTGAGACAGGCCTCAACTCTGACAATGTTCAAATCCAGGCTGAAAACAGTTCTTTTTACCCGTGCATATGAAAACTGAAAGTATTTTATCTGCACTCTTGCCTTTTACTGTAATTGATTAATTTTATGTTGATGTTTTATTGATTGATTTGATCTGTTTTCTTGTAATTTCATGCAACTGTGAAGCACTTTGAATTGCCTTGTGTATGAATTGTGCTCTACAAATAAACTTGCCTTGCCTATTATTTGTATTTGTATGACAAGAGAGGTCAACCTAAAAAAAAATTGAAAAAAATATTGTTCCTTCTTTTTTGTAGCTTACAAGCACATTTTTGTGTCGAAGCACCCACAATGCAAGTATTTTACTAAAATTGCCACTACATAAACACATTTTAACGTGGAGACAAATCCTTCAGGTCTTCTGGCCGCACCTTTTTTTTATGTGCGTGTGTTTTTGGAACATAAACTATAGTAACTTTGGATCAGAAAGTTGTCAATTAAGGGGTTAATAAAAAAAGTGATATTCTTTTCAAAATTATGATAAGAGGAGAGACCGACCTTTAAAATTAAATAAAAAGTTTTCAAAAATATTGTTCCTTCATTTTTGTGTCAAAGCACCCACAACGCCAGTTTTCAAAGGTGTGATTAAGGATTAATGCAGGCCTGACTCTTGAGGGATTTTCTGCTGATGAGCATTGAACTGCATGCAGGGGAGACCGAGGATATTTGTCACAATTGTATGAAAAACAAAACATATTAAAATTGCATTTGGAATCGCAATGAGGTTTCTTGTCATGATTGTGCAGTCCTAATGGCCAAATCTCTTCTTGAAAGAGAAATGCTCCAAATTCACTCCCCACAAATCAATGTTGAAAATTAAATAAACCTATAAAGCTGTAATTATGACCAAAACAATATCTATTTATTTCTATAGATAGATGTTTCTAAACTTCTATTCACCATATTCAGCCTGCTCACTTTTGTGGTGCAAACATTACCGCTCAGCCTAGGCACTTCCTGTGAGCTGGGATTCAGTCACAGAATCGATCAATCAATATCATAAAGTAAAGCCAATGTCAGCTAAAAGTGCATATGACACATTAGACACATTTTAAAACCAATTATAACTGAGATTTTGCGAAAAATGTGACCCAGTTTTTGTGATGTTTATAGTTTCACTTCCTTATAGATGGGAGCAACATCCGGGAACTTTTACTGAACCACACCCCCTTTGGGAGAAACAAGAGTTAAACATTACTTTTGTGTGTATGTGGGAACAGGGATCATGTCTCAATATTCCAAACCAGTGACAGAACCACAGGAAAATGGCCGTTCATGATCATGGACAATTAGAAGATTTTTTATTCTGTGTGGAAAGTTATATGAGCTGATAAGCTGATGCTGTAATGACATTATAAAGCAACCAGCGAAAACGTTACACTAGCAAATGTCACTGAAAAAAATAAAACATGGTTAACCGTCTTCTCTGTGAATTATCTGAAGCAACAGATCACTTCCATGGCTTCCTTTTAAATAAATAAAAGTTCTCAGACAATCTTTCCCCATTCATGTCATTCATTCATTCATTCATTATTGTGCTCTTCACCATATACATGGTATGGAGCACAAACTTAAATATGTCTTAATGACAGACAAAACAAAACAAAGCAACATGCTTCACTGATACAATGGGAGAACCCTCTTTAAGAAGGTTACAGATGCTCTTTGTGCTTTTTGACTGAAACAGCAGCACTTGAACATGGATGGATAATTACAATAATACTCAGATATGTCTCTCTGAAAGCCAATATCTCATTGTTTGTACACTCTAATATGACATGTAATTCATCTCCAACACAATTATTGACACATAAATTACATTTTCTCATATTTCTTCAATGTACGAGAGCTTCTTCTCTTTCCCCCCAAAAAGGGGCGGTAACCTTTTGGCACCACTGATGTGACGCAGACGTTGCTCCCATCTACTGAACAGTGACAGGAAGTGACATACGCAAAGAAACATTTTTAAACTGTTGCCGTGCCAACCGTGTTATATCAATGAGAAATAAGTGAGTCAGAGAGTGCATTTTCCTCAGTTCGGCTTTACCCAAATCTAAAAGCTTCCTACAGCCTACAGGCCAGTGTCACGCCTCATTCAAAAGCTAAGGCTCTTTTTGTCGCTCTTATGACGATTTTTCAAGAAACTTTAAGATTTGGTTAAAGCCGAACTGGAAAATGCACTCTGTTATGGTGGGAGTTGAGAGGTTAAAAATAAAAAAAATACTTTTCTTCCCAACTTCTGTTGCTTCATTGATTTTTACTTACAGCAGATGTTATCCATCTAACTAAGTCATAATTACGAAAGGATTTAGACCTGCAGTCTGGCCATGGACACAAGATGGCGCCACCCATCATAATTCCCTGAATAAGGTGATTAGATGGGAGCAACATCCGGGAACTTTTACTGGGCAACGCCCCCTTTTGGTACTGGGCAACGCCCCCTTTTGGGGGAATCGAGAGTTAAGTGTGTTAGTGTGTATGTGAAATGGGGACTATTTCTCGTTCGGAGGATAAAATATTCCAAACCAGTGATCAGAACTACAGGACAATGTCCGTTCTTGATTACGGACACATCAAGTCACTGTCAGAAGACGATTGGAAGATTTTTGTGGACACTTACATGAGAGAGTTTATCAATCACTAGCATCTGTTATGTCCATGTCAGAGCCCATTACTGAGGAAACAGCTCCCCCTGGTGGCCGTGTAGTATGCACTTTGTGTAACGTCTTTAATCTGTAATTATTCAAACTCATCCAACCTGTTCAGCATTAATGATTAATGATTCTCTCAGGTTTAAAACGCACATTAACGTTAGCATTAGCAGCTAGTAGATTAGCTGCTGAATGAACCATGTACCATTTGCTTTTATAAGCTACAAAACTACATCGTAGGCTGTATGATTATAATTTAATGATAATATAAAAAGGACAGAAGATGAAGCTGTAATGACATTATAAAGCATCCAGCGCAAACGTTCCACAGGCAAATGTCACAGAGAAGTCATGATCACAGTGGGTTTAGCAGCTCAGTTTTAAAACGTTAACCCTCTTCTCTGTGAATTATCTGAAACAACAGGTCACTTCCATGGCTTCCTTTTCACGTTTGATAATTAAATAAAACAAAGAAAATGTTTTTTAATGTGTAAATTAAAAGTTTTCAGACGATCTTTCTTCATTCATTCCAATGTACGGAGCTTCTGTTTCCCCCGAAAAGGGGCGTTAACCTTTTGGCACCACGTAGACGTTGCTCCCATCTATTGGAAGAAATGTACCCGAAAGGCTTGGAGACCCACAGAAAATGGTTCCACGACCCACAAAAGTGAGAACCACTGCTCTGTACTGCATATAGGCGATACATCTGTACCTGCTTCACTTCATAATAATCATTATTACCGTCATTTCTACTACATTACTGTTTAAGCCTGATCTGTAATAGTCCTTACTGTTCTCATTCATTTCCTTTTGCCACAGATTAACCCCGCCTTAACCGAGCGCATTTTCTCCAGTTCGGCTTTACCCAAATCTATAAGCTTCTCGACTAGAGAGCAACAGTGTAACGCCTCATTTGAAAGCTAAGGCCTACATGACGGATCCCAACTTTTTTGTTTTTTGAAGCGTTTTTGTTTCGACACATTTTTGTCACGTTTTCGTCGCTCTTTTAAATGGTAAATGTGTTGCTTCTTTATCGCGTTTTTGTCCCTTTTTTGTTGTGTTTTTATCCTCGTTTTCATCTCTATTGTGACGATTTTTTCAAGAAGCTTTTAGATTTGGGTAAAGCCAAACTGTAGAAAATGCGCTCAGCTAAGGCAGGGGGTAAAAAGAGGTTAGGCAAACTGAGAAAACAAAGTCGAGAATGAACCTAATTTACAAGTGAAACACGAGAAAAGCTTCACACGGACAAATATGGAGGATGAGTTGCAAACCACAGCAAGCAGAAGCAGAGCACACAGATGGACCAGGGCGGGACAGACGAGACGCTGACACGGCGCGGGACGCACGGATGAGAATGATGTCAAAAATTTGTTGGGGGAGGATTTACCTGGCACTTGCAATTGTCCCTGCGCGCCGCCGGGTTACTCAGACTAATAAGACTGCCAGAACGTACCATGGGCGTCCGGTGGCGCACTTTGGTCTGAATGCAGCCGTCTAATTCGAACTGGATCAGGTCGTTGAGGGGGTCCCACGGCCGAGTGCTGAGAGAGAGCGGAGACAGGCAGCAGCAAGTCAAGTTTAAAGTAACACATGAGACACCATTTTTGCTAAAGCATAGTTAACACAATTATCTTTATGATTTTGCAAACAAAAAAAATCTTAAGTCTGACCATTTTTGTGACGTTCATAGTTTCACTTTCTTATAGGACACTGACAGGAAGTGACATAGAAGCAACCAATTTTAAACTGTTAGAACCATATCCATGTTATGTCAATGGGAAATGAGTGAGTCAAACTGCTATAGATACAGACAGCACCTCTCATGAGAGTCACAATTTTTCACTATTTTTGGCCGTTTTCTGGTGGACTATAAACATATTTTCAATGAAGGTACTTGAGTCATCTTCTGTACTCAGTAGTTGAAGTCTTGAACGTTTCGCCTCTCATCCAAAAGGCTTTGTCAGCAGACTAAAGTCCCGCTCAGCCCGCAGCTAGATAAAGACCAGGAGGAGGAGTTGGGGCCCGGCTCCTCCCCTCTAATCATATAAATAAACATATTTATTCATTTATTTATTTGGAAAGGAGGGACAGTACATATTAATGAACATTAATGGACAGAAAATACGATCTGTATGGATGTTTTTTTCCCAGCAAACTGTTCAGTAGACGCAAAAAACTGCACTTATTAGCTAACGTAGCATGAAGTTAACGTGAGCTTCGCTAGCTTCCTGGTAAGAATTGTCTGTTTTTTAAGAATTTATGGGCTGTTGAACCACTTTGCTCCTCTCCATGTCGCTGTCTCTTTGTTTACTAGAAAAATATATTCATAATTGAGCGTTTGTTAAAGTAATGGTGGAGAAATGGGAGAAAGTTAAGTTTTTTCGCTTCTTTGTTTTCCCTTGGACTACTTCAAACATGACCATACATTGTTTCATTAATTTGCTGACTTACTGAATTAAAATGATGATTATTACTTACAACTGATGTTATCCATCTAAATAAGTCCTATTTTCAAAAGCATTGAAACCTGTCATATGCACTTTAAGGCTGTTTGAATGAAAGTCTGAATCAGAGATTTGTGCTTATGTATTCTCTATACTGTAGATATAAGATAGAAGAGATAACCGGTGTCCCTTTCAGCCCCATTCATAGTAATGATCCCGAGTGGTCTGTGAAATAAACATGGCTGCTCGGTCTCCTCCTAGAAAAACACGTCTTCGCGGGGCGGGCGGAGTCTCCACAAAGCTCCACCTGTCAATCATAGATTTAGGCTTCCGCTTTTTATTTCTAATATACAAAAACCAGCATTGTTAAAAATATGATACCTACTCCAGCGTCGTCACATGGGTCATAGCAACTCTTTGGAGCCAGGCTTTTAAGCAGTTTAAACAAGGCCCAAAGCTACAAAAGAATCCTGTCCCCCAAGTGCCAGGGGGTGGTATTACAGCAATGTCAGCTCCCCGCCATGAGGACCAAAGAGGGTTTTCTCCCATTTCTGATCATGCAATTACATGTTCCTCCACCAGATGGCTCTCGTTTGTCACTCAACGATAAACCAAAACCTATTTTCTGGAACTCACATCATTGCCTTTTTGTACGACAGAAACAGATTAGTTTTTGTAATTGTCCTGATAAATGAAATGTGGTAAGTCAGTGGTGTGTGTGGAGACTCACTCGGCGTATCTGTAGTGCCACTCCCCGGTCACTGGGTCCTGCTCGAACAGTGCGGGGATCCAGTCCTCGCACTTGGCCTTTCGCTCTCGCGCAGACTTCCTCTGCGCCTCCTCCAGAAAGAACTTCTCGTTGGTTGCCTCTGTTTGGTCCTTGTTATTGATGGCTCGGGTCACGTGCTGCCACAGTCTACGCAGCACAAGCATTTACATTAAACTCAATACAGCACACGATTCAAACCTCTTACCCCCCGCCGCAAAAGTCAATTCATGTGTTAGAGGGATTTGAACTGAACACCTGTTTTGCAGCATTCTACTGAACTTCAACGTATTGGTTTACAAAAAAATAATGAAAACGCAGGGTCAATGTTGAGATCTTCAGAGTAAAAAAACAGAATGAACTCTTTGCGATGCTATTTTGATGTTGTTTAGTTGAGTTTACCAGGAAATAACTACAACTACAACAGTGGGACACTCCCTCGTCTTTCACACACTTATTCATTCACAAATACTGACATGTTTGGTATCCACGTGTAGCACGAAAGGCTGTGATTGAGATGACGCTGTAATGAAATATGGTCATTTCGTTTAGGGGAGACAGCAGTGGCTAAAGGCGCACGTGCAGAAGTTACAAAACTTTAGGACCCGTGTTCTCCAAATTAGGTTTTCTTTACACTCCACTAGGCCTGCCGCGATAATTACTATATCGACTTATCGCTCGATAAGTAAAATGAAGGACGATAACATTTTTAGTCTCGATAAATGCACGTGCTGCGTGTGCTTAAAATAAATACAGAAGAATGAACGCTATCACAGCGCTGACTGAGCGGAGCGTCCACCCAACCCGTCTCCATGTGCGTAAAGACAGCACTGAAGCACATCAGCCGTATCCCCGCATGTATCCAGATCATTTATAGATCAGCGCTGCTTTTGGAAAGAGGCGGGGTGTAAACAAAGTGCCGTGCTACTACGGAGAAGCTGATTCCGACACTTTCTGTGAACTTTATCGCGGAGCAAGAGGGGCTCGTGTGAAAACACTTGGAGTTCCAGCCAAAAGAACTCATCACAGAGAATAACAACATTAGTGGTGGTGTTTCCATTTATTATTAAACGTCCCGGCACTCCGACATTTTTTCCCCCCTTTGTCGGAGTGGTGACACTTTTATCTTTTGTGCAACGTCCCGCCATTCCGACACAAAAGATAATTATCAAAAATACGTGGGCCTACTAGAATTAACTATATTTACGCTCACATCCACTCACACAAGACAAAAGATTTCGAAAATGAAGTGTCACGATCACAAGAGCCTAGGACCAGATAATGCAGTGTTATTTTCTTTATGTCTCTACACGGTTCCCTCTCGCGCTCGGCTCCCGTGTTTTCTGGGCACAAAACAAAACCCTGAGAATAGCTGATGCTGGAGGAGTCCGTACTCCATCGCGCGGTGTGCGGAGAGCCAAGGGCAGCGGCTCGTGCCATAGCCGCTCCTAGCTCTCAGCAAGTTTTTTTTTTTTCTTCTGACGGCTGCACTCCAGCCATATGCACGTTAAATTGGGAATCTTTTTACGAATGGAGCAACACATGCATCACTCCTCTCTCAGTGCCGCCGCCTGTCATGCGCTCATTACGCACTGTGCGTCGGCTGTCTGATGCTCCAAGAGGCACCACTGAGGCCACTGTGATTGAATGATGTTGAACAGTATTTGTGCCGCTGTTTTATTAATGCAGTTGACATAAAAACGATCCATATTAAATGAGAACGATTAGGAAGAGCAGCAAAGGAAACATGCCAACATGTCCAGTAATCAGGGCTTATGGCACAATTACGCGGCACTGTCCGTGGGGCGCGTCATATTCGTGTCCATTATGCGTAAAAGCACAGTGACCCACACATATACACCCCCATGCGCGCTGCTTCTTGGAGAAGGACTTGTTTTTGGACAATGTTTTGAACGAAGGGGAGCGCGTGGCTTGGTCAGCGCTGTGAGCGGCGCATCCACTTTTCAGTCTCTTTAAAGCCTTGAGACAGTGCGCGGCGTCTTTCCCGCGGACTTCAGCGCTTTGTTGTGAAATACAGACTAGCCCGCACCTGTCACTGCCTTTGCCCAAAACTATCTCATGAGCCGCTGTAGAGGGACTGAGAAATGCACATAGATGGGCTGACAGCGGGGACGCTCAGAGCGGGGATGAACAGGGAAGGAGACGCTGAGCTGACTCCTCTACCGCCATGAGGATCGTTAATAAGCCTCCATCATTATCAGCTATTCTCACGAAACACGGACAAAAGCCGAGGGCAAACAGATACGCTCAAAACGATTGTCGGAATAGCGGTACCAAAAAGTGTCGGATTGGCGGGATGTCGCAATAGAGGGGTGTCGGAATGACGGTGTGTCGGATTGGCGGGGTGTCGGAATGGTGGGGTGTCGGAATGACTTGTCGACCCCGCAGGTTTGTCCAACTGAGAACGAAACGAAACCCCCGCCCAGTCAGTGTATCAAAGCTAATCAGCGCTACTGTTAGCGAGAGGAACCCGAGCGCTTTAGCCACTATCCAAATACAAGCGTGATAGTCCTGAGAACATATTACTGGTCCACACTTTTCAAAAGCCAGAGAAACGCTGCAGCAGTTTGACAAACAGTCACTAAGTTCCCCCACCCCCCAAAAAAGCTGCTTCACTCCGACAGCCGTGTGTACAGGAGGTGAGATTTGAAAAGAAAAGGAAAAAACAAAATATATAGCTACTCTATTTTTGCAGTAATACAGTATTATCTGAATCCATACATTTAATATACATTTTATTCTAACCAGGTTTAATTAAACATAGAAATGAGTTTTTGTCGGGGAATATTTAACCAGACTAATGTAGATGAAATATCAATATTGTTATTGAGATATTTTTAAAGAGGACACTGTATATTGGCTATTTAAAAAAAATGTCATGACAGACCTAGTTCAAACACAGAACCTGGTGAGAGAGTAAGTTATGTTAAAAGGTTGAGAAGCACAGATCAGTGTCCTAGAATATATCGACCCTTCTAGTTGGCACTTTGTTTGGTATAAGGTGTTAATATTGAATGCCAAAAGTTCAATACATTTCAATTAAAATAGTTGCTTACAGTTTTCTTTTTATTGCCAGTATTTGCATTATATTCAATATTATCGTTTATCGCGATATTTTCTGAGACGATATATCGTCCTCAAAAAAAAATTATCGTGGCAGGCCTACACTCCACTTTAGTAGCTCCTACATGCTCCAAACTTAAAAGGGATTAAAAAAATCTAATTCTTGCCTTATTGATTGAGTTTTAAACTGCAAATACGCAACAACATTTGAATCTTTACAGATTTTTAACAATAACTAGCCCATTGGTTCCCAAAGTGGGAACCAATGGGCAAAGAGCAAAGAGTCAGGGACAGGTTTAAAACATTCTTTGCACTGAAGTGGAAATTACCTCTCGGACTCGTACTCCCCCTGCTCCTCCGGCGGCACGGTGCAGCGCGTCAGTCGGTTCTGTCTCAGGTCTGGCGTGGGGTTAAAGAACGTCTCCATGGTCCCTGTTTTCTTATCGTTGATGAAGATCTCACTGTCCTGAAGTAACAACAATAAACGCATGTCAATTGTTGCGACAGTGCCGAAAGCCAAACAGCAAAAATTTAACTTTGAGCTTGTAGAGCAGTGGTTCCCTTTGTAGTTAAAGGGAGTTTGTTGGTTGTTTCTCCTGTAACGGTACCCAGCCCTGCCCACCAGTTGAGAACCACTGGTCGAGCAGCTTTTACATGACAAATCATGAGGGAGAAAAGTACATAAACTGATCATCTCTTACCCAATGACCCTCCAGAGTGGCCAGCACCTCTTTTCCCAGTTTGATTTTGCCCAAGATCTGGTTGACACAGTCGCTGCTGCCCAGGAACGGCTAAGGGGACAGAGAAGAGAAAGGATGGGCCCAGGGGAGCGGGACAGGACATGGGGAGGGAGGGAGGGAGGAAGCATAGGAAAGGAGACTTTGTTTACTCTCTACTCTAAAAGGGGTATGCACACGCATTCTTTTAATTCTGTACACTCATTGGGCTTTGGGTGCGATGTCGTCTGCATAACCTCTACATGTACACTACATACAGCCAGGGGCACAGCTACAGACTTGTTAAGTGACGAGTCGAGTGAATTTCAGCTTCATTTTGGCAGATTTCATCATGCACTGTGGTGGTGTTTATTTAAACTCAGGCTCACTTTCACATCACTGGAATTAAAAGGTATCAATGAGTCAATAACAAAATAAACAGTGTTGGGTAACGTTACTTTTAATACTGGTTAAGTTAGCTCGTTTCTCCTCTGGAAAAGCAGCTGCGTTACTTAATGAAAGTAAAGTGTTAGAGACTTATGTGTTACCAACAATAAACATCTATATATATCCTTCATTTTTTCCATCATTTTTTCCGATGTGGAATGCTCCATCTCACAAATGGGCCGCCAAAAAAAGTGAACTCACACAAACAGCCCGATACCAGTAAATGTACGATTACTAATAATCGTACAACAAATTTGCTTCACTGAGCTTTATTTTGTGCTGACAATTTTCAGCAATAGGCAACAATAATCGACTTATAAAAGCTTAGCTTTGTTCGCTTTATGTAAACAGTTTGGCCCCATCAGGAGCTGAGCCAGTTTTTCCACAAAATGAACGTCTGTAAAGGAGCTCTTACACATTCCAAAGTGAATTGAATTGGTAATAATAAACACACAACATACTTTAGATCCATTACAGCTTTCATAAACCACCTAAAGCTATGAGTTTGTTGATGACGTTGGAAGGAATGATGCTGCCAAAAGCTAAGCGTTGTTGTTTGGGCCGAGCTCCATCGTGGGTTTCCTTTTAGCTTCCCATCCAAGTATCGACCAGGCCCTTCCTTGCTTAGCTTCCGAGGTCTGACGGGTCAGGCATAGCAAAGGTGGTTTGGCCCAGCAAAGGTAAATAACGTGACTATTTCCACGATGTGAACGCGCTCACTGAAAACTCCTCCATGTTGCTGACCTGCCTGTAAAGTTTTGGAGGACACAGTCAGTCTGGGTCTGAGCAGCAGAAGAAGAAATGAAACGAGGGAGAAATCACGACCCAAACCACGTTACCGATTTGAAAAAGAAACTCATACTAGATTACCTGCAAAGGACAAAATAACTCGTGACTCTACTCGTTAATCTGAAAACGTAATTAGAGTACTCTAATGTGTTAGTGCTCATTCATACTTTGTAAGACTCAAGACCTTTGTTCTTACCCGGAGAGCTGCAAGAACACAGTGAAGTCATTTTTGCCTTGTAACCATGAAAATGCTTTTAGTTACAAGACGTTTCCACGGTTACAAATCAAAAATGACTAATTCTTGCATCTTATGAAGTATGAATAAGCCTTTAGTAGTGCGTTGCCCCCAACACTGGTAATAAGATAGGTTTCCCAAAGTCCACAGTAACTGCGTTTCCATCACTGGATTTTAATGCGCATTTTGAAGTTTCGCATTTGTAAGGAGTGATGGAAACACAACATTTTGCATTTAAACTCTTAATTCGCATAAAAAGTTTATCCGCTCGCTTGAGGTGGTTTTTGATTTGTGCACATAAATGTAAATGCGTATTTTGAAAGATGGAAACGTTTTTTTCGCATAAAGTTTGACGTAACGACTAAAAAGTACACATGCCTGTTGGTGTAGCCAACCTGTGGACAGAAGTGAAGAGGAAAAGTAATCCATCAGAAGCAGGTCATCTCTAATCCAAAAATATTTCCCAGATGCAGAGGCTCAAACATCGCTGTCTTTGCCGTAGCATTTATGTTAACAACACTGTCTGCAACTATGGACCAAGTTAGCAACAAAACACTTGCCCAGAGACGCAGACGCCGCCTGATCCTCATTAGAAAACGTAGTAAACTCACTCTGGGATAGTTTTTGGTTGTCCAGCCTTTACAGGTCATCCAAGACTTCAGAGTAGTAGAAGCTAGTTTGTTACTTAGATACTTTTGCTTAGCTTTAGTGTCGCCTAAATTAACATTTATTCATGGCATTACGAGTAAAAACAAGCAGCTAATTCCAACATGGTAAATTAATTTGGCCAAAAACGATACTAAAAAGCTTGTACTTCAAGTGACATCAACAACATACAATGTGCCCTCTGCTGGGTAAATGCTGCAATTGCGTCATGCAGCTGCCTGCTGTAACCAGGTAACTAAAGCCACGATTCGCAAACACTCTTGGATGGAAACGTGTGAAAATTCGCTTTTGTTATACGCATTTATTATGCGCATTTTAGACAGATGCACATTTTCTGTGATGGAAACACAACTAGTGTTGAGGACCCTTAATGATGCAAAGAGCCTTGTGACACTTCAATGCTTTACTTGCAAAAGTCTTGCTAAAGATTTGGGGCTGCAGAGCTACTTCATTCTGTTTGAACACTGACCTCTTGTGGACAAACGTAAGTATTGCAACTTCTTATAAACATGAGTAAAGCACCAAATCGAATCAATGCGTGCAACGGGAAGTTTCAAACAGGTGTAGTTCCAGGCATATCCTACTGGGAGGAGGCCCAGACCCAGGACATGCTACAGGGACTAGGTCTCTGAGGCTAAAGCTGAAGAAAATGGATAGATGTATAGGGTCAATAAAGTATAACTAAACATGACTTTGGACTAAAATGGCAGGTTCGGCCATTGTTTATTTTACAATAGACCTAATTTAGTTCTGGTCAATGGAGCTTGGACTTGAACTGGTGACGTCACACTTAACAACTCGGACGCTAACAACTACTTTATCTACGTCTATAAAATCTGGCAGAGCAAATACCTGTCGCTGGATGGTGGCAGTGGAGGTGTGTGAGGGTATGGGACAGGAATAACACGGCAGTGAAGGGGAGTGAGATAAGTCACATGAGAAGTACAAAACGGCTTTACAACGGAGCATTTTCTCTGTCAACATAAATGTGTAAGACTTGGCAAAGCAGAAGAAGTGCTGTAGGTTAGAAAGTACCCTGAGTTTGAACTCGAGCTGAGCGCTGTAGCCCGTTTTCTCACAGGTGATGGTGATCTGACCACCCAGCTCCAGGGTCATGGTGCCGTAGAGAATTCCTGTGAATGAGAGGCAGGAGTTAAGCGTGACAGTGGATTATTATCATTTGGGTCGTGGGGTGTAATTCCAAACATGTTCTAAAATCTAAATATTAACTTAAAAACTTTTTATACGTATAATGAAATAGTAATTTAAGGACAATGTGTCGTACTACTGCAGTACATGTCTAAATTATCTAACATAAGTACTGTAAGTAAGTAAGTGTTATCTACAGAGAGTGTGAGGAGATCTCTGAGCAGGATCAACATACGCGAAGCACCAGGTCCAGACAACATACCAGGTCATGTATTAAAAGTTTGCGCTGATGAACTCACTGAAGTCTTCCCAGACATTTTTAACACATCACTGCAGCACACTACATCACTGGTCAAGAAAAGTAATCAGCGTCTCTACTTTCTCCACAAGTTAAGAAGAGCCAGAGACCCAGCCTCCATTATGTGCAACTTCTACAGAGGGACTATAGAGAGCATCCTGACCAGCTCCATCACTGTGTGGCACTTCTACAGAGGGACTATAGAGAGCATCCTGACCAGCTCCATCACTGTGTGGACTTCTACAGAGGGACTATAGAGAGCATCCTGACCAGCTCCATCACTGTGTGGCACTTCTACAGAGGGACTATAGAGAGCATCCTGACCAGCTCCATCACTGTGTGGCACTTCTACAGAGGGACTATAGAGAGCATCCTGACCAGCTCCATCACTGTGTGGCACTTCTACAGAGGGACTATAGAGAGCATCCTGACCAGCTCTATCACTGTGTGGTTCTTCTACAGAGGGACTATAGAGAGCATCCTGACCAGCTCCATCACTGTGTGGTCTTCTACAGAGGGACTATAGAGAGCATCCTGACCAGCTCCATCACTGTGTGGCACTTCTACAGAGGGACTATAGAGAGCATCCTGACCAGCTCCATCACTGTGTGGTTCTTCTACAGAGGGACTATAGAGAGCATCCTGACCAGCTCCATCACTGTGTGGTTCTTCTACAGAGGGACTATAGAGAGCATCCTGACCAGCTCCATCACTGTGTGGTTCTTCTACAGAGGGACTATAGAGAGCATCCTGACCAGCTCCATCACTGTGTGGTCTTCTACAGAGGGACTATAGAGAGCATCCTGACCAGCTCCATCGCTGTGTGGCCTTCTACAGAGGGACTATAGAGAGCATGCCACTCCCTGGACCTCAGCTCCATCGCTGTGTGGTTCTTCTACAGAGGGACTATAGAGAGCATCCTGACCAGCTCCATCGCTGTGTGGTTCTTCTACAGAGGGACTATAGAGAGCATCCTGACCAGCTCCATCGCTGTGTGGCTTCTACAGAGGGACTATAGAGAGCATCCTGACCAGCTCCATCGCTGTGTGGTTCTTCTACAGAGGGACTATAGAGAGCATCCTGACCAGCTCCATCGCTGTGTGGTCTTCTACAGAGGGACTATAGAGAGCATCCTGACCAGCTCCATCGCTGTGTGGTTCTTCTACAGAGGGACTATAGAGAGCATCCTGACCAGCTCCATCGCTGTGTGGTTCTTCTACAGAGGGACTATAGAGAGCATCCTGACCAGCTCCATCACTGTGTGGTTCTTCTACAGAGGGACTATAGAGAGCATCCTGACCAGCTCCATCACTGTGTGGCCTTCTACAGAGGGACTATAGAGAGCATCCTGACCAGCTCCATCACTGTGTGGCCTTCTACAGAGGGACTATAGAGAGCATCCTGACCAGCTCCATCACTGTGTGGTTCTTCTACAGAGGGACTATAGAGAGCATCCTGACCAGCTCCATCACTGTGTGGTCTTCTACAGAGGGACTATAGAGAGCATCCTGACCAGCTTCATCACTGTGTGGTTCTTCTACAGAGGGACTATAGAGAGCATCCTGACCAGCTCCATCACTGTGTGGCTCTTCTACAGAGGGACTATAGAGAGCATCCTGACCAGCTCCATCACTGTGTGGCTCTTCTAGAGAGGGACTATAGAGAGCATCCTGACCAGCTCCATCACTGTGTGGTACTTCTACAGAGGGACTATAGAGAGCATCCTGACCAGCTCCATCACTGTGTGGCACTTCTACAGAGGGACTATAGAGAGCATCCTGACCAGCTCCATCACTGTGTGGCACTTCTACAGAGGGACTATAGAGAGCATCCTGACCAGCTCCATCACTGTGTGGCACTTCTACAGAGGGACTATAGAGAGCATCCTGACCAGCTCTTTCACTGTGTGGTTCTTCTACAGAGGGACTATAGAGAGCATCCTGACCAGCTCCATCACTGTGTGGTCTTCTACAGAGGGACTATAGAGAGCATCCTGACCAGCTCCATCACTGTGTGGCACTTCTACAGAGGGACTATAGAGAGCATCCTGACCAGCTCCATCGCTGTGTGGTTCTTCTACAGAGGGACTATAGAGAGCATCCTGACCAGCTCCATCGCTGTGTGGTTCTTCTACAGAGGGACTATAGAGAGCATCCTGACCAGCTCCATCGCTGTGTGGCTCTTCTACAGAGGGACTATAGAGAGCATCCTGACCAGCTCCATCGCTGTGTGGCACTTCTACAGAGGGACTATAGAGAGCATCCTGACCAAGCTCCATCGCTGTGTGCAGTTCTTCTACAGAGGGACTATAGAGAGCATCCTGACCAGCTTCCATCGCTGTGTGGTTTCTCTACAGAGGGGACTATAGAGAGCATCCCTGACGCAGCTCCATCGCTGTGTGGTTCTTCTACAGAGGGACTATAGAGAAGCATCCTGACCAGCCCATCGCTGTGATGTTCTTCTACAGAGGGACTAAATAGAGAGCATCCTGACCAGCTCCAATCGCTGTGTGGCTCTTCTACAGAGGGACTATAGAGAGCAATCCTGACCAGCTCCATCGGCTTGTGGCAACTTCTACAGGAGGGACTATAAGAGAGCATCCCTGACCCAGCTCCATCGCTGTGGTGGTTCTTCTACAGAGGGACTATAGAAGAGCATCCTGACCAGCTCCTCGCTGTGTGGTTCTTCTACAGAGGGACTATAGAGAGCATAACTGACCAGCTCCATCGCTGTGTGGTTCTTCTACAGAGGGACTTAGAGAGCATCCTGACCAGCTCCATCTGCTACAGAGGACTAGAAGCATCCGACCACTCCATCGGGTCACAGAGGGACTATAGAGAGCATCCTGACCAGCTCCATCGCTGTGTGGTTCTTCTACAGAGGGACTATAGAGAGCATCCTGACCAGCTCCATCGCTGTGTGGTTCTTCTACAGAGGGACTATAGAGAGCATCCTGACCAGCTCCATCGCTGTGTGGTTCTTCTACAGAGGGACTATAGAGAGCATCCTGACCAGCTCCATCGCTGTGTGGTTCTTCTACAGAGGGACTATAGAGAGCATCCTGACCAGCTCCATCACTGTGTGGCACTTCTACAGAGGGACTATAGAGAGCATCCAGACCAGCTCCATCACTGTGTGGCTCTTCTACAGAGGGACTATAGAGAGCATCCTGACCAGCTCCATCACTGTGTGGTCTTCTACAGAGGGACTATAGAGAGCATCCTGACCAGCTTCATCACTGTGTGGTTCTTCTACAGAGGGACTATAGAGAGCATCCTGACCAGCTCCATCACTGTGTGGCTCTTCTACAGAGGGACTATAGAGAGCATCCTGACCAGCTCCATCACTGTGTGGCTCTTCTAGAGAGGGACTATAGAGAGCATCCTGACCAGCTCCATCACTGTGTGGTTCTTCTACAGAGGGACTATAGAGAGCATCCTGACCAGCTCCATCACTGTGTGGTCTTCTACAGAGGACTATAGTGAGCATCCTGACCAGCTCCATCACTGTGTGGCACTTCTACAGAGGGACTATAGAGAGCATCCAGACCAGCTCCATCACTGTGTGGTCTTCTACAGAGGGACTATAGAGAGCATCCTGACCAGCTCCATCACTGTGTGGTTCTTCTACAGAGGGACTATAGAGAGCATCCAGACCAGCTCCATCACTGTGTGGTACTTCTACAGAGGGACTATAGAGAGCATCCTGACCAGCTCCATCACTGTGTGGTACAGCACCAGCACTGCCTCTTGTCGAAGGAGCCTCCAGCACATCGTGAGAGCAGCGGAGAATCCACGGGCCAGCTCCAGTCGACTGAAGAACAGTTTCATACACCAGGCTATCAGGAAACTGAACTGCCTCCCCTGCTCTTGAATTAGAAATTTGTCATTGCACAACCGTACAATTAAATTGTGTTCAGGTGTTCAAAGAGTTTTATTAATCGATTCATTTGTCAATGAACTGAAATGATTTCTCGTCCTTTACTGTTGAGCAGGGGGTGGGGAGTAAGGGGTGGGAGCGCAGGAAGGGCAGGGGAGGGAGGGAGTTCAGCTTCCTGACCGCCTGGTGTATGAAATTGTTCTTTAGTCGACTGGACCTGGCCCATGGATTCCACAGTCTCCTCCCTGAAGGACTTAAAGGGATATTTCAGGATTTTGACATTGGGCCTCATTTCCTAGTTATCCAGAGTGTTGTTGATGTCTGGAGATATTTATTTCTTAAATTCATGCAGTTCTTATATTTGAAGAGTCTAGTGGCGCTAGGCTAGGGCAAGGCTAGTGCATGTCTATGGTAACAGCTACCCTGCATTAAAAACAGTGTGACCCACTCCACAGTGCACCTGAGGTAAATCACTTATAACACCAGACTAACCATATAAATGTCTGTGTTAATAGAATCATTTTTCAAATATAACTGACCTTGTATGACATTAATTACCGCATTTTGAGGGACTATTTTCTCGCAGATCACTCCGCCGCTGACTTAGCTTGCAGCCACGAAGCTGATGCTGCTCAAATATAAGTTATTTTAAATGCAAAATGCTTACAATTATTCTATCGACACACACATTTATATCGTTAGTCTGGTGTTATAAGTGATTTACCTCAGGTGCACTGTGGCGTGCGCCAGACTGTTTTTAGCTAGCTGATACCATAGACATGCATTAGCCTAAGACTAGCCTAGCGCCACTAAGCTCTTCAAATATAAGAAATGCATGAATTTAAGAAAAAAATATCTCCAGACATCAACAACACTCTGGATAACTAGGAAATGAGGCCCTATGTCAAAAATCCTGAAATATCCCTTTAAGGACCGCCGAACCTCCACAAAAACATGGCAAAGACGTACAAAAGCATCCAGTAAAACAGTGTGGAAGACAGAAACCACAAATGCAGTTTGCAGAAAAAAAGCAAAAAACGCAGCTGTACCAAGAGAGAGGGAGTTTGCTACTTGTTTATTCGCCATAATATAATATGTATATATAATATTTTAGGCAAAAGAAGCCCATTGCTTGTGTCCATGAAAGGCGTTGTACAAAGTGAAGTGCAGTCTGACCTTTGCAGTGGGCGTACGGCATGTTCATCACATAGTCCTCTCCTCGGTTCAGGAACGTCAGCCGTGCCTCTCCGTCCAAAATGGCCGACAGAGAGTTCCCTGAAGGAAAGAAAAGATGAGGCATAAGACTCCACGACATAACACACACTGCAGTGGGAGTTTTCTCCTGTAACGTCCATCAGATTTAGATGAAACTGAGTGAAAAACAAAACCAACCAAGGCCACATTATGTCTCTTTACCATAAAACTTGGACTTGGCGAGGATGCTGCCGCTGACACAGAAGCCGTCCTTCCTGTTACTGACGTAGAAGGCTGAAACTGGAGGATGGTGAGAAACCTGACGAGAGAATATAAATATCAAATGACGAACTATCATGTTTACGTAATGCACAGAGAGAGAGCGCTGATAATTGCTGAAGCTTATGCCTCTCATTTCATAAATTTTTGTTTTCATTACGATGAAGCAGATACCTGTTCAGCGATGTAAAATGTTTTGCTGTTGGTTCTCTGATGGAGCCACATGCAGCGGTAAGTCTCTCCGATGATCGGGTTGTATGGCTTCTTCAAACCCTGTTACAATATTAATGATGATAATGATATATTTATTTTTATATTTACTATATAAAATATGAATAATTATATTTCATATACATTTTTCAAACAATATTTAAGTAATTATTTTATGGTATGACCAGAGTTCGATACAAGATTCGTTATACTGACCTTGGGTTTCTTGTAGAAGCCAGAGATGTACCACTTCACCACTTTCTTCATCCGGTCAAAGGCATTTTCTTCTACAGCGGCTCTGGGAAATTAAAAAAAAAGAAAAAAAGAAACTATAAATTATCTGTCCATCCATTTTCTCCCACTTTATCCGGGTCACGGAGGCAGCAGTCTCAGCAGAGATGCCCAGACTTCCTAATCCATGCACACCTCCTCCAGCTGTTCTGGGGGACCCCGAGGCGACACCAGGCCTCAGAGACATAGTCTGTCCCGTGTGTCCTGGGTCTGGGCCTCCTCCCAATAAGACATGCCTGGAACACCTCCTGAGGGAGGCGGAGCAGAAGGCATCCAGAACAGATGCCCGAGCCATCTCAGCTGCTCCTCTCGACTTGAAAGAGCAGCGGCTCAACTCCAAGCTCCTCCCGGGTGACTGAGCTCCTCACCATATCTCTAAAGGGCCAACCTCACCAGCCTGGAGACTAGTTGGAGACTCGAGTTACCGCAGGTCACAGAGTAGGGGTGTCACGATTTCCATTTTTTGAGTCACGATTATTGTGAGAGAAAATATTGCGATTTTACGATTATTCACGATTATCGACCGAATGACAGGAAAGAACTGATATTTTTAGTTTTTGTCTTTAAAAAGCTTTTTAGTACTTTTAAACTTGTAAACATTCACTGTTTCTAAAAATGAAAAATGCTTTAAGATTGTTTTGCATTAAAATAAATAGGCCTACATTGAAAAATACAAAAATATCATCATAATTTATTTTACTATATATTATTAGGCCACAAGCTAGGCTAGGTTTCCTGTTCTCTAAAGTTCTGCTGCTGCTTAATTATTTGTCAGATGTTTTGATGAACAGAGAATGAAACGTGTTTACAAAATGACTAAGGAGACTCTTTTGAACAGCTGATTTCCACATGTGCGCGGTTTCACTTTCCTTTCTGTTACGCTGAAGCAGAGTGGAGCGCGTTAGTTTTTTGTTTACATCCTGAGCCAGTTGTGGCTATTTCCAAACATTTGGACAACATTTTTGGGAATTCTGCAGTTCGTTACCTTGACCTGGACATTCACAGTGAAGGATTATCTCCAAGATGTTGTTTATATTCGACGTAGCCGATATCAGCGCCTTTTGCTGCAACTTTCTGACGACAGGGTTTGCATAACGGATGTTCCATCGACAACAACAACGCCTTGGTCATGTTTTGGATCCTAAGGAGGTCCCACTCTGCTGACTTCAATCGTTTTTGGGTGGATACAACACTGCAGGAGAGCGTCCTTCTGCCTCGCTCAACTACCGCTGAGTTTACGCTGTTTATGGCGTGCAGCGGCTCGTGCGTCAGCGTGAAAAGTTTCCGCGGTAAACCGTGGCTTCTGAAATTCTTAAAGATAACGTACCACGTCCTTTTATAATCGTGGTAATCGTAAAACCGGTTAATCTTGACATCCCTATCACAAACTTGTCTCGGACGTCCCTGGAGATAAGGCGAGTCTCCAGGTAGTCTCGGTGAAAACGTACTTGTTCGATTTCAGCTGAGACCACATGGAGTAGGGCTGGGTTTAATTAATTGATTTGAATAGATTTTCCTTTGAATAGCCCGATATTGATTTAAAATAAACTTAAATCGATTCTAAGGTCGTGGAAGCTGTGCCTATTTGGTGCAGAGAAGACGGCTGGTGAAATTCACGAAAGGTTGGTTCTCGAAGTTTATAGTAGGGTCGCGATGTCGGACTGGAGGGTCTCGGCCAGACTACGGCACTAACAGGTGGGGCTTCAATGAAAGGTAACGAAAACAAGATCTGAAATGGCCTGGTGCTGGTGAGGAATGGTAAGTCCTTACTCTGACAGGAAGTCCGCATGGTAGTAGTAGTCGGAGAGTTTGTCCAGGAAAGACCGCGGCTCCAGGATGAAGGTGGGCAGCACCACTTTGGACAGGTCCATCCCGGGGCGCACCTGCTTCAACAACGTCCAGATCAGGGACTTGTTCTCCTCGGACACGGTCTCCGTTTGGGACGCCTCTCCCGCCTGCGACACACATCCACAAATATCCACAATATTAACGAGAAAACTGCTGGAGATCCAACATTCATTTGCCGTTTGACCACAGGAAATCTTATGAAGGGTCTTGGCCTATGTTTGTAAGCAGTTTCTTTTCATAAATATGTGTTTTTGTTTAAGGCTAAGTAATGTGTAGTTATTATAAAGTGTTAGACCATATCATTCCCAACACGCTCTATTACACCGAAAAACACATAATATTGTAAGATTAACATTACAACCATATGATGAAGTCTAAAGCTTCACACGTGCATAATATAGCTATGTAAATGAGTTTACCTTCACTTTGACATTTTCTCATAAACATGTTTGGCATATCGCTGTAAACAAAACTGTATTCTGGGCTCCAGTGGGCGGCTAATTGTCGAGCTGTCAAAATATTGTTCTTGTTTGTGGAAAATAGTCACGGTTTCTCGCGGCGCGGCCCACTGCTGCTCCCATCTGTCTCCATCATAACAACATGTGCCTGAGGAGCGTGATTCAACCGATTGAATCATTTCGTTCATGAATAGAAATGGGGGAATAGAAAGATACGTATGGAACTGAAGCTGATGTAGACACAAGTATCGCTAGAACAAGACTGTTAGCCATTAACAACTAGACCAGGGATGTCCAGACTTTTTTCACATTAAGGATGGTCGATTGTCCATCATTTTGAGTCCACCAGACCCCTATAAGCCTGAATACGGACCTGATGTCTGAGTCGGGCCTTCTTCAGAACCTAATGAAGTCTCTGTTGGGCTTGTTTCACCAACAGAGTGGAGTTCTTTGCCCAGCTTACGGTCCTGGGAGATGTACAGGCAGTCTCCTCTCCCGTCTTAATGCGTTTGAGTCCCTACCTCTCCCAGCTCCTCGTGGGACTGCTCCATGTAGGGCGTCTCCTGCAGGTTTTCGTTGGGGTCCAGGTCGATGTAGGAGTCGTCCTGCCGCTCGGACGTGTCGCTGTCGCTCTCGTCGCTCTTCTCCAAACCCTCGGCGTCGGACTCCTCGTGATCCTGCTCCCGATCCGACTTATCCGAGTACAGGTCCGGGTCTTTGAGGTGATCGCTGTCGTTGAACCTGGGAAAGAAAATGTAGTCGATAAAACCGTGGAACCCGGCCGCTTTCCGGTCGCTCCGAGGCCGATACTGACATTTGCCTTTATTGGCCAGTAGGCTGTGTTCACGTGAATATTCTAAAGAGCCAATTGTTTAATATCGAGGAGGTGAACAGGTAAGAATTCAACTGCGTCAAAATGCTGTGATTTGTTTCATTGTGAAGGTGAGACGTTACAGGTGACTAGGGAAAACCAAATAATGTAGAGATATACATTTGAAACTTCTGCTGTACATGACTGATATGAAAATGCGAAAAAAGACATACGTCTCTTTGGAATCTCCTTGGTATCAGACAGGTCTCGGAGACATTCCAGGGACGTTACAGAAACGTCTCACAGGTTGAGGACAACAAATAGTGGGGTGGAAACCTCTGGGTAGCTCACGATTCGAGATACATGGCTTACAATAACGATAATTTCACGATAAGCCAATACTGTGATATCGATATATTTCACAAAAATATCACATTAAAAAAAAAAATACATACTACATATTATTCATCATTTACATTTATCTGTCAGCATTTACATTTAAATAAACAAGAAACCACAGTCCCCCTCCTGGAACCGCCACCTTAACGTGGTGGAGGGGTTCGAGAACCCGAATGATCCTGGAGCTCTGTTGTCGGGGGCTTGGTGCCCCTGGTAGGGTCTCCCAGGGCAAACAGGTCCTAGGTGACGGGTCAGACAAAGAGCGGTTCAGAAGCCCCTTATGAGAGACCAACAGGCCCGGTTAGAACCATGAGACCGTCCTTCTGTGGACCCACCACCTGCAGGGGGCGCCATAGGGGCTTGTGCAATGTGATTTGGGGAGCTCCAACAGCTGCCCCAACGAGCCGGCAATGGAAAAGTGGGAGAAAATGGATGGAGAAACCACAGTCCTATTTCAAAAGGAATAAATCAACCAAAAATCACTCTTATTCATAATTATATAAACTATTATTAAAAATAATATATTTGTGTGACAGTGTTTGGTCTAAGTGCTTAAAACTGTAGTGCTGCCCTCTACTGGTCTGACTGAATTCTTGATCATTATTGGCATTGAAGCACTGCTCCTTATTAATATGTATGACACGGATCATTAATATGCATGACATTATCAAAAGTATCGATATCGGAATAAAAAGTATCGTATTGTCCCGCAAAATATCACGATATATCGGAAAATCGATATATTGTCACACTCTAAACAAATAGTGTTCGCAATGTTGCCACAAATGCTTGAGACCGTGTAGACGTCTTGGAGACTCGGAGCAGTAATCGAACCTGTTCGTTTTCACCGAGACTACCTGGAGACTTTCCCAATAATAAAAAGCTGCAGGCCCAGAGCCAAAGCAGATCCATGACAGTGAGGCAGATTCGCCGTGATAGTGCGCCCTCTGCTGGTACGAGCAGATCCACAACAGTATTATTTGTTATATATTTTACATATTGTCATATTGTTAGGGAACAAAAATGACAAGCAATTTGTAAGTTGTTAGTTCATCAATCAACAGTTACGCTTTCCTAATTTGTTCCTAAGAAATTATTATTATTACCATTATTATTTAAGTTTTTTTCCATCTCCGCAACTCTCCTCCGGTGAGAAAGGCCAGTTTCCCAACCAGGGGTACGGGGACCCCAGCGGGTACTAGTAGTAATTTCAGATTAAAATAGAAAGTGAAAAACTGAGTAGCATTTCAATACAAATTTCAAAGGAAAGTTAGTTTTAATGATGTTTTTCAGTAAAAGGTTTGATTTTGAGAGTATTGTAGCATTGAGTTGCCTTGTGTATGAAATGCGCGGTATAAATAAAATTGCCTTGCCTTGCATTTGAACACACTATTAAATACTAGTTTAGTTGGTTACTTTGTAATAATATTGGCAAGATCCGTGAGGTAGGGGGTACTCGGAGAATACAGGGGTACTCGAGACAAAAAAGGTGGGGAACCACTGAGATAGGCCCTTACCACAATATATCCATAATCCAGCATTTGTCAAGTATTTGAGAAGCAGTTGATAAAAGTTGTTCACTCAGGGAGATTCGGTTGTGACCCATTGTGGGCGTTTCCCAAAAAGAAAAGAAAAAAAGACACTACAAATAATATCTTGATCCAAAATAATATCTAAAAAATCAATGTTGTAATAAATCCCCCATTAGCCTCAGTTCCTAAATAAAGCCAGGTACTGACTGGAAGCCCTGCATGTTGTGTGCTCGCAGGAGGCTGTAGAAGTTGATGGAGTGCTCCCCTCCAGTGGCCACAGTGGTGTCCTCTTTGCCCTCGCGGATCATGGTCCTCTTTAACAGACCGGAGCACTTCAGGGCCAGCTCCAGTGCATCCATCCAGCAGCGGCCTGAGGAGCAAAACCAGAGCAGCACGCCATCAAAAACATGCAAAGGACAGGAAATGCAGTGCCGAGAAAAAGTAAGTACACCATCTGGAATTTGTCACATTTCTGCCTAAATTGGTCACTAAATGTGGTCTGACCTTCATCATAATCACAGGAATGATTAAACAGTGTCTGCTTCAACTAATACCACCCAAACATTTCATCATATTTTTATTGGCCACAACATGTAAACATTCACCGCCACAGAATCAACACCGCCCGCCACATATTGCGTTTCGTGTTATTTTTTTTCGTTTTTTTTTTTTTAAACGCTATTTAAAACACACATCGTATAGAACCGCCACAGCGGTCAATTTGACTGCGGAGAGGGGGGTTTAAAATGCGGTGGCCCTAGTGTTAAGCTCAGTGGTGCAAAAAGGGCATACGCAATATATGCCTTTCATAGGGGCGCCGAAAGGATGGGGCGCCAATTAGTGATGCGTCGGTCGTGAACGATCCGGCTCTTTTGAACGAGTCTTTAGTGAACGATATGAACGGGTTCGCGAAGGTTAAGTATTTTTTTTATTCCTCTTTGGCTACAGACGAGGCGGCTACAGGAGCCCCGTCACTCACATCTTCCACCTGTTCACTCAGCTCCACTCTGCTCTGCAGCGACATCACCGCACACTGCCTCCTCCTCAGTCCGCCCCGTCATCTCCACCCCCACGAGGAGCTCAAAGTGAGCATAAGGCAACACGTTTGAGAAATAAAAGACCTAATGAAATAATAAACACGGTTACAGAGGAGATGCACCTCTTTCACTTGTGTTTTTTTCTTCCCTCTTGTGTGAGGGAGACAGAGGGGCAGAGGAAAAGCTTTTAGATTTGGGTGATGCCGAACTGGACAAAATGTGCTCGGTTACGGTGGGGGTTAAGAAGATTAACAAGCACGTTACAAAATTGAGAGAACGGGCCATAAAAGTTTTGTCACGTCTGCACATGTGCATGACTATTACTGTCTTTTTAGCCGCTGCCGTCTCCCACAAAGGAAATGACCACATTTGGATTACATTGCCCACTCTACAAATAAGCCCTAATACAGTTTTTGTCTGGATGCTCTTGATTGCACCAAGCATTTTGTAAACCTAATTGCCTAAATAAAGAACTATATTCCATAGTTAGTCAATTTAATTTAATGAAATGAGATTGTTGTTGATGTCTTTTCTTAATTTCGGTGTAAAAATCAGATTTAATTTTTTTTATTACTCAAATCAAGGGCAAGTTACAGTGGTCCTCAGCTGAAGCTAGGATCAAGGCGTCTCATTATGTCCCAATGCTGGACAGCGCTGCACTGTTCCCAATTAAAACTATCCCTACCAGCCTCACACACAGCAGGAGGCTCTGTCAAAGCACAAGAAACGCACAGCACACTCATTACAGCGGACTGTTTTAACAAAGCGTGTGGTCATGGCTGTCAGCGCAGATTTGGAATAATTATGCTTTTGTTATGTGGATGCTTCAAAATGGCTTTTACTCTCCAAACTGTAACCACTGGAGCAAACTGACGGAGGTGTTGCTGCTTCAGCCTCACTGCAAACACACACATTCACATGTAGGAGAGCTGCGTGAAATACTTTGAGTATTTATATTTTATTTAAGCAACTTTTTTTTAAATATACACTGTATATCTGGTCTCTTGTCATGGCCGCCCGTAGCATTTTGGTGCCCTAATAATGTTTGGTAGTGCAATGTAGAAATCGGTTGCCCTATTAACCCCCCGCCTGACCCGAGCGCATTTTCTTCACACAAATCTAAAAGCTTCTGGACTGGAGAGCAACACCGTAATGACCAATGGCCGCTGGCTTCTCTGCTTTGCGACGATGACACTGGAGGCCGCCATTGCTGTAGTACCGCCATATAGCCGCTAGGCCCCCATTGGAATCCATTGCACTTTAGACACGTTAAAAACAACTTTAATGCCCGGTGCCTAATTTTTTGGAACTGTCTACAGCTAGATATTCCTCCTGTGATTACGCTGGGTTAGACACAAGCAGAGGCACCGGGCTGGTTATCGTAGGATACATTTTAGAAATCTCGTACTTAATGAGGGTCTGACTGTTAGCATTGGAGCTGTGCGAGCTACACGTCACACAAGGGCCGAGTCTACAGTGAAGATCCCGCCCTTATGCCCTTATTAGGAACATGCTTCGTCAGAGCTGGGGAGGAGGAGTCTGTAAATCCGCCATGATTTCCCCTCGAATGTGGTCATTGTGGTGAACAGGGAGGAGTGAGGAGGAGTTGTTTATTATTTGTACAGTCTATGTGGTAATGACTCATTTGAAAGCTAAGACCTACAGAAGTGATGGTAACTTTTTTTTTTTGGACTTTGTCTTTGGTTTTTTTGTGTGCAATTTTTGTTGCACTTTGGTCACTTTTCTTTGCTTCTTTGTCGTGTTTTTGCCATGTTTTGTCACTTTCTTGTCATGTTTTTGTATGTGTATATATATCACACACATGTACACACACACATACACATAATATACAATATATCATTAGAACTAGATAAATACATGCCAGTTAAAAGCTAAGCTAAAAAGGTGGGTCTTAAGCCTGCTCTTAAAAACATGAACGTTCTCTGTGGTCCTGAGCTCCTCCTCAGGTCGTTCCAGAGGCGAGGGCCATAATATTGGAAAGACGCCTCGCCATGAGTCTTTTTGTTGACTAGGAGACCCCTGCTAGAGGAGCGAAGGGGCCGTGAAGGTTCATAAGGTAAAAGCAGTTCTGAAAGATAAGAAGGACCAAGACCATCAAGACATTTAAAAACCATTAAAAGAACTTTAAAATCGATCCTGAAACACACGGGGAGCCAATACAGCGACTCTAAAACCGGTGTAATGTGGTCCCGCCTCCTGGTCTTCATCAGGACACGAGCTTTCACATTTTGGGTAAAGTCAAACTGGAAAGAATGTGATTGGTTCAGGTGGAGGTTAAGAGTTTTTTAAGAGTTGGGAAGTAATGGTTTGATTGTTTGTGCCCTCCAGAACCTGAGTTTCTCTTCTCCTTCTCTCTCTCGCTCCCTCCCTCTCTGGACTAGTGCAACTGACACAACTATCCCCAAAATCTCCCCCGACTGACACCTGATATTTACTTTGCAAGCAATCAGGCCTGTCACAATCACTACTGCATTGACTTATCGCCGCACAAATACAATGAAGGACAATACATTTTGTTGGGAGAGACATTTTGTCGGACACCCGCAAGCTCGTGGCCTCTTACCGTCCGACTCCGAGGCGGCTCTGAAGATGAGGTGGCTGCTGGGCAAGGGCTGCGTGATGGAGCCCACTGCCTCTCCTTTAGGGCCCTGGAGAAAAAACAAGTCACTCAATTAGCCAGGACTAAACAAACACCAACCCAGGGCTTACAGGTGCATTATGCAACTTTATGTGGGAAAAAAAACAAGTTGATATTTGTGCGTATTTGACCTTGTAGTGACCCAGCGTGTGTGGTCAGCATGGCGCCTTTACTTTCCATCACGGTGGTCTCTACATCGCTCCAGGATCAATTGTTTGGAAGGTTTCCTCTGCTGACGGACCTTCTCATCAGAAAACCTACAAAACAATTGATCCTGGAGCGTTGTAGAGACCACTAACTTTTGTATCACAATAACCGTAATCTTACATTATTTTGTTCTGCACTGTTCAAGAGAGCGCGCTGTTCTCTGCAGTTCCGATGATTCGAAGGGTTATTTCAGACATGGTTTTTATCCACAAATAAATGGAACGGTTACAAAAGCAGAGAGAGAGAGAGCTCGACAAACAAAAAGCTTTTAAAATGCACGCACAGACTGGGATAATGACGAAGTGCAGATGAGTAGAAGAATTAAAAAAAAAAAATCACAGTGAGTGATTTGTGAGTGCCAGAGGCCAGCTTTGTCACAAAATACTGACCTCTTTACTAGGATGGACCGATATGAAAATTTTCTGCCGATATCGATATCCGATATTTGCCGATATTTATTTCGACATTAAAAATCAATAGAAAGGCTCACTCAAATGTTGTAAAGTTTGCAAATTGTCGTTCCATTATTGGAATGTCTTATGCTTATGCCTGGGACTCACTGTCTCACACTATGATGAAACAAACAATCCTTTTTATTAGAAAAATATTAAAAAGATCAAATGCAATGTTGGAGTGAAATGTCATTTTGTTTTTGGCTAAATATTTACTCAGACCTACTTATTATTATACTTTCACCCATGTCCTAATGGGAAACAGTGACACAGGGAATATGGTAGGCTACTAAACATGTAGCCTAAACATGTTTTAATTTTAAACAAATCTGATGGACTTCTGAGGACAGCTCTGTATGAAGCTTTGGAATTGCAAAAAATGGTAAAATGTCACTTTAACAGCATCTTATACTGAACTTATGAGGCCAGAATGTGAAGATTTAGAGTTAGTTTAGAGCAGTAGATTTACAAGATTAGCATGCGTTTTGAACCGCTTGTTTTCAATGTAAAATCTGCCAACGATCGCAAATGTGTCTAATTAAATATGCGCGAAAATGCGACATAACTCCTCGTTTTCACGGGTCATTAACATGACAAAAGTGGGCACAGTAAACGTGAATACAGCCATTATCATCACTGTAGTAAACCTACATGATGACAGAAAGCCAATGTTACGTGTTGTAGCCTTTAGCCTGTTAGAAGCTAGGCTATCGCTAACAAACAAAGTTATAAACCTGGCATCAGGACAGAGAAACTTTTGCAACACTCACCACTCACATGTAGCGACAATCCATCAGAAAAAGATTCATGTTAATCCTGATCAAAATAATGTCCATGGAGGCAGTTTTAGTCCAGTTTGTAACAGCAGCAGCTTGTGGCTCTGTATCTCTGTGGTGTCCAAGTGTCCGCTCCACTTTGTTTAAACTTAGTAAAAACATACTTTCTTTTGGAGACGTGTGAATTTATGCGGGAGTTTCTTTATTTTTAGGAGCCACTGTTTATTTCAGATCATTTGAATAAACTGTTGCCCCAGTCAGGTCAGTGCAGCCCGTATACACTGCTGCTGCATTCAAGTGCGCTATATGATGGCGCAGTAAATAATTAAAAGAAAAAAAATATCGGCCGATATTTTCCCATATCGGACCGATACCGATATGTGAAAAAATTACAAATATCGGCCAATAATATCGGCGGATATATCGGCCATCCCTACTCTTTACCCCCGCCTTAACCAAGTGCATTTTCTCCAGTTCAGCTTTACCCAAATCTAAAAGCTTCCCGAGCTGACAGCCTATAGACCAGTGTAGCGCCTTGTTTGAAAGCTAAGACATACAAAACTCATCTAAATGGATCGTGTTTTTGATATTTTTTGCCATTGCTCTTTTTAATGCGCGATTGTCAATTTCGTGTTACTTTTTTGTTGCGTTTTCATCCTTGTTTTGGCCCTTTTTTTAAGAAGCTTTTAGACTTGGGGTAAAGCCAAACTGGAGAAAATGCGCTCGGTAAAGGCGGGGGTTGAGAAAACTTTGACAAGCCATGCGAAGATTAAAGCCAGGGTATGTAAGATTACCTATAGGTCTATAAGATTAGACCTATGTGTCACCATATGAGGTAAACATGATTTTGTCATTGGATTTAACTAATAATTGCAATGTTGATTGAATGACCATTACTGTGAAGTTTCTTAAGACAACTCGGTTCGTGAAGGATGTTTTTGGACAGAAAATCTTTCTCAAATGTCATGATTCACCCTCCGTGACCCTCAGTTTGTGGATTCGCAAAGGAGCGTGCCTTTTGTGATGATTAGTGAAGAACTCAATTCAGCGTGAGAGCATTCTTAGTGTAGGGATCACGGTTATCTCATACGCTTGCACTCAGAACTGATAATGATGAAGAGGCACATGGACTCTGACAGTATACTGCAAAAGATAATGGGAGTGATTGTTTTTAAAGGAACAGGCCACATACTGAGATATGTTCGTACCTGAGCTTAGACGAGTTGATGCGTACCTGTCTGGTCTTTGTGCGTGTGCTCAGTCACGCAAAAAGACCAAAAGTGTTGTTAGCATTTGGCCTCTCCCAGCATATTCCTATAGCTCCAAACGGGGTGAAGTTGGAACGCTCTTCCACGGGCACAAAGACCAGACAGGTACGTATCAACTCATCTAAGCTCAGGTAAGAACATATCTCTGTATGGAAGAACGGTGGCCTGTTCCTTTAAAGGGATATTTCAGGATTTTTGACATAGGGCCTCATTTCCTAGTTATCCAGAGTGTTGTTGATGTCTGGAGATATTTATTTTCTTAAATTCATGCAGTTCTTATATTTGAAGAGTCTAGTGGCGCTAGGCTAGGGCAAGGCTAAAGCATTTCTATGGTATCAGTTAGCCTGCATTAAAAACAGTCTGACCCACTCCACAGTGCACCTGAGGTAAATCACTTATAACACCAGACTAACCATATAAATGTTTGTGTCGATAGAATAATTTTACCATTTGCATTTAAAATAACTTATATTTGAGCAGCATCAGCTTCGTGGCTGTAAGCTAACACAGCGGCGGAGTGATCTGTGAGAAAATAGTCCCTCAAAATGCGATAATTCATGTGATACAAGGTCAGTTATATTTCAAAAGTTATTCTATTAACACAGACATTTGTATGGTTAGTCTGGTGTTATAAGTGATTTACCTCAGGTGCACTGTGGAGTGGGTCAGACTGTTTTTAATGCAGGCTAACTGATACCATAGAAATGCTTTAGCCTTGCCCTAGCCTAGCGCCACTAGACTCTTCAAATATAAGAACTGCATGAATTTGAAAAAAATATCTCCAGACATCAACAACACTCTGGATAACTAGGAAATGAGGCCCTATGTCAAAAATCCTGAAATATCCCTTTAAGGCAAGAAAGTGTGGATTTTTCACGCAGTGGTCGTGGTGGAGATTTTTAGCTAGTTTTCTCCCTTAACATCCTAGTTTTCATGTCAGAGTAGAAAATGACCAAACTTACCCCATGTGATGCTTATTTTATGACGTTTTGTCTCGAACGAGGCGGAGATAACCCGGAAGTAGCTACAACATTGCGCATTTTTTCACAAACAGATTTTATATCCACGTGTTCTGAAGGGTCAAGGAGATGATGCTACAATCCAAATATGGTATTTTTTTCTCCTGTGAGACGCCCGGTACGGAAGAGCAGAGAAATGTGTCGTGCATGCGTTACAAACCCTAGTTTTCTTTTCAGAGGGGTTATTTAATATCTAATTCCCAGCCTGATTTATTCAGCAAGGCAAAATTGTAGTCTTTACAGATTTTTTTCACTTATTCAAAAACTAAACAAGATTCAAAATCCCCTCTGAAAAAAATTCTTTGTTACTTATATGTCAGTAAAATAAAACCATACATTTAAATCTGTGTCTATCCATCATTTTCAATTTTGCCGCTAAAAATATTGGCAATTTAGATTTTTATGCACAAAACACCTTATTTTTATATGAAAACATAAAATGATAGGAAACTTAAAATTTCCCTATTCACCTGCAGCGTCTCTCGCCTAAAAGGGACTACATGCAAGTTGGTCATTTTTATACTCACTACTGCCACCTCAGGTCTTACGCGTAACTGCAGTCTCTATATTAAGCTCGCTCATGCATGACGGCACTTCAGACCGAATTAACACCTTTTTGAGTGACAGTGCAGGATTTTAGAGGCAGTTGTGGTGAACAGGTCTGGGCTCATTCTACACATTAGGACATTGCTGGAACATGAAGGGGGAGGAAAATACATTAGAGGTGCACCGATCTGATCGGTCACCAATCATGATCGGCCGATCACGGCCTAATTTTTGTGATCGGTGAAATTGGCCGATCAAACGTAGATTTCACAGACTTTCTTACAGTAGATATTCTGGTGAAAACTTCCCAGTATAGCACTACTCTAAACTGAGTTTTAAATGTAATTTGTGGCTACACATATAGCACCACTCTAAACTGAGTTTTAAATGTAATTTGTGGCTACACAACAGCTCTGGATGTACTGCTCTCAGGGCCGGCTGTATCCCTCTGCGCCTGGAGGCTCGCCTCGTTTCCAGACTGCAGTAAACAAAACAACGATGGAGCTAGAGCTAACCCGCTACGCTTTAAGACAAAAGCATAATAAAGACTCGTGACCATAAATATCAGCGTATGGGACTTCTAACAGGAGGCGAAGGAGACGATGTGCCATTATTTACATTTGCAACTACCGCATGACTTCACATGCGCTCCGTAGGTGATACAGACGTGACATTTAACACAAAACCGTGCTATCTGAAACTACAATCAGAGGCAGGGGTCGTTGTCCTGTCTTATTTCGCTGAGAAAATGTGCTCTTTAGTGCTGAAGTGTCACTAAATGGCTGTTAGTCAAAAGAGAAAGTAAAACGCGTATGTGTTTGGCACTTCATGTCACCGTCTCCTTGTGGAAGTTTTCTTCTCTTTCTTCAAATATTGTCCGAAGTTACAGTCCAAAACCAAAATGATGCTCCTAATTCCACCGTGTTTAGGCTGAGAGCTCCACCGGCCTCCCCACTACCATCCATAACATCTGATCTGAAGCAACTACGCAAAGTAAGACAGGGATTTGATTGGCCGAAATAACACGCACTATAAAAATAATTTACTGTAAACTATAAAAAAATTATGACCATGAGGGAAATTCTGTAAAAGTTATAAAATAATAGGCGATAAATCAACAGCCTACAGCATATAATAATATCAGAAATAATAAATAATAATAATAAAGTTGGAGGTTAAACAGGACAATGTAGATTTCTAGCTAGTAGGCTATACAATATTCAAATATAAATATTGAAAATAAATTCACCCAATAAAACACTTTAGAAAAGCCCAGTATTTGTGTACTGTTAAATTATGAATCATAATAATCAATAACCATATGATCGGATCGGCAATGATCGGTATCGGCCGAACAAAATTTTGATTCAAAAATCCTGATCGGTGCACCTCTAAAATACATAACAACATTTAACATTTTTAAACTCCGTATAGTCCCTTTAAGTAATCTCACGAATGTCAGGAATAACGGAAAAAGGCCATTATGATTGGTGCCTATACCCAGCATAACGGAAATCCTGGCTGAGAACCACGGATTTAGTTGTTGTTTGAGGACATAAAAAAAGGGATCAACGAAAATAAAAGGAAAAGTTATCAGTAAATCAAATGTGGTTGTTTTCGCAAAGCTCTATATTACCATCACGGGCCGCACTAAACATCAAAACAGTGACACCAATAACACATGTAAATCTAAGGTTGATGAGGGTTGACCTTGACGGCCCAGATGCTCTGCTCCAGCGGGTGGAAGAGTTTGAAGCAGAAGCCGTCCTTTTTGGAGGGCCTCTCGATGAGCTCGCAGGCGTTCAGCAGCACCGTGCCCACCCACTGCCCGTTCTTATTGGTCTTATAGATGAGCAGCACCCCGGGCTTCAACACGCACCACAGCTTGGTCCAGCTCTTCAGTGTACCGCGGATCTGGAGACAGGCACATAAGTACAAGGGGTTGTGTTTGTAAATGCATATATGGACCCGTCCCCAATCAAGTTAGTGCTTAGTTGAAGCTCTATAGTTTACAGCTGCCTGTGTTTACGATACCGGGACCTGAATAATACCTTTTTTTTCTCTATACACATTCTACAATATTCATTATCTAGAACAGCCATTCCCAAAGTCTGGGACATCGCGGCCCCCCTAATCGAACCAAAATTCTCTCTGAGGCCCCAAAGAAATTTGTTATGATTTTACAGTTAAAATTACATAGAAAGCAACATCTAGCAACTAATCAAATCAATCTTTGTTATGGTACTTGTTTGTTAGACAAGCTTTGCAGGCCCCTTTGCAGTGCCTCTAAGGCCCCCGAGAGGGCCCCTGACCCCACTTTGGGAACCACTCATCTAGAAACATAAAGTTCATGCACTCCATTGAAATAACAGTCACAAACTCAGCTGGACATTTTCTCTAGCAGTTAGCATTTAGCCTTCAAACATAGCAAATTATGAAAAGGGGTTCAGCTGTTGTCAACCCACCAACCACATTTATGTGATATCAAAGCCTAGTAAACAATTATTAATGAATGGACAGACCCTATTTTACTATCAAGAATGAGCATATAAAGTTAGATACACATCCAATGACCACTAAACATTGTTATGTTCATGATAAAGAAACCACAGAAATGATATGAATGCCATGAAACGGGCATGTCCTCGCCATACTTTAGTGTAAGGCCTGGCTTCTCAATTCTCCATTCAGAACGCTCAGTTCAAACAGGTCCGGGAAGACGTGGCTACAGTAGATGCTTTGTAGGAACAGGCTCAGAAAGCTAAAGGCGTCGGGCTGGGTAGCGTTAAACAATACCAGTGAGGTATCGCATAAAAGGTTTAGGTACTACTTTTTCAGGAAATACTGTACAACATGTGTGAAGTACCTTGAGCCAATCGGCCATGACAATGACAGAGGGGTCAGTGATGGTGCTCAGCAGCTCTTTAGTCGCCCTCTTCTTCTCCTCCCTGTAGTTCTTCTTCTGGACCTGAAATGTGACAAACGATGAATGATTAAAACGACAGCTAAACCGTGATCAAACAATGACAAATACTAATATTGCAACTATGACAGCCACCAACCCTGATGAATACTGTGGTACACTTGAACATGATCGACTTATGGCGTTCTCAATGAACAGAAATCAATTGCGTGTTGGCATATTGTTGTTTTCTGTGAAGGTTTTGACAGCTGACCTTTAGCAGACGGATTACTAAACAAGCCAAACATTTCTCTCACTAACAGTAGCTAAATCCAGCGACCATAAGATTAAGAGTTAGATTCTTAAATATATTTGGATTTACAAAAGATGCAATGGTATACAACTGTGTAAAACATATTGTATATGTTAATGTGGAGGTGTTTGCTTATTAGGCTCAAGCGCCATCCGGGTAGCAAAGGGGTGTTATAATTGTATAGCACAAAACGAGCTGGAAGCGCTCGCCTCCCCTCAAACATGCACTAACGCACTCCTCTCGTCGTGCATGTTTCGGGCAGAGCCTCCACAGTGCTCCAGAGCCTGTCAATCATAGATTTAAGGCTCATTCAACCAAATTCTTGCGTCTTATGAATTATGAATGATGAATTTATTGCTGATGTACAAAAACCTGACTTTATTTGTGTGTGTGCTAAATATGCTAATAGAAATGCTAATAGTTTACAGTATATAGGAAACCCGTTTTTGACCAACCTGAAAAATACCTCACGATTCATGAGTGAGTCATAAAGTTTGCTAACCTTGAGGGACTCCTTCTTGGTGAGTTTTCCTCCCGATGTCGGCACATCTTTGTCCGATCCGTTGTACAACTTTGTCTCCGACTGAAATAAAAATGTATAGCTATGATTAGTTGATCCACCACAACGCGAAGCACAGATGTTCAGAATAATCAGAGTTTGTGCTCAGATGTTTACTCCAAGTCTGAAATATTTAGTGTTTGAAATGTGGCTGGAATATCAAGTTTGCACACACTGTTTTGCAGGTGGGAAAAGTAGATTTCATCTGTCATGGTGCATTTCGAAACACTAGGTAAAAACTAGGTAACAGATTTAATAAGTCGCCCCGGTGACAAGTGAAGTGAGGCAGCCTAAGGACACAGTTCAACTAGCAAAGAAAAAATTAATTGACGCTACTTTTATTTGAATATTTGTCGATACCGAATACTGACACAAGGCATTTGCTCTTATAGAGTGCATTTACAAGGGCTCGAAAATCCGGTTATTATCGGGAGTTTTTAATATTCCGGTTTTGTCTTTGATCATATAAACGCAGTTTCACGATTATAATTTGGTCAGGCCGTGTTTTCTTATAAAGCCTCCCAACAGTGGAACACAGTGCCTGAATCAATTCGCGAGTCTTCCTCATTTAATTCATTTAAAAAGAATGCCAAAAGTGGCTCGTGGAGACACAGACTTGTGAGCACTAGTTATATTGAAATGTATGTATTTTATGTATTATGTATGTATGTAACTGTCAGGATATTTGTGATTTATCACGTGTTTACATTTTGTGAATTGCAATGCATTTGTGTGTGATTGAAAAATATATTCTCAAATGTACTCGTAAGCATTGACATGTGGTGAACTGAAGCATGTGTTATAGTGTGACTTCCTTAGGAAGTCAGACCCTTTGAGTAATTAAGTGACCTGTGAGATAAGATAATGCTGTTTATGTTTACACAGAGAAGAATACAAGCTAAGAAGTGTGACTTTTCCTTTACGATGGGCTGTTAGCCTTCTTTGTAAATGTTGCTGTAGAGAGGTTCACGTGACCTGTGTTGACCTGTCATCCTTGGTTCAAGGAAGGAGGAGGATACCGATTATTTACTTGTAATTTGTGTAAGGTTTATGGCTCCCTACAGCAAACAAATGGCTCCAACGGAAATGTACCAGCCCCATCTTGACTGAAGGAGCGGAAACTTACTGGGGGCTGGGGCACAGGGGGTGGTACCCTGGAAGGCTGAAAAAGGGGCATGGCTATATTTTGTATAAAGTCTGTAACATGTCTGTATTCTGTGGGTTTTGAAGGATTTAGCAAGCTTGTGGGCTGCAAAATCCTGCGACAATGCCACCTTGTATTACAAGTAAAAAGTTGGGTAAATTGAAAGGTTCTGCAGCGCTGGCAGAGGTTGCAGAACTTTGTGACAATTTATCCCCTTGCAAGTAAAGACGATGATTCTGGCTTGACCTTGTGTTTAAATCTGTTTAATTTCTGGGGCAGAAGTTAACAGGGCGTTTCTAAAGACTGCTGTGCAAAAATCCTAACAGTAACTATATTGTGTTTTGTAAATTGCTGTGTGATTTTAATCCTGTTTTTTAGGCTGGCTTTGACATCTGCCAAAGGGTCTACCGATGAAAATTAGCTTCTTCTGCTAACTCGGGCATATTTACATTGTAAAATGTTGATTAATGTGCACTGTCCCTTTTCAAATAAATAAATCTAAAAATCTAAAATCTAAAATAAAAACCCAAAATAGCAGTTTCCCGATTTTGAGAAACCCGGATTTTCTGGCTGGGATTTTCTGTCAGTAACCGGGACTTCATTTACACACCATTTATTGCACATGCGCAGTTAATCGTAAACAAACATGGCGGAGGCGAGTCTGAAGAGCTCCTGTTTCTGGAGTCAAGAGGAGACGGAGTTTTATATTTTAACCATAAAAGAACTAAAAGTAGTGAATATTTAAGATGGAAAGAAGCATCGTAATGTGGATTTATGCGAAACTGTCGGCGACCGTTTCAAGACGGCTGGTTTTCCTCCGGACGCAGAGAGGAGTCGACCACAACACAGAGCACAACACAGTTTTTCCTCCACTAACTATCGGTGAACTCCATCAGCTCCACTCTCTCACACCGGCCCCGGCTTTAACCTTCTCCCAGAGCTCCCTGGTCCGTGTTGGTGATAAAGACAGACCCAGGACGGGTAAAGGTCGGTTGTTAAAGGATAACATTAAATCGCTATTTATCATACTGGGTCAAGCTGTACAGTCGTACTATCTCTGTCATAGCCTTGACTGTGGTGCTCAGGCGCCCACTCTCAGCCACTGAATGTTTTGCTTGTGTATCAGTATGACGCTCTTAGACGGTATTTATCCCTCTTCTGTGGAAGCATAGACAGACTTGAATAGTAGAACTAGCGCAATGTCTCGAGTTCATGTCTCCGGGTCCCGTAACGATGGCAAATAAACTTCTCCTACATAAGACATCCTGACTGCTGCCTATTCTTCATCAATCCTCTCGATCATCATTGTTATTTCCCTAGCAGTCAGGAATTATCCACAATCTGCCGTCACTGCCGTAGCTCAGGATGTAGAGGACGAGCAAAACATTGATCCCAAAGTGACTCAAAAGAACAAGCCACACATTTATGCTTTTAATATTTTCACCGTATTGTGCTAAAAAATGTAATGTATGCGCCTGCGCGGACAGAGCTTAAATTCGAAAAGCCGGGTTTCCTTATTTGATCATGTAAACAAGGAATTTGAGTTTCCCGATTTCTCAGTGTCATACTGTATAAACACCATATCCCGAAAACGGCCATAACCGGAATATAGCGAATAACTGGGAATTTCGAGCCCTTGTAAACGCACTCATAGACTTGGTCATAGCAGATAGGTTAGTAATGAGTTATTTTACTTAGACTACTTAATAATAGTATTTTCCGTTCCGTTAAATTCTGTTAATTTATACGAACATTTCTAGAGGTGCTTGTGGGTATGGTCCGTGTTGAAACGGCCGCTCTGGTGGGTTATAGGTTCTCTTTTGCCGGTGGGGCAAATCAAAAATCAAAGTATGATGTTGCTTAATGTAGGATTGATAATGTAATTTAACATGTAAAGTTGGGTCACGGAGGGGTACGTTGTGTGTGTGTGTGTGTGCGCTGTGTTCCCGGGCTCTTGTGTCTTGTACTTTGTAACATGCTCCCTGTACTATTGTGATTTAATCAATTGTTTTTATTTCGTTGTTGTCGGGGGTGGGCGCTTATAAGCTTTTGCTTCAGCCCACTCCTTTTGAGCAGAATTTTAACTGCTCAAATAAACTAATAAACTAAAAAAAAATACTATAGTTACTTATTTTACTACTACTACTCGATTGGCTTTTAACATTAGCCTAACAAGAACTCCATGTGGACACTTTGGTTATTTTTTGCTCCAGCAGCAGCACAATTTTGCTGAATATGGACATGCTGTACCTATTTATTTAGCTGTTTCCGAGTACATTTCAGTCACTGGATTTGTTTTACAGATGCATTAAGTCCCTGAACATGAAGCGGCAAAAAACCACCAGAGCTGTTAGCAGCTAGTTAGCAACATTAGCTGCTCATCTTGTAAACACCGCAGACCCGGCGCTGGGAGGGATTCAACCTCTGTAATAAGGTGCATAACACAACAGAGAACAATACGACAAACAAGAAGAAGATGGACTGTTGTGGAGTGGAGGGAGCTGCGCGTGAGGAAGAGGAGCTGACCCGCCCTGAAACAGGGACAAACCCAGGAAGGGTTTTGTGAGGAGTCAGGTTTCTTCAGGGTTCTCCAGTTTCCCCGACCTCCAAATGGTAGCGCGCCAAGGCGAACCCAATACCTGAACGCAATGAGCCTAAAGAGCATATACTCTTTGCTCTGCGCTGCACGTCCTGTGGCATCGGTTTCTGTTATGGGGACCACATTAATCAGTACAAGTACAGACATGAGGTATCGAGCGTCCCAAAAATTAGGGACGCAGATTTATGGTCCTGACACACGAGAGGCAATGTCGCTTCTCTTCAATTCATTTCCAATGGAGCTAGCACGACAAGGTGAAAATAGTCCTACCTCATCCCGCTATGCGACAGGCGACATTCATGCATGTGAAATTTCGTGCTCGTCCACACGTTTCAATGCGATACAAGAAAGTTGAGAAATATTGAACTTTTGTTGCTGTCGCCTGGCATTACAAGCAGTCAGCGAAAACATTGATCTAAAAGGGTAATTCAGATTGTTAGAACACTTAATATCCAGCCATATCGTCTTCAAATTCAATGTTTTCCCCCTTTCAAACAATCATGAATGTTCCTTCATCTCCATTTTCATAGCTCAACAAATCTGTATAAACTTGTGATCTGTGCTGAACACAGTGCGATGTGTGTCGCTTCCATTGATGCCCAAGTTTTATCACGTCCCGTGTGTTGGTTTTCACCTCAGAGGCGATGTATTTCACCATTCACTGTTTGTCGATTCCCATGTGTCGAGTCCATTAGCCATCCATCCATCCATCCATCCATTTTCTTCCACTTGTCCGTTGCCGGGTGGTGGGGGCAGCTGTTGGAGCTGCACCAGCCCTATGGTGGGTCCACAGAAGGACGGCCTCATGGTTCTAACCGGGCCTGTTGGTCTCTCATAAGGGGCTTCTGAACCGCTCTTTGTCTGACCCGTCACCTAAGACCTGTTTTCCATGGGAGACCCTACCAGGGGCACGAAGACCCCAACAACAGAGCTCCCAGGATCATTCGGGCGCTCAAACCCCTCCACCCCGGTTAAGGTGGCGGTTCCAGGAGGGGTAAGCCATTGTCCACATGTGGACTATAAGGACTCGAGTTAATTAATATGCACATACTAATCTAAAAATAAATAAACAAATTGAAAAAAACTCTTATCTTGAAGCACGACTTGGAAGTGACTTCTGTACCCACAGCTGCCCAGGAGCCCTCTCGAAAAAATGTGGCCATTCAGTGCTAACCACCTCCTCTCCAGTCTAGCCAGGCAAAAGAACTGTGCAGCACTCAGGGTGGAGTTCTACACATTTTCAGTCACAGGGCAGCTCAAATTGAAACTTTTTTTAAGTCCAATTTCTGTTTTCTCATTGCTTTTCAAAATATGCTACGGATACATCACCACCAAACGCGGCATGAGAAAGCCAGTTCTGCACTGCCGTCAAATTAATGTTGACCAGAAGATTATTAAACAGCCCACTTTAGGGAGCTGGAGCTGTTTACTGTGGATCCGAGGATGAGTCACGTCTGAAAGCCTGCAGTGGAGAGGTATGCTCGAGCTCCCATAGATTCTGGTCTCATTAAAACGCAGAGGATTATGGCACAGACGCTAATGATTGACAGATAAATATAGACATGTATTAAACTTACCTTGCTTTTGGAAATGGAGTGGGCGTCTTCTTTCAAAGGCAGTGGTAAGAGGTCCTCCTTTACCCTCTCGAAGCCTGAAGCAAAATAAAACAGAAAAACAAAAAACATTTACTCATTCATATGCTTCATCTTAAAAGCTTTAAAGCACCTCAGCATTCATGTTTTATAACTTAAAATAAGACCAAAGACATGGCCGTGTACTTTCACCAGCAAACACTGGATTCGAGAGCACCACCTGGGCGCAAGATAAGTCAGACCTAACTCTTACGCTGGTCTTAGCTAAGGTCGATGTAGAGACTTTACACCAAGTGCAGCAGCTCAACTTAAAGGGGGGTATTATGTAAACTCGACTTTTTCAAGCTTTATATCATGTTATTATGTCATTCCCTCATTAAACACATGCCTGGAGTGTTGCCTTGGCTCATTCACATATTTTTGAGTAATCAGTAAAAACTTAGCAGCCATTTTAGGTGTAGCTATGCCTCAGTCCTCCTAGGAACGCCCCACCTCCTGGAGACGCCTCTGGACCTTTCGTCACCAGCCAAGCACCAACCACTGCTCCTCAGCTCAGCAGAGCCCCTCCCCGCACAGTAGTGTTGTTTAGTAATGCCACAGCAGTGTGCTGAAGGGGGCGTGTCGGAAAGCTTCTTAAAGAGACAGAGGCCTATTTCAAGACGTTCAGTACAGCCATTTTGAGAGAGCAATTTTATTCAAGGCATTATTTTAATTTACTGCATATACAGACCAACAGAAGGTTACGTCATCATTGTAGTATGCTATAGACTGGTGCTATGTGATTGAAAAAAGCATAATACCCCTCTTTAAGACCAGTCACAGCTGCGTCTGGTCTTAACCTGAAAACAAGAAATACTGTAGTTGATTCCGGGTAACACAGATATTTTGTTGCATCCAAAATAGTAAGAGCTATTCCTCCGATAGACTAGTTTTCCTTCCATCTTGTTTATGCATGGCTACATGTGCTTTTGTGTCGGACCTCGTCAAAATAAAGCTATTTCTTGACATTTCAGCACCGGTTGTTTCCGTTTTGTTTGGATTACTTTTAGATGGTTTTAAAGACGAGACTTGGCTGTGCGTTTGCGTACATGTTCCAGGAAGGTGGCGGCAGCAGCCAGGGGGCTCCAGCGAGTAGACTGTCTCCACTGCCAAGCTGTATCAGAGCCAAAACCGAGGGGAAAGAGCCAGCCGCAGGAGCAGTCGCCAACACAAGTGCCAACAGAGAGAGTATCTCCTGAGGCAGCTCCTACAAAGTTAGCAGACACATGATGTCCACCTTCTACAACTCATTTATAAAGAGCACACTAAAGCTCAACGCACACCAGAACGCAGCGCACTGCTGCACGTCCTCTGACGCGCGTCCATGTGGGATTTCAACACACAATGGAGCGCGCCACGTCATGGCACTTGAGAGGCTTTTCTCAAACCGTGCGGGGCTCTAAACACGTGATATATACATTCATCATAAATAAAAGAAGACACGTATGTCCGTGTTGCAGAGAGAGAGCAAACCTGGCTCTTTTTTGTAGGGTAATAGTGAGTTGGCGACAGACAGGAGTTTAACATGCTTCCCCTGATGCCTGAGCCCTGACGATGGTTTCTCTGTCTCCGCGGCTTCTCTCGTCCAAACAAACAAAGTTTAGGACGGTCTCCCTGTTTGTCACTGACCAGACCCGCCTCTGTGCCTGTGCAGGAGGTTAAAAGCCTGTGTTTTCCACCGCGCCGCCGCGTCTGGATTCAACAAATCTGAATCGTGGCGCGGGGTCCAGCGTCGCCGCGCGTCACTGCAACCTCGGTGTGCGTTCTCTCATAGAAAATAAAGGAGGCGGCTCTTTTGCCGTGCGTCAGGGCGTTTTGGTGTGCGTTGGGCTTTACATTCTCGTTTGTCTAGGATCATCGGAGTCCAGGTGAAAACTCTTTCCTACTACTGTGATCAGTGGAAGGTGAGGACAGGTACTTCACTTCATTACTTCAGGTAAAGTACAAATATTATGCCAATACAAGTAAAAGTCACACTGTCAATGTATTGAATACTGAAGTATTTGCAGGGGAAAATACGTACATGTTCAAAGTAGAAAGTACGGCTGGACGATTTGGGGAGAAAAAAAATCCCTATATTAATCGATTCCAATTTATGATTAGATTTTGTTTTGTTTTGAATTTATTTATTGGTTTATTTGGTAGGGACAGTGCAAGTTAATGAACAAGCCACACCGGATTGTAGCCTTGGGCTAATTTGCATCCGTCGTCCCCCATGCGCACTCTCAAACACACTCACATTCATCCTGGCCTATTGTACATGTTTTTAGTGGTAGGGGAAACCGGAGTGGCGCAGATGGTAGAGCGGGTCGTCTCATGATCGGAAGGTCAGGGGTTCGAATCCCGCCTCCTGAAGGTGCACATTGTCGTTGTGTCCTTGGGCAAGACACTTCACCCACATTGCCTCCAGTGTCTGCGTACACTGGTAGCCCCTAGGAGAGACCAACAGGCCCGGTTTGAACCGTGAGGCCGTCCTTCCGTGGACCCACCACCTGCAGAAGGAGCCATGGGGGCCGGTGCTATGTGACCTGGGCAGCTCCAACTGCCCCCACGACCCGGCAACGGACAAGTGGAAGAAAATGGATGGATGGATGGATGGAAACCGGAGTACCCGGAGGAAAACTACGCAGACACGGGGAGAACATGCAAACTCCACACAGAAAGGAATCGAACCCGGACCTTCTAGCTGTGAAGCACGAGCGCTAACCGCTGTACTACCGTGCCGCCAATGAATGAAAAACGCTATTGTCATTATACAATTGTACAACGAAATTGCGTAGATCAGGTGCCGCTGCGACTCTGTGCACCTCCACTTGCCCAGCATGTTTTCAGTGGTAGACGAAACCGGACCCCAGAGGAAACTTACAGACATGGGGAGAACATTCAAACTCCAAGTTCCAGGTCTCACAACGTGACTTCCTTCGTGATGTTACATGGTGAAAAAAATGGACTACCGATGAAGCTACCAGCTTGTAAGAGGGGTCCTTCCCTGCACCAAGCTGTGAGTCTTGCCCAGATACCTCCTCGAGTCTTCGTTTGCCCCTTTTTGTTTCCTGTAGTGCCCCTTGTGCTGCAGGTGTGTGTGTGTGTGTGTGTGTGGTGTGTGTGTGTAGGTCTCAAATGTTGCTCAAAGACCTAATGATCATCAGCTAGCTGTTTGTTTACTTAAAAGACATGGGAAGTTTATTTGTAGAGCACAATTCATAGCCAAGGCAATTCAGAGTGCTTCACAGTTGCATAAAATAACAAGAAGGCAGATCAAAGAAATCCATAAAACATCAACATCAATTACTTACGGTAAAAGGCAAGAGTGCAGATAAAATACTTTCAGTTTTCATATGCACGGGTAAAAAGAGCTGTTTTCAGCCTGGATTTGAACATTGTCAGAGTTGAGGCCTGTCTCACATCCTCATGAAGACTGTTCCAGATTTTAGCTGCATGAAACTGTAAATAAAGCGGTTTACTTCAGGGCCAGTAAGGACCCAGTAAATAAAATCCCCTGAACCTTACAAAAACATGGCAAAGGTGCACAAAAGTATCTTGTAAAACAATGTGGAACACAAATGAACACAAACAGCAAATGCGGTGCTAAGGGAAAGGGAAGCCGCTGCTTGTTTACGCGCCGCCATGGAGACCAAAACAACAAATGTGGCCTTTTCTGCACCAATAAGTAAATATATCGTGCGGTTGAGCAGAAAACTGTTGCCAACTCTGTCCTGCAGAAGAAGCAGACAAGCTTGACACCTCTAAGCCTCACAGTACACAACATCCCCATCTCACCCCTTACTAGGGATGTAACGATATTGACAATATCGCGGTAGTAAAAATGCCTCGATATCGTCGTGGTCTTGTTACGATATTTAAACGGACAGTTATCCGTCAAAAACAACTTGAATAAGTAGGATCCCGCGGGAAAAAACATTGTAAACTACATAGACCATGATCCTTTGCGCTGCGACGTCACAACAAATGAGCTGTTGAGCCAATAGGAGCGCATGTTGTACGCTGTACTGTCCACACAACAAGTGAACATGGCGGTTAGCAGCGACCAAAGTGGGGCTCCCGTGGATATTGATGAAAACGCCCCCGAAGTTGTGCCAGCCCCTGCAGCTTTTAAGTCAGACGTATGGCAGCATTTTGTTTTCCCTGTGTCAAAAAATGCTAAAGGAGAGAGGGTGGCGGACAAACAATGGACCATGTGCAAGCACTGCCACGCGAAATTACGATACATCACGGGAAACGCCAGCAACATGCGGAGCCATCTGACGACCCATCACCTTTTTTCTGGAGGTAACAGGTGCGCATTGCTCGCAAAGCTTGCAGCTCAGACCGGGACCTAACGAAACCATCCGGACCAGAGGAAGCCCTGCAACAGTACGTGCCCTGCCCAGAGGACAGCCCGGGGACAGTAGACCCTGTGCACCGCGCTCACTGTGGAACATGCCGAACCTGTCCGGACCGAAGATAGCTGTGGTGCTGCTGTCGAGGTTTTGTTTGACCTCTGGGCCCTCGCAAGCATGGAACTTCAAATCAGAACATGGAGCACCTGGACCTCGCTCAAGCCCAGGTGAGTCCCTGTACACTGCAGCGGGGCGCGTGTGAGGCGGGGAACTCATCTACACAAACTTTGCCCTACAGCATCGCAGCGCAACAAACTGAATCAAAATCTGTCCATGAATATTAACACTGTAGCCTAGTTTCATGTTTAAAAGCACCAATGAGGATTATATGAAATGTGGCAATGCATTGTTTTTGTTTACAGTTCTACTTGCTCAACGGTATTGATGTTAATGACTTGAAGTTGCACTTTAAAAGCATTAAGTGATCAGCGTTTACGTATGTTTTTATGCTCCATGAATATAACAATAAATGGCCTAGTGACTGGCAAAAGGAGTTTAAATGTCCGTTTTTTTATTATTATCATCATAAACTCAATATCGTGAGCTATTTTACAATACCGTGAGCCTCTCCACAATATCGCAATAAATATCGTACCGTGAGCTCAATATCGATATCGTATCGTATCGTGAGATTATGATATCGTTACATCCCTACCCCTTACCTTCTTTTCAATCTATCAAGACGATGGTTCTTGAGATGATTGGACTACGCGATTATTGAGATCTCGATTAGAATGAAATTCGACTCATTGTCCAGCCCTAGAGCTAAGTGCCATTGTGTTTATACATGAGGTACGAGAAATAACACTGCAGCTTCGAGGTGCGAAAAGTGAACAATATCGGAGCAAACGAGTCGAGGACAGACGTGATCTTCGCAAGAGATGATAGAAATATGATCATACGGACAACAGAAACAGAGATGAACGTTTAGTTTGATGAGAGGAACAGTAATAAGGTTCCATACCTTATGACACTTGTTTAACCATACCATTTGGAGCTAGAAACTGGGCACTGTGTCTCCAAGACATCCAGACCAATCAAACAAATTGAATCAACGGGCGACGATTCGGACCAAGACGGTGTTGTTGTGACTACCTGTCCTGCGCAGTGTGTCAACATTTTCGCGACTGAAGTGCGACGTCATGGAGTTGTGGAAGCGCTTCAATCAAAAGGTCAGTCTAAATGGAGAGTCAAATCTGGGCCAGTGAGTACAATCCTGTTACATAACGTTACGGAGGAGGGACACGGCTTTCGAGGACACTGGAATCAGGCCAAAAGGCGCCACGAGATACGACAGAGGGTGCTTTTAACGTATTATGCAGTTGATGGAAATTCAAATTTTAATAATTGGACTCATAGCAATCTTAAAAACAAAATCAATGTCGTTGGGAAAATCAAAATGAGCAACCTTTCTTTAGGTCCAATGCAGTGGATGTGACCTTTACTTGGCCCTCTGGTGTGCGCCTGCTCATGGTTAAATCTGGTCACTGCTGCTGAGCACCCTGTAGTTTAATCCAGAGTGCTTTAATATTTGATCCTTCTCTCGGCAGACAGTTCACAGACAATTAAAAAAACAACGTATTATTTTTTATATTGTACTTGCACCGTGATGCACCAAACCACGGGTCCTACACCGTGAACCGAACCGTGAGCTGAACCCACTGTCCACTGTCTCTTGAATTTTATTCCCTGAGTTTAACCTATTGTAGATGTAGTCACTCATTCTGCTGGTGCTCTGGACAACGGGCTCACTCCTTTATGTACACTGCAGCGAGTAGGAAACTTTGCACTTCACTATATAGTCATTACAGTGGTTCCAACCCTGCGGGGCGCCTGGGATTGCAGACGCTCAGATTTGTCTGATCAAAGGTCATGAGTAACAATCATCAAACATGACTGAGAAAGGAGTATGGGTGCATAAAACACTCCAATTGCAGTTTGTTTGTTTGAAATTATTTTTAGCATTCATTGTTTTATACATTTGTAGTGGTTTTTGGAATGGGAGGGGGCGCAACCCGACTACAGCATGTGCAGAGGGGACTTCAAGTAAAAAGGTTGGGAACCACTGGTCTACTAGTGACGGGTTATAGGGACTTGGGTGGACATTTTTTTGTAATAACTCCTAATCTCAGAACAGCAAAAGTGGAGACTTTTCGGCCGGGTCACAGCTAGTAGATATATACAAGAGACATGGCTTGAACGGTCAGCCCGAAAGCACTCTAATTGCAGGCATCAGTCAAATCACTGTCTCCCAGTCCCTGAACTCATCACGCGGCAGGCCATCTGCTCACACTCCACACACATCTCCATGACAACAATGGCAGACTCAAAACAACTCAAGGGAGATGAAGATGGCGAAGACAGAGGCGTCATGAGGGCAAGGAGTGCAGCACTTGTACACGCTAAGAACAATAGGTGCCAAGTTGCTGTAAAGAAGTGTGGTCCATGGTTCATAGCGGTTCATAGCGGTTTTCATTCATGCACAAACGGGTCGTATTTACTTTACAGCCTTTAGTAATACTGGTAATAAAATAGAAATATCATAGTAGCTATAGAGTAAAACATTCATTTATCACAGCTCTGATATATAAAGAAATGACTAAACCACTTTGACTGAGGTTCCTATCTTTTAAGAGTAACTAACCCCCACATGCAGATTGTTGCATAAATGAGTATCTAATAGTGTTGTCTACATGTCTCGGTCAGTATTTTGACAGTTCAGTGCATATTTATGTAAATCCTGCGACTGCCGTGTGTGATTGGCACTAAAGATGTTTTATCACCATAAAAACTGACATCCTGACCTTTGCAGGAATAAACTGCAGCATAAGAATCTGATTCAATAGTTATACACCTTAAATATCAATCACAGCAGAGTGATGAACAGTGTGTAAGAACTCATCATCACTGGGTCTGACCACCAGGCTCTAATGTTGTAGGTGGTTTTGGAAATGGAATAGGCCCATACTCACACACTACATGTGTCAGGGGTGCTGCGAGCCACTGTGGTGGCCTAAGCAGAAATGTCTGATAGTGAAATGAAAAAATGACTGGAAATGTATAGGGCAATTTCCACGTCTTTGCAACCCTAGGTTTGTTCATGGCCGTCCATACAGATGCCGACTGTATACTTAGTAGGGGTGTCCATGGTTAACCGGTTAACCGATTACCGATTAACCGGTTAACCGTTAAAAATTGCGTAACCGAGTAAAAGCATTTTGCTCGGTTAACTGGCGTGTATAATTTGCCATGCCATCTAAAATACCTGTAATACATTTTTGCACCACCAGAGACCGCCAGAGCGCTCCGAAACATTTGTTCACGAGAAGCAGTCATCCATGGCTAGCTAGTTTAACTTTTCAATATGAAGCGAGCCATAAACAGCAGGGGGGGGGTTGGTTAGTGCGCACACTAATGGTTAACCGAGTATTAACCGCTAAGGGCCTCGGTTAACGGTTAATGAAAACTTGAAAACGTGCAGCACTAATACTTAGTAAGGCCTAATCAAATTAACATGAATTTCAAGTACCTGGGTGTTCACCTCAACAATAAACCGCCCCACAACACCAACGCCCTGTACAAGAAGGGCCAAAGTCGCCTCCACTTTCTGAGGAGACTGAGGTCCTTCGGAGTGAGCAGGCCTCTGCTCAGGACCTTTTATGACTCTGTGGTAGCCTCTGCTCTCCACTACGCTGCCGTGTGCTGGGCCCTGGGCAGCACAGAGCGGGATAAGAACAGACTGAACAAGCTGGTCAGGAGGGTCAGATCCGTCCTGGGCTGCCCCCTGGACTCTGTGGAGGTGGTGAGGGACAGGAGGGTATTAGCCAAGCTCACCTCCATCATGGACAACACCTCCCACCCACTGCACGGGACTGTAGAGCTGAGCAGCTCTTTCAGTGGAAGACTGAGACACCCTCAGTGCAAGAAGGAGCAGGTCCTTCATCCCCACTGCTGTCAGACTGAACAAGACTGTAGAGTAACATGTGAAATAACCTCTTTGCAGAATACATGCAAAATCTCTGTATTTACATCACTTACCTGCGTCACTTTATCAACCACTTGCACTATGATGTAAACCTGCACTGCTGATACTGACATTTTCTATTATTATTTACTGTTTATACTTTTTGTCCCCACAAAGTCAATTGTAGTCATTGTATATAAGATACCAGGATTTACTATTTGTTTTTCACATATCCTGCCTATTTGCACACCCTGAGTGTTTCTGAGAGCTGAATGTAACAAGTGAATTTCTCCATTGTGAGATCAATAAAGGCTATCTTATCTTATCTTAAGATAAAGTAGAATGGCAGGTGTGTCCCATTTCCTTATCAATATCATCCCTGTTATTACACTATTGATCCTATTACCATGCTTTTGCCATTGTGTAGACTTTATTAAAGCACCATCTGACACATGTACACGCATACGACTGGCGATGGGAAACACTAACGCAGCTAAAACACAATGCAGACAGACGCAATTACTTGCAAGTTCAAGAATTCCGCTTTAACGTGTAAGCAGCCGATGGGCCGTGCTGTGCAGCTGAGTCTGTGAATCATTTATAAACCTTTCGCTGAATCTCCTTCACACCTCTCAGTCTTTATTTATTTATTCAGCTCTGAACCAACAGCAGTGCTCATTAGAAAGGCCTGAGGTAGTCTGCTGTTCTCTGATAGACCATGCCCAAGAATTGATATCCAATCAAGCTTCGGTCACTCCTCACAGCATCAGTCGGGTTTGATCTCGATTCAGTCCCAGAATTTTTGTCGCAGCGTCATTTGTATATGGAAGATAATTCCCCTGTAATATCCCAGCTTCAGCCATAGCAAACTTTGCCAACTTCCACCGTTGACTTGAACCAAGCACATTTACTCCAGTTCGGCTTTACCCAAATCTAAAAGCTTCTTGAATAAAGCAATAGCAACAAAAATGAGACAAAAACAAGGGTGAAAATGCAAGAAAAAAGAATCATCATAAGAGCCACAAACAGCGATGAAAGAGCGACAAAAAATAATCAAAGACATGATGAAAAAGTATAACAAGTGACCAAAAAGTATAACAAAGTGTAAAAAAAAGCATCAAAAGTGACAAAAAAGTCCAAAAAGTGACAATGAAGCAACAAATGAGAGTAAAAATCTTACATCAGTTTTGTAGGTCTTAGCTTTCAAATGAGGAGTTACACTGGCTATAGCCTGTAAGCTCCAGTCAAGAAGCTTTCAGATTTGGGTAAAGCTGAACCGGGCAAAATGTGCTTGATTAAGGCGGGGTTAAGAGGTTACGGTTGGTTCCTGTTGCAGTTTGGGGCAGACGACTATTTGTCTGCTCAATTATTACTGTAACCAGTGTGCGAAATACGGGGGTGTATTTCGCACACTGGTTACCCGATTAACCCATCAGACCCTGAGAGCAAAGGTGTAGACACAAGCGCACTCTGCACTCTTGCCGGCGGTGTGTGTGAGCTGGGCCAGCGGCACTTGAAGGGCCCATCGTGGGCAGGGATTGAAAATACTGTCAACATAGATGGCACGTAGGCCTACTACACAACCACAATTTAAGTAGAGTAATTTGCTGACGGCCCCTAAATCTGACCAGCCATTAGTCTACGAGCTAGGGCTGGGTAATATATTGATATTTCAGATATATCGATATTATTTTAAATGAGATATGGAATTAGACCATATCGTGTATATCGGGATATTTCAAATTCAGATAAGCTATTAAGTTAACAAAAAGAAACAGGTAATCTCAAGCTTATTTAAAAAAAGCTTATCTTAAACTGAGCACTTTATTTTGTTATCTCTTTATATATAAATGCTGACCTCAGAAAAAAATGGACCTATTTTATTTATAGGCTATTTTTATTTAAGATATTTTTTTATTTAAATGTGCATCTTACGGAGCTTTGTTATACAGTGTTAATGTTAACATTTTATAGTGAGTTTTCAATAAAAATTACTTGTATTGGCTTTGACTTTGACAATTCATTTCACAGCTCTCACTTTGCGGAAAAATATCGGGATATACAGTGAGGAAAATAAGTATTTGAACACCCTGCTATTTTGCAAGTTCTCCCACTTAGAAATCATGGAGGGGTCTGAAATTGTCATCGTAGGTGCATGTCCACTGTGAGTGACATAATCTAAAAAAAAATCCAGAAATCGCAATGTATGATTTTTTAACTATTTATTTGTATGATACAGCTGCAAATAAGTATTTGAACACCTGTCTATCAGCTAGAATTCTGACCCTCAAAGACCTGTTAGTCTGCCTTTAAAATGTCCACCTCCACTCCATTTATTATCCTACATTTAGATGCACCTGTTTGAGGTCTTTAGCTGCATAAAGACACCTGTCCACCCCATACAATCAGTAAGAATCCAACTACTAACATGGCCAAGACCAAAGAGCTGTCCAAAGACACTAGAGACAAAATTGTACACCTCCACAAGGTTGAAAGGGCTACGGGAAATTGCCAAGCAGCTTGGTGAAAAAAGGTCCACTGTTGGAGCAATCATTAGAAAATGGAAGAAGCTAAACATGACTGTCAATCTCCCTCGGACTGGGGCTCCATGCAAGATCTCACCTCGTGGGGTCTCAATGATCCTAAGAAAGGTGAGAAATCAGCCCAGAACTATACGGGGGGAGCTGGTCAATGACCTGAAAGAGCTGGGACCACCGTTTCCAAGGTTACTGTTGGTAATACACTAAGACGTCATGGTTTGAAATCATGCATGGCACGGAAGGTTCCCCTGCTTAAACCAGCACATGTCAAGGCCCGTCTTAAGTTTGCCAATGACCATTTGGATGATCCAGAGGAGTCATGGGAGAAAGTCATGTGGTCAGATGAGACCAAATGGAACGTTTTGGTCATAATTCCACTAAACGTGTTTGGAGAAGAAGAATGATGAGTACCATCCCAAGAACACCATCCCTACTGTGAAGCATGGGGTGGTAGCATCATGCTTTGGGGTGTTTTCTGCACATGGGACAGGGCGACTGCACTGTATAAGGAGAGGATGACCGGGCCATGTATGCGAGATTTTGGGAACAACCTCCTTCCCTCAGTTAGAGCATTGAAGATGGGTCGAGGCTGGTCTTCCAACATGACAATGACCCGAAGCACACAGCCAGGATAACCAAGGAGTGGCTCTGTAAGAAGCATATCAAGGTTCTGGCGTGGCCTAGCCAGTCTCCAGACCTAAACCCAATAGAGAATCTTTGGAGGGAGCTCAAACTCCATGTTCTCAGCGACAGCCCAGAAACCTGACTGATCTAGAGAAGATCTGTGTGGAGAGTGGGCCAAAATCCTCCTGCAGTGTGTGCAAACCTGGTGAAAAACTACAGGAAACGTTTGACCTCTGTAATTGCAAACAAAGGCTACTGTACCAAATATTAACATTGATTTCTCAGGTGTTCAAATACTTATTTGCAGCTGTATCATACAAATAAATAGTTAAAAAATCATACATTGTGATTCTGGATTTTTTTTTTAGATTATGTATCTCACAGTGGACATGCACCTACGATGACAATTTCAGACCCCTCCATGATTTCTAAGTGGGAGAACTTGCAAAATAGCAGGGTGTTCAAATACTTATTTTCCTCACTGTATATCGTATATCGATATCAACCTAAATATATCGGGATATGACTTTGGTCCATATCACCCAGCCCTACTACTAGCGTTAGCCACTTAACCGTGTGTGTCTGTCGGCTTCACAGCCACTGCAGCTCCCGCTATGAATATCTGCCAAATATCCACTACTGCCAGGCCGGACACTGTCATCAATCAGCTACTGCAGACGTTTGCTTTTCTGCGTGAAACCAGTGAACTTTTCCAGGATATTATCCATGAGTTCTGAGGGACCCCCCGAATATTGACGGGTATTTTGCACACTGCGTATAACTAATGCGCATGTGCGCGCAGGCTGCACGATTTTGACAAAAAAAAAAACTAATTGCGATTTTCTGACAGACGATTGCAATTCGATTTGCGATTTTAATATTTGTGTATAGCCGATGTTTTATTTTTCATACAATTGAACATCGAGCTGCAGAACTTCTAAAACTGCTGTTAAACATCATGGTGCTCAGTTATTACATTTTAGCTTCATCAGCAACAAGATACGAATCTGCGAAAGGCAAAAGGTGGTTTATGGAGTTTGAAGAAAAACATCCTTAGTTTTAATCATTATCTGATAAACGTGTCTCTCTCACACTCTTTCTCCCTATTCAGCTGCATGAATGTATTAGCTGTAAAACGCTGCTCGTTTTATGAAAATCCACTTAATATTTACATCAAAAACCTGCTGTAAAGATGCAACATTTAGAGGCAGTTTAATACAATGCTACGCACAGGGGCGATCAGAATGATGATTCTGTGACACAACCTGACCTGCTGATTGCGAAACACTTGTTTGTTACGAGCGATCCTTCTGATTGGGAAACATGTCACGGCGCAAGGCGGGTAATCGCAGTAGCTAAAACCTCAATTCGATTCGATAAAGGTTAATCGTGCAGCTCTAACGTGAGAGCAGGCAGCAATCTAAAGTGAGAAGTGATACACGTTTATTACACCTCATAACCCTTTGTTACACATACACCACTGTTGTACACTTTTTTTACACTTTTACACCTTTATTAAACCTTTCGCTGTAATGTGTGATCACCTGTACCTACACATGAAACTTGCGGGCAGTAATATAAAGTGTGACCCAATATGTGAACCATTACCAGAAAGGGGACACAAGTCGGCTGACTCACATTCGCGCAAATTGACAAAGAAGTGTTTTTTTTGTTGTTGAAAATTGGTAATTTAGCTTTTTTGCAGAATCATGCTTAACATGGAGAAGCCTCTCCATGTTAAGCAGTATTGGTATATTTAAAAGCGTAAACCTCGAGGTTCATACCGGTTTGTTTTGGGAGATTTCGGAGCGTGCAGTAGGAGCGTGACTTTGTCTGTGTGTATTTACATACTGGGTAAACACCGGGTCGTGTTTCTTTGTCATTGCCCCGCCCTCCAGCGTGGCAACTTAAAATGCGCTCTGGCCGGCTCTAGCTGATATCAAAATTCAATGAAGATAGACGCCGCAAAGATTGTAGCAGACGAGCTGAACCGTGGACGTTACAACGAACATGTTTGGAAGTACTTCCGCCTCCTCATGAAGAGCCTTGATAGCAAAGCAGCAACAGTGGGACAGAGACGCTTTGCTTCCCAGTAGGGATGGGACGGTATGAGATTTCCACGGTATGATAACCTTGACAAAAATACCGCGATATCACGGTATACCGTGAAATTGCATGTTTTATATTTAAAAACTAAAAACAGGGTTTGCATTTAACAAACAGGGTTGTTTATGGTACATTTGTCATTGGTTATGACTTTACATGCTGCTAACGATCAATAAAGTGTAATATTATGACTTATTATCCAAAATAACACTTTAAACAAAGGGATATTTTTACCTTAATCACTTTAGTCACAGAGTGTGTTCGCTGATGATCTAATCACTGTGTGTTCGATGTCTGCCCAAAAACTTCCAAAGGCAGTTGCCATTATAATTTGCTGCTTGATTTCTTACTGAAGTAGTCTGTGCATTCAACTTCATATCAAAAAAATAATCCTAACAGAATACAAAAAGTGTTCGAGCGGTCAACAAACTTGAGTGCTTGTCTAATAATTGACCGACTAGCAAACTGTATCAGGTAAAGGTTCCACCTATGTCTAACCCTTATCCTGCAGTGACGCCTAGAGGGTAAAGAATAATCATGTTATCTGCCTATGCGATGCATCAGATTATTGTTTGGGGAGAATTTAGTGGAGTAGTGCGTAGGTTTGTGTGTACATCACGTAGTAGCTAGTAGTAGTAGCCCTGGCGGCGTGTGACAGCGAGCGGAGTTTGTAGCTAAATGAAAATCAGTGCATCTTTGATGTAGCCTGGCTAACGCCAGACTGCTGTGTGCGCTCGAATCTTTTCGAACTTCACAACAGTCTGGGACCATGGCCGACATTTTTCCATGGATTTGGGCACCAATCACAGAACGAGGAGGGACGGTAAGACGATGACGCGCTATTTGACATAAAGCTTGTAGTTTGTTTAGGGATAAAAAAAAAAAAAAAAAAAAAATTACGGATCCAACATGACAGCAGCAGACGCGATGCCATCTTTCTTTAGAACGTGTTTTAGAAGCTTTAGAACGTGTTCTAAATAGTTTAGCTCAAAAGTTTACAGCAGGTACGTCATACGTCATCTGATACCATGATACGATTGGCTATGGCTACGTGCAGACGCATGTAGCGCCCAATAAACGGCTATGAACAATCGTAAACCACACCTCTCCTACGAGAAAATGAATTGGTGGTCCCCAGACTAAATATCACTTGTGATTTTAGTCTGGCGTTAGCCAGGCTATCTTTGATGAGCATTTGGCAAAGGAAGGCTGAGCGTCTTCTGAAAAATAACACGTAAAACAGTGTTGTCTAAAGCGCGTCTGATAAACGATGGACTGGATAATGAACAATCCAAACCACAAAGCTAACAGGTTAGCGTAACGCGAGCTACAGAGCTAAAGCGCTAAACAGCTGCTTCTTAGCCGCACTTGGCAGCTTTTAACGTGACAGATCCAAACAAAGCTTCATCTCAGCGGCAGTGTTCATGTTCACGGAGGACACTGACTTTTACTCTGATGCTACGGGCCGTGTTCAACAGGCTGACGGCCGAGAGAGAGAGGGAGGGACTGCACCGCGGGGTCAGGCGAGGAGCAGAAGGGGAGAGCGGGGGTTTGCACGAAGCGCAACTTTTTTTTGACAAGAATAGCAAATAAAACAAGCATTTTAATACCGTCAGACAGGGAATCTTCACGGTAGTGATACCGTAGCATTTTAATACCACGGATATACCTTGAAACCGGTTATCGTCCCTTCCCTACTTCCCAGACAGGACAAGACTTTCCCTGTGGCAGCTTCAGCGCTAAAAAAAGCTTCCCCAAAGCACCAAACTGTACGTTTTATATCTTTTTATTACGGTGGATTTTGCGTTTGAGTTGATCTCTGATGTCTCGCTCTGACAACAAAACATCCGCCTGTTTCCACGTTAGAATACGCTCGTCTCCTGTTGTTGTTTGGGGAGGAGGCACCGCTGCTTTGGTTTGCGTTGTTGACACATCCTTTAGCGAACAAATGCCACCCAAAAAAGGAAGTTTTATACATACGCCTATTACCGATCTGTTTATGTGCGTTTGAGTGAGTGAACTCAACGTCTGAGGACTGAAAACCCATACACATGACATGACAACGGGAGCTTTACAGGCGTATGGCTTTTCTAAATGAGATGTAAATGAGCCCATTGTCACTCGGAGCAGCAGAGAGTGATGAGAAGTGCCCAAACTTTAGAGACCGTTTTGAGTTCCTATATTCAAATTGCCACATCTTCTCCAAATATGATCAGATTTCCATGTATTACACCTTGTTGGACACGTTGGAGACTACACTTTGTTAATCTATGTCCTACTCAAAATGCCCCAAAACTAAGTTGTGTCCTCGCTTTCCGTGATGGGTCACCTATATTAAACTGAAGAATGTGGCATGATTTGTACTTGGCAATATCAGGCTGACACAGCACTGTACTCTATGTGCCTTTTATATACAATTAGATAGAAGTCAAGGACAGACAATTGCAATGACAGCACCAGATGGCCGAAGAGTAATATGTTTGCACTGTATGGTCTACGTGGCTGGGACAACTATATAAAATTATCTGTGCAAGACCGTAAGCTACTGATTCTGACTCGATTCGAAAATGCATCTCGTTTTGTTTTTAAATTTTATTTCAACAGCGACAGACTGGTGGAGAATGCAGGCTAGGCTAACCATAACGTGGCCACAATCAAACGAGAGAGGAAAATTATGACCAAAACTAAACACAAGCCTCTAAATCTCAGTCAGATGGAAGACTCATCTGTGGCTTCTTGTGATATGGGTCTTTTTATTCCTCAGAGATTACGTGCGAGAGTCACTGTGTCCATGTCATGAACAGAATGAGGTGTTCTTATTCCTGCTGCATTACCGCCAAAGCCGCTCAACACCTGCTTCATCACTGTCAAAGAGGCCAAGTGCTCTGCTCCGAGCTGAGGAAACTAAGACACAGAGTAGCCCAAAAACCTAATTACTTTTTGGTCATCACTAGAACAATACAGATGTGGTTTATCAGCTGCTAGAAACCTATTAGTATAGTGCAATAAGGCTGTGTTGTCCACGCTTTTCAGATTGCATTGTGGGAAATATTGAGTGCACTACTTTTTTTTCTTTAAAAAGGGGTATTATGTAAAATCGACTTTTTCAAGCTTTATATCATGTTATTATGTCATTCCCTCATTAAACACATGCCTGGAGTGTTGCCTTGGCTCATTCACATATTTTTGAGTAATCAGTAAAAACTTAGACGGCAGCCATTTTAGGTGTAGCTATGCCTCAGTCCTCCTAGGAACGCCCCCACCTCCTGGAGACGCCTCTGGACCTTTCGTCACCAGCCAAGCCACCAACCACTGCTCCTCAGCTCAGCAGAGCCCCCTCCCCGCACAGTAGTGTTGTTTAGATGCCACAGCAGTGTGCTGAAGGGGCGTGTCGGAAAGCTTCTTAAAGAGACAGAGGCCTATTTCAAGACATTCAGTACAGCCATTTTGAGAGAGCAATTTTATTCAAGGCAGTTATTTTAATTTACTGCATATACAGACCAACAGAAGGTTACGTCATCATTGTAGTATGCTATAAACTGGTGCTATGTGATTGAAAAAAGCATAATACCCCCTCTTTAAACATTCAGACACAGGACGAAATTGTGTGACCACTGTATTATGTTTAGTCCATGGGCCAGACCAAATATCGGTACCGGAAAGGTGACGAAGGCTATCGTTGATTTTAAGTAGGTCCATGTCTGAGGTTTTTATTTTTGTATGATAGCCTTTTCAGAGTTACAGCTTTATCATAGTTTTCAGCTCTTGAAGTGAACCACCCCCATGTCGAAAAAGTCGCTTTTGACACTAGTCCATATTTTGGTTTAGGCCATTTCCAGCCCATTAGATAATGATTTACACCATTGTATTTGGTGTCATTATAAAGAAGATATTTTCATGTTTCATTTGAGCCCAAATGTACTACTCTGTGACTATTACCGTGGTAACCATAGCTCCTCAAACTCAAACCTGAGGACATTTTTTCACCATTTTCGCAAAAACTGTTTTACGACGTTTAACGCTGTTTCTTCCAGGAACATCACAGACACAAATGTCTGATACTGGGTAACTCTCTAGACTCTGAGGATTCAGGAAATGTAAAACATGTCAGTACTGTATCAACTTAGGGCCTCACAGTGAGCCACGAAGTAAAAGAATGTTCACCTCATAGAAGCATCTCCCATAGAAATAAGCCTATATCTGTCATTCCAAGGTTGGAACAGCTGGTGAGACTTTCTGTCTGTGACAGGCCCAATGCAACTTGAAATGACATTTATGGAGAAGAGCAGATCTGTATTTTCACAAAAAAAGTTGTTCATATATTTTATATATTATAGCTATTTATCATTACACCTATATGTATGCCAAACACACAATGTCATTCTGTTCTTTCACTACTACAATATACGTAGCCCTCTAAATCTGTGTAAAATTTCTCAATAATCCAAGATAATTCCAACAGTTTTGCTTTGTAGACACCACATGGTTATGCCTAAAATACCTTATGTATTTGTTGTACACTACACACTAACTTAGTTGTATTTGCTGTAGAAAACTGTGCAATGTTCTGAAGGTGGAGTTACCATAAACCACACGTTTGCTACGAACTACACCCTTTTTTTACTGATTAGTAAATTAATAAATAGTTTTATAAGGTCCTTTACATAAAGTTGTTTTATTTCATTACTAATAAGTAAACTATAGTAGTATAAAGATGGTGAGGTGTGAGGTTTTACGTATAACCAGGACATGAAGAGTCAACACAAAACAACTACAGTTTAGCCTCGTCCAGGACTGAATCACAGAGGCAGTCGTCTAAGCAAGACAGTACATATTTTTACTTGATTAAACAATTTATCTAGCTTTTCTGAAGTTATTTTAAGTTCTTTGTACATGGATTGTTTTTTTTTGTATGCGCTTTATTAACGTATTTGAGGTTGGTTTTTTTATGTTGTGTAATTTATTTATTTTCTTCCCAGGCACATTGAGTCTTTTCTGGCCACATGAAATGCGCTGTATAAATGAAAAAACAAAAGTTTAGTTATTACTTTTATGAACAGAACTTCAAGACACAGCCAGGGACCGGAGAGTGTCCGGTGTGGGACAACCTCAGGATCTCAGGAGTTCTGTTGCCTTCATTAAATCAGGACCTTCAGCTGCTCAGGGGCGGTTTGCAGCCGAATGTGAAGCGGCCAGGATGAAGATCAGCACCTCCAAATCCGAGGCCATGGGTGGCTTCCCCTCTTCAGGTCGGTGGAGAGTCCTCGCCTCAAATGGAAGAGTTCAAGTATCTCGGGGTCTTGTTCACGAGTGAGGGACGGATGGAGCGTGAGATCGATAGACGGATCGGTGCAGCGTCAGCAGTGATGCGGTCGCTGTATCGGACTGTTGTGGTGAAGAGGGAGCTGAGTCAGGGGCAAAGCTCTCGATTTACTGATCGATCTACGTTCCCACCCTCACCTATGGTCATGAGATCTGGGTAATGACCGAAAGGACAAGATCGCGGATACAAGCGGCCGAAATGATTTTCCTCAGTCACCTGAGAGGAAATCGGAGTAGAGCCGCTGCTCCTTCCCATCAGGAGGAGCCATCTGAAGTGGCTCGGGGACACACTGGAGGCACTATGTCTCTATGGGGCCTGGAAACACCTCACGATCCCTTCATAAGGGCTAGAGGAAGTGGTGAGGAATGTCTGGAAAGCTGCTTTGCTGCTGCATCCATGACCTGACCATGGGTACGTTTGATGAAAATGGAAGGATGCATGAAAACCTGGGTCGAAGAGTGTTGCACAAATTTCCCAGGAAGGGCAAAATAGAGGGTCCAGTTTCTGGTCAAAATCAAGACCTGAGACTTTCTGATGCTGCTTAGATAGAGTAATACAGTAAATCCTTGGTGGCCCTCAGGCCATCCTTGTGAGGTCTGTTTCTGTTGTTTTAGTCAGACACACTCACCACAGTGAGTCCATTCATGCTTGGACCTTGCAGCCCAGTTTAAGAAAAACATGGAGGTCAAAATGTAGAGCTGTGTCCTTTTCCTGAATAATTCGTCATGCTCTTCACAGTATGCTGGAAACAAATCTTTTGGCAATGGCACATATTGAGACGCCATCCTGAACTGTGCCACCTCTGCAGGGTTCAGCATCACCTCAGGCTGACAATAGTTATACCGAGCCCACTCAAATGCAACTAGAAAACAGTGTCTAGGAAGGTGAGGAAAAAGTGCTCAGCAGACTCCACCTCTGAAACCATTCCCTGTTTGGGATTATCTCTTTTTGCCTCTTGTGCACATTTGTGTCTCAACACCAAAGTTGCAGAAGCTCTTCAACAGCATCTTATTCAATTTAGGACTTTTATTTGAAAGTGTGGAGTGAAAAAAGAACAGGCAAATCTTAGCAGAGAATACTTTATCCAGCACAAGTAATGTATCATAAGTGTCCAGTGGGTGAAACAAGTGTTTGTTGGAATCTTGAAGATACTTCATATACTCAGATTGGACTTAACAAGTTACACATGACTGTTGTATGAGGAGATGAAAAACAGCAAGTATGCATAAGGGAAGTGGTGAGGACAATGCAGAAGATCAAGGGTCTGAGGCTGATTGATTCTAGGTTTGGACATGCACAGAGGAGGGATCGAGGTCCAGAAGAACACACTGAAGTCAAGATTTATGGATACTCAGAACTTTTACAACTGTGTGCGAACTTTACTGTAATTCAGATAATGCATTTCAATTGGAGCCACAGCTCTAAACTGTACGTTATTGTCCCTTTACAATAATTACTGCCCCGTAACATGTCAGAAGCAGTGGACAGCCATGCTCATGTTCAGAATCACCAAGCTAAATGATCCTGCTGTGCATTTTTTACGTTGATGGAGGAAACCAAAGCACCCAAAGGAAAATCTGTCCAGACACAGACAGAGCGTGTAAACTCCACACAAAAAGAAATTGAACTTCATGCTGTGAGGCAAGAGAACGATAAGCACTAAGACTAACCACTCAGGGTATGCAATCTCTCCTGCACATTCAATACTTTTCGGGCCAGATCTTCCACCTGGCGCAAGGACAGCGCTGCTCCAAACAAGACAAGACTCACATTCTTTTCCTAGTTTACATCGCGCTGCCTGGTGTTCTTCCTTTAGCATTATGGGCTTTGAAAAGCTCTATCAGGTCAAACTAAAAACTTGAGTTAACCACTGTCCGTGTCTGAGAGAAAAAGATGTAAAGCTGGTCCCGCTGTGTTGCCAGTCTGCACTTAGCCATAATTCACCCCACTCCTCCACCACCTTTCTCCCTTGCTTCTTCCCGGTCGCGGAGTCTGGTTTGAAGAAAAAGGTTGTTCAACATAACATGACCAATGACCATTGGCCACAGGAGTCTGTCCTGCCCACTTACAGCCCATTTAATTCGGTATAGATCTGGCTCTGCAAGATCGTATAAGGCTTTCAACTGTTGAGGAAAAGCTTGGTTCTTGGATAACCAACTATCTTACCAACTGCAGTTTGTGTGTCTGGGAGAAAGCATCTCCCCAGCTGCTGGAGTTCTGCAGGACACAGCACTGTGGCTGTGTTTAAGCTGTAGCTAAACTTCCTATTTCCACAACTTCCTGGACTTAGAGGTATTCCTTTCACCCTTTTCGATAAGCATGTTGGTTTGTGCAAGGGGATTCCAGAGTGACTGAATGTCTAGCTGTCACCTCACAGCAAGAAGTTCCTGGGTTCAATATCCCAGGCCATGTGGGACCTTCTGCGTCTACAAATACATAAAATACTAAACTAGACTCCAAAGAGAGTTGAAAATATTCTCAGTAAAGGAATTACTCAAGACAAATGCCCTCAAGAACGTTGCAGATGCTGTAAAAAGTTGTGGATCAAGTGGGCTGAAAAGTGAAACCCCATAAGGCAGGACTTGATCACCTCGACTGGGTCGTCTGGATATGAGTGTATGATGTAGAAACAAAGCACACAATGACCCCAGGAAGGTCACTGTGGATGTGTCTGAGTAGCACCAAGTTTGTTAGCACTGGCCTGAATACATTAATACAGGAGGAAAAGGAAGGAAGAGATGGAGGAGCTGACCAGTGCAGGACACCACGTTCTGAAAACCAGACAAACCCCTGAAATGGTGCAGCTCCTCGCTGCACCATTTCAGAAGATCACTGAAGGCAGCCAGGTTTCTTCTGGGTACTCCAGTTTCTCTGACTTCTAAAAACATACTGCTCAGGTTGGCCCACAGTGGCTCAGTCGCAGCAACTCAGGACAAACCCAACACCTGAATGCAATTTGTCACACAATTATACAGTAACAAAGTACTTACTACTTCCTGTGGAGTGGAGCTTCTTTTAAAACTGCTGCACACTGCAGCACAAGTTTCTGCACACATGCAAGTGTGTTACCTTACTGTGATGTACTGCAGAAGCTCAAGTAAGAAGAACTTACTACTTACAAATCACTTCAAATGGTTTGTTCAGTTGAAGAACTTCAACTGAACAAACCACAAAGAAGGCCGGCTCTGTAATGAGGCTCAATAGTGTTCGAGTAGAGAACATTGCTCGGTTCAAAAAACATCATTAATTTGACCCTTTTATTGAACAGGGAAGGTTCCACTGAGATACATACCGGTAATCTCTTTGTCAGAAGAGTCCTGGCCTGAGATGAGATCCTATTGTACATGTTTTAGTGATATGGAAAACTGTGCAGGAGAAAACTAACATAGATATCGGAAGAATGACCCAGCCCAGATATTGAACTCAGAAATTGAACCCCTCTTACAGTGAACGGACATTACTAACCCCCTTTTGTCTTTGTCCCCAGGGCCATTAGACTGCACAACTCTCTAGAGGAAAAAGATAATGGTGTCTACAATGTTATATTGCTAGAAACTTTATTTATTTACCAATTGCCAATGTGAAATGATGTGGTTTCAGTCGTGTTAGAGTCAAAGTGAATGAGACTGTCAGTGAGTGCGTTTACTGTGTGTATGCTACATAATATGGATATTTTTTTACAATTTAGGATACAGTTATATGATACAGAATGTACAAAAATTTAATTTTAAGTTGCATTGGGCCTGTCCCGGTCAGAAAGTTCCACCAGCTGTTCCAACCTTGGAATGACAGATATAGGCTTATTTCTATGGGAGATGCTTCTATGAGGTGAACATTCTTTTACTTCGTGGCTCACTGTGAGGCCCTAAGTTGATACAGTACTGACAGTTTTACATTTCCTGAATCCTCAGAGTCTAGAGAGTTACCCAGTATCAGACATTTGTGTCTGTGATGTTCCTGGAAGAAACAGCGTTAAACGTCGTAAAACAGTTTTTGCGAAAATGGTGAAAAAATGTCCTCAGGTTTGAGTTTGAGGAGCTATGGTTACCACGGTAATAGTCACAGAGTAGTACATTTGGGCTCAAATGAAACATGAAAATATCTTCTTTATAATGACACCAAATACAATGGTGTAAATAATTATCTAATGGGCTGGAAATGGCCTAAACCAAAATATGGACCAGTGTCAAAAGCGACTTTTTCGACATGGGAGTGGTTCACTTCAAGAGCTGAAAACTATGATAAAGCTGTAACTCTGAAAAGGCTATCATACAAAAATAAAAACCTCAGACATGGACCTACTTAAAAATCAACGATAGCCTTCGTCACCTTTCGTGGTACCGATATGCCAGATTTTGGGGTTTGGCCCATGGACTAATTAGTGCAGACCTGGAAGCTCAGCACAGCTGCTGAAGATTCTGTAGCTTTATCGGCATAATAATAAGGCTTCAATGTCAAATCAACATTTGGGGGATTTTAATTTTTATAAACTGGCCAGATTGTTGTTGATAAACCAAACAGAGTGAATAGTCCTGCCCACTTCCGGTTCTTTGGCCGGTATTGGAAGTACAAATCCCATTGATTTTCCACTGGTTTGTACAAATATTAAAAGTTTAAAAGCACAGCGGAGGCTAATTTTATTTTTTTATTTGACCTTTATTTAACCAGGAAAGTCCCACTGAGATTAAGAATCTCTTTTGCAGGGGAGTCCTGGCCCCAGAGGGGAACCTATTGTACATGTTTTTAGTGGTAGGGGAAACCGGAGTACCCGGAGGAAACCTACGCAGACACGGGGAGAACATGCAAACTCCACACAGAAAGGACCCGTCCAGGTGGGAATCGAACCTGGGACCTTCTAGCTGTGAAGCACGAGCGCTAACCGCTGCGCTACGGTGCAAATATTATACGACATATTAATTATAAGACAAAAACAAAACAATTTTTTATAACACTATCGTTCTTTTATTTATTTATTTTTTAAACTCTTGATATTAATTTGTTTCTATTCTGAAAAGTCTATGGAGATTCTGAAGGAAGTTTTACTTCCGGCCCCAGGGCGTAGCCTGGACTGTTGAATGTGTGAGGGTTGTAGCTGGTATTTTTGGTAGTTTCGGAAATCTTTAGTTTTTGAGTTGTTGACGAGTTAGTACTTAAACATGGCTTTGAGAAGCTCTAACTTGTTTGTTTAGAGTTTGTTCCACAGGTGTTGTGTAATACGTAAGGGATAATGTATAGAACGCCGGTCATTATCGGGAAAATAAGTACTGACAGGGCGAACTGAAGGTACTTATTTTCTCAATAATGACCGGCGTTCTATACATTATCCCGCTTATATGGCTATTTGCCAACTGTACACACACAAATAAATTTCATACACTTTTATGAAGGCAGAAAGGTTTATTTAATGATTATTTTTAATTTATCATCTATTAAAGATATTAAACTTACAAAATGTGATCTCAGGTCACTTTTCTGAAATTAGAATGCCGAGGTATGGCACCATTTTCCAAAAAAAACAACAAAAACAAACAACAAAACTTAAAGGCCCTATAGACGATTATTTTAATTTTTTCAAACAATGAAAGAGAAGGCAACTTAAGAGCAACTAAACACCAAATCAAGTTTTTTTTACTGATAAACTGTGTCAATGGGTGTCTCATAGTGTTGTCTACTGGTCCCTGACATTTGACATTATGCGCAAACATGTGTAAATCCTAACTTTGGCCTGAAAACGAATGGGTTGCGCCCCCTTCAGGGTAAACTCTGCTACTAAATTAGAATTTCCTGATTGGCTGGAGACGTGTCCACGGCCTCCACAGAACGTCATAACCGCACCAGCTCCACACATCGTCATCAGGTGCTGCCAATTGTCCTGCCCCTGTACCTGTGGTTTATAACCAAGTCCCTCCCACGTAATCAGTCTGCTGTGATTGTGCCAATGCAAAGGCCCACACACTCACCCCCGCATGTCACCCCCAAACTTCAGAGACCGCCTCTTTCACAGCAATTTTTGACTTTTGTTTGTGGGTGGGGAAAGGCTTTGGCCCGCCCGTTTAGGTACTCTTTAATAAAATATTTGTTGTGGTCCAAGCTCATTCCTTACTTTCCTAATATATTGTAGGGTCACTTTTCAGGGTCACTTTTACAAATATGATTGGAAACGAGTCTGCGAGTTCATTCATACAGTGTTTTTTTCCCCACAAATACCGGAGTTAACAATTTTGAGGGACAAAACAAATTTGGTTCCACTACTTAAAAAAAAAAAATCAGGTATAGCTCCTTAAACCAGCAGAAAGAGCACTGCTTCCAGAGTAAATATGGAAAGCTTGTGTTGGGGTGCTGAGGTTAAATATCGTAATTCGTGAAGTAAAGAGAGGAGTTTCATGATTACTCAAAAGATTATGACAAAAGCTCAAAGCTGCAAATTTCTATCAAATCTAAAATCCTGGATTAATCGAGCCACTATTAATAAACCAACCACAGACAGTTGAGCAGCAGACCAACATGTAATGCCGACGCATTCCCTGCACAAACAGAAGTTGAGTCATTTCCCAGACTGCAGATTTCCCTGAATAAATACATCTATACGCAACAGTTTTATTGGCAAACTCCACTGCGAAGCCTGGATACGTGGGTGGTACAACATTTCATAGAGTCCAGACGCTGAGGAATGAAAAAAGGGAAAGGAAGAGCAGGCAGCAGTCTGTAAACACATTTAATATTCAGGAGGAGAGGAAAGACGGACAGAAAGCCTCGGACTGAGAGGATAAGGTCGACGCGAAGGTTGTTTCGCATTGATTCGGTTTCCTATGGACATTCGGCTGCCGGACGGAAAAATACAACTGGATTGAATACAACAGGAAAGAATGAGAAGCATCTGTAAATTGGCTTGATTTTCTGACTGACTGAAATGTCAAAACACGAAAATGGATATACACTGGTAAACAAACATCCACGTCACATCATTAGTTCTATTCCGTAAGCTTGTCTTTCGCATTGGTGAAGCAGAATAAAGTCCACTCTGCTGCTGACTTCATTTACCGAAGAGATGAGCACGGGAAAAGAGAAATGCTTGGAAGAAGGGATGTTTGTAGAAGCGAGACACGGGCTCAATGTGGCGCTAATGTGTAGCCGAGCCGAAAAATTAAAACATCTCTGCACTGACAACAACGAGGAGCAAACTTCTCAACAAAATAAACATGGGTCTCAAGACAGCAGAGCGTGAGATACAGCACTAGCATGACAAACGGCGAGCTGATGTTTACTGGAGTCTTAAGGTCGACACACACACACCTCTGACCCTCGTCCAAGTGCTTTAAACTCTTAACCCCCACCTGAACCAAGCACATATTATTTTCGCATTACCCAAATCTAAAAAGCTTTAAAAAAGTATCAAATTAGCGATGAAAACAAGGATGAAAACATGACAATAAAGAAATGGAAAAATAGCAACGAAAAAGCCACAAAAAGTGACAAAAATTGACAAAAACATGACACAAAAGAGATGAAAACACGACAAAAACGCTTCAAAAATATAATAACTTATGAAGGTCTTAGCTTTCAAATGAGGCATTACACCGTTACTCTCCAGTCAAGAGGCTTTTAGATTTGGGTAGAGCTGAACTGGAGAACACTACAATACACTCGGTTCAGGCGGTAAGAGGTTGAAAACAATGAAGTGTCAGCAAAACTAATGAAACTGCAGTGCACACCTTTGTCCAGCAAACAGCGCTGTTTTCCTTACACATGCATTAATGTATGCCGTGAGTGCAGAGGAAGACAGATTATCTGTTTCTACTTTGGATGTAGTGGCTTTTTGAGGCGAGTCTAGTGCTTTCTAAAGTAAAAGTAAAGCTCTATTTGAACGGGATTAGAATGACCCGGGGACGTCGGTGAACTGAACTAAACTCTGCACCAAACGCTTTTACACTTTTTATTGATAAACAAACAGCATTTAGTTCTGAGTAATGCTCAGATCTTGATAGCATGTTATTAATATAGCTTTTTTATGTAAAAAGTTGCATAGTGCACCTTTAAGGGCATGAAGGAATGATCTTCCATCCTCCAAAGGAGTCATCAGTGCCACTGTTTCTGTCTGTTCTTAACACAACATGATGAGCGCCCTGCTGAGAGGCCTTTTTGTCGCTCTGGGAGACAGAAAAGGTCATGGTCCTCAACTTTACAAAGCCATGCTGCAATAACTTTTCTAGCTCCTGATTAGCTGAATAAAGTATGTTGTTTCAGAAGCTCCTGCTCTGTAAGTCTGCTGGCCCTTTGTTTGTTTCTTTGTTGAAAAAAAGTTTACAAGTCTTCTGCAGAAGTGCCGCATCTCCCTTCACACTGTCTAACTTGGCCGTTCATGATATAATTTAAGCCCTATTCGTGCGGGATTAGAATGACCTTGGGATCTCAGGTAAAAAGTAAACATTACTGACGTCTTCGGACGTCTTACTGACGCCTGTGTGAATCTGCCATGTTAGTGATTTGGAAGGAAACATTTCCCTGATTTTTACCTTCAGGGTAATTCTGCAGACTCTGAGGTCCCCGGGTGACTCTAGTCCCGTGCGAAAAGAGCTTAGTCTTTAACTTAGCATAATGAAGTCTAAATAAGAGCAACACCGATTTAAAACGTCTTTTTGCCAGTAAATGTATGTCGGCATTTAATATAGTAATAATAGCATGCATCAAAGCTTCACTCCAACCCAAATGCTGGTTTTATCCATTTTAAAAAGTATAAAAGAGAAAAACGACGACGCTACAGAAGTAACCGGAAGTACAGCCCCGTTGTCATGGCAACGCTAGACCAATATGGCGACTGAGGGAAGTTTGGATGCGTTTGGTGCCAAGTTTAGACGGAGGAGGCTGTTTCAGAGAGAACGGATTAAAGGAGAAAGGAAACTGCTGTTTTACGGTCAGAGCAAAATCCCACAGACCTAGCCGTTCATTGTCGTGTGTGCCCTTTTTTACAGTCTGCTTCAAAATGTCCTTTAAATCTGAGAACATTTTGAAGCAGACTGTAAAAAAGGGCACCAGCGTCTTTCTTGACTTAGAAAGCCGTCTCATTTTAATACAGATGACAGCGATTTTACAGATCGCACATTGAATCTGTCCTGTCGTTCTCGTTGGTGGCTTGGTTTGGAAGCTTGTCACAGAAGGACAGGAACAAAGTGAGCCAAATCAATAAATGGGCCAGCCGTTTGATTCCCAACTAAGTCCTAACATTGTGAACTGAGACTCCCATCCTCTGTTCAAGGAGTTTAGGCTGCTCCCATCAGGTCATAGATTTCAGGTGCCCAGGTGTGGAATATTGCACTATAGGAACAGTTATGTTCCCTCAGCAGCTATTCTTTTAAATAAGGGAGCTGGTAATAGACCAATGTCTTTATTATTGTTGTTGCTACAGTGGCACTGAAATAGGTTTTCCTACCATGTATCCTGGTGAGCCAATATGCTAATGTTTGTTTGTGGACGTGCTTGTGCACGGCTTGTGCACATGTGTTTTACTGTATTATACTGTTTTGTCCTGACGCCAAACCCGTTGAATGCTGCAAGACAAATAAACTACTAATAAAGTAAACCTGAAGCTGAAACTGCCGTGTGGTGAGAAATAGCCTTTCTCGCTAAAGCAAAAGCTCATAAACAAACCTGAGAGTTAACGCTCGCATCACGAATGAATGGCTCGTTGTCATCATTCAGTTTCATTATCTATCCATCATTTCTGTAAAAAAGTCTGTAAAAAAGAGTGAATTACTGACATTGCTGATCCCGTGTGAATGCCCATGGAAATTACGGATGTCCCCAGGTCATTCTAATCCTGTGTGAATTGGGCTAAAGGCGTCATCTCACAGACCAACAAAAATGATAAAATAGATAAATAAATACATCACAGGCATTGAGTCACTTTGGGCACATGCTGTTCTGTCTATGAAGGATAGTGCACAGGACCATTTCCTTTAATATTCCATCTAAGTCCGTCTATTACACCAGGCCTGCTAATACAGACAAACAAACACAGCGTGGGTGTTACTGTGGTAATGTTATTTGCAAAGTAATATCCATGTGATTTTGGTTACATGCTTTGGGTGGATGGGGGAAACTGTAGCAAGCGAGCGACACGCAGAGAAGGGTAGTCCAGCTCATGCTTAAACAGCAGAGGTCTACGGAGACGAGAGCTCAGGTATGTCATTACAGTTCTGCCTGGTCAGCCCTCCGTCTCTGTTCTCATGAGGGTGAACACGGGCACATTTACCCCCTCCGATGATGCGTCCTCTGTGCCAGGACAAACAAGAGCAGAAGAGGGCTAAAACCAGCACACCATTATGCTGGGTTAACACACAGGCACGATGCGTTACGAATGGCATTTTTCCGTCATCCGTGACATTCATAACATTACTTAATGCGTCTTAATCGGGTTCTTAACAGAGCGCATCCGTTCATGTTTTTGCCGACCAAAAAAATCGTTCACGAATGTCACGATTCACCCTCAATTCGTGGAGGTCGCAACAGAGCAAGTCCTTTCATGATGATTATTATTGGTTCATAATTCAGTGTGAGAGCGTTGTTAAAGCATTTGTAGTGTATGAATCACTTTCTCTCACGCTTGCGCTTAAAACTGATGGAATCCTTTATTTGAAGTCTGTTCATTACTATTCACATGGGGTCCCCTGTCCCACTCCCCATTGGGAGTGCCGGTGGGTCGTTGATGTCGCAGTCTTCAGCTCTGTCCACGAAGGAATGGAGGAACTCCGTCTAGACTAGAGGGATCGGACAAGAAGAACTGAAGCTCTAACAAGAAGGACATTCTGGGATGTTGGCTCGTGTCACGAGCTCGTGTCCTGACGAAGACCAGGAGGCGGGACCACATTTCACAGATTTTAGAATCGCTGCATTGGCAGCATTGGATCGATTTTAAAGTTTGACTTTAAAGTTCTTTTAATGGTTTTTTTAATGTCTTAATGATCTGGGCCCCTCCTGGAACCGCCACCTTAACATGGTGAGGGGTTTGAGCGCCCGAATGATCCTGGGAGCTCTGTTGTCGGGGGCTTGGTGCCCCTGGTAGGGTCTCCCATGGCAAACAGGTCCTAGGTGACGGGTCAGACAAAGAGCGATTCAGAAGCCCCTTATGAGAGACCAACATGCCCGGTTAGAACCATGAGGCCGTCCTTCTGTGGACCCACCACCTGCAGGAGGAGCCATAGGGGCTGGTGCAGCTCCAACAGCTGACCATGACCCGGCAACGGACAATTGGAAGAAAATGGATGGATGGATGGATGGATTAATGATCTGTGTCCTTCTTATCTTCAGAACTGCTTTACCTTATGAACCTTCACAGCCCCTTCGTTCCTCCGGCAGGAGTCTCCTAGTTAATCCTAAGTCAACAAAAAGATTCACGGCGAGGCGTGAATCTTACGGCCCTCGCCTCTGGAACGGCCTGCCGAAAGAGCTCAGGGCCGCAGAGAACGTTCAGGTTTTTAAGAGCAGGCACAAGACCCACCTTTTTAGCTTAGCTTTTAACTGAAATCTATTTATTTAGTCCTAATTATTTATATGTTTATTTATGTTTATAATTTATGATATTATAGATTTTCTGTTTTTATATTCATTTCTTGCTTCCTTAATTGCTTTTACTTGTGGATTTAAACTCTTATGAGTTTTTAGATGGTTTCTTTTTCCCATTTTTAGGCTTTCCCAGTGTTTCCTCTGAAGGGGTCCTCTGGCTCGGGAGCAGTGATTGGCGGTGGCTGTGTGGGTGCCGTCCTGTGGGTGATCAGCTGGAGGTGTGGTGTCTGCTGCGCCTCTGGGCTCTCTTGGGTCAGTGCCCTGTAGCTGTGCTGGACTGCTGCTCCGGCGCAGACGACTCTCAATGGGGTTCCACACTGTCATCTGTACCAGCCTTATATATCCATTTATTTTTCTGTGTATGTGTGAGTTAGTGAGTGAGGAGGTGTGTGCTTGGACGGTGGGTAAAAGTTGAGTGTGTGTGTGTCACGATGAGATCTGTATAAAACTAAAATTACCCAGGAAGTCAGGTCATTTTTAGGATCAGCATTGTCAGTAATCACATGTGGTACTGATTTTTACGGAAATGATAGATAGCTAATGAACACTGATGATGACACAAGCCTTTTATGAATTGCTCGTGATGCGAGCGCTCAGTTATCAGGTTTGTTCATATGAGCTTTGCTTTAGTGACAAAGGCTATGTCTAACCACACGACGCATGCTGCGGCGAACGACATCAGCGTCAGGTCTGTAGAATTTAGTTGTTTTCATAAAGCGGCAGTGTCCTTTCTCTTTAAATCCGTTCGCGCTGAAACAACATTCGCCGGCTAAACTTTTCACCAAACGCATCCAACCCCTGAGAGTCCATGTTGATTTGTCTAACGTTGCCGGGACAACGGGGCTGTACTTCTGGTTCACACAGGCTTCAACACAAACTAGACATAGATTTATGATAAAGATAGAGAAACCACAGAAATTATGTGTCCTATGATTTACAGTGCCTCTCGAAAGTACTAATACACCTTGAACTTTTGCACATTTTGTCATTACATTTACAACTCTAAACATAAAGAATTTATTTTGAATTTTTTACTGAAAGTTCACACACAAGTAACAGACAACTGTGAAGTGAAAGCAAATGATACATGATTCTGTTTTTTTTCTTCAAAAAATAGAAAACCGAAAAGTCAGGCGTGCATAAGTATTCATACAGCATGACTTAATACTTTGTGGAACCCCTTTTGCTGCAATAACAGCAGCAAGTCTTTTGGGGTATGACTGTACAAGGTTTGCACATGTAGAGACTGACATTTTAGCCCATTCCTCTTTACAAAACAACTGGAAGGCGAGCGTTTGTGAACAGCAGTTTTCAGGTCTTTCCACAGATTTTCAATAGGATTTAGGTCAGGACTTTGACTGGGCCATTCTAACACATTAATATGTTTGTTTTTAAACCATTCCATTGTAGATTTAGCTTTGTGTTTAGGCTCATTGTCCTGCTGGAAGGTGAATCTCCGCCCCAGCCTCAATTCTCTTGCTGACTCCAGCAGGTTTTCCTCCAAAATGTCTCTGTATTTGGCTCCATCCATCTTCCCAACTATTCTTACAATCTTCCCAGTCCCCGCTGAGGAAAAGCAGCCCCATAGCATGATGCTCCCCCACCATATTTGACACTGGGGATGGTGCACTCAGGACGATGAGAAGTGTTAGGTTTGTGCCATACATAATGTTTTGCATTTCATCTGACCAAAGCACCTTCTTCCACATGGTAGCTGTGTCCTCCATATGACTTCTAGCAAACTTCAAACGGGATTTCTTATGGCCTCCTTTCAATAATGGCTTTCTTCTTACCACTCGTCCATGAAGGCCAGATTTGTGTAGAGTACGACTTACTGTATAGTTGTACCTAGGGTTGTCACGGTAAGCGGTGTAGCGGTAAACCCCGGTAAAAATTTTGACGGTAAAAATTACCGTCTTGTTTTTGAAAAACTATATTATCTCGGTGGATTAACGCGCCCGCGGTGTAGGCACAGTGAGCTTCACCAGCCGCCGTCTCATCTGCTGAAGTTGCCGCGCATGCGCACTGTGTTGTTTGCAACCAAAACAAAACTTTCTCGAAGCTGAAATCATGGCCCAAGGAGGAGACGGCAGCGCTCAGGACGTCTGTCAGCCTTCAAAGAGGATATATTTTGGGTATTTGAAGAAAGCCGAGGGACAGCTGATAGAAGACAGTTATCCTGTTTGCAGGACGTGCAGGAAAAAAAGTTTCTGCGAAAGTTGGTCGCCAATGCAATAGATTCACTCTCTCCGCATTATTATGAATTTAACAATGATTACTGTCTGATGGCATTTTCCCAAATCTGCAGAGCGAAAGCAAACTGGAAGGACACAAACTGAGAACAATATTCCTGATATAGAGGGTTTATCTATCTAGAAAATATTCTAACACGGTTCTGGCGCTATAAATAGTACATGTAATAACCTCCAAACGATCAACAATACATAGTTATAGTTCATATACTTTGATGTGAAAAGTTGCACTTTTGATATGGCTTTGTCTGTATTTTTTAAATATAACAAACACTGTTGCACTTTTTTGAAACTATTTCAGTTTGTGTAGGACTATCAATGCTTTCTTAACACACATTAAAAAAAATACCACGATAATACCGAAAACCGTGATAATTTTGGTCACAATAACCGTGAGGTAACATTTTCATACCGTGACATCCCTAGTTGTCCCATGTACAGATTCCCCCAGCTCAGCGGCAGTACGTCGCAGCTCCTCCAGAGTTATCTTGGGGCACTTGGTTACATTTCTGACCAGTGTTCTCCTTGTTCGGTCTGTTAGTTTAGGTGGACGCCCGTGTCTTGGTAAGTTGCAGTGGTGCTATACTCTTTCCATTTCTGAATGATGGATTGAACAGTGCTCCGTGAGATGTTCAAATCTTGGGAAATCTTTGTATAACTTAACGCTGCTTTAAACTTCTCCACAGCTTTATCCCTGACCTCTCTGGTGTGCTCCTTGGCCTTCATGATGTTGTTTAGTGACCAATACACTCCGACCATAGCTCTGAGGCCCTCACAGAACAGCTGGAATTATACTGAGAGTAGATTACACACAGGTGGCCTCTATTTAATGGTTAGGGCAAGGTGTGAACATTCTGCAGTCATTAGGAATGTTATAAAGGCAATTTAATGCACTCAGAAAATGCTGTATGAATACTTATGCACGCCCCACTTTTCACTTTTCTATTTTTTGAAAAATAACAGAATCATGTATCATTTTGCTTTCAAAAAAGCTCATGATCCATTTTTTTCACCTTGAGGCTACAAACTGTATGAAAGCTCCACTGGTCTGAGATCTTCGGAAATCCTTCGAAAACCAAATTAACCTTATCGGGTGAAACACGTGCTGTTTACATGAGTGGACACGCAGCAGACCGGAAAATCTTACTCACCATCACCTCTACTGTTACACTGCCGTCTGTCACAACCTGATACAACAACCAGGCGTCTCACACAGGGATTCAGCCGTCTGTTTCTGTTTGAAAAGCTTTGCTACACCTTTGATAACATTACAATACGTTTCAAGATTAGCGTTAGTTTGATAAGGCTACTACACATTAACAATCATGTAACAATAAAAATCAAGATATTTTGTGACACTGAAACTAAACACACACTAAATCACTAGATTAACTTCATCACCCCACCTGAACTGATCACATTTTCTCCAGTTCGGAATTACCCAAATCTAAAAGTTTCCTGAAAAAAACCCTGTCAAAATAGCTACGAAAGCGGGACGTAAAAGAGGATGAAAACGCAACAAAAATATGGAAAAACATGACAAAAACATTATAAAAAGCGACAAAACAAACAAAACATAATTACAAAAAAGTCACATAAAAGCAACAAAAAAGTTTCAAAATTATGACGAAAAAGTGACGACAACATCAGGCGTTACACTGGCCCGTAGGCTGTAAACTCTCCAGTCATGAAGGTTTTAGATTTGGGTAATGCCGAACTGGAGAAAATGCACTCGGTTAAGGCGAGGGTTAAGAGGTGAATTGTTGGGCTGTGGGTTCACAAATATGCAACTAATAATCTTGTATAAATAACTCCGCAAACCACAAACACCTACTCCACTACACGCAAAACTCCAAATTACCACTACTATACTAGCACTACAGCCCTACCTACGTGGCCGTCCACCCACCTGGCAGAGACAGGGGCGAGAGCTCGTTGTAGCCCCCAAACGAGGCGTTTCTGATGAGCTTCCGTCCGTCGGGGTGGGGGGTCTGACCGAGGCGCTCCCGCTGCACGTGGAGAAGCGGCGCCGGCCCAGGACTCCCTCCTCCTTCATCATCATGGGGACGGTCAGAAACAGCCCTTTGGACACGTCGAGAGAGTCAGCCAAGGGGCGCAGGGGGCAGAGTCGGCCGGGGCACAGCACGTTGAGCGGGGCGGTCATGAGTTACAGGGGCAAAGGGGAGGGGGGCGTCTAGTAGTGTCTAGAGGTGTTGGTGCTCATCTGCGGCGGAAGCGGAGTGCAGCAGCGGCAGGCGAGGCAGAGGCTAATAACGGAGCGCTAAGACCCGCCCCCCTGCCTCACTCTCCTCTCCTGCTGTCTCCTCCCTCCCTCCCTCCCTCCTTCCCGCTTTCATCTTCATGCCCTCCTCTCTCTCCCTTTATTTTCTCCACCTCTCTTCTCTCCTCACACACGCACTCGCTTTCATCTCTCTCTTCCTTGTTTTTCTTCTTCTCCCACCCAATTCTCTGCTCCATTCTTTCTCTCTCCCCTTTTCTTCCTCTCCTTTCTCCTTCCCTTTCTTTCTCCCTCTCCCCTTCTTCCTCTCTTCTTTCTCTCTTCTTGTTTCTTCCCTCCGATGTGCTTCATTTTACTTACAAGTACATATAATTATGCTCATAAGGTCCTATAATAAGCAAAGTATTTTAAAACAACATTAACCCATATATTTCATAGATATATAGACATAGATGGAAGAGTTGCAACATCAGTCTAGCAGATACTTCCAGGCCTGTACTCATGAATAATTTCCTACGGCCTGTCACATATTTTTTGGGGGGTGTTTTTAACAGAGTGGTTGGAGACATTTCCTTCTCGCCTCTTGATCACTCTCAGTTTCAAAGCCACGATGCGGCGCGGTGCGAAGAGACAGCCTCGAAATGTGCCACACGACAAGGGTTCTACGCAAAACGTTTTCTAAAGGCAGGACTAGATCGAACACACCAAGCAAGACGATCACGATGCTAATGTGGTGCTGTATTGAGGGCGACACAAACGTATACATCAAAACATGGGCTCCCGAGAGGATGGAAGGGAAACCATTTCCAACAATGCTCGTAATGGCATGTTATGAATTTAAGGAATCAACGCGTTATACAAACAAAGAATCCAGGATTAGGAGTTTGTCTTGAAAACATACGTAACATGGCTGAAAGGGGTGATCATTATCCCTGCCTCATTGATCTTTCAAATGGTAATCAAGCAGCTGTGTGTCCGTAAGTGAATGTCGTCATTGTGTGTTTACAAGCTACAGAACAGATTTGTCATTTCGGAAATGCGTAAGCAACAGCAGAAACTCGATTAGTGTTGAGGCAGTTTCCTTTCATCGAGTCAACACTCTAGATATCCAGACCACTTGCCAGAGGGAATATTTTTTTTTACCCCGTTTCTAAAACAACAACAACAACAACATGACACAATTGGAAAGAGAATGGGCCAAACAGAAACCGGACGAGGCAAAGCGGTGGCGATATTTGGATGAGCAACTTTCAACGTGTGGAGCAGATAAAGGGCAGCACATCTATTTGTTCTATGCATTTTTGTCGGCAGGAAAGGTCCTAGTCTGAGAATGACCCAAACGTGGGCGAAAAAGGCTTTTAACAGATCTAAGCCACGGAGAAGGCTCATCGTTACAAGATCCTGCAGCTCCGCTAAGTGACAACGAAGCGTGTGTGGTTTTTCAAACCGGGGAAGCTCATGATATTTCTATTCTTTATCACAGACCTGCATAACCCTGTACCAACGTTGTACCCTACGTTTTCAAACCTTTTGTGCAGACAGGATTTATTTACACTGTTGATTCATAGTTAAAATCAAAATGTTAAAACTCAACAATTGAACTGACAGAATTGAGAAACATGATATTTTTGAGAATGATACTTGAAACTGTGTTTGAGAAGTATGCTGAAGACATGTGACCTTGTCTCTCAGTCACTCTCCTTAAGTAATCTGTATTACTATGACCTTGTGAAATACCACATCATTGCTGATATAATCAATTGTCACCAACTCTATCAACCAAGTCTATTTGATCTATATTAAAGGAACTTGAGATAAATTACAAGCATTAGAAATGCTGTTATGGCCTGCTTCCGCTGGTCATTACAAATAAAATAGAATTGGGGCAGGCGAGATGTGGACCTGTTGTAGGGTCCCCTCTCAACGGGCTCATAAATCTTGTATTTTTAAAGCACCACTCATTATAGGATTATAAAGCGGTTCACAACATCAACTAGTTAGGGCAGCAGGGTGGGGGCTCGCTGGTGGGGGGCTTCCGCCCTCTACCAGCTTGCCACATAATACCCTGGCTTTTTAACGCACCTCACAAATAGGGAAAACAATCAAAACCACTGACAGAACAATCTTAACCAACATTATTACAGTTGAAGCAGGTATGATAGCAATGAGAAACATGATAAATTTGAAGATGATATTTTGAGAATGCAGCTATGGGGCGACAGTGGCGCAGATGGTAGAGCGGGTCGTCTCATGATCGGAAGGTCGTGGGTTCGAATCCCGCCTCCTGACTGTGCACATTGTCGTTGTGTCCTTGGGCAAGGCACTTCACCCACATTGCCTCCAGTGTCTGCCTACACTGGTAGCCCCCTAGGAGAGACCAACAGGCCCGGTTTGAACCGTGAGGCCGTCCTTCCGTGACCCACCACCTGCAGAAGGAGCCATGGGGGGCTGGTGCAATGTGATTTGGGCAGCACCGGCGGCTGCCCCCACGACCCGGCAACGGACAAGTGGAAGAAAATGGATGGATGGATGGATTTTTGAGAATGATACTTTTATCATTGTTATTATGGTGATGATAATATATGTATAATAAATATGTGCGCGAGTAATGTATGTGTATGTGTATATATATGTATATATGTCTGTATGTGTGTATATATATATATATATATATCTAAAACACTATGACTACTTAAACGATAAGTAAATCAATAGAATGGTGACCAGAATGGTAATATAAGCAATGATAAAAAAACATTATTTTTTTTGTGATAACATAAATGAAATGAAGTAAATATTGTAAATAATAATGCACTGTAAATAATAGCTCAAATAAATCAAATCAAATCAAACCAAACTAGACGTAATCTTTAGGGGGGGAAAGGAGGCTATTCCTAATTCAGCGACTAAACCAAGTCCTAAACAGGGTTTAATCTGGGACAAAACAAAACTTGGACTAAACAGAGAAAATCTGACACTAAACCAGAACTAAACCAGGACTAAACAAAGAGACCAAGACCACATTAGGGCTAACTCTGAGCTGTTGTGCTTGTGTCATAGCTGTACGTGGCTTATAGTTCAATTTTGTTGCATGAACCCAACCTAACTCTCATAACTGTAACCATATGCCAAATTTAAATTAAATCTAATGCTTTTCCTTTCATTTTCACAATTTTTTATGTATTTTTTTATTTTGCTATTTGATTCAAGTTGTTAATCAGTATCCAAATATGATTTTCTAGACAGCCCTATTCTGTAAACAAAACAAGGAAACAAACGGATCCGTGTCTCGTGTAAACAAAACACTCAGCTTCGACGTCCAAAGCAACAAAACACACGCCCGTTACCAACACAAGAACTGCCCTGACCTCGAAAACTGAAACGCTATAGCTGAGGCACGTCAGGTCCAGCTCCTCGCTCTCTTTGTTTATCTGACCTCTCAATTAACACGGCAGAAAACTGACCCGCCAAAACAAAGCCAATGGGAGGGAAAAACAACTGGCACGAGGGCTGCACTTCCTGTATTGGAATTGCAGCTAGATTTGCAATTAACGTACAAATATAATGAAGGACGATAACTTTTTAGCCTTGATAAATGCACGTGCTCCCGGTGTTACAGAAGAATGAATGCTCTCACAGCGCTGAATAAGCTGAGCGCCATCTGCCAGTCTATGTCGTAGCGTAAAACTAGACCAACAATACTACAAAAATAAAAGAGTGCTCACCCGGCCACAAAGCTGTGCTGGCTGAATTTAAGGAAGAGATCATGATTTCACTTTAGTCTCAATAGTTCTACTGTCCCCCTCATTAGATAGTTTAACATCTTGAATATATCCCTCGGTCCTCTTTGTTAGATAGTTTAAAGGTGGGGTATGTTTTTTTTTCAGGCACCTAGTACCATTCTATAGCATACTCAAATGGACTGGACGGTCTGCGATCTTCGGCCCTGGGTCTCTATAGCCTGTCCGTCCTTCTGTGGTTCTCCCCAAGGTTTCTCGTTCCTCCCACTGGGTTTTTGAGTTTTTCCTTGCCGTGCTGGAGAGTCTAAGGACAGGGGACACCCGCGCCACTCGTCGCCACCCACTGCTGACACTTATTTGGACATTATGTTTGCCTGGATACTTGATTCACCTGAACTTTACATTGTCTTATTTACTGCTCTGTTTTATTGCAGCCCTATGAGGCAACTCCTGTTGTGATATTGGGCTATACAAAACCATTGATTGATTGATTGATTGACCTAAATAACTATGCTACCCAAATTGTTTGGAAAATGCAGCAAAAACAACTAAAATAATTTTCCCTCAAAGGAACACTGTTCCTGACGCTGCGATTTCGCCTCTGTCTGTTTAAGAAATTCCTTGCCTGTCTGGCACGCCCATAAGCACTACCCCTTCAATTGTTGTTTTTTAAATTTCTTATTTTGTTATATAAATAAGTACAGACAACATAAGCCGAGCCCCCTAGGAGAGACCAACAGGCCCGGTTTGAACCGTGAGGCCGTCCTTCCGTGGACCCACCACCTGCAGAAGGAGCCATGGGGGCTGGTGCAATGTGATTTGGGCAGTTCCGGCGGCTGCCCCATGACCCGGCAACGGACAAGTGGAAGAAAATGGATGGATGGATGGATGGAACATAAGCCAGGGGTTTCTTACAAAAGTATTTAAAATAGATCAATTAAAAGCTAAGTCTGCATGGGCGGGTGCTGTGGGCTGAACACCCCTCCAGCAAAACAGCAGGAAAATGGCTGCTGCAGGATATTCAAAGATTACTCAAAAATACATGAATCAATCTGAACAACACTGAAGGCATGTTTTTTCAGAAGGGAATGACACACTAACATGATAAAAAGCTTACAAAGTTTTTGCATAAAATCCCCCCTTTAACATCTTTAATTATATCCCTCTGTATTTGCATCCCCTTTTGCCTCGATCTGGAAGATATCGTGCTGGTATTGCTACAATAGGAGTCACTAACACTAGTCACGGACCTAGCAACAGTAACTAAGTGGGTGGGGCTTTTGCGAAAGGTCAATTGTGCTCACTCGTACAGTCGCAATAATGGATTAAATACAAGAGACTATTAGTATCTGGATAAACTAGACGCGAACCGTGCTGCTTGTCGAGTTAAATGAATTCCCTACCCCTTTTTTTCCCCCATTTATTTTAAATACAGAAATCCTCTGCAGCCTGTGGGGGCGCTGTATCAAAACTTTTCACAGGAAAGACAGTGAACAAGAAACACGCTTCTCTGATTGGTCGATTAAACTCGCCTTCCTTTTCTGTCTCTTGTTTACAAAATGGAGCGGTATCAAATTGTGGCCGTGTTGGAGCACACAGATCTTTTTACGTACAAGATGGGAGCATAAATGAGCTGATACACGGTGCAGCAATGGACTCATCATGAAAAACTACATACGACGACTGTCCGAGGGATACAAGGTACTAAAAGGATCTAATCAGGGCTTTGCTCACTGGCCTCTGTCACTGCTTATTAGAGATGCACCGATCCAGCTTTTTTGCTTCCGATCTTTGGGGTTTGATTATCTGCCAATATTAACCAATACCAATAGACTTTCTTAAAAGCTGCTTTCTCTGAGTGAAAAAGTGAGTGGACCTCTTATCTTCAGTGTGAGATAAATAAAGTCTTCTCTTTTCTTGTCATGTCATGATGTTCCAGATCAATGATCAATTATATCTATTAACAAACTAATGTAAAAACATTTAACAAGGATCACTGGACTTTTCGACACTATCCTTGGGACAAGCTATTTTATACTGATATAAACAGCTCACATAAAGTGATCTGATCATTACAACTTATCTTATCAGTTATTCTTTAACAGCATTCCATAAACTAAAATACACTTGGCCGCTTCAGCAGTGGCCGATTTTATTTTATTAGGCTACTTTAGGTGATCCAATCATAATTTCTGTCCCAGCCTTGATTAGTTGCCCTTAGCATTAGATTGCTCCCACTAGCTTTAGCATGCTGTTGCTAGCCGTAGCCGCGGAGGTTAAAACTAACTCAGCGATTACGTTTTACAGGTTCTGTATGATATTCTGTAAAATGATATACAGCATGTCCATATTCACTTAGATTTAGTTGGTGAAAATATTGGATATTTGTAGCCGATACCCGATATCATATTTTTTCCAGTATAATTTTCCAGTAGGATGAGAAAACTAGAATGCTTTTGAAAACTCCATGGCTTATTTAGAAGTTTTACTTTTGAGAGCAGACAAGGAATATTTAAGAGAGAAATACAATTTTCTAATGGGCCTAATTGTAGGCTATATTATGAATCTAAATATTAATGGTCTGGACTCTGAGCAGTTGTCTTATTATGAAAGATCAGGAGACCTTTTAAAAAAAATTAATAAATAAAATAAAATCGATTTAAAATCGTAATTGTCCAAACTGTCCAATTGTCCAAATCGAGATTTTCATTTTGGCCATATCGCCCAGCCCTAGGTCCACCTCTTTGAAGGTGAAGCTGGACTGTCCCAAAGTTGTGATACGAGGTGGAAGGTCAAATAAGTACCGCTCCTCTAGCAGAATACATTCTGAACACTTCCTTCTGCATCGTAAGGGCCGGTCATGTGCTTGTGTGAGCGAGACAAACGCGGTGATTGTGCAGTCGCGGCCGGAGGTGTTTTTTCCCCGAGCCCAGATCGAGTTACAGCAGAATGAGCGCGGGGCGTCCGGAGGAGCAGGTGACTTACCGCCACAGCTGGACATAAACAAACTGACAGACTTTCAACCACAGCATTCAATGAATTCAGAAAGTTGATAAAAGTTCATACTGCTGAGCTCCATGGAAATGAAAAAGATCAAAGTAGTACGACAATAAAGAGCATATTTTCCATAGAGACATTTTCATTTAAAAGGGGCTGTGTGGAGTTTGTCAGTTTTGTACTCACGGCTTTGTGGCTCCCTCAGGCCAAACACGTAACTGCAGCCTCAATGATAACCTCCTGCATGAAGTAACAGTCTCGTCCTGGTCAATTTACAGATTTGCAGGCGTGACTTCAACTGAGGAGATTTAGACCAAATCAATTTGAGTGAATATTTTCCAAGATGTGATACTTGAGCAAATGCATAACAAAGTGAATCGAGTGAAGAAGCCAAATAATACAGGTAAACAAATGAATGACGTTTGAAGGAGGAAAAAAATTCTCTGTATACTTTGTATGCATAAACGTAAGCCTAATTGTAATAAAATAATTCCACTGGTAGAAATGCTACTAGGAAAAAACAAAATCGTCTCTTCAATTCCCTGGTAATAAAGTTAGCGTAGCATGAGCAACTTGTAAACTATGTTTGTAAATGGTACATGTCCAGTGTTTACTTTTTGTAGTCGTTTCACTGCTTATAAATCCGTGAACAGTCATGCTTATTTTGCGGCCAAGAAAAGCTAACATTAGCAGCATTATTTTTGCCATTGTAAATACAGCACCATTACCACTGTTACTACTCAAATGTTTTGTAGGTACAGCACAATTACTGTTATTACCGACACTACTAGTCTGCTACTAATACTACACAACTTGACTGTATGTAAAAAACGATTAGATCAACTAGCTCAACTAACGGACACCGTTGTTTTGAAAGCATCAACAACACTTTTTTCCCCACGTATTTAGTAATAATTTCCTACCTTTCAAGCAAAAATGACACCAGCTGTGGGTCTTTTGTTCTACCCAGTAATTCTGTCAACATTTTCTGATGTTTACTCTGGTTCTTTGCCTACGCCGATCAGACTCCACTTTTGCCCTTTTTGTCGCACTCAAATAAACTCTTTGTTTCTTTTTGTTATTTGGGGTCTGGGCTGGAGTTTCGATGGTGCTTGAAGCCGGTCTCTTCTTATTCTCTGCTAAATCTATCCTTCCAAAGTTACCTCTTGCTCAGCAGCTTCAGTATGGAGAAGATATACCTGACACTACAGCTGAGGGTGAACGCACATGATGTCATTACGCTGTTTGCTTGTTCGCCCCGAGACACTCTCTATTCAAGTGAATTTACAGGCATACAGTCTAGAGGCAATCACGGTGAAAAGGCCAGGGCTCATTCTACTGACTGCTGGGGCATGTATGAGAAGAAATTTTAAATTTGTATATTTATTTATGGTTAAGGCGAGACGCTGCCGGTGAATAGGGAAATAACTAGAGATTTAAATTTGAAACTTTTGCTGTATATGAGGGAAATAATGTATTGTTTTCTGTCATTTTTAAGTGAAAAAAATTAAAAAAACATTTCTTAAAATCCGTACTTAAGAAGACTGTCAGAAAACTGTGCCAGCTTTACAACATGTTCTAAGTAGGAAAATCATTGGCACCTGTGTTCTGAAGTTGGTGAATGCCGAAATAAGCACAGCAAAGGGTTACATTTCGTCTTTTTCATACCATACTTTTTCATACTCTTTCAAAACTAAGATGTTTGGGGAGAAAACTAGCTAAAAATCTCCCCTTTGACCACTGCGTGAAGTCGTCTCCTGCTGGCGTATGGGTAGTACCTGACGTGAACCGTGTGGTGCAGACAGTGTGTCACATGACCAAACACGGCACTGACACAGGGATGACCGTTTAAAGACCGGATTAGCTTCAACAAACAGGCTTTCTCTGACTCTCGAACTCTGGGCAGCGTTACACTCGACACAACAATCTGTGCTGGCTGAGATAAACAGGCCTGTAGTTTGTTTGGCTAAAACCAGTTTGCAATAAACATAAAGGGCTCCTGTCCTTTGACTCTCATTAGGTCCCGTCGTTACAGCTCAGAGACTGAACTCTGGAGGCTCTTTCAAATGAGGAATGTTCACATAACGGGCCTCACTGGAGGGAGTTGTGGAGACCTGTGGCCCATCCCATTCCCATCCCAACTCATCGGGCTCATCTCGGACTGTGATGAGTCCGCCTACAGGAGAGAGGTGGACCGGCTGGTGTCCTGGTGCAGCCACAACAACCTGGAGCTGAACGCCCAGAAGACAGTGGAGATGATCATGGACTTCAGGAAAGACACAGCCCCACCGTCCCCCCTCGCCCTGACAGACTCTCCCATCCCCCATCTCCATCGTGGACTCCTTCCGTTTCCTGGGCACCACCATCACCCAGGACCTCAGATGGGAGCCGACCATCTGCTCCCTCATCAAGAAGGCCCAGCAGAGGATGTTCTTCCTGCGGCAGCTGAAGAAACTTAAGCTGCTGACCAAGATGCTGGTGCAGTTCTACACGGCCATCATCGAATCCATCCTCACTTCCTCCATCACCATTTGGTACCCCGGCGCTACAGACCGGGACAAGCACCGACTGCAGTGCATTGTGCGTGCTGCTGAGAAGGCGTGTGGGTCGGAGCACAGCTGACCCTTCTCACCCTGGACATGGACCATTCACCCCTCAGGCAGGAAGTTACAATCTATTAAGACCCTTAGATCCCGCCACTTGAACAGTTTTTCCCCTCCGCCATCAGACTCATGAACAAAAAACAAGACCCATAACTTAGTTACAGACTCATGGATGTAATCTGCCCTGTTGCACTGTGTGGTGTGTCCACACTTAGACCCGCTGCTATCACTTTATATCACCTTATCACTTTAAATACACATCTGTAAATACAATCCCGCTGTTGTTCTATGTCAATCTTACCATATTTTACCTTTTAATTTTTATATTATTTATTTAATATTCTTATGCATGCCCCCTATAGCTTTATAGTTTAAAGTTTTATAGCTTATTTTCTTATCTAGATTCTGTGTTATATGTTTTATGCTACACGTCTGCACCGAGAAAAATTCCTTGTTTGTGACCTTGTTCTCAAACCATGGCAATAAAAACGATTCTGATTCAGAAAAACCCCTATCGGTCAACCTCTACTCATGAGAGCCTTTAGTTCACTGCAAAGGCACCGACACCTGTGCCCGCCTCACCCCGACTTCCTCCACTGCCCAGCCTGAAAACATCAGTCTCATTCATAGGACACTGGGAAAAGTCCCTGAGACCTGGAGACTTGCCTCATCTCCAGGACACATCTCAGAGACCGGCGGCAACTCAAGTCTCCAACTAGTCTCCAGATGAGATAGGCCTTTTTGTTGTAGTTGTACCTTTCTTAAACATTACCTTAAAAAACAAGTGAAGGTTTCTGACTCTAAAACCGCCAAAACAAAAACATCCTTTATCCTGTGGTCTCACAACAAAACACTTCCTTTAAAACGCCGGAGCTTACACAAGAACTCAAATCCTACCATGAGTTCTGGATTAACCCAAGGCCAATTTGCTCTATAAACAACATTCGTACATCGAGGTTTCCCTTCTCTCTGTCAAAGAGCCCATGTACAAAACTAATTCAGTGTTTCCGATCACCAGGAGACTATGGTGGTCACCCAAAATAATAATAATTGTCACCTTAACACTGCGCGTAACACACTATATTGCCAAAAATGTTCAGTCACCTGCCTGTGATTCTTAATCCATATGACGTTGGTCCACCTATTGCAGCTATAACAGTTTCAACTCTTCCTCCTCTGTCCACAAGGTTTAGGAGTGTGGTTATGGGGCTTTCCTCCAGAAGAGCATTGATATGGTCACCGCAAAAATGAAAAGAAGAGACTAAAATCTGGCTTTACCCAAATCTAAAAGCTTCTTGAAAAAGCTTCAAAATAGCTTGGATGAAAACATGGATGAAAATGCAACATAAAAGCGACGAAAAAAATACGAAAATGCATCAAAAAGCCAAAAAAGAGCAATAAAAAAGTGACACGACAAAGCGAAAAATATGAAGAAAACGTGATGGAAAAAAATGTCATGTAAAAGATCCATTTAGATCAGTTTTGTAGGTCTTAGCTTTCAAATGAGGCGTTACACTGGCCTATAGGCTGTGATCTTATGGATTTGGGTAAAGCTGAAGTGGAGAAAATGCACTTGGTTAAGGGTTAATATAGATTTTAAATAACTTCAGTCAGATAACTCACAATATCTAAGACGCGATCGATACGAGGCACTTTTTAAAATTGAAATCATCTAAAATGACAACACAGCTTTGAAAAAACGTGTTTGCGAATAAAATCTTGTGCCACGACTAATAAAAAGGAGCTGCAACTGTCTGACAAATCCTTTTTACTGCATTTAGTTTTGACTTTAGGGCAAAAAGCTTTTGCTAGTGTGGCCTGCTCCGTTGTTGGACTGATTCTTGTGTTCGTTCGGGAGAGTTCTGGGTAAAATTGACTGAAAAAACGATCCGGCTCGTTTCACAATTGAGATCCGGGTTGAACCGTTCACCTTAAAGAGCCGTTCAAAAGAGCCGCTCGCTCATGAACGTCACATCGTTATTAAATATGACTAAATTCATCTTAAATTTAGTCGGCTAAATTTATATACAATTTTAGTCGACTAAAATTTGACTAAATCTCGACTAAATCTCGACTAAAATTAAATGCCTATTTCCTCTAAACTCTAAATGAAAATATGTTTCAACATTAACATTGATGTTGGAGAAGGCCTGGCTTCACCCCAAAGGCGTTCCATTGGGTTGAGGTCAAGCCAATCAAGTTCATCCACACCAAACTCTCTTGTCTGTGTCTTTTTGGACTTTATGAACAGGATGGCGCCATTCCAAACTGTTCCCACAAAGTCGGTAGCATGATATCGGTTGCGTTCACACGACGTTGCAACATTCTAAACATAGTTTGAAATTTAAAAAACTGTTCTCTCTCAGCTCATATCGACTAAGGTCAAATGACTGTCTCATAAAGGCGTCCAAAAGTGGAGATATTATTCAAAATGATGCGTTTGATGTCAGTCAGATGAAAGGACTTTTAGCCATGAGACGAATGTGGCGAAAGGTTTGTGAATGCAATCACTTCCAAATATTGATCAGAGAAAAACCTTTGGACATTTTCTGTTTGGACATATCTTTCCAAAACTGTGTCTCTGCCATTGAGTTGTATCGGCCCATCCACGGAACTCTCCACGCACTGTTCCAAAGCTGATCTGATCGCTTGACTCTGGAGAAAGTAGGTGACCAAACGCTCTTTGGCAATATGGTGTATATTGAGGTAAGAAATTGAACTTTTATGGAACATTAACTCTCCAAAAAGTGACTTCTTAAAGCTAGATATTTTCCCTAGGAAATGGAATGCAAAGAGAGTCCTCTCCACAGACCTAACTTTACTGGTCACTAGATCAAGACGTTTTAATGTTTCGATATAATAGTAAAATCAATATCAGTTTATGTTTTTTCCAAAGAAGGGTTGCCTGTACCACCATAGTCTTGGTCTAATCTGTGGGAAACACGGATGTCTACCATCACTCCGATGTAACATACCTTCTTTCTCCTTATTCTCCATGTTTACCTACCCACGGTCAATTAGTGGCAGCATAATTGATCAATCCAAAGCAAAGAATTCCTAATCCACCAAAGTGTGGACGTCAAAGCAATTCCCATGTCTTGGAGCAAAAGTTAAATCCATCCCATGCCATTTAACTTCATAGATTTGAACATTATCTGTTGTGTACTTGTCTCTGTCTTTCCTGGATTTCCTCCCTATTAGCAAGAGGTCTTCAGTGCTGGCCTCTGATTGGTCAGAATTGCCCAAGCTCCGCCCCTGTTCAGCGTCTAACCGTGACTGACAGGACTAATCCCTGGAGCTTAATTCCGCAGTGACCCCACCTGCTCTTCTGCTCTTACATTTGCTACAATGGGAGGCCATATGGGAAGTTCGATACAGTGATTAGAACTGCATTGTATTGTATTGAATTGTATCGTAAGCGGCTTAAGAGCAGACTATAGCTAAACCTTTTAACCCCTACCTGAACCAAGCACATTTTCTCCAGTTTGGCTTTACCCAAATCTAAAAGCTTCTTGAAACAAAGTGTCCAAATAGCAATAAAAACGAGACTAAAACAAGGATGAACATGCGAAAAAAGAGACAAAAACGTGACGAAAAAGTGACAAAATGTTTAACGAAAAGGCAACAAAAGAGAGACAAAAACGTAATAATAAACTGTGTGAATGTAGTAAAATACTGCAGGTATGTCTTTTACGAGGGAATAAGGAACAAAGTTACAACATGGTTTAAAGCTTAAAGGAATAGGCCACCGTTTTTACATACTGAGATATGTTCTTACCTGAGCTTAGACGAGTTCATTTGTACCTGTCTGGTCTTCACGTGTGCCTTCCATAACGTAAACACAGCACAGACGGCGTTAGCATTTAGCCTCTCTCTTCTCCTCTATAGCTCCAAACGAGGTGAAGATAGAAGCTACCAAACTCTTCCACGTTTTCCCTATTTAAATATGGTTACGTGAAGTGTTGCACCATAAAGTATAATTACACAAAATTAAACAATGTGGATTTTCTAAGCGGATAAAAAGGGGAACTATATTGTAAGGCGTAATAATACCAGGAGTAATTCGACATCCGCGCAGTGATATCTTCACTTTACTGTGCGGACGCCAAAGTGTTCCTGGTATTATTACTATTATTATTATTAAATGCTAACGCCGTCTGTGCTCTGTTTACGTTACTGAAGGCACACGTGAAGACCAGACAGGTACAGATGAACTCGTCTAAGCTAAGGTAAAAACATATCTCAGTATGGAAAAACTGTGGCCTATTCCTTTAATAAAGATTATTTTGCATGATATGTCTCCTTTAAACTTTTCACTTCACCAAAATTCATGCTCAATCAGTGCAAGTCTCATTTTGGTATTCGACCGACATCCTGCACATGCGGCTGCCCATTACTTCTCTCTCTTGCCCTATATTTCATCAGTATCGACCCACTGCTCTCCTCGGACTCTCCAGGACTCCTTGTACTCACTGCAGCTAAGGCACAGTGGGGGGAAAAAGACAGATAAAGCTGATACAGGGTTCAAAGCGGTTTTGAAGTGCCGCTCTCATCCTTTATTCTATGTGAGAGATACAAAAGTTCTCCAAGAGCGATTCTGCAGACTTAACCCAACAACGGTGCAGTGATTTGATATACCAACGATTAGTAAAGTGCAAAAGCTGCGCAGCGCATGGCTTAGACTTCCAGGAAAACAACAATCAGCATTTTTAAAAGACTGAAGGTCTACTCAATTTATATTGGTTGAGGAGATCACTAGTATTTGGGCACACTTATATATTATATACCTATATTTCATTCTGCCACAAGGGGGCAAGGTGGAGTCTCTATGGATGCCCAGGTGCCAGCGCATGTGGTGTTTGTCTGGCGGGAGGTCGCGCGCAAAGCCATTTAATAAAACTCTAGATCGGAAATGAGGCTCGTTGACGTGGCAAACGTGGCGGCAATCTTATAAACCCTATGCCACAAATTCAAAACCAGAAGCAACATTTTCATTGATCCAATGGCAGAATGTGATTGGTTTATTACTTCTAAGTCTCGTATCTCAGTCAGGATCTGGTCATATCTTTGAAATGTCTTGTTTTTCAGTCATGTTGTTTAGCCGTATTAGCATTGTTTTCTCCATTCGTCCCCAGGGTTCAGTGGTTAGCATTCACTGTAATAAGTATTGGTCATGTCGTGTTGAAAAGTACATAAATACTGTTTTAGAGCAGGAAACAAATGTTATATTTGATATAAATAGAAGTGAATGATTTCCAGTGTTTGACAGAGGAAAATCCATGACAAACGGCGCTATATCTTGCCAGATATGACATAAAGTCAGTCAAATTATCAAAGAGTCATGAAATAACTCAAAATAGATCAAAACAGTCTCAAGGAAAAAAGGTGTTTCCATTTTATTACATTGCCCTGGGTTAGAATGGCCAGTCTCAAGATGGCCGATAGAATTGCGACCAAATTTTTCTTTTCTTATTTTTGGGTGTCCGATATACCCCCAATGGCCACTAAATATCATCACATGAACAGGTGGGACAACGCACTGACGTGCAGAGAATGGTCTAAATACAGCCTGTAGCCCCGGCTGCGGACCACTTAAGTAATTAGTCATCCCTAAAGTCAACACGGGGAAGCGTATCGAGTCGAGTGTGGGACAATCAACACAATTACAGACATTACTATAAAGGCATGACCGGTTTAGTCCAATTATAGTTAATCACTTTGAGTAATCAGCTAAAAGGGGGCAATATAACAATGAGAATGAGGACATATTGAAATTGATGTGTTCAAGATGTACAAAATTACAGCGGTGGTCACAGTACTTGATGTCATTACTTGATATAAAGTACAGATACAAGTGGTCAACAAGAGCCCCTTCGCCAGCCCTGATGGCGCTCGGGCCTAAATATTACTGCAATGGAGTTCGGGATTGTGACAGCCAAGAGTCATGGGATTAGCAGCAATAATAAACTAACTCGTCGGCTGCATGATTTTAATCTAATGATAATATAAAAGGGACAGACGCTGTAAGGACATTATAAAGCAACCAGTGAAAAAGTGCCTGACGTCCTGATCACAGTGGGTTTAGCTGCTCAGTTTAAAAACATTCATCGTCTTCTCTGTGAATTATCTCAAGCAACAGGTCACTTCCATGGCTTCCTTTTCACATTCGATAAATAAATAAAACAAATAAAACGTAAATTTGGAAATTAGAAGTTCTCAGACGATCTTTCCTCATTCATTTCAATAACCGAGAGCTGCTGTTATCCCCAAAAAGGGGACCTTTTGGCACCACTGAAGTGACGTAGACGTTGCTCCCATCTATGGAAGATGTCGCTGGTAACAGAAGATTTTCCCGAACTCTATACAGGTCAGTCAAATTATTACTTAAAGCCACTCCGTGTAACATTTCCCCCAAGAAATAGAATAAAATACAAGCATTTATTTTGTTAGTTTGTTTTCTCATGAGGTCAATAACCCTAACCCTAATAAATGACAAACGTGTGTTTGCTGTGAGCGGGTCGTCTCTCCTCTGACCTGCCTTACCTTCACTGGGAGCGGGACGTCTCCAGCTCGTCTCCATGGAAATGTCAACTAAAGGCAGTCAAATATGGGATTGGTTAAGTCCTCATCCGGCACAGTGGGACAGTGGTTAGCGCTCGCGCTTCACAGCTGGAAAGTCCAGGTTTACTTCCCACCTGGACGGGGCCTTTGTGTGGAGTTTGCATGTTCTCCCCGTGTCTGCATAGGTTTCCCCTACCACTACAAACATGTACAATAGGCCAGGTTGCATGAGAGTGTGTTTGAGAGTGCGAGTGTGGCACAACGGAAACAAATTAGCCCAAGTGTTTACATGTATGAGTCCCATGCGTGTTCATTAACATGCACTGTCCCAAACAAATAAATCCAAATCCACTCTTTGATTACTCACAAAAAGAATAATTTTCTGTGTCAAGCTGCTCATTAGGAGCATGTTTTGCACTGATGGTAATGGAACAAAATTAATGTTTCCCTTCTTAAAATAAAACAGGTGTAGGGCGTCTAAGGGAAAGTTCTAAAGCAGTGGCTCCCAAACCTTTTGGAGCCAGTACCCCCTGTCTGTGTGTCTGTATGTGGAGTAAAACTATCCACAGATTTAAACGGTTATCAGGCATCAGGTCTGGTCAAAATATAGAGTAAGTGGGTCTAAATTCTACATAAATACTCATCCGTCCACTAGTGATGATGTGTGCTTTATTCCCTTATTGTTGGTAAATAGTTATTACCATTGTTATACGTGCTGTCTTTACCATTGTTGGTATAAAATGTTACAATGTAATAATAATCTGTTATCTATGGTAATGCAACCATGATTTAACGCTTTAGTTATTTCAGCAACTGATTTATTTAATTCCGTTGTAAAGATGATGTCAGTTTTGAGTCCATAGTTTGAAAGAAAATGGAGGATTTCATGTGAAATGGGAGTGGGATTAAATTACTTTTCTTCTTCCCACCCACTTTCAGGCAAATTGGAGCTTCCTTTCTTGATGTTGAAATGTATGTTGATATGTCATGTCATATCATGTCCCGTGTGCTCCACTATGGAGTCCCTTTGCCTCTGCAGTTTCGTGATCCTTGGCACAAAGGCGATCTAAATCATAGATAGAAGCTCTGTATTTTACGGAGGCAATTATGGCAAAATGCAGTCTTAGTTTAGAGCTAATGTCTCTCATTACCGGAGCTTTTCCACATTACACAAAAACTGTCACAAAGTTCAACGTCTTTTTCGTCCGCACAAATAAACTTGGGCCACATAAAGGCGATTCAAAAGCATTCACATGGCAGGTTTGTGGATCCATTTACTACCAAATATATAAGTATATATTTTTGCATCACGTAACCTTAAAAATAAAGGTAAGAATACAAATCACACAGTGGATGGAGAAATAGCACGGATTTCTCGCAAAACAACAGACGAAGCACTATATTCTGTTCATCAAAGGCGAGAAATGTGAGAGAAAATGTCTGCAGATAAACAAACAGAGATAATTAAACTAAAGGAATGGAATGGAGTTTTTAAAAAGCAGCCATCTGGACAGAAAAGAAAAGAAAAGAAAAACCTATTCTCTTCCTCCCTCTAGTGGTGGATAGTGAGATCTTTCCCTCTGCCTTCTCTAATCTATTCTTGGACACAAGATGCAGGAAAAAACAAACGGAATGCATAACTCCGTGTAAAGGTATATATGTTTATTTTAAGGCTTTTCAATGCCACTTCATACTCAAATAATATCTTTAACTTTAATCTTTACACCTGAACAGAGTGCATTTTCTCCAGTTTGGCTTTACCAAAATCTACAACAGTGTCAAAATAGTCACAAAAACAAGACAAAAACAAGCATGAAAAAGTGACAAAAGAGCAACAAAAAGTGACTCAACGTGACAAAAATACCTGATAAAAACGATGGCTGAAAGATATATCATTATCGTATCGATATCGAGATATGAATAATCAAAATATTAAAGGTTCTGTATCATGCTATTTTAGCCATTCCAAAGTAAAGCATAGGCATTTATATGATATATTGTACCTCTATCACTATGGAGTACTCATTTTTGAGAGAAATATAAGTATTTTCTGGAGGTATTTTCCAAACCCGGAAGACAAGACGCTTCGATTCAGTTAACTCCGCCCCTCTCTCCGCTCATTCCACATTTGCAGTATTATAAATATAAATATCGCTGCAAAAAGTGAAGTTACTTCACATAATGCAGTTATAAGGAGTTGACATGTTGCAACACAGTTTCATAAATGGCTAACACACACGCTAACACACACGCTAACATACACGCTAACATACACGCTAACACACACGCTAACACACACGCTAACATACACGCTAACATACACGCTAACACACACGCTAACACACACGCTAACACACACGCTAACACGCGTTTTGATTGACTCACCGCTCAGCCTGGCCTCCCATCATTATTGGGTGTTTACGTTATGGGATCGCATTGGTTATAAAAGTGAATCGACTTTGATTCTGGCCAAGGTTCATCAAGCATCCATCAGGTTGGTTGATATAGTAGCTGAATCCCGGAAAGAAATTCCAACTTCTGGCAAGTGCACTCTTCTTTAGGAAGGTTGAATAGTCCTGTTCCTCTCGTAGCCAAACCATGGAGATAACGCGCATCCGTGGCAATATCGTTTTCCAGGAGAGGGTGGAGCAGCTGCTCAGAGAGCAGGATTCAGGAGGATTACTTAGAACTGCGTGAATGAAGCCAAAAACCGCTCTGGGAGTGTTTTTGAGAAGGAAATAGCATAACAACATGGTTAAAAGCTCAAAAAAAGTCAATTTTGCATGATATAAATATCTTTAATATATCGTTATCGTATCGATACTGAGATATGAACATTCAAAACTTTAAACTCGAAAAAGCAATATATAAACAATATAGATTTTCATCAATAAAACTTCAGTCTTTTGCAGTAAAATTTGATTTTTTTTAGAACTCCCTTTATCACATCCAAGTTTGGAAGAACTTCAGACAAATGCTGGAGGGGCTGTGGTCAGGTAGGAGACACACTCAAGTATTTTGGGACTGTCTAAAACTAATGAATTATTGGAAAGACATACAAAGTAAAATCAAAAATTGTTTAGGTGTTGAAATTCCCTTGGAACCGGGAATATTCCAATCTCAGATCAATAACATTTCCCAACAAAAAATACCACTGTTAATTGCAAAGAAAATGATTGGCTGAGGCTTGAGGCTCTTGGCTCAAACCTCAGCCCCCCCACCATTACCCAATGGAAAAAGCTCAGTTTAGATCAGTTTTGTAGGTCTTAGCTTTCAACTCAGGCATTACCCTGGCCTATAGGCTGTGACCTTATAGATTTGGGTAAAGCTGAACTGGATAACTTAAGAGGTTAATGCCACTAGAGCAGCAAATCTTCACATTCATCACGTCTGAAGATTTGCAAACAATAGATGACGCAAAGGAATGAAGTAAAATGTGGATATTCCAGAATAAGCGGATTTAGCACTTCACCGAGCGCAAAGCATGCTGGTCCAGGTTAAAGGTCAGGACTACCCAGCTCGTATCCCAAACTGTGTACATGACTGAGTGTGACACAGATATTGATTATTTTGAGCGTTGAAAATCGATGTTTTAAAAGAATTTTGAAAGAAACAGGGACACAGTGTTACTGGGGAGAGAAAAAAGAACTTGTGGCCTTTGCTAAACCAATAAATAAATAAAAAAGAACAGTTTGTATTCTCGAAGACGGCGTGTACTCAGTCACTGATTACTATGACAACGGACAGCGTCATTTTAGTCTGTTTCCCGTTGCCAGACATCGCAATGGATAAATCAAGAATTACCCTACATTTGGAATGGAAAACAACATGACAAATGGCCAAAATCAGGTATGACATTGTGCATAGCAACACGTAGCAACCAGTTAAGCGTGGTTTTGGCACAACAGAAAGCAACAGGCCGCAGCAGCGTCACTTGTAACTTCATGTTTTGAGAGGAATTTCCATTTAAGCAGTGATTAAAACGAGAGAAATGACAGTATTACCTCCTGAGGGACAGATCAGATCCACATCATGACACCGTTTTCTTTCAGCCACAAGCTAAACTTTTCTAAACACATCGCTCTGACAAAGCAAAAGCACTTCACATGTCAAAGCTCTTTACACAGTACGAGCACTCACTATGTCACTAATAAATTACCCAAACTTTACCAAAACTGTCTAATACAGAGTGAGCACTCACTCTTCCACAAACAAATGTTTGATTTCCTCCGCTGCAGCTGGAGTAAACTTAATAACAACAGTACGTGAGCTCAGGCTCTGGGTCTGTCGCTAAAGGTAAATAGCCTATATCTTTCTTGTCACTGCTGTGTTGTGCTTTTCTCTTGGTCTAAAAGCTCTAGTTTCCTATTCAGTCATGGTTCAGTCCTGATTTGTAACCGGTGTAGTCTATGACCCGGTTTAGTCCTCAGACCTGCCGCAGACCGCTGCTGTGCCTAAGTTTATCTAGTTATAGCTTTGCTTCGTTTAGTAGCTAAAATTGGTATTTCATGATTGATCCATGGCTATGTCAGGCAACTGGAAACATCACTAAAATGTCCGTTGTCATAGTAATCAGTGACTGTGAGGTCTTTGAGAATTAAGTAAATAGACGTATTGGTTACAAATAGCATTACTAGTTAGCTATATGTCAAACTTACACATTTAATCCATTCGTCACGACGTTCTGGATCTTTTCTTTTAGTAGGAAATTTGATGAGTGCGTATGGCGGCTCGCATAAAACGCTGTGAGGTTCCTTTATTGCACTCGTGAATAGGGCAAAACTCTTCCATACACTGATTAAGCCCATGAGGACAGTCGCACTGCAATGGAGAATGAATGAACCTGGCATATCGCCGTAAAACCACTTTAAGTGCCATAATAGTCACTAAATAGCCGGTTGTTCCACTATGATAGTATGGTTTTAATGGGCTTTGTTGACACCGTGGGTAGTTGTGAACTTTGACCGGAACATTACCACGCATGCGTACTGATAAAGCTGAGTTGGCTTATAAATTTGACATAATGGTCGACCTTTGAGTTAACATTTGGGGAAAATGACAAGAGAATTGAGAGAAATCTTCAGCAAAATGTACAGTGATGTCATTTCCTCTGTGAAACCAATAAAGCTGAAGACAGGAGAAGAGAGAGTGTTGCAAAAAAACTTCAGGACACCAGAGAAGTAACCACGCAGTTGAACCAGCAGAGGGCAGTGCAACACAACAGAGACCAGTTATGTAACAGGCGGTCGTTCCTGAGTGTCCCAGTTAATGTGGAAGTGTGTGAGGAAGGGATGGCCGACATAAAAACCCAACTCTCAATGTTTTTTTGGTGTTTTTTTCATGTTGTGGATATGTTTGGATCATCTCGACTGCAGTCTAATGTCCACCGTGTTGATTTCATCCTGATCATTTTAGTCAGTCTTTTTTTTTTTGCCGACCAAATTAGTTGATGACGACTAAAATCTTTGAAAACATTAACATTAATGTTAAGTAGAATAAATTAATATTGGATTTTGTTGGCAACATTTAGAGAAAGTTTAGTCAACTCAAACTAGACCAAAGCAAAACAACTTGATTAAAATGATTACCCTCATAAAACTAAGATTGAAGCTGTGTCTGTGATTTTTTTTACTCAGTATGGACGATTATTGAACATAAACTTAAAAGACTCTCCGGATCTTTTATAGGAAGAAAACTGCTCATTTATATATAAAAAAATTAATAAAAAATGATCCGTCATGAGCTGTTTTTATCCGCCATCAAGTAACCTTTCATTTTCTCTGTGTTTAAAGATAATATTTATGTTTGGAATTGCAGGATAAATGGAGCTAAACTTAACATGAATTCTGAGTCATTGAGCACGAATTTTGCAACAGAAATGTGTTCAAACTTGTGCGGTTCAGTCTGAAAGAGGAAGACTTATTGAGAGGATCATCTGCTCGTCAATATTAAGGCTCATTTTTCACTTATACAAACGCGTTTTGGAGCGTTTCCTCCGTTTTAACTTATGTGTCAGAAACACGGTGGGCGAACGGGGCGATATTCAGCCGTTAACATGGTGCGTCTTTGAAGCCTGTGCTTTACGTGCTCAGTCTTACTTTCATCATGTTCCACGCCTTCTTCCCTCTTTACTCTCTCTGTTGGACACAGCACAAAACCAAATTGAAAAGTATTAACACTGCAGACTGTACACACATTCAATCTCCCCAACACTCCAAACTGTGCCAGCGTGCAGCAGGACCTGTTTCACGTCCTCTCTCGTTCCTTACCGTGGCTGTGGCTGGTGCCCGGGCTGGCAGCGGAGGGACTGGACACATGCTGCTCTCTGACAGGCGTGTGAAGTCCCGCCTCCTTGTCCCGCTCTTTGTCTTTGAGCTGCCGCTGGCTCATCCTGGCTGGGGTCAGAGCGGCCAACTCATCACTGCTCACTGCTGCCGACAGAGAACAAGGCGAGGGGTGAGAGCGTTACAGAGTGAACCGGGAGAGGCGAGTCATGGGGACAGTCCCGCCCGCCTCCAGGCCAAGTTAAAAAATCTGCTATGTGGTACATTTAAATCAGATTTGTGGGAAACATTACATTTAGTCATATTTCAAGCCAATAGCATGTGTAGCAGATAGTTTAGTGCAGTGGTTCCCAACCTTTTTTGTTACGTACCAATTGAGTCGTTCATTTATACTCCGAGGAGCCCCGACCTCGAGGATCTTGCCAATATTATTACAAAGTGACCTAAACTAAAATGAATCAGTATTTAATAGTGTCTTGGGTTCATAAGCTAAAACACTCTCAAACCTTTTACTAAAAAAACATTTAATAATAAAGCGTGGTTCACATAGCAGGATAATTAGGCCAATTTTAGCCCTGATTCTGCCCTTCCAACAATCTTAAGGACGCTCCGATGATCGTAAGATAATCTGATCAGATCTTCCACCTGTGTGCTGTGTGTTAAGTCTGCTCTCGTCCCTCAGTAGGACGTTGGGACCACTCCAATCTCAAATTGGGGATATTCAACATGTTGGATTGTTCTCCAGGTGTGTAGTAGAATGCTGCAACCCGACCGAAGTCCGAGGGGACCCGTCGAAACCCAACGGGTTCGGTCGGGCTCGGACAAATATTTAGAACTTATTTTCGGGCTCGGGTCGGATCAGACTCGGACACATCAACGCGTTAAAACAACTGAAACTGGTGTATAATTAAAATGGGCCTGTTTAGTTGACGCGACTTAGCGTTCGTTTTTGTGGAAAAAAATGAATAAACTGGGCCCGCGGTGCACGATGTTGGCCGCCCCACACATGCCTGGGGGCATTAGAGCACCAGTGCTTTTACGCACCAAGCTCAGCAAGACCCTGAGCTCAGGCCCTGCTCCGCGGAAGTGACCAGCTTCTGTCTGACTTAAAGGAATAGGCGTAATAATACCAGGAATACTTCAGCCTCTTCTTCGTCCGCCATCTTTGTTTACTCTGAAGTCACGTTTGATCTCCAGAGGTTTTGTGAGTATTTGAAAACTTGTTAAAACAATATTTTCTTGGTCATTGAACAGAATTATTCATATTTTTCTTAATCAATAATATTTCACAACCAGTTTCCCGGTCCGATGTGGCGAAAGGTCACTCGTCTTACCCGATGCGGCGCGATGCTCTCTCACTTCCGCATGCTGCTACAGCAGACGACGGGACAGATGAGGGATGGAGAAATAATAATAGGGAAGTCATTGTGAAGGAGGGGGGGAGAAAGGTGTGAAGGGTGACGTCCATCGGGTGGCAGAGTGGAGGCGAGGTTCAGCGTCAGCAGCAGCGCGGCCGAAACATGAAATACAAACAGAAATAAAAAGGAGACAAGAGACAGAAAAAGAAAAGAAATAAACACATTAGTTAAACCAAAAAAAGTCAACTGAGGACACAACGCGAGGACAACAGACTGGGTCGATGAGGGGGAACTTAAAATGATGGACTGGACACATTAGCGCTGCTACGGTAATGGCTAAAAAGGGACAAACAATATTTGGCATCAGACACTGATCGTTTGCTCGTACAATGGTTCATTTTAAAAGCTCTTTCCCCGTCTTTAATGCACGACCTACATTTTTGAGCTACGGCTTAAGATTTTCCCCACGACAGGTGATTGTTTGTCAATCTCGGAGGTTGGAATATCCGGGCTCCAGCAAGGAAATTTCTGCCCGGGGGACAAAATCAGGACAGAATCACCAAACCTGAAAAAGGATCATTTAAAGATGGCTCCTAGGGCTGAACGATTAATCGCATTTACAATTTTATCGCGATTACACAACGCAATTTGGGCCAAAATCGCAGAGGTATGCGATTTTGGCCCATGTAGCTGACGGCTGTGGTCAATAGAAGTGAATGGAACGGCGAGCTATGGCGGCGAGTTTTTGTTTACTTACTTGTTTACTTTACTTTGTTTACATCAGCGTTCATGCGTTCCACCGCGAAGGACTATTGCTTTTTTCTCCGTTGGCATTGCGTTAGCCACAGCGCTAATCACTCCATTCAGAGTCTCTCACTGCTACACGCTCTGATGCGCTGATCTCAGAAACTCCTTCACCTACGACTGCCTCTGCCTCCACAGAGATAAAGATGAGCCTGTGCTGCTTGAAAAGAGTCATTTGCGGCTCAGTTGGGACCTTGTAGAACCTTAAAGGAGGCTTATGTTTATACTCCGGAGCGACTTGAATGTGATTTTTCTTTTTTTAAATTCAAATACATAATTTCACATGCCACTAGAGGGCACTGCAGGCTAATCGAGCAGCAGAAATAAAGTTTGGAGTGAGCGAGATGCGAACAATGGCCGCTGGCTGCTCTGCTTTATGACCGCAACAGTGGAGGCCGCCATTGCTCCGCCATTGCTGTAGTACCTCCATATAGCCGCTAGGCCCCCATTAAAAAGCATTGGACTTTAGACACGTTAAAAACAACTTTAACGCCTGGTTTCTATTTTTTAAACACTTTCTATGGCTACATATTCCTCCTGACATAACGCTGGGTTTATCACAAAAAAGGAAACCAGGCTGGTTTTCGAAAGAAATTTTTTTGAAATCTCGTACTTAATGAGGGTCGGACTGTTAGCATTGGAGCTGCGCGAGCTACACGTCACGCAAGGGCCGAGTCTACAGTGAAGATCCCGCCCTTATGCCCTTATTAGGAACATGCTTCGTCAGAGCTGGGGAGGAGGAGTCTGTAAATCTGCCATGATTTCCCCCTCGAACGTGGTCATTATGGTAAACGGGGAGGAGTGAGGAGGAGTTGTCTATTCTTTTTAACGGTCTATGGATGCGAAGGATACTCTTAGAGAAGAAAACGAAACAAAGCTAATCACGGGCTAAAAGCTAGATGGCCACAGCTAGATGAACGAGATTGCAAATGAGAGCTTGAAAAACATGCTGCCGGGAGAGGCTTGTCAACGGTGCAGTTACGTCTCCGTGCCCAGGTAGTTGCGCCAGGGCGATTGCGCCAGACGTGACACCGAGGATGAAGATTTCAATGGATTTAATGATTTGGAGTGAGATGGAGAGTTTGGCATGTTCTTTATGCTATAGTTATCTGATCTGTTTATGTGACGTTAGCATATCAGACACCTATTTAGTTAGTTGTTTATGCTTCATGTAGCTAACCATCAATGTGTTACGTTAGCATACCGTACGCCTATTCAGCCTGATGTTTTTTTCTTCATTAGGCATTTTTTGGCTGGTGTGTCTTATACTCCGGAGCGACTTATAGCCCGGAAAATACGGTAAGATGCAAATAGCAAGAAATTATAAATATTTCATGAGCAATAACATTGTCTCGGTTTAGGCTATATTTTAGTTATATGCAACAAAAAGTTATTAACGGTAAATGGGGGAAGAAAAAAATCGAAATATAATGGAAATTGCAATATTGATTTTCGGCAAAAACGTTCAGCCCTAATGGCTGCGTCCTGCGGGACATGTAGTCACAATAAATCTTCAATAAAACATGTTACTTGGTAAATATACTTGTTAAATGTCAAACACGGATAAGGTTTACCTCTCTGTTTCTAACGTAACTAGTGCTGAAACGCCTAAAAAAATAATAAACGACCGGCAACGGACAAGTGGAAGAAGATGGATGGATGGATGGATGGATGGATGGATGGATGGATGGATGGATGGATGGATGGGCCTTAGGTATCATTGACTATTTGGGTTGACCATACACAACTTCAAAAATCATAGCACGATTCAAACTTTACACATCAGGAGATTTTTTCCCCACAAATACCACTTTTACAACATACTTTTATGGGGCAAAACTAAAGTTACTCTACAAAATGAAAAAAAAAAAAAAAAAAAACTGTCAGGTATTGGGCCTTTAAGTAAAAGTAGAATTTTAGATTCTACAAGTATACAATTATGCACTTTCAAATGTTGAAATATAAAGTGAAAACTGGGTTTCACCATGACAAAAACCAAGACTGAACCAGCTTTAAACCAGGTCAAACAGAGCCCGAGTGAGCCGCTGGTGTTTTCAGACTTTATTATTTACTTTTAAGATTCACCAATCATTCATTGGATAGGTCAGGTAAACACCAATGTTGCCAGCAGAGGGCAGAGGAGTTACGAGCATTATCTGTTAGCTACAGTGAAGTACGTGTCCTTGAACACGTTTCATGCCATTCCACTGTTTCAATTCTCATGATAAGCCGCTATCACTCCGAGAAGCACAGCATCTGGTACTGCCACCCGTGTACGGCACAAATCCATGTCTTTAATTATTGCTGACACTAGACGACAGAGGCCAAGACGCCGAGCAGCAACAGGCAACTTCACGTCTGAAAGTTGTACTAAAATACAGAGTTACTTGAAAAGACTAGGGCAGAAGGAAATCTAACATTGAGTTTGTATGAAATTAAGCCAAAAACAAGTTTACGCTTTTAGTGGCGGAGCACATCAGGAGCTGCATTAGAACCAGTTGGATCTGTCAGAGGGGGGTTTGGCACCACCCCACCTGGTCATCAGAGGCTGTTTAAAATGTGGGAGGGCATTTTAAGAGGCGGGGGTCCACTCCCAGGAAAATGTGTATAATTCAGATGTGATTTCATGCATTCTGGTACATTTAAGATCATAGATAATACTTTCTGTCTGTCTGATGGATGAATGTAACCATGCTGGGTTTGTGTCATGTTTATTTTTTACAGTGTTAGCTTTTGGCTTTGACTGACAGGCCCTGGAGCACTTTGGAGGCCTTTTTGTCCTTTTTTGGAACATGATTTGTAGGAGGAGACTGAGCTGGCATTGGGGTCGTCAAAAAAAGAAAAATCGATTCCTCGATACTAAATTGATACTAAAAGTGGTATCGAAGCTGGATGTTCATTAGGCGCAGATATGGATACTTTCTTCTGGGCTGTTGCGCTCTGGGAGCGAGCAGGAGTTGCAAAATGCTTCCAATGTCGAAGTGTAGGATCTGCTTACTGCGGCTGTACTAGCTGCAGTAAGCAGGTTGGTCGAAAGGAGCAGGTGTTTTTTTCATAGAAACTTTAGAATTTGCTCATGTTGCTAACATTAGCCTAGCGGCGTCTATTAGTCTACATGTATCAGTTAGCATTGGCTATGAAGCCATTTTTCTCCTAAATATGATACCAATGTCAACTGTTTCCTGTTTGTACTTGACTCATGGATATGTGACCCGCGCCCTGGATTCCAAAGACACAAGTCGGCAGCCCGTGTCTCGAGAAAAACGTGAACAAAGGTATTTTTTTGAAAATTGGTGATTTTCACTTTTTTGCAGAAGGGTTCAGTTGAAGTCACAAAGAAGCCTCTCCATGTTTAAGCTACCAGTACTGGTATATTTAAAAGCGTAAACTTTTATGTTCAGACCGACTAGTTTCGGAGCTTGCAGTAGGGGCGTGTCTTTGTCTGTGTGGCTTCATGACGATGCAACGCAATGCTATGTTGCTCTCAGAAGCTGCCGCTACTTATGCAGGAAAATTGATTTACCACGCAAAGGTTACTTCAGACCGGTGAGTGAAAGTTTGTTTGTTTTTATTGCTGGTGGCCGCCGTGCCAATGTGCTGTGCTGTTGTTAGCTAACATGGTGCGTTAGCATGGGAGACAGTCATGTAGTCACGAGGAATTAACCTGCTATTTACACAAAATCAAGATCGCTACAAACTTAAACTACTCCATAAATGTAGTCAGCGCATCCCTAGCTTTCAGCCACTTCTTATTTGAGAGAGATCCGCTTCATATTTTCGGTTTTATGGTTGGATAAAGTTACGCTGGGTGTGTGCAGTGAAACGTAAAACACAATATGACCACGCGCGGCGATACGTCGCGATGTCGGCCTTTTCCTCTCGTGTATGAGAATGTATGTGCATAACTAAAACAGTACAGGCGTTTTTTTCTAAAGTTATAACTTCAGTTATATCCGGAGTCTGTAACTCTCTCTCAGCCTGAGGCTGGAGCTGACACTGGGAGGGACTGGGGAGAAGCGCGCAGGATTTTGACAGTAAACAAACAACCCTGATGTAACCCCCGTTACAAATAAACACTGGTGTAACTGGACAAAACCTGACAATAAATAACCTTATAAATATTCATAAATAACCTAATTAAATATTCGCTTAAAACAGTTAAACTATGTGACATTAAATATATAATTAGTGGGATTTACAATGTTATTATAAAAGTTACATTGTAAACCGTTATCAATATAACTGATTCAAGACGCTCTCAGCGTATGCCCCTCCCCACCTGGCCGAGGCTCAGTCAGCGACAGGAGTCTGAAAAGAGCGCACGGGCGAACAGAGCAGTGCAGCCGTTACGAACAAAACTGACCCAAACTACACCGAAAAGTGATCTTACACACCGTTTGCCTTGCCGGGTTGAGGGAGGAGTGTGTCTACGAGACGTGAAACCTTTGGGAGTAGTCTCGTGTTTGTCGCTGCGGTTAAACGAGGCCGATGCTTTTGCTTGAGACGGCAGAGAGCAAAGAAACGCGTTTGTCGCTGCGGTTAAACGAGGCAGTTCGCTTTTGCCCGAGACGGCAGGGACCAGATAACGGCCAGGTTTTATCCCCACCCCGAGAACACCTCAGTTCTTGGGCTTGGATCGAGTTCTTGGACCCAGGATCGAGTCGAGACCAAGGCGAGCCACCCAACGGAACATTCTCAGGATCAACGGCAGCGTCTCGCGAGGCGCGCGTGGTCCGCATTCCACCAAAGAACCTCACTGACTCCCAGACCAAGGTTTGAGGAGCGTTTGTGGAGTTTTTCCAACGGATTTGAGCGCACGTTAAAGGGCGCCTACATTGAACTCAGAACATATCCACAATTTAAGTTTTGCTAAGTTTTTGGACAATTAGAAGCCATTTTCTTTTTGTTATTGCTTTGCAAGCCAAATTGTTTACTGGATCCTTTTGATAATTGTTTTATTTATGTATTTAAAGGGTACCTATGGTGTCATTTTTAAAGTGACAAAACGTGTTTGAAAATTGAAAAGAGTGAATAATATAAACCTGAAACCAAGATTAAACTTAAATTAAAGTAATTTAAGAATAGGTTTAAATTAAAAACACTCAAAGTAACTAAATGACCGGTCATAAAACAAAACTTGTTGAAATAAGTGAAACAAGTAAAACATACCTTTTATTGAACTCATCTCAAAAGTTAAACAATATAAAGGTGTAACGGGTAACTAACAGAAGTGCCAGTATTAATGTTTGATGTTTGTCTGTCCTTTTTATTGTCTATGTAAAGTAAATTGCCGGCTTTTCCATTTAAACTTATTGACTTTGGCTCTCATTTTGGATTACACACCACTCCTTTCGAATCTAGAACTGGTCCATACCCTACAGTCCTTTGCCTAACAGCGTAGGTGTTACATATTCTTGGCGAGCCAGCCAGGAGTGGTCCGTACACTCTTGTGAGCCTAGGTATTGTTTTCAAAACAGCCAATATGGAAGCCGTGCGACAGAGTAATGTTAAGATACCAAACTCACTCATTATTACTGGCATAACTGGCACTGTAGTTGATGAGGAGCTCTTTGACTTTCTTAAACAGTACGGGTCTTTTCAGATTGTGCCCATAGCCCCTACAAGCCCACAGGTAGGCAAGCAGAACATTGTTGAGTACACTTCAGGTGCATCAGTACAGGCACTTTCACCCTTGCTACCTTACAAATTCTTACCTAAAGATGAACCTGACATACTTTACCTTGTCGAGACTTTAAGCACCGTCTACTCTCCTGTAGTTAGCAAGACTGCTACACAGACTTACTTAGCTGAACTGAGAGACATTGCAAAACAGACAGGTAAAGATTTCACAGACGTACTGAGAGAGGAGCTTAGCTCTATTACTAGGGCTGTTGACACGGACGAACATGACAGTCCAAGTGACCATGGTGACTCTGTTCAAGTCCCTGACTCAGACAATCCAGTGCACAGAGCCCTTCAATCTGGTGACTTCCACCAACCGATCCCAGTCTCTGTGGGGAATCGCTCACAAACCCCAATCAGTACAAAGACTCCTACTCTAAGTACCTCTGATGTTAATCCACCAGAGCTTCAAAAAGTAATAGTGGAGCACATTCTCCGAACTGAAGATATTCATTCACAAATGAACACTCCCTTCAGGTTGAGACTCTTTTCTGGGCGTTGTCCCCGTCCAAACAATGAAGTTGACTTTGAAAGCTGGCGCTCAAGTGTTGAGCTTCTTCTTAAAGATGCCAAGCAACCAGACTCAAGTAAGTCCAGAAGGCTTTTGGAGAGTCTCTCTTCACCTGCAGTTGATCTTGTAAAACACTTACCTGCCGATTCGCCTCCAGTCACATACTTGCAAATCCTTGATTCTGCTTTGGTACAGTCGAAGATGGTGATGACCTTTTCGCCAAATACTTGAACACCATGCAAAATCATGGTGAAGAACCTTCATCTTACCTTCAGAGACTCCAAGTCATGCTTAACACAACGTTCATAAGGGGAGGTATCTCTGCTGGTGAACTTGATAAACAGCTCTTGAAACAGTTCATAAGAGGCTGTTGGGACAATGACTTGATTGCGGAGCTTCAGCTTGAGCAAAAGAAACAAACTCCACCTACTTTTGCTGATCTCCTGCTCATGCTCCGTACTGCAGAGAAAAGACGCACATCGAAAATGTCACGCATGAAACAGCATCTAAATACAACAAGCCAAAGGTCTACTCACACTATCAGGGTGCCCAGTCTCAAAGTCCAGAACACCCCAGGCCAAAAGCAGTCGATTCTGAAATTCAAAATCTCAAAAAGCAAATTGCTGATCTGCAATCGCATCTTGCGTCTCTCAAAACTAAAAAATATGCTGAAACACCCAACGCCAAACCACGAGTCTTCAGCTCTGCAAAACATAAAGTCCCTTTTGATAACTCCAGAGCTCAAAAGTCACAGTCCTCTGATCAAAGACCTGACATCCACTCAAGCAACCGACCAAAGCCCTGGTATTGCTTTAAGTGCGGAGAGGATGGGCATATCAAACCCCAATGCGAGAATGAGCCAAACTCTCATCTTGTTGCTCTTAAAAAGAAGCAGCTAAGAGAAAAGCAAATGACATGGGACAAAGTGAATGATCCAGAATATTCTTCTTTAAACTAGACCCAGCTCCATTTGTGGGACAAAGTGGAGCTAAACAAAACACAAGGTGTCCCAAGAAAAAGAAACGTGCTTTGAACTTTCATGCTCAAACTGAAAAGCCTCTCTCTCTTCCAAAAGGCTTAGTTGGAGCAAAGTGTACAGCTCAAATAGCTATCAATGACCATCTGTGCAGTTGCTTATTAGATACGGGCTCACAGGTAACAACAGTCTCCCAGTCTTTCTACGAAGAGAACCTGTCTCACTTACCTGTCCACAGCTTGAATGACCTGTTAGAGGTAGAAGGTGCAAATGGCCAAAATGTCCCTTACCTTGGCTTTATCGAGATAGCCATCACTTTTCCCAAGAGTTCTTTGGGTGCTGACATTGAAGTGCCAACTCTCGCTTTGATTGTTCCCAATCTGAGTTCTAACTCACCTTCACTGCTGATAGGTACAAATACTTTGGACATTCTGTATGAGCAGTATGGACTAGTTGTAGAGCCCAAAGAGAAACACACACTTCCATATGGGTACAAAGTCGTTCTCAAAACCCTTGCAGCGAGGAAAAAACGCACAGCTGATTCAAACTTGGGCGAAGTCAGACTAAACAGTATGGATTGTGAAACTATTGGAGCTGGAGAAACAAAAGTTCTGGAAGGATCAGTAACATGCAGAGTACCAGAAACTGGAAAATGGGTGACAGTCGAAGCACCAACAACAACCTACTTAACTGGTGGCCTTCTTGTTAAAGATGGGTTAGCAACCCTCCCATCCAAACTCCCACGCAGTGTACCTGTCATCTTGAAAAACGAATCCAATCACACCATCACACTCACTCCAAAGACAGTCATTGCACAAATTCACGCCATTCAAAGTGTTCGATCAGCCAATGACCCAACGCTTAAACCAAAGTTTGAAAACTCAGATCTCCAATTCGATTTTGGTGACTCTTCAATCCCCAGTGAGTGGAAAGAAAGAATACGTTCAAAGTTGAATTCTATGCCTGAGGTATTTGCCCAAAACGAGCTCGACTTTGGTCGCACCAGTAAGATCAAGCATCACATCACACTCAGCGACCCTACTCCTTTCAAACACAGGGCAAGGCCAATACATCCACAAGATCTAGAGGCAGTACGTAATCACCTGCAGCAACTCCTTGATGCCGAAGTCATCCGTGACTCTGAATCTCCTTTTTCATCCCCAATTGTAGTCGTACGAAAAAAGAATGGAGATGTCAGATTATGTATTGACTACAGAAAGTTAAACCTCCAGACTGTGAAAGATTCTTACGCTTTACCCAACCTCGAAGAGTCTTTTTCAGCTTTGAATGGATCGAAATGGTTCTCAGTCTTAGACCTTAAGTCAGGGTTTTATCAGATTGAGATGGAGGAGGCTGATAAACAAAAGACTGCATTTGTCTGCCCTCTAGGTTTCTTCGAGTTTAATAGAATGCCTCAAGGAATCACAAACGCCCCTAGCACATTCCAGAGACTCATGGAGCGCTGCATGGGGGAGCTCAATCTAAAACAGGCCCTTGTGTTCCTTGATGACCTCATTGTGTTCTCTTCAACTCTGGAGGAGCACGAAGAACGCCTCTTGCGAGTTCTCGGTCGTTTGAAGGAGTTTGGCCTTAAACTTTCACCAGAAAAATGCAGTTTTTTCCAGAGCTCTGTAAAATACCTTGGCCACATCATTTCGGAAAAAGGCATTGAAACAGACCCCGATAAGATCTCGTCACTCAAAACCTGGCCGAACCAAACAACTTGAAAGAACTCAGGACCTTTCTTGGATTTTCCGGTTATTACCGTAGATTCATAAAGGACTATTCAAAGATCATGCGTCCTCTCAACCAACTCACTGGTGGATACCCACCTCACTGGAAAAAAACAAACAAAGTTGATAAAACCCAGTACCACAACCCGAAAGACCCCTTCGGAGCTCGATGGACAGAGGATTGTCAAACAGCATTTGACACAATCATTCAGAAACTGACCACAGCACCAGTGCTCGGGTTCGCGGACCCTAAACTTTCTTACACCTTGCATACAGATGCAAGCACTCGTGGATTAGGGGCCGCTCTGTACCAAAATCAACAAGGTCAAAACCGTGTCATCTCCTACGCAAGTCGCGGGTTGTCAAAGTGTGAAACAAAGTACCCTGCACATAAGTTAGAGTTCCTTGCTCTTAAATGGGCAGTCACAGAAAAATTTCAAGATTACCTTTACGGCCGCTCATTTCTTGTCATCACGGACAGCAACCCGTTAACATACATACTTACTACTGCAAAACTTGATGCCGCGAGTTACAGATGGTTGGCGGCGCTGTCCACGTTGATTTCCAGCTGCAATACAGGGCAGGAAAACAAAATCAGGATGCAGATGGTCTGTCCAGACGTCCACACAGTGCAGAGCCTGACGACATGCTGTCCAAAAAGGAGTTGGAAAGGATACAACAGTTCACACAAAGACACCTACCTGACCATCCAGACCTTGACCTTGTTGACCAGAGCACAATCCGAGCCATCTGCGAAAAACACTTTGTCCATCAGCTTTCAGAGAACAATCCAGTTGAGTCTACAGTCAATAGCTCTCTGGTTCTGTCTCTCGCTCATCATCCCCAAGCTATCCCCCAAAGTTTTGAAGAGGAGGAGGAGCTTGGTGGCTTACCTGTAATGTCCCATTACACAACATCAGACCTGAAAGAAATACAAAACAATGACACAAGCATTCGAGAAATAATCAACCAAATGGAATTGGGAGAAAAGCCCCCACCAACTGCAAAGAGTGAACTCCCCGAACTTGGCTTGTTGCTAAGGGAGTGGAACAAGTTCATTCTCAAAGATGGAGTCCTCTATCGTACAAGACAAGAGGGAGCACAAACACAATACCAACTCGTGCTACCCCAAGAGTTAAGACCCCTTGTCCTAAAAAGCTTACACGACGACATGGGGCACATGGGTGTCGAAAGAACACTGGATCTTGTGAGAAAGCGATTCTATTGGCCCAAAATGGCCTCAGACATAGAACTTAAAGTCAAAACCTGCAACCGTTGCACCCGCCGTAAAGTCCATCCAGAGAAAGCCGCGCCGCTTGTGAATATCGTTGTCACACGACCGCTTGAACTAGTGTGCATCGACTTTCTAACATTAGAGCCAGATTCAAGCAATACTAAAGATGTATTAGTGATAACAGACCATTTCACTAAATACGCGCTTGCTTTGCCCACTCCAAACCAAAAGGCACGCACAGTTGCCAAATTCCTCTGGGAAAACTTTATCTCACACTACGGTTTCCCTGAGAGACTACATAGTGATCAGGGCCCGGACTTCGAGTCCCGCACGATAAAAGAGCTCTGTTTACTAGCTGGCATTCAAAAGGTTCGAACTACACCTTACCACCCGAGGGGAAACCCTGTTGAACGCTTCAACAGAACGCTTCTCAACATGCTTGGTACTTTGGAGAACCACAAAAAGACCCACTGGCGTGATTATGTCCGACCCTTAGTACACGCTTATAACTGTACTAAAAACGAGGTGACAGGGTTTACCCCATATGAGCTTATGTTTGGCCGACAGCCAAGGCTCCCTGTCGACCTCGCCTTCGGTCTGCCAGTCCATCATCAGTCAGGTTCCCACTCTGAGTATGTTCGCAACCTTAAGTCACACCTAGAATCCAGCTACAAAATCGCAACTGAAATGGCAAAGAAATCAGCAGGTCGCAACAAAGCAAGATTTGACAAACACATTGTTGACTCTACCTTAAAAGAAGGAGATAGAGTTCTTGTTAGAAATGTTCGCATAAGAGGCAAACATAAGCTAGCCGACAAGTGGGAATCCGAAGTCCATGTTGTAGTGAAACAGTCGAACAACCTCCCTGTTTATGTTGTAAAGCCTGAGGCAAAAGAAGGTCCTCAAAGAACCCTCCATCGTGATTTATTACTGCCATGTGGTTTCCTTTCCACCAACACAAATGAAACAGGACAACCAATAAAAGACAAACTCAAGCGACCCAAAACACGTCAACAAACAGAAAGTCATGAACAAGAATCAGACTGTGAAGAATCCGATTCTGGCTACTTTTATGACTACCAAGACCTAATAGTGGAAACCAAAAGTTCATACTCACCTGATACGGACAAACATGCAAATGATGTCAAACAAAGTTCTTCAGAAATGCCCAACGCTTTCTCTGAATACAGAATATGTCAAAAGACACCGGATGAGACAAACTTACCTGATGAGTCAAACTTACCTGATGAGACAAATCCACTGAATGAGATCTTACCTGAAAAGAATCCTGAAGAAAATGACAAAGAGACAGAGACAGTCGATACTTACCCTGAAAAAGAAAACCTACCTGAAGAACCAGTGTCAACCAATGACTTCCCTGAAATGGACAGCCAATCTAAAGACATTCCTGACTTTCCTAACAAGACCACAGCTGACACAGACCAGTGCCCAGATGTCACTGACCATTGTGACAGTAACTCTGACTTCCTAAGACGCTCAACCAGACGTAGGGAACCAGCTCAGAGACTGACTTATCCTGAACTAGGCAACCCACTAGTTTCTGTGGTCCAGTCACTCTTCCAGGGCCTAGCCATAGCATTTACTGAATCCTTGAATGGCCCTAGAGTGTTTAAAGTTGAAACTGTATGAAACATGTACGAGGACGTACATAGGAAAAGGAGGGGAGGATGTAACCCCCGTTACAAATAAACACTGGTGTAACTGGACAAAACCTGACAAAAAATAACCTTATAAATATTCATAAATAACCTAATTAAATATTCGCTTAAAACAGTTAAAAAACTATGTGACATTAAATATATAATTAGTGGGATTTACAATGTTATTATAAAAAGTTACATTGTAAACCGTTATCAATATAACTGATTCAAGACGCTCTCAGCGTATGCCCCTCCCCCACCTGGCCGAGGCTCAGTCAGCGACAGGAGTCTAAAAAGAGCGCACGGGCGAACAGAGCAGTGCAGCCGTTACGAACAAAACTGACCCAAACTACACCGAAAAGTGATCTTACACACCGTTTGCCTTGCCGGGTTGAGGGAGGAGTGTGTCTACGAGACGTGAAACCTTTGGGAGTAGTCTCGTGTTTGTCGCTGCGGTTAAACGAGGCCGATGCTTTTGCTTGAGACGGCAGAGAGCAAAGAAACGCGTTTGTCGCTGCGGTTAAACGAGGCAGTTACGCTTTTGCCCGAGACAGCAGGGACCAGATAACGGCCAGGTTTTATCCCCACCCCGAGAACACCTCAGTTCTTGGGCTTGGATCGAGTTCTTGGACCCAGGATCGAGTCGAGACCAAGGCGAGCCACCCAACGGAACATTCTCAGGATCAACGGCAGCGTCTCGCGAGGCGCGCGTGGTCCGCATTCCACCAAAGAACCTCACTGACTCCCAGACCAAGGTTTGAGGAGCGTTTGTGGAGTTTTTCCAACGGATTTGAGCGCACGTTAAAGGGCGCCTACATTGAACTCAGAACATATCCACAATTTAAGTTTTGCTAAGTTTTTGGACAATTAGAAGCCATTTTCTTTTTGTTATTGCTTTGCAAGCCAAATTGTTTACTGGATCCTTTTGATAATTGTTTTATTTATGTATTTAAAGGGTACCTATGGTGTCATTTTTAAAGTGA